>CM060915.1:707252800-708502800 GCA_030737875.1 Allium sativum
AATCAAATAGAGTTGAAAAAATAGAGTTAAACAAGATTAGAAACTGACTAGAGATTAGTTAAGTTGAATAGTTTTCTGAGTATCGATCTGATGTTGGTTTCGGCCTTTGGGGTTTATACTTAGAGAATTGTTCTCCTACTAGTTTACAGTCAGGGACTGATAGTTGTGAAATGATAGTGATATGTAAATAAGCTATGGAAATGTTTTCCAGTGTTAATAACATATATTTTCTAAACATAGAAAATAAGGAAATGTGAATATATATATATGTAAAATGATGATTGATCGATACAATTTCCTCCCGGAAATAATATCGTTGTTTGCACACCTGGTTTTCTTTGATGGTTAAATCACAGATTATCGAAGTTTTGACCATTTTAACGTTGTTAATATGGAGAGACCAGTTGGATTATTATCCAAAGAACCACTCTGTATTGGCATAAGCGTTGCGAATCATATATGCCAAAGATAATTGAAGATAGAGTAAAGTGCAAGGACTGTTGTATAAATCTTAGATAACAGTGCCTAAGATGGATATACTGAATAGTACCTTCGGTTCATCCTGTTCCTGGATGACTTGTATGGATGAATGTCTGACAGAGTATTTCCAGAAAGGTCACGTACATTGATTTCTTCAACCATACCAAGAGTGGAAGCGGAGAAGGAAACTTCTTTAGCTAACTCGTAATGTACTGTTGTAGATGTCAATTAGTGATTTTCAATGGATCTGACAATGTGACATTTCAAAGTGAATCTGATGTGATGATGAAGCGTAACCTCAAGCCTCATCAACTGGTAAATGACAGAAATCTGGCAGGCAGCATGGCTTAGTCGGTCGCTCCGAAGTAGGGTGTATAATCACCTGATCTAGAGTTTCATTTATTTCTAAAAATCTATTGTCGATACTGTCCCATTCGGGAAACGGTTGCTTATCCCAACTGTTGGTGATATACATTCGATACACTCAAGCGAAATGAGTGGTCGATCATGCGTGGCCGGGTTGCAAGATGTTCTTGTTGAACCCAGTATATTCCTTTCTAGAGGTACACTAGCAAAAGGTGGTTCCATACATTGTCATAGTTGGAAATCCATTACCCAATACGTGCTTGCGGTTTTGATTGTATACTATATATGTAGAACGTGAGATGAAAGCATTTCTGCTAGATGATTATTATATTGTGGTTGATAGACATTATTATAATATCAAAAGGTTTTTGATATAAAGATATTTTGGATTCTCATAAGGGAAAAACTCCTTCCGTTATACGGCGTGGTCTTATGAGATATCATTTACCTGCTTAAACCGTTTTAAACTGTATTACTCATACCAGTCCCATGACTGACCTGGAGTTTATTTTGTTTTGTTTTCCCTAAACTCTTGGGTGCCCAATTTTGTACGAGCAGTCAAGTTGTCAGGAATTTACAGATACTTGAAGAGCTGGAGCAGGAGGCTTCAGGATCATATAGCTATAGTTTATTTCCGCTGTGTTGTAAGTGCTGTACTTTGATAATGATGTGTATTCAAGTACAGATGTATATTTCAAGTTATGTTATATATATTATATGTTATTCGTTCCGCTGTGAGGTTCGTGTTACTCTGATGTTGTGTTCTTCTTCTTCTATTCTAAGTTTCTATCTTATCTTTCCTTACCCTCGAACTTCTTTCATTAACCATCTGGTATTTTCGATCCTTGGATGTTCGATATGTGTTGTATATCGGATAACCACGATCGCAAAATTTCCGGGTTGTTACACTCACAGCGGAACGAATAACATATAATAACATATCTTTGAAATAAAATCAGTATATGTATACAATAACATTATCAGAGTACAACACTTACAACACAGCAGAAATAAACTATAGCTATATGATCCTGAAGCCTCCTGCTCTAGCTCTTCAAGTATCTGTAAATCCCGACTACTTGACTGCCCGTATAAAATTGGGCACCCAAGATTTTAAGGAAACAAAACAAAATAAACTCCGGGTCAGTCATGGGACTGGTGTGAGTAAAATAGTTTGAACAAGTAAACGATATTTCATAAGACCACACCGTATAATGGAACGGGTTTTTCCCTTATGAGAATCCAAAATATCTTTATATCAAAAACCTTTTGATATTATAATAATGTCTATCAACCACAGTATAATAATCATCTAGCAGAAACGCTTTCATCTCACGTTCTACATATATAGTATACAATCAAAAACCGCAAGCACATATTGGGTAATGGATTTCCGACTATGACAAGGTATAGAACCACCTTTCGCTAGTGTACCTCTAGAAAGAAATACACCGGGTTTAACAAGAACATCTTGCAACCCGGCCACACATGACCGACCACTCATTTCGCTTGAGTGTATCAAATGTATATCACCAACGGTTGGGATCAGCAACCGTTTCCCGAATGGGACAGCATCAACAATAGATTTTTTTTGAAGTAAATGAAATTCTAGATCAGGTGATTATACACCCTAATAGGTGCGACCTACATAGCCATGCTACCTGCCCGATTTCTGTCATTTACCGGTTGATGAGGCTTGAGGTTACGCTTTATCATCACATCAGATTCACTTCGAATGATACATTGTCAGATCCATCGAAAATCACTAATTGACATCTACAGCAGTACATTACGTGTCAGCTAAAGAAGTTTCCTTCTCCGCTTCCACTCTTGGTACGGTTGAAGAAATCAATGCACGTGACCTTTCTGGAAATACTCTGTCAGACATTCATCCATACAAGCCATCCAGGAATAGGATGAACCGAAGGCACTATTCAGTACATCCATCTTAGACACTGTCATCTAAGACTTATACAATAGCCCTTGCACTTTACTCCGTCTTCAATTATCTTAGGCATATATGATTCGCAACGCTTATGCCAATACAGAGTGGTTCTTCGGATAATAATCCAACCAGTCTCTCCATATTAACAACGTTAAAAATGGTCAAAACTTTGATAGTCTGTGATTTAACTATCAAAGAAAACACATGTGCAAACAACGATATTATTTCAAAATGGAAATTATATCGACCAATCATCATTTAACATGTATATATATATATATATATATTCACATTGCCTTATTTTCTATGTTTAGAAAATATATGTTATTAACACTGGAAACGTTTCCATCTGCTTAATTACGTATTACTATTCTTCCACATCTATCAGACTCTAACTATAAACTAACAAGAGAACAATTTCCTAAGTATAAACCCCGAAGCCCGAAACCAACATCAGATCGATACTTAGAAAACCATTCAACTTATTAATCTCTGGTCAGTTTCTAATTTTTGTTTAACTCCATTTCTACATTTCTATGTCTGGTTTAACTCTATTTCGAATAACTAATATTCGATTAACTCTTACTCGATTAACTTCATTTGATTTAACTCTAACCTGCTTAACTTAATTCGATTTAACTCTTATCGATTTCAAATTCGATAATTTCTATTTCGATTAACTCCATATGATTAGCTTAACTCTAATTGATTTAACTTAACTTTAATTGATTAACTCAACTCTAATCAATTTACTTAACTCTAATCGTTTAACTCAACTCTAATAACGTATACTCGATTAACTTCATTTGAATAACTAAATTCGATCAACTCCTTTTTATAACGTTTATTCATTTATAAAGATTTCCTTTTTATAACATCCTATTCTGTTATATATATTTTCCGTTTTTTATATCTATTTATTTTCTAAATAAATGTTCCCCTTTATAAAATCCTATGATTTTATAATTACTTTATTTTCAAAATATTTCCTTTTATAAAATCGGTTGATTTTATAAAATTCCTTTATTTCAATATACATTGAAATATTTCTTTTTACATCCCAGGGTTTCTTATGATATTAAAAATATCGAATAACAATGATCAGCATCTTTCTAACACACATAATCCATAACAGATTATATATCACATCATATATCAAAATATATGAAAAATAGTAAAATAAATGTTGAGGAATCCAGTTGGATTCCTTCGACCTGTTTCCCTGCATCCATAGATGTTAAACAATATAATTAACATCACTTTCATTTCAAGAAAAATATTCTGATCGACATAATTAATATTTAATAATGATATATATATGTATATGTATATATATAACCAAAACTGTGTTTTCAATCAATTATTTAACAGTCCATCTAAACAGTCCATACACAGCAATCAAATAATATTTATCAAAAATAAAGTACAGTTTATAAAAATATAAACTGAACAGAGTTAGTGATATTTACTCACATAGGTTAGCAGTTGGCGGTTCTGCTTTTGTTCTATTAAAATCAAACGAATGTCTGATTTTATCTCATATTGCAGCTCTGTTTCAGCAAATGTCGGTTCCAAAAATGTAAATCTCATCTCTACGATTTCAATGTTCTTGGTTTCATCCTCATCTTCACGTTGATTTCATACCTCAACAACAAGTCATTTCCAGCTTCCCCCTTCAGTTTGATTTCACTGTTTCAGTCCATCCTCACCAATCAACACTTAACACCGTGCTCCATTCTTTCTTCAACGTTCAAACCCCCTCAGCACACAGAAAGCCATACCCGAATCCATCCTCTTGCTTGTTTTTCATGCACCACCTGCCAACATCACGGCATCCAAAACAACGCCATCAAACTCCCCCACAAACCAGCCCGTCATCACAAAAAATTTGCCTCTCCAGTATACAAGGAACCATCAACCTCCTTCTATCCATACAAACCGTACTCCACTTTCTACCCATTTCTCAAATCACCTCGTTTTGACTTCACGTTCTCAGCCCTCCTTCTTCCTTAATGCGTTGGTTTCCTCTTCCTAGCAGGTAAACTCCACAAACCCGACTTCGCCAAGGAGCTCAGCACACACAATCCTCCAAACCCCCCTGTTTATCACCTCTCTAGCTTACGCTAGTTTCCAGATGCGGACAGAACTGCTTCAACTCCTCTTCCTAAATCAATTCGCAGCTATCCCCTTGTACAACCGCAACCTCTCACACCCCCACCTGATTCCGCACCGGTCGATCTCCCAATAAATGCGAATCTTAGTTCGTTGTTGAACGACAACGCATTCTGGAGGAACCCGAGTCTGTCGAGATGCTTAGAGGAAGGACAACTCGACTGATTTACTTTGATTTAGTTTTGATTTCCTTTTGATCGGTTTTCTTTTGAGGATTTTTCTGCGTTTGTTCTTCTGAGGAGATGGATTTGTCTTTGCGTTATATCATTGGGGTTGTGGTTGAGAAGAGGTGGACGTGGCTCTCTTTTGATCACTTATAGATTTTAGGATATTTTATATTTATTAGTTTATTCATCATTGTTTATATTTACTGTTTAAAAACCCGTACCGTCACATAACATACCCAAAAATCATGAAACTGGACATGCAGCTACAACTCAACATTACGTCCCAACGAAACTGGTTTCATCAAATTCCGACTCTGTTTGCTCACACAGCGTATTTTTAAAGGTCAAATTATCAACTGTATTTCATATTAAAAATCTGTACGGTCACACATCGACTTCAAAAATCACGGAAATTGAAATCTAGCAATAATTTAACATTGCGGATCCAACAAAATTAGTTTCGTCGAATTCCGACTTCGTTTGCAAAAGTGGCTATTTTCTAAGGTCTAAATAATCAATTTAAATTTATAAATATTTTCAAAAATGATTAAATTAAATATTTATAAATAAATATTATCGTATATATTCACAATAGAATATCATACAGCTTCAGAATATTCCTATATGAATTTCTAACTCGATATTTCAAATCCTGATTAAATCGATATTCAATTTATATTGAAATTCCTTTTATAACGTAAATAAAGCATTGCAAATTATAAAGGAATTCCATAGCGACTTTTCTAAAATATGATTTGGACATAAATCAAAATCTACACAATGAAATCCCGATTTTTCTCTTCCACTAGAAAAATATACTTCACCAGCTCCATACATTTCTTGTTTCATAGAAATCCGATTTAAAACGAACCCTGTACATTCAGTTGAAGTTCGAATCGCCAATTTACGAACTGCAGCGCCATTTCGAGCTCGATTATAATTAAAATAAAATTATACGTTCAATCTTCATTTTAAATAATATATTCGTTAATATAAATTCAAATTCTAAAGTGAATTAAATATCATAGATGATCCAGTTCGCACCATATCGCCATTTAAGCCAATTCTGATTATTTCAGAATTAAATATATTATTTAATTTATTATTTTAATTAAATATTCACCATTATTTAATTCAACGATCATGAAATCCTTTTAATCACCTTTTAAATAATTAAATTAATTAATTATTATATCGTTGAAAAATGCGGGTCATTACAGGCGTTTCCAATGCTTGATCCTAAGACTTGATTGACGACAGCCAAAGCCGAACCTTGAATGGGATATGGCGTGTTACCCCAGAGCCTAGCCAATCTGATAGCTACCTGTTGATTGGTGTCGACACGGGGTTGTTCTTCGGGAATTGCCCCAAGTCCC
The DNA here is from genome assembly GCA_030737875.1 of Allium sativum. Lineage (NCBI taxonomy): Eukaryota > Viridiplantae > Streptophyta > Magnoliopsida > Asparagales > Amaryllidaceae > Allium > Allium sativum. Next base: position 707,259,307 of record CM060915.1, read on the forward strand.
AAGTTAATCCTTATGGAACACTAGCAATTGTTCCGATAAGACTTCCTTGGGCCGACTGCCATGTAAATCCTTCGAGTCAGGAGAGAAGAGTGGTCATGGTGGAATCTTGGCGACAAAAATGTTCTTTTTGTTGTTCCAAGCAAGTAGTTAGATTTTTGGTTAAACCCTACAACTCTGTCGATGTCGTCTTAGGTGACAAAGTTAGATGGAGTGTCCGGTCGAGGAGAGTTCTTGCTCCTCCTCTACACCTGATCCTTCTGAGCGAATTATCTATTTTCTTTTAACCATGGTGAGAAGCGAGTAAAGTTCATTTCCTAAGGAAAGTTGAAGTTGAATTCCAAAATTCGAATACCAAAGTCGGGAGCTAAGGTCAAGAATTAAGGCTGAAAACTGAAGTCAAGAACCAAGACTAAAGTTGAAATTGTGCGCCCCCTTTTTGGCACGCCAAAATGTTGATGTGGAGAAATGTTGCCGATTCAATGCATGCCAACCCTCAAGTGTATGTGTAGTAGAAATGCAATAATCCAAAATGATGTAAGTAAATGTAGGGAGAACATAACGTTTTATAGTGGTTCGGCACTAACACCTACATCCACTTTATAGAAATTATTCATCATATAATTTTTGATTACAAGACTGTACGAGTTTGGAAAATATTTGAGTAAAAGCGTTACAATAGAATTAAAAAATATTTGTTAATTCTAAACTTTGACTAAAAAGTCCTTCTTCGTTGACTGAAAATATGTTGACTTGGTCAACGATGTCATGAAAGTAGCTCTAATGTCCAAGAAATCCAAAAGTATACAAAAGTAGTCTAAGAGTAGTGTAAATGTCCAAAAGGTGATGGAAAATGTTATTGCAATGATTTAGTGGTCCAAGCTATATCCAATAGTCTTAGAGAAGAAGATGGAAGCCATTAATGGTGCTTGAGAGCTTCAAGAAGTCCAAAAATTCAAGCCAAAGAGATCCCCTGTGAATGCCAAGCTTGGGGCTATTTATAGATAGTGGGTTAGGTAGGAGTAGTTGAGATTTGGGGACCACATCACGAAAAATCGCATTCTTCAAACCCGCATGTAAAAAATTGCATCACTTTCCCTGGCAAAGTGTGAAAAATCGCATCACATGCTTCGTGAACTTCGCATCCAAAAAAGTGAAGTCTAATACCCCACGTCCCTTAATGTCACCCATATGAGGATGCATTAAGTTTCGTAAAGCGCAATAATAATACAGAGACTAAGTAAACAAGACAGAATGTAAAATGCAGCGGAAAGTTTCAACTTTTTATTTCAAATAAAAATATGGTATTACATTTTCAAATGATTCATCAATGTCAAAACCATAAACATCTGTCTCAATAATATAAAAGTACAAAAACCATAAATAATATCCTCAAATGTCATAACAATAGACATATATAAATTTTTAAAATTTAAAATTATTTTGGGGTCAATTTAAATTTTTTATTTTAGAAACTTTAAAGGAAATTGAATATTTAAAATTATTTATTTTAAATAATAACGACCAAAATTCTATTTTAATCGAAGTTAAAACGAATAAATTTAATTTAATTATAAAAGGAGTTTAAAACAGCGATGCAGTTTGAAATTTTGAATTTGAACTTTGACTGACTGTACAGGATTCATTATAAATCAGAATTGAGCAAAACAAGAAATAATTAAATCTATCTACTCAGATCTTTGTAACGAATCTAAGAAACTGAAATTTCACTTTAAAAATAGAAAGTTATGTCCAGTTTAAAATTTAGAAAAGTCGCTGTATAATTTATATATATTTCAATATAATATATAGCCCTTAAAAATATCAATTTTACAAACGACCTCTGTTTTCGTTGAAACCACTTTTGTTGGAACCGGAATGTCAAATTATTGTTAAGTTTAATTTTCCAGAATTTTTCGAATTAATATGTGAGCGTGGCAGAAGAAAATGTGTTTTGTCAGCTTTAGTCAAATTTAATCGACTTAGAAATGGCCATTTTTCAAACGGTCTCAGAATTCGACGAAATTAGTTTTGTTAGGACCGTATCGTCATAACAAAGCCAAATATATTTTTTCTATAATTTTTAGAGTCCATATGTGGCCCTGGTGAATTTATACGTACGGTTAAATTAAATGATTTATAATTAAAATTAAAGAAAAACATATCGTAACAGCCGAATTGGGTTACGAAACATGTTCCCTTGTGTCCGGGACGGGGGTATTTAGCTAGAGGTGTCGCTTGTTGGGTTTGATTTGGAGTTAAGAGTGATATAGGAATTGAATTCAAATTAAATAGAATTTAATTAAATTAAATACCATAGTATACAGTATAAATACATGGTGTATACGGAAAACCCTAATACCCTACATCAACAGCCGCCTCTAACAAAAGGAATGGCCAGAAACAAATGATAATGCTTCTCCAATTTCTCCCAATATACCTCGAATTAAAACAAATCTCCAACTACAATTCAAAGAGCACTTCGAGATCATCCCGTCCATACGGTCATGATCGAAAACAATAGCGTATGGTGTGTGAATTTGCAGCTCAAATTCTTCGCATTCAGACCGGATTTGGGGGTTGGAGGGGCCGTCGAACTCGACGCTGGTGGTGGTGCAGGGACTGGGTGTGGTGGCGGTTCGTGGCGCGGTGTCGGATGGGTAGCCGGCGGTCTTTGACGACGAGCGTGGTGGAGTTTTCAAATGGAGTGATGGGTTTTGTTACGGTCCAGGCAAACCGATGAGTAAAGATTGAAACGGGGTAATTAGCCTAAGCAAATAATTAATTTAATCTAACTATTTATAAGTTATTAAAGCAATTGATATTTAAAACCTCGTAACTTGGTCAAACAGCGACGAAATCTGACAATTTCAGATGCTTTGGACTCACATCATCAACCACTCTGCTATGGAACAAACCAAATCTGAAATGGAGCGGAACAGATTTTGGATAAATTCCATATCTGAATTATTCAGTGAGATTTCTCTTTTTAAATTTAAAATAAAAATTATATATACATATTTATAATGATTCTGATTGTAATATATTATTCGCCGTTCATAATTTAGATTGGTTGTTTGGTCTTTGTTGATTATTGTTTGTGATAAATTGTGGTGATGATTATTTGTTGAATGATACGTTGCTTGTTCGAATAAAAATAAATCTAATCTTGAATTTGTAAGATCTAAAACACCACTTTATTTAGATCATGTCATGTTAGATCTAAATCACCACTTTATTTAGATCATGTTATGTTAGATCTAAAACACTATTTTATTTTAGATCATACTATGTTAGGACAAAAATAACATTTTGTCATGAACGCTACACTAGAACAGAAAATAACATCTTTGCAGAAATTAACCTTTTTGTTATAAGTGTTACACTAGGATATAAAGTAACATATTATTATGAAATGTTACATTAGAAAAATTATATATTATAAAATTTTGGCTATGAAGTGTTGCATTAAAGTAAAGTGACATATTATTATAAAATGTTGCATTGGGAATAAAATGTCATATTAGAAAAGAGTACACAATAAAAATTATATTTTTATTGTAATATGGAAACATTAGAAAAGATAAGGAAATAAAAATCACATTTTTATTTGTGACAAGAAACATTAGAAAAGTATGAAAATAAAATACCCACTTTGTTAAATAGAAAGGTATGTAAAACAAAATATTTATTTTGTTAAATAGAAAGGTATGTCAAAACAAAATGTTCATTTTGTTAAATAGAAAAGTGTTAAAGTAAAAGAAAAATAACATTTTAGATAGAAAATGTTAAGATTGGTTAAAATAACAATTTAGTTATAAAATGTTAAGTAGACAAATATATCACCTTTATATATTTTGTTGTGTTAGAATTGACGACAAACAAAGTTATCTTTTTATGTTAAAATAAAATGTTAGAATATATTTAACATAAAGTATTCTTTTTGTGTTAAAATAAAATGTTAGAATAGATTTAACATAAAGTATTCTTTTTATGTTAAAATAAAATGTTAGAATAGATTTAACATAAAGTATTCTTTTTATGTTAAAATAAAATGTTAGAATAGTTTAACATAAAGTATTCTTTTTGTGTTAAAATAAAATGTTAGAATAGATTTAACATAAAGTATTCTTTTTATGTTAAAATGAAATGTTAGAATAGATTTAAAATAAAGTATTCTTTTTATGTTAAAATAAAATGTTAGAATAGATTTAACATAAAGTATTCTTTTTATGTTAAAATAAAATGTTAAGAATAGATTTAACATAAAGTATTCTTTTTATGTTAAAATAAAATGTTAAGAAAGATTTAACATAAAATATCCTTTTTATGTTAATATGAATGGTTAAAAATATTCACATATAAATTATGCTTTTATATTGTATTAGAAAACATAGAAAAATGCTGACAAATAAAATGTTCTTTTGTTTGATATTAGAATACATAGAAAATGACATTATTTACACCGTAATGTGAATAAGATTAAAGAAATAAAAGTTACATTTTTAATGTAATTAGATTAAAAAGAAAAGTTACATTTTTAATGTAATTAGATTAAAAAGAAAAGTTACATTTTTAATGTAATTAGATTAAAAAGAAAAATTACATTTTAATGTATTAAGATTAAGAAGAAGAATTACATTTTAATAGATTAAGATTTAAGGAGAAAAATTACATTTTCATGTAATTAGATTTAAAGTAAGTGAAATTCACATTTTTATGTAAATAGATTTTCATTAAAAGAATTAAGAAGAAAATTACATTTTTATGTAATTGGATTTTCATTAAAAAGATTAAAGATATGGAATTTACATTTTTATGTAAATAGGTTTTCAATGAAAGTTATAACGATGGAAATTTACATTTTAATGAATTTGAATTCATTAAAAAGAATTAAAGATATGAAATTTACATTTTCATGTGAAAAGATTAAAACACAAGATCATCATTTTGCTTGTAAAGAAAAGATTGACACAGAATTATTATTTTTGTTTTGCGTTGAAAGAATAACAAAGTTATTATTTTTGTTACATAGAAATTAAACAAACAGAAATATATTCATTTTTGTAGAATTCAGGTTGACACCAAAATATATAGCATTTTTGTTAGAAAATTGAAATGACACAAAAATCTTCATTTTTGTTAAATTGGAATGATACACGAAAAATACATTTTTGTGTGAATTGAAGGGTAAAAGAAAAATATACATTGTTATGTTTAGGATGTGTATGTGAATTAAAATAAAATAAACATTATTGTGTGTTATGTTATATATAAAATGTTATGAAACCAAATGTTCTTTACTTGTTATGATAATCACAATAATGAAATTGACGAAGGAATTATATATATATATTAATAAATTAAAATTAAACGAATCGAGCGTGGTAGTTCGCATTTGAAATCGTGTCTTTAAATTATTATACCGAAATATCCGACCGTCGGATTTTCCCAAAACTGAAACCGTTAGGTTCGCCTTGGGAAGATCTTTCCAACGATATGAATTGTGTTAAAATCTAATGGTTAAATTTAGAGAAATGTGTAAAACAAATTTTTGTGAAAACAGCGCCAAGGTCGCCTAATGACATGAGGTATTGTTAAATAAAATTTAATTATTTTTATATAAATAAAATTAGTGATAGATCGTTATTAGATACTAATAACGATATTAAATGATTTTAAAAAATATATATATATATGCGAGAATCATTTGAAAAGCCCGAGTTCAATCTCATTTCAAATGATTATACGTTGGTCTAAGTCGAAGAGTTGAAGACGGCACAAGACCGGCGATCTTCACGTCGAATAGATGAGTTACCATTGACGCCCATGATTGGAGTAGCTACCTTGAAGGTGCTAAAATGGTGGCCGTCCAGACGTACTTGTTGATTATTCGGATATGCGATGAATAAGGTGCCTCCAGTTTCGTTCAGACCTAGAACGGACTTGTAAATGGATGTGTGTCCGATGTTGAAATTCACTTCATGTATTTAAATTGATTTCTATTTGATATATAGTTGTTTGGTGGCGGAGGATTTATTCTCTTGCTTAACACCCTCTTATATATTGATGGTTGTCGATCGCATGGTGTGAATTGTCAATGTGGCACGCCAAGATGCAAATGATCAAGGCTTTTTTTGAAAAGCAGGCCTTGTGGTTGATGATCAAAGCACAGCTTGAATAAGCATAGCTTTGTGTATAACATAGCTTCACGAGCCTCACAACCCGGTTGAGTCTAAAACGGAGCAAGGGAACGCAGGGAGAGCAACACGTTTCTTTCTAGCTAGAAGTCGTGTTTGGGTTTTACACGGCCCGACATTTTACTTATGTGGATGATGGAATGAGGCGCCTCGGACGTTAGGTCCTATAGGACTGGGAAACGTGTGTTCAGGAACTGCCAATCCACAAACCGCAAGTGTGGACCAGCCCTGCAGGATTCAAGGGTTCACTACGGGGAATCCTGAGACATTAGCTAGAGTGTCTCGAATCGGTAAGGAGATCGTTCCTACCCTTGACTCATGATGGAAACCCAACTTCCAATATGACACCATGTGGTCTTGATTGCATTACTAGTATGGCAACATAGTAGGATGGGGTACTATGCCGTCTATGATTGATACATTATGATTGAACTGTTTTTGAAACATATATACACTAATAATAATATCAAATTCGTTTTTATCGTACCAAGCATGTTTAATCATCATAAGGTAAAACTCTATCCTCTGGTTTGCGTTGCATTGTGTGATGGGACTTGAGTCTTATGATGATTCCATTTTTCTAAAAAGCATTGCGTTGTTTAACGATTTACTTTTAATTATGCACCGGCAATCCATTGGGATAAAACCCGTTCCGCATTAGCGGCGTGGCCCTTGGATTTTCCTTATTGCTATTAGTTATATTAGTTAAGAATTCTCACACCAGTCCCATGACTGACTCATTGTTTGTTTCAATTTGCAAACTCGGTGCCCTCATTTCCGCACGGGCAGTCGAGTAGCCTTTTGTAGATATTTATCTCTTGAGAAGGATTCTGGATCGAAGCCTAAAGCTGTGTCCAGAGCATAGAAGTCTTCCGCTGTTTATTGTATTTAATTTATTGTAATTTATCTTCCGCTGTAATTTTATTTGATGTACTCTGATATATTCTGTACTCTGATGTAACATTATTGTGATGTTTATAAAAGTCTGTTGTTGTTGTTGTTCTGATGTTGTTGTATTCCCAGAGTTAACGTATTCAGGTTTTGAACGGTCTTAGTCGATTTTGCGATTGATTGGGTCCGGGTGAAATCCGAGTCGTTACAGTTGGAATCAGAGCTCTGGTTAGCTAAAAATCTATGGGGTACAACTCATTAGAGATGAACAAAAGACTCATCATAGATTGGATTAGTAATATCCAATAAGAATACTCATTAGAGATAGGACCAGTAGCATCCTAGAACGAGAAAACTCATTAGGGATGGGGTTAGCAATGCCCTAGATTGAGTTGAGAGTAATAGGTATATAATTAACGTATTTGCGATTACATATATAATCCTATCTTAGAAAATATGATTTTTGAATACATAAAAGTTATATAAAAAAATTAATCAACTAATAAGATTATAGAAACCAATTAGGAAAATGAAAATTGGATAGGTTAATTAAAAAACTTTTAGCTTCGTTCCTTTTCGAGGACGAAAAGATTTTAAGTGAGCGAGATTGTAACAACCCGGAATTTTGGGGCCAACTTAAAATTTTTATTTTAAGGAAATTGAATATTTAAAATTATTTATTTTAAATAATAACGACCAAAATTCTATTTTAATCGAAGTTAAAACGAATAAATTTAATTTAATTATAAAAGGAGTTTAAAACAGCGATGCAGTTTGAAATTTTGAATTTGAACTTTGACTGACTATACAAGATTCATTATAAATCAGAATTGAGCGAAACAAGAAATATTTAAATCTCTCTAATCATATCTTTGTAACGAATCTGAGAAACTGAAATTTCACTTTAAAAATAGAAAGTTATGTCCAATTTAAAATTTAGAAAAGTCGTTGTATAATTTATATATATTTCAATATAATATATAGCCCTTAAGAATAACCATTTTACAAACGACCTCTATTTTCGACGAAACCACTTTTGTTGGAACCAGAATGTCAAATTATTGTTAAGTTTAATTTTCCAGAATTTTTCAAATTAATATGTGAGCGTGGCAGAAGAAAATGTGTTTTGTCAGTTTCAATCAAATTTAATCGACTTAAAAATGGCCATTTTTCAAATGGTCTCAGAATTCGACGAAATTAGTTTTGTTAGGAACGTATAATCATAACAAAGCCAAATATATTTTTTCTGTAATTTTTAGAGTCCATATGTGGCCCCGGTGTATTTATATGTACGGTTAAATTAAATAATTAAATGATTTATAATTAAAATTAAAGTAAAACATATCGTAACAGCCGAATTGGGTTACGAAACATATTCCATTGTGTCCGGGATGGGGTTATTTAGCTAGGGGTGTCGCTCGTTGAGTTTGATTTGGAGTTAAGAGTGATATAGGAATTGAATTCAAATTAAATAGAATTAAATTAAATAAAATACTATAGTATACAGTATAAATACATGGTGTATACGGCAAACCCTAATACCCTACATCAACAGCCGCCTCTAACAAAAGGAATGGCTAGAAATAAACGATAATGCTTCTCCAATTTCTCCCAACATACTTCGAATTAAAACAAATCTCCAGCTACAATTCAAAGAGCACTTCGAGATCATCCCGTCCATACGGTCAAGATCGAAAACAATAGCATATGGTGCGAGCATTTGCAGCTCAAAGTCTTCGCGTTCAGACCGGATTTGGGGGTTGGAGGGGCCGTCGAACTCGACGCTGGTGGTGGCGCAGGGACTGGGTGTGGTGGCGGTTCGTGGCGGTGTCAGATGGGTGGCCGGCGGTCTCTGACGACGAGCGTGGTGGAGTTTTCAAATTGAGTGATGGTTTTTATTACGGTCCAGGCAAACCGATGAGTAAAGATTGAAACGGGGTAATTAGCCTAAGCAAATAATTAATTTAATCTAACTATTTATTAGTTATTAAAGCAATTGATATTAAAACCTCGTAACTTGGTCGAACAACGACGAAATCTGACAATTTCAGATGCGTTGGACTCGCATCGTCAACCACTACGCTATGGAACAAACCAAATCTGAAATGGAGCAGAACAGATTTTGGATAAATTCCAGATCTGAATTATTCAGTGAGATTTCTCTTTTTAAATTTAAAATAAAAATTATATATACATATTTATAATGATTCTGATTGTAATATATTATTCGCCGTTCAGAATTTATATTGGTTGTTTGGTCTTTGTTGATTATTGTTTGTGATAAATTGGGGTGATGATTATTTGTTGAATGATACGTTGCTTGTTCGAATAAAAAAACCTAATCTTGAATTTGTTAGATCTAAAACACCACTTTATTTAGATCATGTCATGTTAGATCTAAATCACCACTTTATTTAGATCATGTTATGTTAGATCTAAAACACCATTTTATTTTAGATCATACTATGTTAGGACAAAAATAACATTTTGTCATGAACGCTACACTAGAACAGAAAATAACATCTTTGTAGAAATTAACCTTTTTGTTATAAGTGTTACACTAGGATATAAAGTAACATATTATCATGAAATGTTACATTAGAAAAAATATATATTATAAAATTTTGGCTATGAAGTGTTGCATTAAAGTAAAGTGACATATTATTATAAAATGTTGCATTGGGAATAAAATGTCATATTAGAAAAGAGTACACAATAAAAATTATATTTTTATTGTAATATGGAAACATTAGAAAAGATAAGGAAATAAAAATCATATTTTTATTTGTGACAAGAAACATTAGAAAAGTACGAAAATAAAATATCCATTTTGTTAAATAGAAAGGTATGTAAAACAAAATATTTATTTTGTTTAATAGAAAGGTATGTCATAACAAAATGTTCATTTTGTTAAATAGAAAAGTGTTAAAGTAAAAGAAAAATAACATTTTAGATAGAAAATGTTAAGATTGGTTAAAATAACAATTTAGTTATAAAATGTTAAGTAGACAAATATATCACCTTTATATATCTTGTTGTGTTAGAAATGACGACAAACAAAGTTATCTTTTTATGTTAAAATAAAATGTTAGAATAGATTTATCATAAAGTATTCTTTTTATGTTAAAATAAAATGTTAGAATAGATTTAACATAAAGTATTCTTTTTATGTTAAAATAAAATGTTAGAATATATTTAACATAAAGTATTCTTTTTATGTTAAAATAAAATGTTAGAATAGATTTAACATAAAGTATTCTTTTTATATTAAAATAAAATGTTAAGAATAGATTTAACATAAAGTATTCATTTTATGTTAAAATAAAATGTTAAGAAAGATTTAACATAAAATATCCTTTTTATGTTAATATGAATGGTTAAAAATATTTACATATAAATTATGCTTTTAAATTGTATTAGAAAACATAGAAAAATGTTAACAAATAAAATGTTCTTTTGTTTGATTTTAGAATACATAGAAAATGACATTATTCACACCATAATGTAAATAAGATTAAAGAAATAAAAGTTACATTTCTAATGTAATTAGATTAAAAAGAAAAGTTACATTTTTAATGTAATTAGATTAAAAAGAAAAGTTACATTTTTAATGTAATTAGATTAAAAAGAAAAGTTACATTTTTAATGTAATTAGATTAAAAAGAAAATTTACATTTTAATGTATTAAGATTAAGAAGAAGATTTACATTTTAATAGATTAAGATTTATGGAGAAAAATTACATTTTCATGTAATTAGATTTAAAGTAAGTAAAATTTGCATTTTTATGTAAATAGATTTTCATTAAAAGAATTAGGAAGAAAATTACATTTTTATGTAATTAGATTTTCATTAAAAAGATTAAAGATATGGAATTTACATTATTATGTAAATAGGTTTTCAATGAAAGTTATAACGATGGAAATTTACATTTTAATGAATTTGATTTCATTAAAAAGAATTAAAGATATGAAATTTACATTTTCATGTGAAAATATTAAAACACAAGATCATCATTTTTTCTTGTAAAGAAAAGATTGACACATAATTATTATTTTTGTTTTGCGTTGAAAGAATAACAAAGTTATTATTTTTGTTACATTGAAATTAAACAAAAAAAAATGTATTCATTTTTGTAGAATTGAGGTTGACACCAAAATATATTGCATTTTTGTTAGAAAATTGAAATGACACAAAAATCTTCATTTTTGTTAAATTGGAATGATATACGAAAAATACATTTTTGTGTGAATTGAAGGGTAAAAGAAAAATATACATTGTTATGTTTAGGATGTGTATGTGAATTAAAATAAAATAAACATTATTGTGTGTTATGTTATATATCAAAATGTTATGAAACCAAGTTTTCTTTACTTGTTATGATAATCACAATAATGAAATGGACGAAGGAATTATATATATATATATATATATATATATAAATTAAAATTAAATGAATCGAGCGTGGTAGTTCGCGTTTGAAATCGTATCTTTAAATTATTATACTGAAATATCCGACCGTCGGATTCTCCCAAAACTGAAACCGTTAGGTTCGCCTTGGGAAGATCTTTCCAACGATATGAATTGTGTTAAAATCCAACGGTTAGATTTAGAGAAATGTGTAAAACAAATTTGGGTGAAAACAGCGCCAAGGTCTCCTATTGACATGAGGTGTTGTTAAATAAAATTTAATTATTTTTATATAAATAAAAATAGCGATAGATCGTTATTAGATACTAATAACGATATTAAATGATTTTAAAATTTACACACACACACACACACACACACACACATATATATATATATATATATATATATATATATATATATATATGCGAGAATCATTTGAAAAGCCCGAGTTCAATCTCATTTCAAATGATTATACGTCGATTTAAGTCGAAGAGTTGAAGACGGTACAAGACCGACGATCTTCACGTCTAATGGATGAGTTACCATTGATGCCCATGATTGGAGTAGCTACCTTGAAGGGGCTACAATGGTGGCCGTCCAGACGTACTTGTTGACTATTCGGATATGCGAGGAATAAGGTGCCTCCAGTTTCGTTCAGACCTAGAACGGACTTGTAAATGGATGCGTCCGACGTTGAAATTCAATTCATGTATTTAAATTGATTTCTATTTGATATATAATTGTTTGGTGGCGGAGGATTTATTCTCTTGCTTAACACCCTCTTATATATTGATGGTTGTCGATCACATGGCGTAAATTGTCAATGTGGCACGCCAAGATGCAAATGATCAAGGCTTTTGTTGAAAAGCAGGCCTCGTGGTTGATGATCAAGGCACAGCTTGAATAAGCATAACTTTGTGTATAACGTAGCTTCACAAACCTCACAACCTGGTTGAGTCTAAAATGGAGCAAGGGAACGCAGGGAGAGCATCACGTTTCTTTCTAGCTAGAAGTGGTGTTTGGGTTTTACACGGCCCGACATTTTACTTATGTGGATGATGGAATGAGGCGCCTCGGATGTTAGGTCCTATAGGACCGGGAAACGTGTGTTCAGGAATTGCCAATCCACAAACCGCAAGTGTGGACCGGCCCTGCAGGATCCAAGGGTTCACTGTGGGGAATCCTGAGACATTAGCTAGAGTGTCTCGAATCGGTAAGGAGATCGTTCCTACCCTTGACTCATGATGGAAACCCAACTTCCAATACGACACCATGCGGTCTTGATTGCATTACTAGTATGGCGACATAGTAGGATGGGGTACTATGCCGTCTATGATTGATACATTATGATTGAACTGTTTTTGAAACATATATACACTAATAATAATATCAAATTCGTTTTTATCGTACCAAGCATGTTTAATCATCATAAGGTAAAACTCTATCCTCTGGTTTGCGTTGCATTGTGTGATGGGACTTGAGTCTTATGATGATTCCATTTTTCTAAAAAGCATTGCGTTGTTTAATGATTTACTTTTAATTATGCACCGGCAATCCATTGGGATAAAACCCGTTCCGCATTAGCGGCGTGGTCCTTGGATTTGCCTTATTGCTATTAGTTATATTAGTTAAGAATTCTCACACCAGTCCCATGACTGACTCGTAGTCTGTTTCACTTTGCAAACTCGGGTGCCCTCATTTCCACATGGGCAGTCGAGTAGCTTTTTGTAGATATTTATCTCTTGAGCAGGATTCTGGATCGAAGCCTAAATCTATGTCCAGAGCATAGAAGTCTTCCGCTGTTTACTGTATTTAATTTATCGTAATTTATCTTCCGTTGTAATTTTATTCGATGTACTGTAACACCCCACCTCCGCTAGGGTCACTCACAAAGGGAATGCACTAGCTTTGGTGGAGCATTATCTAGGTAAACATACACAGAAATATTACAAGACAGAACATATTAGACAGCGGAAGAAGAACCAAATTTCATTGCTTTAAAATCTAGAAAGATCTAAAGCCTTTTACATCAAAATGCTATTAAATCCATTACATCAAAATCTGTCTTGCAATAGTAAAGAAGCATAACACCATAGTCATAAATCATTCCCCAATAAAGCGGCAAAGCAAGCCATAGCCAAGAGAAATCCAAGCAGTGCATGAAAGAGCCTTGGAGCTTGGTAAGATCCGAACTAAGATGTATTCCCACCCTGCGAACCTGTGGGGGGGGGGGGGCGAGGAAACGAAAGAAAAAGAGGCGAAACAAACTGGGTCAGTCATAAAGACTGAGTAAGTCCTAGTGACTTTCAGCATAAAAACAGGTGAAGATAATATGGCATGAATAAACTGAAAGTAAACATAAGCATGATGACAAGGTAAGCTACAGGCACGATGAATCAAGTATAACATCCCATGCTTTCTATCAAGAATATCAAGGTTCCTACCAAGTATCACATTGCAAGGTTTCTATTAAGTATAACATCGTAAGATTTCTAAGCTTCACCATTCCACTATTTTCTTTGATTTCGTATATTCTCTGCACCAACTGTACTAGTATCCCAACCCGTACCATCCTTTCCATGTATATGTACAGTCCCTTGCCGTATATCGTACGGGTTTCATCACGTATTTCTATACTACTTCAACGTAGTGCCACCATTCTTGAAATCGTTTGGACCGCCATCCTTGTTCTGGCTAGGTTCCCTTATCATGAGTTATCGTGTGTTCAACTAGGATTTATGCCACCTAGGACCGCTAGGGATTATGCTACCTATTGAACGTTTTCTAGATTCGATTAGGGTTTATGCCACCTAGGACCACTAGGGATTATGCTACCTAACGAATTCCACGTAACGATCTATTAATCAATCGGCTCCCTACAAGTCCTATCTCGTTCATGTGTCTGTGTCATACGGCCCAATCACGAAATGTAGTTACCTGTGCTTGGTCCACCATAGGGTGTATCAAGCCCTAGGGTGCCAACCACCGACACGAATCAAGAACGCACAGTGTAAACCTACTGGTGCCCAATGCCTGCTTTTTCAACTCCGGACTACGTGCACGACCATAGTCCGCCTGAACCTACAATGGCGCACCTACTCAGCCGTCGTTCTGGTCGCTTACAATCAGCCCAGTAATCGTGCCCCACCCTGCCTAGTTCCAGGGTACCGTGATACATCTAGTGGGTTACACCTGAAAAGGACCGCGCAACTAGGGTTTCCGTCTAGTGGGTTAAGTGTTGTCATTTAAATTCGATACTTAACCCCACCAGTCTAGCGTGTCAAGTTGGTTAAGTGTTGTCATCCAAGTTCGTGACTTAACCCGCCTACGTGTCATGTCAAATTGGCTAAGTGTGGTCGTTCAAGTTCATGACTTAGCCCTACGAATCATCTGTCAAGTTGGTTAAGTATATTCAAGAGGTTCATGCCTTAACCCTATCAAATCATCGTGTCAAACTGGTTAAGTATATTCAAGCGGTTCATGACTTAACCCTATCAAATCATCATGTCAAATTGGTTAAGTATATTCAAGCGGTTCATGACTTAACCCTATCAAATCATCGTGACAAATTGGTTAAGTATATTCAAGCGGTTCATGACTTAACCCTATAAAATCATCGTGACAAATTGGTTAAGTATATTCAAGCAGTACATGACTTAACCCTATCATGTGGCATTAATTCATTAATGCACCCCAACCTCTCACATCAGACCTGTTGTTGTGGTCACTGGATATGCCGGGCGGTTCCGGGCAGATTTACACCACAACTCAGTCTGACCTCGGGTTTCAAGCGCGATATGACCAACTACCCACATTGGATCCTATTGTTTGCAGTAACTGGATTTGCCGGGCGGTTCCGGGCAGATTTACACTGCAAACTCAACCCAACCTCGAGTTGGCCATTTTCATGTTTATTCTAATGTCATGTCCATGTTCAAGTTTCATGTCGAGTTCGTGTCAAGTTTCAAGGATAAGTTTCATGCCCACATCCAGATTCAAGTTATAACAATGTTCATGTTTCAAGTTTTGCCTATTATCAAGTTCATAATTCATGTTCATAACCAATTCATGTTTTGCCTAATCTACCCAAATCGTATTCCCATCGCACGTGAACGTGAATCGATCTATACTTCAAATAAATCCAAATATCGAAATAGAGGGAATAGCATCAAAACTATGATAGGCAAAAGGGACTAGTATAAAGCGATAAAAGGGGTTACAAGACTAGTATGATATAACTTGAGATAATTGGTTACAACATCACTGGCATATAGGATTTCAAATCTAGCAAGATAAGGCGATGGTCATGATAAATGCTGACATAAAAGAATAGGCATGCAAAAGCAAGCCAAATACAAGGATAATGGATTCAGTGGTTTTGGAGTACACAATTGCGAATAAACTAAGCAAGTCACACCCTAGGTATACGATCCAACAAAATGCCAATTCAGTGTACAACATGGTTTTCAACTATAGTGTTATGGGCATGAACAATCAACTATAACAGTCTTAGGCAATTAACCCCAGTAGTCATAGTCATGGTCATAGGTAAAAATCTCATAGTTGTGAATCATAAGCGATTAGTCACAATAGTCATGGATAATTATCAAAAATAGTTCTAGGCAAATAGTCATAGGCAATTAACAGTAATAGTTTCAAAGTCATGGTCATAGATAATGGCCTTATGTTCATAATCATAGATAATAATTCTCATAGTCAAGAGTCATAGGTGATTAGCCACAATTGTCCTTGTCATAGTCATAGGCAATAGCCTTATGTTCACTATCATAGGCATAGGCATAGTCTTATAGTCATAGGCATAGGCATAGTCTTATAGTCATAGGCATAGGAAAAATCTTATGTCCACAGTCATAGGCATAGTCATCGTCTTATGTCATTAACAATGGTTTCTACATCGTAGACAATATTCTCAATAGTCAAGATCCAAGAATTTATGTTACAATCTAGCATTTGAATAATAAACTAGGTCCAACAACATGAATAGGCACGATTCAATCGATAAGAAATAACCCAAAATCATAGATTCAAGAAGAGACAAGAACAGATCTAAATAGATAATCAAGCTTAGATCCAATTTCGTTTCATTCCATGCCCACATTAAATTTAACAAGTTTAAATCTCAAAGTAACTAGAACTTACAGAGCGCGGATCGAGAATTAGAGTGCAGAGATTTGATTCTAGAAATGGTTGTTGCAGTTGTTGAATCTCTATTTGTTTAGTCTTGTTCTAGTTGAAAACCCCCAATTTGCAATTCCTAGATGTTGTCTTGACGAAGAAGAAGTAGCCATTCTCTCTTTAATTTAATTATTTCAGAAGCAGCATAAGGACAGAAATGAAATGGTGTGGAGAGAATGAGGCTAGGGGTGAGTTTATATAGGGTAAGGCAGACGAATCTGGATAGAAACGAGGTCAAATACATCATAATGCATCAGGTTCAGAAAGTGGGCTCGGGAGGCAGGTCGACCCCCAGGTCGACACTATGGTCGACCTGGTCCCTGGGAGGTCGACACTATGGTCGACCCCCAGGTCGACCTGGTCTATGGGCGGGAGTTTTCCCGCCCTGCCTGCTGTAGGGTTTGAATTCGAATTTCGAATTCGAAATTTGAGTTGTCTTTGATTCTAAAATTTTCTGAAACTTCTAGAGGTCATAACTTGGTCATACGAACTCCGATTTTCGAAAACTCGGACTCTATTTCATGTAAAATTTCGAGACGAACGCAATGGAATAACCCATTTCACTTTATTCTTATTTTAAAAATTAATTATACCCTGATTTCTAGTTTCAACATGTTATTAAAATTCGGGTTGTTACATTCTCCCCTCCTTAAAGGATTTCATTCCCGAAATCTTCAAGTTAAGAAGAATGTGTCCTACCATCCAATCATCCATCTACTCAATCATCAATCACAGGTATCCATTGTCCTTAAGAGATTTCTAATGTTGTATGAACATATGCAGAAAGTGTGTGTACATGTTTCTTATCTAATGCAAATGATCAGGCCTGATTGATCTTCTTAATGCAAAATATGTTTAGTGCCATGAGTCCAACATGTATTCAAATAGCCCTAATCACATAAACACCATATGTGTGCTCAATCATCCATCCATATGCAACATTCACATGATAATAAATTCAATTTCATCCATAAATAAGTATAAACACTCATGCATATGCAATATGAAAATATGTCTGAGCCGATCTAGTGCCTAATGTGTGTTATGCAACCACGAGAAACCACTTGCGACCACTTGTAACCATCATAACATGTCTCAAACACATGTTTCACCCAATTGTTCCTACCTAAAGATATAACCGAATGATAGAAGCAAGTAAAAACTTTGTGCCCCTTAGGCAATGTCAAAGTTGGAAATCTACGTCACATATATACTGAATAGGAGAAGAACTCCCTAAGCACCATCCCATATCCTATAAATCCCAAAAAGTTTAGTCAACCCAACGGACACCCTCAAGCCCCAACATGTATTATTAACAGATAACTCGTACTCCCTATGGGGTTTGCAATAGAAATAGGGTTGAGAATAGAACCGAGAGGTTATACTTAAAAGATAGCATACAAGTAAGCTCTACAGGAAAAGAGGGATCAAGGATATACTCTTAAAAAGAGATATGATGCACGTGTCTAGTCTTCAATCTTCTAAGTCGTATTTCCTTGAGTTTAACTCCATTGTGCTTTGACCGTCTTTAACTTCATAATTTCGTAGCTTCTTAATTCTTGTTTCCAAAATATGAGTTGGAACTCATTTCACTGTTGTCTCTCGTCCCATTTTCATTTATTCTTTTTCTAGTATACTTGGCTCAAACATAACTGCGTACTCATGGTTTCATGCAAGCTCTCCAAAATTCACTAGTGAATCCCGGATCTTGTTTATATGGTATTCCATGCAGAAGAATTATCTCTTGCAGATGTCAACCATGTTGCCAAGTGTACTTACTAAGGTGATTTTATATAACTCATGCATAAGCGAGATGAACCATCCGCCTTAGTGGCGAACATTACTCGAGCGGACCAATTAACATGTCAAGAGATTCTAGGTAACTAAGCATGGCAGAACCCTAGGGGTTACACTAGATTTCGAGGGCATCACCAAGGCAAGTCAAGAATCTAACTACCCTCTTTTCATACTCGAGAATGGTACCATTTCCGGACAACCACTCCATCCCTAGAATCAACCCATAGCCCAAAACATAAGCTTTACTTCTAAACTCAACACTTAGCATAAACATTCTCAAATCCAAACAAGTCATGAATAAATGAGCCGATTCCCAACAGGATTTGAGACAAAAATGGGATCCTCTACTACGCTAGTACTAAGGTGCAGAGACTCAACTATCGAAGCAGAATTAAAAGGATGCGATGTACAAAAAAAAACAAAGTTCTAATAGGATGATAGAAAAGAAAAGCTAAACCTTTAACAGAAACGTTACCACCTCTCTTAGGTACGCTAGTAGTGAGAGCATACAATTGCCCTCTCGACGATCTTGTTCTTTGCCCTTGTCCTTGTCCTATAATACTTAAGTACATGTCCCTTTTTTCCATACTAAAGATATTTCCTCTTGTCATGGGTTTTTATTATTCTTTCACTTGGCCTATTTCCTTTCACCTTTTTCCTCTTCGTGGATTAAGTCATATCAACAAGTTTCTCATCCTTAGACTTGTGTTCTTTATCCTCGTTCCTACTATCCTTGTATAGCTTGTTGACAAGTTTCTCGAAAGCTACCCCCATCGCACGGCAACCCTACAAAGCTTGAAATAAGATTAGTCGCAAGTAAAACTAATGCGGCTACAGATGGAGGTTGGGCACTCCTCGGTCCTCCGACATGTGTCGTACGCCCACAAAACTATGGTGAAAAAGAAAGAGAGAAGAGACTCAAGGAGAGAATTAAAAGATAGTGCATATGGCTTTGGGGAATATGACTTTCGTAAAACAAAACTTTTCTTAGAAAAATGCTTCTTTGTAAACGTTTTGAAAATAGTTTCAGAAGGTTTTTAAAAGCTTTTGCCCAGTCTGGTAACCTTCTGCTCTGATACCAAATGTAACACCCCACCTCCGCTAGGGTCACTCACAAAGGGAATGCACTAGCTTTGGTGGAGCATTATCTAGGTAAACATACACAGAAATATTACAAGACAGAACATATTAAACAGCGGAAGAAGAACCAAATTTTATTGCTTTAAAATCTTGAAAGGTCTAAAGCCTTTTACATCAAAATGCTATTAAATCCATTACATCAAAATCTGTCTTGCAATAGTAAAGAAGCATAAAACCAGAGTCATAAATCATTCCCCAATAAAGAGGCAAAGCAAGCCATAGCCAAGAGAAATCCAAGCAGTGCATGAAAGAGCCTTGGAGCTTGGTAAGATCCGAACTAAGCTGTATTCCCATCCTGCGAACCTGGGGAGGGGGGGGGGGAAACAAAAGAAAAAGAGGCGAAACAAACTGGGTCAGTCATAAAGACTGAGTAAGTCCTAGTGACTTTCAACATAAAAACAGGTGAAGATAATATGGCATGAATAAACTGAAAGTAAACATAAGCATGATGACAAGGTAAGCTACAGGCACGATGAATCAAGTATAACATCCCATGCTTCCTATCAAGAATATCAAGGTTCCTACCAAGTATCACATTGCAAGGTTTCTATTAAGTATAACATCGCAAGATTTCTAAGCTTCACCATTCCACTATTTTCTTTGATTTCCTATATTCTCTGCACCAACTATACTAGTATCCCAACCCGTATCATCCTTTCCATGTATATGTACAGTCCCTTGCCGTATATCGTACGGGTTTCATCACGTATTTCTATACTACTTCAACGTAGTGCCACCATTCTTGAAATCTTTTGGACCGCCACCCTTGTTCTGGCTAGGTTCCCTTATCATGAGTTATCGTGTGTTCAACTAGGATTTATGCCACCTAGGACCACTAGGGATTATGCTACCTATTGAACGTTTTCTAGATTCGATTAGGGTTTATGCCACCTAGGACCACTAGGGATTATGCTACCTAACGAATTCCACGTAACGATCTATTAATCGACCGGCTCCCTACAAGTCCTAGCTTGTTCATGTGTCTGTGTCATACGGCCCAATCACGAAATGTAGTTACCTGTGCTAGGTCCACCATAGGGTGTATCAAGCCCTAGGGTGCCAACCACCGACACGAATCAAGCACGCACAGTGTAAACCTACTGGTGCCCAATGCCTGCTTTTTCAACTCCGGACTACGTGCACGACCATAGTCCGCCTGAACCTACAATGGCGCACCTACTCAGCCCAGTAATCGTGCCCCACCCTGCCTAGTTCCAGGGTACCGTGATACATCTAGTGAGTTAATGCTGAAAAGGACTGCACAACTAGGGTTTCCGTCCAGTAGGTTAAGTGTTGTCATTTAAATTCGAGACTTAACCCCACCAGTCTAGCATGTCTAGTTGGTTAAGTGTTGTCATCCAAGTTCGTGACTTAACCCGCCTACGTGTCATGTCAAATTGGCTAAGTGTGGTCGTTCATGTTCATGACTTAGCCCTATGAATCATCTGTCAAGTTGGTTAAGTATATTCAAGTGGTTCATGACTTAACCCTATCAAATCATCATGTCAAATTGGTTAAGTATATTCAAGCGGTTCATGACTTAACCCTATCAAATCATCGTGTCGAATTGGTTAAGTATATTCAAGCGGTTCATGACTTAACTCTATCAAATCATCGTGACAAATTGGTTAAGTATATTCAAGCGGTTCATGACTTAACCCTATCAAATCATCGTGACAAATTGGTTAAGTATAATCAAGCGGTACATGACTTAACCCTATCATGTGGCATTAATTCATTAATGCACCCCAACCTCTCACATCAGACCTGTTGTTGTGGTCACTGGATATGCCGGGCGGTTCCGGGCAGATTTACACCACAACTCAGTCTTACCTCGGGTTTCAAGCGCGATATGACCAACTACCCACATTGGATCCTATTGTTTCAAGTAACTGGATTTGCCGGCCGGTTCCGGGCAGATTTACACTGCAAACTCAACCCAACCTCTAGTTGGCCATTTTCATGTTTATTCTAATGTCATGTCCATGTTCAAGTTTCATGTCGAGTTCGTGTCAAGTTTCAAGGATAAGTTTCATGCCCACATCCAGATTCAAGTTATAACAATGTTCATGTTTCAAGTTTTGCCTATTATCAAGTTCATAATTCATGTTTTGCCTAATCTACCCAAATCGTATTCCCATCGCACGTGAACATGAATGATCTATACTGCAAATAAATCCAAATCTCGAAATAGAGGGAATAGCATCAAAACTATGATAGGAAAAAGGGACTTGTATAAAGCGATAAAAGGGGTTACAAGACTAGTATGATATAACTTGAGATAATTGGTTACAACATCACTGGCATATAGGATTTCAAATCTAGCAAGATAAGGCGATGGTCATGATAAACGCTGACATAAAAGAATAGGCATGCAAAAGCAAGCCAAATACAAGGATAATGGATTCAGTGGTTTTGGAGTACACAATTGCGAATAAACTAAGCAAGTCACACCCTAGGTATACGATCCTACAAAATGCCAATTCGGTGTACAACATGGTTTTCAACTATAGTGTTATGGGCATGAACAATCAACTATAACAGTCTTAGGCAATTAACCCCAGTAGTCATAGTCATGGTCATAGGTAAAAATCTCATAGTTGTGAATCATAAGCGATTAATCACAATAGTCATGGATAATTATCAAAAATAGTTCTAGGCAAATAGTCATAGGCAATTAACAGTAATAGTTTCAAAGTCATGGTCATAGATAATGGCCTTATGTTCATAATCATAGGTAATAGTTCTCATAGTCATGAGTCATAGGTGATTAGCCACAATTGTCCTTGTCATAGTCATAGGCAATAGCCTTATGTTCACTGTCATAGTCATAGGCATAGTCTTATAGTCATAGGCATAGTCTTATAGTCATAGGCATAGGCACAATCTTATGTCCACAGTCATATGCATAGTCATCGTCTTATGTCATTAACAATGGTTTCTACGTCGTAGACAATATTCTTAATAGTCAAGATCCAAGAATTTATGTTACAATCTAGCGTTTGAATAATAAACTAGGTCCAACAACATGAATAGACATGATTCAATCGATAAGAAATAACCCAAAATAATAGATTCAAGAAGAGACAAGAACAGATCTAAATAGATAATCAAGCTTAGGTCCAATTTCATTTCATTCCATGCCCACATTAAATTTAACAAGTTTAAATCTCAAAGTAACTAGAACTTACAGAGCGCGGATCGAAAATTAGAGTGCAGAGATTTGATTCTAGAAACGGTTGTTGCAGTTGTTGAATCTCTATTTGTTTAGTCTTGTTCTAGTTGAGAACCCCCAATTTGCAATTCCTAGATGTTGTCTTGACGAAGAAGAAGTAGCCATTCTCTCTTTAATTTAATTATTTCAGAAGCAGCATAAGGACATAAATGAAATGGTGTGGAGAGAATGAGGCTAGGGGTGAGTTTATATAGCGTAAGGCAGTCGAATCTGGACAGAAACGAGGTCAAATACATCAGAATGCATCAGGTTCAGGAAGTGGGCTCGGGAGGCAGGTCGACCCCCAGGTCGACACTATGGTCGACCTAGTCCCTGGGAGGTCGACACTGTGGTCGACCACCAGGTCGACCTCGTCTATGGGCGGGAGTTTTCCCGCCCTGCCTGCTGTAGGGTTTGAATTCGAATTTCGAATTCGAAATTCGAGCTGTCTTTGATTCTGAAAATTTCTAAAACTTCTAGAGATCATAACTTGGTCATACGAACTCCAATTTTCGAAAACTCGGACTCTGTTTCATGTAAAATTTCGAGACGAACGCAGTGGAGTAACTCATTTCACTTGATTCTTATTTTAAAAATCAATTATACCCTTATTTCTAGTTTCAACATGTTATTAAAATTCGGGTTGTTACATGTACTCTGATATATTCTGTACTATGATGTAACATTATTGTGATGTCTATAAAAGTCTGCTGTTGTTCTGATGTTGTTGTATTCCCAGAGTTAACATATTTGGGTTTTGAACGGTCTTAGTCGATTTTGCGATCGATTGGGTCCGGGCGAAATCTGAGCCGTTACAAGACTCATGCACGCTCATGATTCCTCCAGAATGTGCCCGTACTCACTTTCCACCTTTGAACCTCTTACAATCCACATCAGTAAAGTGTGCCCTGGCCCATACCTAGTGTGAGGGCCCTCTCTATAATACCAACAGGGATACTGATGAATATGAGTTTCACACAGCAAGACTAACACAAGCCATCCCCTAGCCTTGTGTCCCCAAACTAGGATTTTGAGAGTCCCAAAACCAGATTCAAACAGTAAGATATGGGACCTCTTATCTTATTAGTTAACAATTATTAACTTAGCATGTTTAAGTTCATTAGTAAGGATGGTTGATAATGATGTTTCCTATAAATGTTATTATGTGTACAATCCCTTCCCCAAACAAACAAGCACCTTCTCAGATTGGCACCAGCCACCCCTAGATTTATGCCCTCAAACTAGGATTTTAAGAGTCCCAAAACCGGATACAAACAGCAAGACATGGGACCTCTTAGCATATTAATTAACAAATAATAACTTAGCAGGTTTAAGTTCATTTAAAAGCATGGTTGTAAATGACATTTCCTATAAATGTTATTCTATGCACAACCCCTTCCCTAAACAAACAAGCACCTGCTTAGATGTGTGTGTGTATATATATATCGATTAAGTTGCCTATTTTACTTAATTACATCTAATCCTCCCAACATGTTCTGCTTAATTTTAAATTTAGTTTAATCTACTTAGATTAACACATTTGGCATATTATCCCAATTATACATTCATTGTATTTCATGTTTCAATATGCCTATTCTCCTTTTTACTGTTAAGTTATTCCAGTTTAACCCAATTTACGTAATTATAACGAGAATAACCTAGGCACTCAATGGCCTAGCGCAAAATAAAAGGGAAAAGGAGAAAATATAGATTTATCTCAAAAATAAATATGAACTGAATAAATAGGAATAATATTGTAAATAAAGCTAAGACAGAAAAGGGATAATAGGGATATACATGTAGCTGTAAAACAGTTGAAAACTAAATAGATAACTAACCGTAAAACAATGACAATAAGCATATAATTACTATATAATCTCAGATTCGGATTTATTTACAGTTAGTATACTGTTTAATTATCAAATCTAAAAATAACTAGAACTCGTAGTGAGTTGATTATGAATCCAGAAAGATCTCTTTAGAATCGTTGTTGTAGAAAAGCTAGAATTGTCCTCTTTAATCTACGTTTAGGCAGCCTGCATCTTCTTATTTTTATTTAGAAATAGCTTGGAGGAAGAAGAACGAAGAATGTTTGTGTGTAGGAAATAATAAGACTACTATCCTTTCTATAGATTATCTAGGATAATTGTAATGACCCGAAAATCCGGACCAATTTGAGCTGACCAAATAACACAAGTCCAACCCCAAATTGCACTGGAATTTCAAGAAAACTAATAGAAAGAAGATAGAGGGTGAGGAAAGATAAGATAGAAAATTAGAATAAGAGAAGAAGAAGAACACAACATCAGAGTAACACGAACCTCACAGCGGAACGAATAACATATAATATATATAACATAACTTGAAATATACATCTGTATTTGAATATACATCATTATCAAAGTACAGCACTTACAACACAGCAGAAATAAACTATAGCTTATATGATCCTGAAGCCTCCTGCTCCTGCTCTTCAGATATATCTGTAAATCCTGACTACTTGACTGCTCGTACAAAATTGGGCACCCAAGAGTTTAGGGAAAACAACAAAGTAAACTCCGGGTCAGTCATGGGACTGGTATGAGTAAAACAGTTTAAAACAGATTGAGCCATTAAACGATATCTCATAAGACCACGCCGTATAACGGAACGGGTTTTTCCCTTATGAGAATCCAAAATATCTTTATATCAAAAAAACCTTTTGATATTATAATAATGTCTATCAACCACAATATAATAATCATCTAGCAGAAACGCTTTCATCTCACGTTCTACATATATAGTATACAATCAAAACCGCAAGCACGTATTGGGTAATGGTTTTCCAACTATGACAAGGTATGGAACCACCTTCCGATCAGTGTACTCTAGGAACGATACACTGGAGTTCAACAAGAACATCTTGCAACTCAGCCACACATGACCGACCACCCATTTCGCTTGAGTGTATCGAATGTACATCACCAACGGTTGGGATCAGCAACCGTTCCCGTATATATATGGGACAACATTGATAGATTAAAGAAGCAAATGAATATTCTCTAGATAGGTGATTATACACCCTACTTCAGTGTGACCGACTTAGCCATGCTGCCTGCCCGACTTCTGTCATTTACCGGATGTGAGGCTAGAAGTTACGCTTATCTTTTACATGCCACATCTTCATTCTCTTTGAATGTCACATCGTCATACCCGCCAAATCACAAATTGATTTCCCCAAAAATACCACGGGTATACAGCTAAGAGAAACAAATTTCTCCACCACCAAATGTGGATACGTTTGAAGAGATCAACTTACGCGATCTATTAGATATACTCTGTCAGACATTCTTCCATACAGCTCGTCCTGGGACTGGACAAACCGAAGGCACTATTCTGTAAACAGGATAGCCCTTGCATAACTCCGTCTTCAATTATCTTTGGCATATATGATTCGCAACGCTTATGCCAATACAGAGTGGTTCTTCGGATAATAATCCAACCGGTCTCTCCATATTAACAACGTTAAAATGGTCGAAAACTTCGATAGTCGATGAGTTAACTATCAAAGAAAAACACGTGTGCAAACAACGATATTATTTCCAATTGGAAATTATATCGATCAATCATCAACCATATATATATATATATATATACCTCCTCATTTCTATATTTAGAAAATTTACGTTATTAACACTGGGAAACATTTCCATTTGTTATTTACATATCACTATCATTTCACAACTATCAGTCCCTGACTGTAAACTAGTAGGAGAACTATTCTCTAAGTATAAACCCCGAAGGCCGAAACCAACATCAGATCGACACTTAGAAAACTATTCAATTTACTAATGTCTAGTCAGTTTCTAATCTTGTTTAACTCTATTTCGATTAACTCTAATTGAATAACTCTATTTGATTAACTCCTATTCAAATAACAAATATTGAATTTAACTCCATTCGCTTGACTTTAGATCGCAGCGATCACAATGGTTACGCCTGATTCCCTCAGGAAACATCCGACCGCCGTAGGCTATCTGCAGCCCTGCGAATTACGCTAGCAGTCGTGCTAAATGGTAACTTATCTTGAATAACTATGTTTGACTAACTTCTTCGAATAACTATATTTGATTGACTTCTATTTGATGACTCTATTTGAAAACTCTAATCGACTAACTCTTTCCTATCTCGTTAATTTCCTTTTTCCTTTTATCCTATTTATTTTCTAAATAAATGTTCCTTTTACAATTCCATTTATTTTCTAAATAAATATTCTCCTTTATAATATCCTATGATTTTATAAATGCTTTATTTTCAAATTATTTCCTTTTATAAAATCGGTTGATTTTATAAAATTCCTTTATTTCAATATACATTGAAATATCCCTTTTTACATCTCAGGGTCTTTTTATGATATTTAAAATATTGAATAACAATGATCAATATCATTCAAACATACCAAATCAACAACAGATTTTATAGCACAACATATATCACAATATATGAAAATGGTAAATTAAATGTTGAGGAATCCAGTCGGATCCCTCCAACCTGTCGCCCTGCATCCACAGATGTTACACAGTATAATATACATCAATTTCATTTCAATATGAAATTGTTCTGATAAACAACATCAACATATATTTAACGGTTTATATATATATATATTTATGTGTATATATATATAATTATCAACTAACTGACTAGCAGTTCAATCAACCAAATCAACACACAACAATCAACAGATGATTAACAGTTCTAAAAATACATTATAAAAATATAACTGTTCAGAGTTGGTGAGTTTTACTCACATTGGACGATCATCGTTGATAACGATAACCATCGCTCGATTTGATTCAGACGGACAATTTATTTTTCTATAAATTGTTATGGGCTCGGATTCACTCCCAGTCAGTCTCATTGTGTTGCTCCCGTCCATACGGTCCCAACGCAACTTACGGTTCGTCAATCTGATATCGTATGATCAAGTTATCGTATTTACAAATTTGTACATTATATAAATTTATTTAAAACTTAACTAAATTAAAAGTAAGGCTTTCACCCTTAATTACCTCTCCAGCCCATTCACTCTCATACCCGACCCGCCTAATTCCTTCTTCCCAATTAAAACCCGCGAGCTCCAGAAACCCAATATTGACATGAACGAAAACTTCCATCTCCCATTCCATCCTCCTTCCGTGACTTTAAAATCAAATAAAAATCACCAAAAATCACAACTTCCTTTCCTCTTGCTCCTCATACCAACAATAGACAACTCGCACCCCCCTTTTTGTTTCCGTCGTTCCCTCCTGTATGTTGTCGATCGACGAATACCACCATGGAAATCACCAATTTCAGCACACTAGGTGCGGTTTCACGAGCTGAAACCCAATACGAACTCCATTTTGACCAAGAATCACCACAAACCCCTTACGTTCGAACCCTAGTTTGTTTGACGAGAACTGGTACCCTCAAAAGGGACATCGAACACCAGAAAATGGGTACGAAATCGAAGTATACATCGACACAAACTCATATATATACGCTATACGATTTAAGGAAATTTCTTTGAGTTTCTTTTGATTTTATGAAGTTGCGAATTGTTTTTGCTGAAGAACACAAATGAAAAAGTAACGGCGGAAATTCCTTTGACCACCGAATGAATAGAATTAGGTTTAGGAATTTGGTTTTAGGGTATTTATAGGCTTGATAAATATCTAGATATTTTCGTAGAAGGAATATTCCCGGTATATTCTCCATTGTAAATTCGTTTTTGACTTCTAAAAATTCGTGTGGTCACACACGATACCCAAAAATCACGAAACTGGACATGCAGCTACAGTTTGACATTACGGTCCCAACGAAACTGGTTTCGTCGAATTCCGACTTCATTTGCAAAAGTGGCTATTTTTAAAAGCTCTGAATGACCCTTTTAAATATATAAATATATTTAAATATTATTAAATTAAATATAAATAAATTTATATTATCGTATATCTTCACATGTGGTATCGTCCAGCTCCAGAGTATCCTATCAGAATTTATAACTTGATTATCCAGAATTCCATAATATCTCGATATTCAATTTATATCGAAAATCCTTTTATAACGTAAATAAAACGTTGCGAATAATAAAGGAATTCCACCGCGACTTTTCTGAAATTTGATTTGGACGTAAATCAAAATCTACCCGACGAAATCCAGATTTTTCTCTCCCATTAGAAAAATATACTCCACTAGCTCCACACGTTTCTTGTTTCACAGAAATCCGATTTAAAACGAACCCTGTACATTCAGCTGAAGTTCAAATCGCCAAATAGTGTACTGCCGCGCCATTTCAAGCTCTATTTTAATTATATTATAATTCTACGTTCAAACTGACGTCGATTGAATATATTCGTCAATATAATTCAACTCTAAGCTGAACTAAATCCTAGGGATGACCCCGTTTACAGAATATTTTGATTTCCAATATTTTTGATTATTTCTGAATTAAATATATTATTTAATTTATTATTTTAATTAAATATTCACTATTATTTAATTAAACCACCATTATATTCACTATATCACTATTAATATAGTTAAATTAATTAATTATAATACCTCTGCCAATGCGGGTCATTACAATCTTCCCCACTTAAAATAATTTCGTCCTCGAAATTGCTAAGGTAGAGGATGACCCTATCTATTGGAATTCCTAAGATTTGTTTACCCCTTATTTCTGATTTCAACTGAACCAATTAATATCGACTAAAATATTTATTCATTCCGACTAACTAAAATTTTCAAAAATTCTAAAAATTTTCTAAAACTTTAAATTTTCGGAAAATTTCGCCATAACCTCCTTTGTACAGCCCTATCGGTAAAACTCCAACTCGCCTCTCTAGGTCTTCTCCAACCAAAAAGAAAATCAAACAGCCAAACGGCTCACCAATTCGGCTCATAAATCTCATGCTTATATCAAATATAAACTTGTACCTTTTTGTCGGGCATATCAACTCTATCACTTCACCTGTCATCAATTCAACATATGCCAATATCAATTTAATCAAACTCTGATCACTTTATCCTCAACATAACCATTCGTTTATCCATGCCAAATATCTTTTCAAATTCGAGTTTTATCCTCGATTCCAAACCCTTAACTCATCCACCAAATATCGTTTCAAATTCCTATATTATAAATCCAATTTGTTCGATATTTCTATTTCAACTCAGTTTCCACTTAACTGGTTTCTAATTCCATCTCAATTCTTATTGGATTTTACAAGTTTTACTTTAATTTGTTTTAATTCAAACAACCTTTTCTTCCTGGAAGTTTTTAAACAGTTTACCTCTTTCAAAAATCAAGTTTTCCTTTTTGAAATTCAACACAATTTGTTTTCCCAAAACAAATTCAAAACAAAATCCTTGGTAGTAATCCATCACTTACATACTCGAAAATGAACACCGATGATGTCATGATCAACATCGGAATCTATTTTCTAGCTACCGAAGTGAGTTCAATACTATAGCACTTTCAAAACCCATATCTAAACAATTCCACTTTGAAATTTATTTCAAAATATAGTTCACACTGCTTGTAAAACAATTTAAAATCTCCCAGGATCTTAAATTTTCCTTATTTTTAATCCAAATTCATTTACAAACACCTTTCCCATTTCTGGGATTTTAAATTTCAATTCTGATCTAAATTCAGATTTAATTCATTTCAATTTCATATAATTCACTTGTATAAATTCTGGTTGGTTATATATGACCATTTCACTTTATAATCTTACTCGATTATAATTACAACCAATATATCTAATATATATTTACTCTATATCAGAATATACTCTGGGTAAACTTATTTTAATTTACCCTCTTTACAAAACATATCGTGTCGACCCATCGTATTCGAGTGTTTACAAATTCCTACCGATACAGTGGATCAAACCGATTGATCAGAACCCATAAACAACTCAACCAATGAATCCCCACAATATAAAACCATTTTATATCAAGTAACAAATACGTTCACTCGTATATATACACTCAACTCAATCTAGGGTATTACTAACCCCATCTCTACTGAGTCACGCCACAAAGCCAAGGTAATTCTCAACTTAAGCTCTGATACCAACTGTAATGACCCGAAAATCCGGACCAATTTGAGCTGACTAAATAACACAAGTCCAACCCCAAATTGCACTTGAATTTCAAGAAAACTAATAGAAAGAAGATAGAGGGTGAGGAAAGATAAGATAGAAACTTAGAATAGGAGAAGAAAAAGAACACAACTTCAGCGTAACACGAACCTCACAGCGGAACGAATAACATATAATATATATAACATAACTTGAAATATACATCTGTATTTGAATATACATCATTATCAAAGTACAGCACTTACAACACAGCGGAAATAAACTATAGCTTATATGATCCTGAAGCCTCCTGCTCCTGCTCTTCAGATATATCTGTAAATCCTGACTACTTGACTGCCCATACAAAATTGGGCACCCAAGAGTTTAGGGAAAATAACAAAGTAAACTCCGGGTCAGTCATGGGATTGGTATGAGTAAAACAGTTTAAAACAGATTGAGCCATTAAACGATATCTCATAAGACCACGCCGTATAACGGAACGGGTTTTTTCCCTTATGAGAATCCAAAATATCTTTATATCAAAAAAACCTTTTAATATTATAATAATGTCTATCAACCACAATATAATAATAATCTAGCAGAAACGCTTTCATCTCACGTTCTACATATATAGTATACAATCAAAACCGCAAGCACGTATTGGGTAATGGTTTTCCAACTATGACAAGGTATGGAACCACCTTCCGATCAGTCTACTCTAGGAACGATACACTGGAGTTCAACAAGAACATCTTGCAACTCAGCCACACATGACCGACCACTCATTTCGCTTGAGTGTATCGAATGTACATCACCAACGGTTGGGATCAGCAATTGTTCCCGTATATATATATATATATATATATATATATATATATATATATATATATATATATGGGACAGATTTGATAGATTAAAGAAGCAAATGAATATTCTCTAGATAGGTGATTATACACCCTACTTCGGTGTGACCGACTTAGCCATGCTGCCTGCCCGACTTCTGTCATTTACCGGATGTGAGGCTAGAAGCTACGCTTATCTTTTACATGCCACATCTTCATTCTCTTTGAATATCACATCGTCATACCCGCCAAATCACAAATTGATTTCCCCAAAAATACCACGGGTATACAGCTAAGAGAAACGAATTCCTCCTCCACCAAACGTGGATACGTTTGAAGAGATCAACTTACGCGATCTATTAGATATACTCTGTCAGACATTCTTCCATACAGCTCGTCTTGGGACTGGACAAACTGAAGGCACTTTTCTGTAAACAGGATAGCCCTTGCATAACTCCGTCTTCAATTATCTTTGGCATACATGATTCGCAACACTTATGCCAATACAGAGTGGTTCTTCGGATAATAATCCAACCGGTCTCTCCATATTAACAACGTTAAAATGGTCGAAAACTTCGATAGTCGATGAGTTAACTATCAAAGAAAAACACGTGTGCAAACAACGATATTATTTCCAATTGGAAATTATATCGATCAATCATCAACCATATATATATATATATATATATATATATATATCCTCATTTCTATATTTAGAAAATATACGTTATTAACACTGGGAAACATTTCCATTTGTTATTTACATATCACTATCATTTCACAACTATCAGTCCCTGACTGTAAACTAGTAGGAGAACAATTCTCTAAGTATAAACCCCGAAGGCCGAAACCAACATCAGATCGACACTTAGAAAACTATTCAATTTACTAATCTCTAGTAAGTTTCTAATCTTGTTTAACTCTATTTCGATTAACTCTAATTGAATAACTCTATTTGTTTAACTCCTATTCAAATAACAAATAATGAATTTAACTCCATTCGCTTGACTCTAGATCGCAGCGATCACAGTGGTTACGCCTGATTCCCTCAGGAAACATCCGACCGCCGTAGGCTATCTACAACCCTACGAATTACGCTAGCAGTCGTGCTAAATGGTAACTTATCCTGAATAACTATGTTTGACTAACTTCTTCGAATAACTATATTTGATTGACTTCTATTTGATGACTCTATTTGGTAACTCTAATCGACTAACTCTTTCCTATCTCGTTAATTTCCTTTTTCCTTTTATCCTATTTATTTTCTAAATAAATGTTCCTTTTACAATTCCATTTATTTTCTAAATAAATATTCTCCTTTATAATATCCTATGATTTTATAAATGCTTTATTTTCAAATTATTTCCTTTTATAAAATCGGTTGATTTTATAAAATTCCTTTATTTCAATATACATTGAAATATCCCTTTTTACATCCCAGGGTCTTTTTATGATATTTAAAATATCGAATAACAATGATCAATATCATTCGAACATACCAAATCAACAACAGATTTTATAGCACAACATATATCACAATATATGAAAACGGTAAATTAAATGTTGAGGAATCCAGTCGGATCCCTCCAACCTGTCTCCCTGCATCCACAGATGTTATACAGTATAATATACATCAATTTCATTTCAATATGAAATTGTTCTGATAAACAACATCAACATATATTTAACGGTTTATATATATATATATTTGTGTATATATATATATATATATAATTATCAACTAACTGACTAGAAGTTCAATCAACCAAATCAACACACAACAATCAACAGATGATTAACAGTTCTAAAAATACATTATAAAAATATAAGTGTTCAGAGTTGGTGAGTTTTACTCACAATGGACGATCATCGTTGATAACGATAACCATCGCTCGATTTGATTCAGACGGACAATTTATTTTGCTATAAATTGTTACGGGCTCGTATTCACTCCCAGTCAGTCTCATTGTGTTGCTCCCGTCCATACGTAACCAACGCAACTTACGGTTCGTCAATCTGATATCGTATGATCAAGTTATCGTATTTACAAATTTGTACATTATATAAATTTATTTAAAACTTAACTAAATTAAAAGTTGGGCTTTCCCCCTTAATTACCTCTCCGGCCCATTCACTCTCATACCCGACCCGCCTAAGTCCTTCTTCCCAATTCAAACTCGCGAGCTCCAGAAACCCAATACTGACATGAACGAAAACTTCCATCTCCCATTCCATCCTCCTTCCATGACTTTAAAATCAAATAAAAATCACCAAAAATCACAACTTCCTTTCCTCTTGCTCCTCATACCAACAATAGACAACTCGCACCCCCCTTTTTGTTTCCGTCGTTCCCTCTTGTATGCTGTCGATCGACGAATACCACCACGGAAATCACCAATTTCAGCACACTAGGTGCGGTTTCACTTACTGAAACCCAATACGAACTCCATTTTGACCAAGAATCACCACAAACCCCATACGTTCGAACCCTAGTTCGTTTGACGAGAACTGGTACCCACAAAAGGGACATCGAACACCAGAAAATGGGTACGAGATCGAAGTATACATCGACACAAACTCATATATATATGCTATACGATTTAAGGAAATTTCTTTGAGTTTCTTTTGATTTTATGAAGTTGCGAATTGTTTTTGCTGAAGAACACAAATGAAAAAGTAACGGCGGAAATTCCTTTGACCACCGAATGAATAGAATTAGGTTTAGGAATTTGATTTTAGGGTATTTATAGGCTTGATAAATATCTAGATATTTTCGTAGAAGGAATATTCCCGGTATATTCTCCATTGTAAATTCGTTTTTGACTTCTAAAAATTCGTGTGGTCACACACGATACCCAAAAATCACGAAACTGGACATGCAGCTACAGTTTGACATTACGGTCCCAACGAAACTGGTTTCGTCGAATTCCGACTTCGTTTGCAAAAGTGGCTATTTTTAAAGCTCTGAATGACCCTTTTAAATATATAAATATATTTAAATATTATTAAATTAAATATAAATAAATTTATATTATCGTATATCTTCACATGTGATATCGTCCAGCTCCAGAATATCCTATCAGAATTTATAACTTGATTATCCAGAATTCCATAATATCTCGATATTCAATTTATATCGAAAATCCTTTTATAACGTAAATAAAGCGTTGCGAATTATAAAGGAATTCCACAGCGACTTTTCTGAAATTTGATTTGGAAGTAAATCAAAATCTACCCGACGAAATCCAGATTTTTCTCTCCCATTAGAAAAATATACTCCACTAGCTCCACACGTTTCTTGTTTCACAGAAATCCGATTTAAAACGAACCCTGTACATTCAGTTGAAGTTCAAATCGTCAAATAGCGAACTACCGCGCCATTTCAAGCTCTAATTTAATTATATTATAATTCTACGTTCAAACTAACGTCGATTGAATATATTCGTCAATATAATTCAACTCTAAGCTGAACTAAATCCTAGGGATGACCCCGTTCATAGAATATTTTGATTTCCAATATTTTTGATTATTTCTGAATTAAATATATTATTTAATTTATTATTTTAATTAAATATTCACTATTATTTAATTAAATCACCATTATATTCACTATATCACTATTAATATAGTTAAATAAATTAATTATAATACCTCTGCCAATGCGGGTCATTACAATAATCCTAAATAATTAGATTTTAGGTTTATAAATCCAACCTTACAACTCAGGCCGAGTCAGTGTGTTAACCTATCAAATAAAATAGTCCAGATTCGTTTGTAGGAATTCTGCCTTTATGCAGGTGGATTGACCCACCTATACATTGTGTCGATCTTAGAGTCGACATTCTTAGACATGGGTTGACCCAAAGGTCGACCTGGTCTGGCTGGGTCGCCCGGTGACTGTTGCTTTTTCTGCACTGCTTATTTATATTTATAATATATATTTTACACTGTTTTAGTTCAGTCTTCTTAGGTTCATAACTTCTTCGTATTTAATTCGATTTAAACAAACCAAGAGTCTATCTAAACCAAAATTTCGTAACGGTCGCAATGGTAAAGTACATTTTACCTAATTCTGAATATTCAATTAATTGATATTCATTTTATTTTCTTTTTAATATACTTACTATGTATTAAACTACGAGGTGTTACATCCTCCCCTCCTTAAATGAGTTATTCCCCGAAATCCCTAAGTTAAGAAGAATATTATTACTTAAAACCTACACCCATCTACTCATCCATCATCCACAGGCATCCATTGTCCTTAAAATTTCCAATGCCTTGTATGAACATATGCAACGGTGTTGTGCGTATATGTCCCTATACTTATGCAAAAATCAGGCGGATGATTGATTCAGTTGACCTCCTTAATGTAATATGTGTCTATGCCATGTATCCAATATGTATGCAAAAGAATCCTAATAGTACATACAAGTTCTATATTTGTGCACAACCATTCACCAAAATGTCACATTCATGTGATGATTCAACCATTTTCATCCATTGAAAAATTAAAATGCGCACACATCCATATGCAATATGTAAGTGCTTGATCTGATCTAATGCCTAATGTGTGTGTATATGCATCCACTGACATCCACTAGCAAACACTTGCATCCACTTGCAATCATCAAACATAACATGTCTCAAACGCATGTTTTCAAACATAGGTTTCTACCTAAGGATCGATGATTCAAACGATAGGGATAAACAAATTCAACTCAAAAGCTTAGAAAGGAAATCAAGAACCTACTCTCAAGAGAAAATTGTAAGAAGCGAGAACCTTGTCTTTGGTTCCCATGTCGTGTCATCTCGATCTTCTCCCCATCACACCTTCAATAACTTGATCTCTTTGTTGCATAGCCTCTTAACTTCCGATTCAAGAATACAGGTAGGAACTTTCCGAACCGATGCCTCCTTCTCTACTTCGACATCCTCAAGCGTACTTGGCTCTGCTACCTCTACTGAATCATGTAGAAATTTCCTCAAATGGGAAACATGGAACACGTCGTGAACACCTGCCAGCATCTCCGGTAGTCTAACTCTATAAGCCATATGGCCCATCCTCTCAACTATGGGAAATGGTTCTATGAACCATGGTGCCAGTTTCCTTATAGAGCTAAATCGAACTACGTTTCTTAAAGGTGGTACTTTGATAAAGATCATATCTCCTACCTCTAATTCCAAGTCAATCCTTCTCTTATTGGCATATGACTTCTTCCTATCTTGAGCTTCTTTCATCCTTCTTCGAATACAGTCTATCTCCTCAGAAGTCTCTCTAATCATCTCCGGTCCAAGTAGGAGTCTATTCGTTGACTCCCACCAACATGTCGACGATTTGCAGGGTCGTCGATAAAGTTCCTCAAAGGGTTCCATGCTAATGCTTGACTGATAACTATTATTGTAGGCAAACTCCACCAATGGGAGATGGTCCTCCGAAGTCCCTCCGAAGTCTAGGATACATAATCTTAATAAATCCTCGAGAACTCTATTAACCCTCTCAGTCTATCCACTGGTCTAAGGGTGATATGATGTACTAAGTCTTAACTATGTTCCTAGTGCCTCTTGGAAGCTCCTCAAAAATTCGCTCGTAAAGATGGGGTCACAGTCACTTACTATACTAGAAAGTACCCCATGAAGTCGGATGTTCTCTTTAAGGTAGACCGATGCTAGCCAAGTTGTTGTCCTCTTACACTTTGACTGGAATAAAGAGAACGCTCTTAGTAAGTCTGTCTACTATAACCCATATACTTGTGTTTTCCTTCCTTGATCTTGGAAGTCCATCAATAAAGTACATAAAGACGCCTTCCCATTTTCGTGTGAGATCTGCCACATCTTTCTTCATGCTGGTCCAATGAAAAACTCACTTCATGCCTCGGTACATCTTTCCACCGCCCGGATAGATAGCCATTCGAGAGTGATGAGCATCCTTAAGAACTAATCTCGGTAAATCTCTAATTTTGGGAATACACAATCTCCCATCCCATCCCATCCTATCCACCCTTTCTCGTCCATAGAATATCTTGCTAGGTGACTGGAGGCTTCTCCTTTAGCGAGTCTATCCAAGATCTCCGCCAACTCTTAATCCTCTTAATGTGTAGATCCAATGCGCTCCATAAGAGTAGGTTGCACATCCAATGATGCCAACAAACGAAGCGTAAAATCCGTAGATGGCCTAAAATCAAAGGTCGAGATAAACTCCAAGCTCTGACTCTCTATGAACAAAGATGTAACACCATGCATTTTTTATTAAATAATAAAATAAAATTTTGGAAACAGTTCAGAAATTGGTCACATAATTAGCGTTATTGCGTCCATGGTGATTTTCTGATCAATTTAGACCTACGGCTTGCAGGAAACGGATTTAGGATGAAAATGATATCTTTAAATGAAATATTACAACAATAATGATCACCATTGTTTTTGTTCCTTTTAAATAAATCCTATAGCCCAGTTTGTATAGACATGTCTCTCCCAAGTGAGTAGGGCAAGTTCAAGTCCTGCTAGTGCCATATTTTTATTTTAGAGCAACGACTAAAATAATACATATTCTAAGAGGAAAATTTGTATAAATGCACATATAAGGAAAATTATACATAAAAGTGAGTATAAAAATGTATACATGCATATGTGTATATATGCGTATGTATGTGCAAATATATATATATATATATATATATATATATATATAAGAAAAATCCAAAATGTACCTTCAATAAATAAAATTAGGTAAAAATTAAATGATGGCATAACGCAGTTTGAATTACATATAAAGTAAAATGTTAAGATAAAATGTGCTTGTTAAGAGCAGAACATAATTAATGCATA
Organism: Allium sativum; assembly: GCA_030737875.1. Lineage (NCBI taxonomy): Eukaryota > Viridiplantae > Streptophyta > Magnoliopsida > Asparagales > Amaryllidaceae > Allium > Allium sativum. Next base: position 707,297,932 of record CM060915.1, read on the forward strand.
ATAAATGTAAAATGAACAAAGAAATTAGCTTCCTTTTAAATTAGAATGCATTAAAAGAAATAAAACAACTAATTGATGATGGTATTAATTGCATTGATTAATGGACAAGGAATTGAATGGTGGGTTTTCAATGAATTAAATAATCAGAAGATTGTACGTATGTGTGTGTGTATATATATACGTGTAGAATTGTAATTCAAACTTAGCCATGGTTTATAATAGGAATAAAAAATCAAGAGAAACATACAAAGCAAGTTATTAATTTGTTAATTAAAATGTTAAGTTCATAAATCACATCATCGCACAAAGCCTGCCAGGGCCTGGAAGGGTCGATCCACCTATAGGGAGGGTAGACACAGGAGTTTGCCCGAGCTGGCCCAGATCCTTTTTATGTGACATGAAATTTTGATATGTATGGTTTGGATTTTAATGGATTAAATATGATGGTCCAGACTTTCCCATACACCTATAAATAGACTAGCAGGGCTTAGCTTTAATCCTATATTTTTTGAAATGTTGCCTAGGATATGCTATTCTCTTTTCCCTCTAAATCTTTTCAAAAAATTAGAATATTAGTTCACAGGGGTTCCGATTCAAGATTTGAAGATAAGAGATATAAATCTACAAATAGGTGTTCAGAATTCTACTCAATGTGAGGTAAGTTCTTGAATATGATTTATATAGGTTTCTCTCTCTTTCTCTCTTCTTCTAACATCATGTTGGTGAAACTATGGTTGTTTCAATAATAGATACAGTTGGGGATGTCACGGTCTGGATCATATTCATGGATCGGAAAGTTGTGAGGTGAGTGGATTTAAGTTATGCCTTTTTAAATAATGGTATATCTATTGTTTGCATTCCTCGTTATTTTTAATATGCTAAACAATTGGAAATTCTGGAAATTGGCTATTAAACTTGTTTGGAATATGTTGATTTTTTTGGCATAGCCAACCGGTTTTATTGTGTTCCGTAACACACTTTTATCATGACTAATAATAAAATTACAACATAACACAGGTGACTGTAAACAGTTAGCTAATTCAGTTTTTAAGGTGGACCGTCCACCATCAACAACATTTTTAGTGGGCCGTCCATTGAATCTAATCTAGATTACAGTCCAGGAGTTAGTTTAAATTACTAGACTACTATATGACGTCTCCATGTAGGGAGAAATTACATAATACAAGCTACACAGTACAAGACTGTAATAACAAATAAATAAAAATGACTTTAGCTTGTGATTTGAATAACATCCATGATAAGACTTGGCATTAGCTACCTCCTCAAGCTTATAAAAATGACATCAAGTTAGTATACCAACTGGAAGGAAGTAAAATCATATCTGTTGCCGCTACTATCTTGAGTTCCACACCCCATAAAAGAATGGAAATTACGATGTGAGGCTTTAAGAAGAAGCTCTATGAACAAGCCAAAAACAACCAGTAAATGGAGATGGAAGGATAAAAAACATTGTGAAGTTGAGTGCGTGAGCATCACCATGTTTCAGTAGAGAAAATAACAGGAACATAACACTAATCTCCCATTACCCCATCTTTGAACCTGAGTAAACATGATGTAATGACCCGCATTTTCAGCGGTATAATAATTAATTTATTTAATCATTTGAAAGGTGATTAAAAGGATTTCATGGTCGTTGAATTAAATAATGGTGAATATTTAATTAAAATAATAAATTAAATAATATATTTAATTCTGAAATAATCAGAATTGGCTGAAATGGCGATATGGTGTGAACTGAATCATCTGTGATATTAAATTCAGTTTAGAATTGAATTAGAATACCAAATATATTCAATCGACGACAGTTGAACATATAGATTATAATATAATTATAATCGAGCTCGAAATGGCGTTGCAGTTTGCAATTTGAACTTCAACTGAATGTACATGATTCGTTTTAAGCCGGATTTCTGTGAAACAAGAAACGTGTGGAGCTGGTGGAGTATATCTTTCTAGTGGAAGAGAAAAATCTGGATTTCGTCGGGTAGATTTTGATTTACGTCCAAATCAAATTTTAGAAAAGTCGTTGTGGAATTCCTTTATAATTTATAAAGGAATTATTTATTTGTTTAAAAGGAATTTCATTTTAACTCGAATATCGATTTAATCGGGATTTGAAATATCAAGTTATAAATCCCAGTAGAGCTGTATGGTATTCCACTGCGAATATATACGATAATATTTATCTTTAAATATGAAATTTAATTATATTTAAATATACTTATATATTTAAATGGGTCATCCAGAGCTTTAAAAATAGTCACTTTTGCAAACGGAGTCGGAATTCGATGAAACTAATTTTGTTGGATCCACAATGTCAAATAGTTGTTAGATTTCCAGTTCTGTGATTTTTAGAGTCACTGTGTGGTCGTACGGATTTTTAGTGTGAAAAACAGTCAGTATTTTGACGGTTAAAAATACGCTGTGTGAGCATACGAAGTCGAAATTCTACGAAACCAGTTTCGTTGGGTCCGCAATGTCGAACTCTAGCTATATGACCAGTTTGGTGATTTTTGGAGATCGTATGTGGTCACAGGGATTTTTAGAAGACAAACAAGAGCAACGGTTGGTAAAAATAAAATATATAAATCAATAAAACTAAAATATCCTAAGTGTTATCTGATCTAAAACAGGCCACGCATCATTTGATTTCAGCCACAACCCTCAACAATACAAAAATGCAGTAACATTTTCACTTCCAGGAATTGGTTCGATCAAAATAAAATCAAAGAAATTTCATAAATTGGAAAAACAAGTGTAATTAGTTTTCAAGTGAGATGATTCCCATTCAGGTGTAGTTTTTCTGAGTATCGAATACCATTTCCGTTCACTGGATCCGCTCGACGCAAGCTAGGGTTACGGTTTATCGGAGTTAGGGGCAGTCGAAGGTAGATTAGACGGCGCAGGAGGGTTCGGAGGAGCAAGGCGCATATGTAGGATGTGGGTTTGACAACTCCGGTGGTGGAAGGCGGAAAGAGACTGTAGGAGGCGAAGGGGAGATCAGCAAGTCGGTTTTGGCTAGGGGGCATTGGAGTAGAGTTCAGGGTGATGGCCAGGTGCGGATTCAGGTGGCGAGGTCGTTGGTGGTGGTGGCGCCGGAGATTGGTGACCGAGGGGGCGATGGGAGGAGGTCAAATGTTCGGTCAACGTTGGGTTTACAGGAGAAGATGGAATCGGTTTTTAAGTTTGGGAAGGAAGGGGATTTGGCGGATCGTATTTATTTGGTATGGGCTGTGTTCAAATGGGCCAAGGCCATTTATTTTTAAAGTCTAAGTTTTTATTTATTTAAAGTAGTATGTTGACTTCTAAAATGCGTATCTCCCTCATACGATATCAGATTGATGAACCGTAAGTTGCGTTGGGACCGTATGGAAGGCAGCTACAACATGGAACTGACGAGAAGCGGATCAGAGCTCGTATGAATTTATGGAAAAATAAACTGTTTGATTCAAATCAAACAACAGTTTATCGTTCTTTAATGATGACCTGCGAATGAGAGTAAAACTCACCAACTCTGAACAGTTATATTTTTATAACGTATTCTTAGAACTGTTAATCATCTGTTGATTGTTGCGTGTTAACTGTTTGGCTAAATTGTGTATGTATGGGTTGAAATTTTAGATAACGATATATATATATATATCGTTAATCAAATATCAACTCTGTTTAGTAGAATATTTCATAGTGAAATATTATCGATGTTAATTATATTGTTTAACATCTGTGATGCAGGGAAACAGGTCGGAGGAATCCAACTGGATTCCTCAACATTTATTTTACTGTTATTCATATATTGTGATATATGATGTGATATATAATCTGTTGTTGATTATATGTGTTTGGACGATATTTATCATGGTTATAGGGTATGTTAAATACCACAAGAAATACCAGAAAGATAAAAGGAGATTTTCAAAGTATAATTTGAAAATAATTTATTTATATAAAATCATTGGATTTTATATATATAAAAGGAAAAAGGGTTTTGTGAAAGGAAATAATTATAAAATCAAAAGGGGTTAAAAGGGATATGTATTTGTAAAACAAATATAAAGGATATATATTTGTAAAACAAATATAAAGGAAATATATTTGTAAAACAAATATAAAGGAAAATATTTGTCAAACAATTAGAAAGAGAAATATTTGTAAACTATTTACAAATAAAATAGAAAGAGGAATATTAGTAAAATAATTACAAATAGAAATGAAAAGGGAAACATTTGTAAAACATTTACAAATGGAACTGGAAAGAAAATATTTGTAAAACATTACAAATAGATTAAATGGAAATATTTATTTATAGGAAATAAATAGAATGTTATAAATGAGTTATTTATTTAGAAAATAAATAGAAAGAAAAAAAGGAATATTTATTTGTTAAATAAATAGGATTAAATCAAAGGAATATTTATTTGTTAAATAAATAGAATTTAATCAAAGGAATATTTAGAAGATGAATAGAAAATGGAAATCTGTTTTAACAGAAAAATAGAAAAGATAAATTTATAAATAACAGTTTATAAATTAAATTAGATATTTATCATTCGATAAATGGGATATATAAGTCTGAACTTATATAGAGAAGAGATATTGGTTTTAACACCGATAGTTGTGAATAGAATGTGTACACAACACTTGTATAAGGAAGTAACGTTATTAAAGAGAACATTTATAAAGTGAAGAACCGTTACTAAAAGTAAATCTTTATAAATGAATAAACGTTATCAAATATGAGTTATTCGAATAGGAGAAGTCGATTAGAGTTAGAAATAATCGATTAGAGTTAGAATAAATCGATTAGAGTTAGAGTTAATCAGTTAGAGTTAATCAGTTAGAATTAATCAGTTAGAATTAATCAGTTAGAGTTAACCAGTTAGAGTTAACCAGTTAGAGTTATTCAAATGGAGTAAATCGAGTAGAGTTATCGAATATTGTTTATTCGGGAAGAGAAATCGAATATACTGTATTCGAGAGAAGAGTAATCAAATATAGTGCATTCGAGAGAAGAGAAATCGAATATAGTTTATTCGAGAAGAGTAATCGAATATAGTTCATTTGAGAAGAGTTATCGAATATGATGTATTCGAAGAGCAGTTATCGAATAGAGTTAATCAAATAGAGTTAATCAAATAGAGTTAATCGAATATAGTTTATTCCAAGGATAGAGTTATCGAATAGAGATTTATTTGAAAGAGAAGTTACGTAAGGAAGTGTTAAAGGGTTAAAATATGAACTTACCCTATTTTGAGATTTGAAATGTTGTTTAGTTAAGGTCTGAGAGGTAATTATACCCCAACTTGATTGACTTCGTTTTTAATTTAGAAATGGTTAAGGTTCGAGAGTAAAAGTGGTTAAGTGATTTTAGTAAATAAGTATAGTGGTTTGAGTTGTCGTCGCGATGTTGATTTAAACATATGTTTAAATCCAAGTAAAAAAGATTTGGAAATGTCTTCCAAATAGAATCAGAAACGTAATCAAATATTGAAATTTGAAATATGAATTAGAAAAGGAAGTGTTCATGTATAAGGAGTTAAGAAATGGAGTTAAACTAAATTAGAATTTGACTGGAGACTTGTTAAGTTGAATGGTTTCCTAAGTGTCTATCTGATGTTGGTTTCGACCTTCGGGATTCGTACTTAGGGAATTGTTCTTATACTAGTTTACAATAAGAGACTGATAGTTGTAGAAGAATAGTGATACGTAAATAAGTTATGGAAATGTTTTCCAGCGTTAACGTATATTTTCTAAACATAGAAAATAAGGAACATATGAATATATATACATATTGATATATATGATTGATGATTGATTTGATGGAATTTCCATCTGGAAATAATATCGTTGTTTGCACACGTATTTTTCTTCAATAGTTAACTCACCGACTATCGAAGTTTTTGACCATTTTAACGTTGTTAATATGGAGAGACCGGTTGGATTATTATCCAAAGAACCACTCTGTATTGGCATAAGCGTTGTGAATCATATATGCCAAAGATAATTGAAGACGGAGTAAGGTTCAAGGGCTATTGTATAAGTCTTAGATAATAGTGCCTAAGATGGATGTACTGAATAAAGCCTTCGGTTCATCCTGCTCCTGGATGACTTGTATGGATGAATGTCTGGCAGAGTATTTCCAGAAAGGTCACGTACATTGATTTCTTCAACTGTACCAAGAGTGGAAGCGGAGAAGGAAACTTCTTTAGCTAACACTTAATGTACTGTTATAGACGTCAATTAATGATTTTCGATGGATCTGACAATGTGGCATTCGAAGTGAATCTGATGTGATGATAAAGCGTAACCTCAAGCCTTATCAACCGGTAAATGACAAATATCGGGCAGGTAACATGGCTATGTTGGTCGCACCTTTTAGGGTGTATAATCACCTGATCTAGAGTTTCATTTACTTCTAAAAATCTATTGTTGATGCTGTCCCATTCGGGAAACGGTTGCTGATCCCAACCGTTGGTGATATACATTCGATACACTCAAGCGAAATGAGTGGTCGGTCATGTGTGGCCGGGTTGCAAGATGTTCTTGTTGAATCCAGTGTATTCCTTTCTAGAGGTACACTAGCGAAAGGTGGTTCCATACCTTGTCATAGTTGGAAATCCATTACCCAATACGTGCTTGTGGTTTTGATTGTATACTATATATGTAGAACGTGAGATGAAAGCGTTTCTGCTAGATGATTATTATATTGTGGTTGATAGACATTATTATAATATCAAAAGTTTTTTGATATAAGATATTTTGGATTCTCAAAAGGGAAAATCCGTTCCGTTGTATGGCGTGGTCTTACGAGAAATCGTTTACTTGTTCAACTGTTTTAAACTGTTTTACTCATACCAGTCCCGTGACTGACTCGGAGTTTATTTTGTTTTGTTTTCCCTAAACTCTTGGGTGCCCAATTTTGTTCGGGCAGTCAAGTAGTCGGGATTTACAGATACTTGAAGAGCTGGAGCAGGCTTCAGGATCATATAGCTATTGTTTATTTCCGTTGTGTTGTACTTTGAAATGATATGTATATGCAAGTACGGATTTATATTTCAAAGTTATGTTATATATTATATGTTATTCGTTCCGCTGTGAGGTTCGTGTTACTCTGATGTTCTTCTTCTTCTTCTTCTATTCTAAGTTTCTATCTTATCTTTCCTCACCCTCTAATTTCTTTCATTAACTATTCGGTTATTTTTGATCCTTGGATGTTCGATATGTATCGTATATCGGATAACCAAGATCGCAAAATTCCCGGGTCATTGAAGTTGGTATCAGAGCATATGGTTAAGCGATTTACCTTAGCTCTGTGGCGTAACTCAATAGAGATGGGGTTAGTAATACCCTAGATTGAGTTGAGTGTATATATACGAGTGAGCGTATTTGTAATTAATATAAAAATTGTTTTATATTGTGGTGATTTATTGGTTGAGTTGTTCACGGGTTCTGGTCGATTAGTTTGATCCATTGTATCGGTAGGAGTTTATAAACACTCGAATACGATGGGTCGACACGATATGTTTTGAAAAGAGGGTAAATTAAAATAAGTTTACTCAAGGTATATTTTGATATAGAGAAGATATATACATCAAAATTATAATATAGTGGATTTATTGGTTGTTATTATAATCGAGTAAGATTATAAATTAAATGGTTATGTAAATAACCAATCAGAATTCATATAAGTGAAATACGTGAAATCAGATGAGTTAAATCTGAAATTTAAACCAGAAATCGAACTAAAATTCTGGAAAATTGGATAAGTGTTTGTAAATGGTTTTGGATTAAAAATAAGGAAAATTTAAGATCTTGGGAGATTTTAAATTGTTTTACAAGAAGTGTGAATTATATTTTGAAATGAATTTCAAAGTGGAAATGTTTAGAAATGGTTTTATATTATTGAACTCACTTCGATCGCTGGAAAATAGATTCTGATGATGACAGCTGCATCATCAGTATTCACTTTCGAGTTGTAAGTGACGAATTACTACCAGAGATACTGTTTTGAATTTGTTTTGGGAAAGACAAGTGGTGTCAAATTTCAAAAAGGAAAATTTGATTTTTGAAAAGAGTAAACTGTTTAAAAACTCCCAAGGAAAGACTGTTTGAATTAAAAACAAATTTAACAGAAATTTGTGAAAGCAAATTTGAATTAAAGTAAAGCCAGTTAAGTGGTAACTGAGTTTGAATTAGAATGATATCAAGACAAATTGGATTGTGAGATTCAAATTTGAAGTGAGTTAAGAGTTGGGAATCGAGAAGAAACTCAAGTTGAAATGATATTTGGCTCGGATATAAGCGAATGGTTGTGTTGTGGATAAAAGCATATTGGAATTTGATTGGGATGGCCCTTGTATCCGCTGAATTGATAATAGGTGGAAAGGATAAAATGATATGCCGACAAAAGGCACAAGTTTATATTTCTATTGGATATAAGATTTACGAGCCGAATTGGCAAGACGCTAGGCTGTTTGATTTTCTTTTGGGTTGGGGATGGCCTAGAAAGGCGAGTGGTGGTTTGACATATTGACCAGTACAAAGGAGGTGCTGGCAAAAAATTTCAAAAAAAATTAAGGCTTTAGAAAATTTTCAGGATTTTTGAAAATTTTCATTGATAAGAATTAATTAATATTAAATTGAAATTAAATTAATTCAGTTGAAACTGGTGTAAGAAGTGAACAAATAATTTTTAACTAGTTAGTAGGGTTTGTTTTCTACCTTAGCAATTTCGAGGACGAAATTATTTTAAGTGGGGAAGAATGTAATGACCCACATTTTCAACGGTATGATAATTTATTTATTTAATTCTTTTAAAGGTGATTAAAAGGATTTCATGGTCGTTGAATTAAATAATGGTGAATATTTAATTAAAATATTTAATTAAATAATATATTTAATTCTGAAATAATCAGAATTGGATGAAATGGCGATATGGTGTGAACTGAATCATCTGTGATATTTAATTCAATTTAGAATTGAATTAGAATACCAAATATATTCAACCGACGACAGTTGAACGTATAGATTATAATATAATTATAATCAAACTCGAAATGGCGCTGTAGTTCGCAATTTGGCGATTTGAACTTCAACTGAATGTACATGATTCGTTTTAAGCCGGATTTCTATAAAACAAGAAGCGTGTGGAGCTGGTGGAGTATATCTTTCTAGTTGAAGAGAAAAATCTGGATTTCGTCGGGTAGATTTTGATTTACGTCCAAATCAAATTTTAGGAAAGTCGCTGTGGAATTCCTTTATAATTTATAAAGGAATTATTTATTTGTTTAAAAGGAATTTCATTTTAACTCGAATATCGATTTAATCGGGATTTGAAATATCAAGTTATAAATCACAGTAGAGCTTTATGGTATTCCACTGCGAATATATACGATAATATTTATTTTTAAATATTAAATTTAATTTTATTTAAATATATTTTTATATTTAAATGGGTCATCCAAAGCTTTAAAAATAGCCACTTTTGCAAACGGAGTTGGAATTCGACGAAACTAATTTTGTTGGATCCGCAATGTCAAATAGTTGTTAGATTTCCAGTTCTGTGATTTTTAGAGTCATTGTGTGGCCGTACGGATTTTAAGAGTGAAAAACGGTCAGTATTTTGACGGTTAAAAATACGTTGTGTGAGCATACGAAGTCAAAATTCGACGAAACCAGTTTCGTTGGATCCGCAATGTCGAACTCTAGCTATATGACCAGTTTGGTGATTTTTGGAGATCGTATGTGGTCACAGGGATTTTTAGAAGACAAACAAGAGCAACGGTTGGTTAAAATAAAATATATAAATCAATAAAACTAAAATATCCTAAGTGTTATCTTATCTAAAACATGCCACGCATCATTCGATTTCAGCCACAATCCTCAACAACCCTCAACAATATAAAAATGCAGTAACATTTTTACTTCCAGGAATTGGTTCTATCAAAATAAATTAAAGAAATTTCATAAATTGGAAAAACAAGTGTAATTAGTTTTATGGTGAGGTGATTCCCATTCTGGTGCAGTTTTTCTGAGTATCGAATACCATTTCCGTTCACTGGATCCGCTAGACGCAAGCTAGGGTTACGGTTTATCGGAGTTAGGGGCAGTCGAAGGTAGATTAGACGGCGCAGGAGGGTTCGGAAGAGCAAGGCGCATCTGTAGGAGGTGGGTTTGACAACTCCGGTGGTGGAAGGCGGAAAGCGACTGTAGGAGGCGAAGGGGAGATCAGCAAGTCGGTTTTGGCTAGGGGGCAACGGAGTAGAGTTTAAGGTGATGGCCAGGTGCGGATTCAGGTGGCGAGGTCGTTGGTGGTGGCGCCGGAGATTGGTGGCCGAGGGGGCGATGGGAGGAGGTCAAATGTTCGGTCAGCGTTGGGTTTACAGGAGAAGATGGAATAGGGTTTTAAGTTGGGGAAGGAAGGGGATTTAGCGGATCGTATTTATTTGGTATGGGCTGTGTTCAAATGGGCCAAGGCCATTTATTTTTGAAGTCTAAGTTTTTATTTATTTAAAATAGTATGTTGACTTCTAAAATGCGTATCTCCCTCATACGATATCAAATTGATGAACCGTAAGTTGCGTTGGGACCGTATGGAAGGTAGCTACAACATGGAACTGACGAGAAGCGAATCAGAGCTCGTATGAATTTATGGAGAAATAAACTGTTTGATTCAAACCAAACAACAGTTTATCGTTCTTTAACGATGAACTGCCAATGTGAGTAAAACTCACCAACTCTGAACAGTTATATTTTTATAACGTATTCTTAGAACTGTTAATCATCTATTGATTGCTGCGTGTTAACTGTTTGATTGAATTCTGTATGTATTGGTTGATATTTTAGATAACGATATTTGTATATATCTTTAATCGAATATCAATTCTGTTTAGTAGAATATTTCATAGTGAAATATTATCGATGTTAATTATATTGTCTAACATCTGTGATGCAGGGAAACAGGTCAGAGGAATCCAACTGGATTCCTCAACATTTATTTTACTGTTATTCATATATTGTGATATATGATGTGATATATAATCTGTTGTTGATTATGTGTGTTTGGACGATATTTATCATGGTTATAGGGTATGTTAAATACCATAAGAAATACCAGAAAGATAAAAGGAGATTTTCAAAGTATAATTTGAAAATAATTTATTTATATAAAATCACTGGATTTTATATATATAAAAGGAAAAAAGGGTTTTGTAAAAGGAAATAATTATAAAATCAAAAAGGATTAAAAGGGATATATATTTTCAAAACAAATATAAAGGATATATATTTGTAAAACAAATATAAAGGAAATATATTTGTAAAACAAATATAAAGGAAAATATTTGTCAAACAATTAGAAAGAGAAATATTTGTAAACTATTTACAAATAGAATAGAAAGAGGAATATTAGTAAAACAATTACAAATAGAAATGAAAAGGGAAACATTTGTAAAACATTTACAAATGGAATTGGAAAGAAAATATTTGTAAAACATTACAAATAGATTAATTGAAAATATTTATTTATAGGAAATAAATAGAATGTTATAAATGAGTTATTTATTTAGAAAATAAATAGAAAGAAAAAAAGGAATATTTATTTGTTAAATAAATAGGATTAAATCAAAGGAATATTTATATGTTAAATAAATAGAATTTAATCAAAGGAATGTTTAGAAGATGAAAAAAAAATGGAAATCTGTTTTAACAGAAAAATAGAAAAGATAAATTTATAAATAACAGTTTATAAGTTAAATTAGATATTTATCATTCGATAAATGGGATATATAAGTCTGAACTTATATAGAGAAGAGATATTGGTTTTAACACCGATAGTTGTGAATAGAATGTTTACACAACACTTGTATAAGGAAGTAATGTTATTAAAGAGAACATTTATAAAGTGAAGAACCGTTACTAAAAGTAAATCTTTATTAATGAATAAACGTTATCAAATAGGAGTTATTCGAATAGGAGAAGTCGATTAGAGTTAGAAATAATCGATTAGAGTTAGAATAAATTGATTAGAGTTGGAGTTAATCAGTTAGAATTAAGCAGTTAGAGTTAACCAGTTAGAGTTATTCAAATGGAATAAATCGAGTAAAGTTATCGAATATAGTTTATTCGGGAAGAGAAATCGAATATACTGTATTCGAGAGAAGAGTAGTCAAATATAGTTTATTCGAGAAGAGTAATCGAATATAGTTCATTCGAGAAGAGTTATCAAAAATGATGTATTCGAAGAGCAGTTATCGAATAGAGTTAATCAAATAGAGTTAATCAAATAGAGTTAATCGAATATAGTTTATTCGAAGGATAGAGTTATCGAATAGAGATTTATTTGAAAGAGAAGTTACGTAAGGAAGTGTTAAAGGGTTAAAATATGAACTTACCCTATTTCGAGATTTGAAATGTTGTTCAGTTAAGGTCTGAGAGGTAATTATACCCCAACTTGATTGACTTTGTTTTTAATTTAGAAAAGGTTAAGGTTCGAGAGTGAAAGTGGTTAAGTGATTTTAGTAAATAAGTATAGTTGTTTGAGTTGTCGTCGCGATGTTGATTTAAACATCTGTTTAAATCCAAGTAAAGAAAATTTGGAAATGTCTTCCAAATAGAATCAGAAACGTAATCAAATATTGAAATTTGAAATATGAATTAGAAAATGAAGTGTTCATGTATAAGGAGTTAAGAAATGGAGTTAAACTAAATCAGAATTTGACTGGAGACTTGTTAAGTTGAATGGTTTCCTAAGTGTCTATCTGATGTTGGTTTCGACCTTCGGGATTGGTACTTAGGGAATTGTTCTTATACTAGTTTACAATCAGAGACTGATAGTTGTAGAAGAATAGTGATACGTAAATAAGTTATGGAAATGTTTTCCAGCGTTAACGTATATTTTCTAAACATAGAAAATAAGGAACATATGAATATATATACATATAGATATATATATATGATTGATGATTGATTTGATAGAATTTCCATCTGGAAATAATTTCGTTGTTTGCACACGTATTTTTCTTTGATAGTTAACTCACCGACTATCGAAGTTTTTGACCATTTTAACGTTGTTAATATGGAGAGACCAGTTGGATTATTATCCAAAGAACCACTCTGTATTGGCATAAGCGTTGCGAATCATATATGCCAAAGATAATTGAAGACGGAGTAAGGTGCAAGGGATATTGTATAAGTCTTAGATAATAGTGCCTAAGATGGATGTACTGAATAATGCCTTCGGTTCATCCTGTTCCTGGATGACTTGTATGGATGAATGTCTGGCAGAGTATTTCCAGAAAGGTCACGTACATTGATTTCTTCAACCGTACCAAGAGTGGAAGCGTAGAAGGAAACTTCTTTAGCTAACACGTAATGTACTGTTGTAGACGTCAATTAGTGATTTTCGATGGATCTGACAATGTGGCATTCGAAGTGAATCTTATGTGATGATAAAGCGTAACCTCAAGCCTCATCAACCGGTAAATGACAGAAATCGGGCAGGTAACATGGCTATGTAGGTCGCACCTATTAGGGTGTATAATCACCTGATCTATAGTTTCATTTACTTCTAAAAATCTATTGTTGATGCTGTCCCATTCGGGAAACAGTTGCTGATCCCAACCGTTGGTGATATACATTCGATACACTCAAGCGAAATGAGTGGTCGATCATGTGTGGCTGGGTTGCAAGATGTTCTTATTGAACCCAGTGTATTCCTTTCTAGAGGTACACTAGCGAAAGGTGGTTCCATACCTTGTCATAGTTGGAAATCCATTTCCCAATACGTGCTTGCGGTTTTGATTGTATACTATATATGTAGAACGTGAGATGAAAGCGTTTCTGCTAGTTGATTATTATATTGTGGTTGATAGACATTATTATAATATCAAAAGGTTTTTGATATAAAGATATTTTGGATTCTCATAAGGGAAAAACCTGTTCCGTTATGCGGCATGGTCTTATGAGATATCGTTTACTTGTTCAACTATTTTAAACTATTTTACTCATACCAGTCCCATGACTAACCCGGAGTTTATTTTGTTTTGTTTTCCCTAAACTCTTGGGTGCCCAATTTTGTACGGGCAGTCAAGTAGTCAGGATTTACATATACTTGAAGAGCTGGAGCAGGAGGCTTCAGGATCATATAGCTATTGTTTATTTCCGCTGTGTTGTAAGTGTTGTACTTTGAAATGATATGTATATGCAAGTACAGATTTATATTTCAAAGTTATGTTTTATATTATATGTTATTCGTTCCGCTGCGAGGTTCATGTTACTTTGACGTTCTTCTTCTTCTTCTTCTTCTATTCTAAGTTTCTATCTTATCTTTCCTCACCCTCTAATTTCTTTCATTAACTATTCGGTTATTTTCGATCCTTGGATGTTCGATATGTGTCGTATATTGGATAACCAAGATCACAAAATTCCCGGGTCATTACACATGAACAATGCAGCAAGGCATAACCAAAATCAGGGACAAACAGTAATCACATGCAATGACACCAATTACGTGCAGTGCATCGCATCTCGTGTGTGATCAATATCCAGGGGATGACCAAAACGCTTAACACTTGATAAACCGAAACCAAATTGTGTGCAAATTACATAGCTAATTTGCACTCTAATTAACCGAAAGATAAACCAAACACACAATCTACAAAACCAATTAACAGTATATAACACAAACAAGGATGAGCTACCAACAAGACAATTAACGGATATCATTTAATACCCAACCCGTAGATTAGCACCATCACAAACATGAAGTCGAAATGCGAAATCTAATCATACCATTAAGGAGTTACTATTATCCATGTATATATGCATCGGTGATGATCTCTTCCAAGGTGAAGTCTTCAAGTTGAATAACGAGAACCTCGTAGTGCCTGAAGAATCCTAAATAATGGAAGAGAGGTTGTCCATAGCTATAAGAGTTAAAAGCGACAGCTTGAATAAGGAGAGTGAGAGAGAGTAATTGGAGTAGCAAACCGATAACTTGCGGAGCTTTAGATCTGAAAGTGGAGTACATAATCGTGAGAGCCACCATGTGTGGCAAAAGCAAGGATTGGGGAACAAAGTTGAAGAGATAGATGAATTTGAGGTGATGAGAAAAGCGATAAAGAAATCATAGTGGAAAAGGGAGAAAAGAAGAAAAGAGGCGATTCCTTGTTGCCATTAACGGCGGATCTCATGAGAAGGAAGCTATTCTAAGTAGTTTCGAATCAATAATAAAATATTTTTCAAATTTCATGGTGGATCTCATGAGAATATGTTGAAATTATTACTTTTGTAATAGATATAAATTTTATTATGCCTTCCGTCTTAATTGAGAAACTTCTGGAATACTGCATTCAAAAAACATGATTAAGGAGTGAACATGAAAGTAAGATTTAACATGCTTGTTGCAGTTAAGGGGAAAAGATTACAGTAGTGTGAAAAGTATAAGAAACATAAATTAAATGTCTAGGTCGGAAAATAATAAAGGAAGGGATGTAGTAGACTAAGTTAGTAGAATTCGAAGGAAAAGTGATCTATCCCCTTAAGTAACTTATTTCTTAGAACACAGTTGCAAGAGAGTCACAGTGAAAAACATAAAGAAATAACTTGTAACTACAAATCTAGATAGCCGTATGTTATGGAAATAAATCATTGCATCTTCCTGTAAATCAAATTAATAAGGTGCATGAAATGTTTTCCTTAAAGAAGTAAGGAACATGCATGATAGTGAATAAAGAATAGATATGCCTAATTTGTATGAAAAATTTATAGTAATTGTGAAATTGTAGATAATTGCACTGAGACACGAGGTTAAGTTCAACTTATGGTAGAAGCCTGCCTGGAGCCGCCCGGCAAATCCAGCATCCACGAGTGGTCAACTTAATGTGAGAGGTCTGGTGCCTAAACATATATAAAAATATATGTATGCAATGAAAATAAATGGTATGTGTGAAAATTTACAAGACAGCAATGAGATAAATGTTACAACAGAAAGAGTTTGGTTAACATTAAAGAACCAAGGAAAATGTGATAAACAATGAATATAACCTATTGTAATTAATAATATTAATAAGGATGCAATATAATAGGAAGGCCTGTCCTAGGGACAAGTGGAATTATAACATGGGTTATAATAAATAAAAAAAGAACTTATTAATAAACCTTAGTAAGAGAACTAAGTTGATAAGCGAATAGCAACAAGCTGTAATGGCAGTGTAAGATGAGGTTACGATTAAATAAGAAAGAATGAGGTAGACTTATGAAATTAAATAAGTTATATTTAATTATATAGATTAAGTGGAACATGTTATTGTAACTTGTAAACATTAAATTGGACAATGAATTTCATGGTAATAATCTAAAGGGATTGTAGATTACTTTCATTAATTACAATCTAGGGAATAATATGTTGTGGGAATATTAATGAACTTAAATGGGTTAAGTTATATCACAAAATTAGTAAGTGAGAGGGGTCTGTTCCTTCGAGATATAAGGGGCTCAAGGAAAACCTGGTAACTTGAATAATCAAGTTAATTGGTAAGCTAATAAGATAAAACAAGCGCATGATTGAGTGATTAGACATAGAGTCTAATTACACAACGGAGTGATGCGCTTGGACCAGTCCGCAAGTTTGAAGGTGAAGAACCCAATAGGGTAGAACATTGAGGTATTTGGAGGCACAAGAGAAGCACATCCATATGATTCTTCTACTTGATATTCTTCTTGCAGGCTCTGCGGGACTGGAAGGAAGCACACAACTTCCAAGGGGCGTGGTAGGGTACTCTGTGGTGGTCCTCTTTTGCAGTGCATGCTCAGGCTGTACTTGCAGAGGTTGGGTCTGCGCGTTACCACCCGGTGAGTATACCTTGATTGCAACGGTAGTTTGGCAGTCATAAGATTGTGGCAGTATGGCATTGGGTTGATTTAACGATTTGCCTACAGATAGGCTGGTCATGACCAAATAAAGGATAGTAATCATCGAGGACCTGTCATCGGAAATCAGTAGGATTCGAGAAGCCTAGAGATAAACCTACATACCATCAATCTTTCACTCTCCATACTTTGGTTGCGGGACACGCCAATTTGGATGTAGATTGTTTGCTAGGGGCACGTCACTTAGATCGTGATGAAGTCTGTAACACCCACGTCCGTTAATGTCACTCATAAGAGAATGCATTAAGTTTCGTGAAGCAAATGGTAAATAGTACAGAAATTCGCAAGATAGATACAAAATAAACAACGGAAATTTTAAACTTTATTATTGGAAATAAAACATACTCTCAAAACAAGTTACATCATCAAACCAGTTATATCAAAACTAAGTACCTCAAATCTATCTCATAATGCAAAATAACAGAGTGCCATAAAATAAAACCATATCCCTCATAGTAAGCCATAATATAGTAGAAAGCAAGTAAAAGTGGTACATCCCAGAAAGTCGAGATCCAAGACGAAAGAGAAAGAGCTAGTCACTGAGGAGTGCTACCACTATAAGGACCTAAGGGGAAAAGGAAGAAAGTAGTGAAAAAAAGGGACAGACTTAAAATCTGGTGATTTCCAGTGATTTTCAAATATGCATAAAATAGAGATACCAAGATAGGTAAACAAGACTGGATGAGAAAGTACAATGCCATATAAGGTAACAGGTAAACTAGACTGGATAAACAAGAATAATAGTGATCGAGTAATGCTTCACATTTATATTCTAAAAACAGGTTGTGTCTGCACCATTTCTAGCATAACAGGATTAGGCGTTAGCCTAATTACTTAACATAAACAGCAGGATTAGGCATACCCTAATTTCATAACAGGATTGGGTGTTACCCTAATTTCATAACAACAATATTAGGTGTACCCTAATTACTACCCATGTGATCGGCTCCCTAATGTGTAAATACCATGTGTTAGCCTTAGCAATAGGGTGTATCATTCCCAAACGCGACAATTTATGTAACAACCCGCATTTTACTTATCGGAAGATCGTAAAATATTTTTATTTTATTCCCTGAGGGTTGGATCATTCTCATCCTTTAATATGTTGCTTAAGGGGATGTGAGACATGTCAATCATATTTACTAATATTGTTTGTAACCATTTTGCCCCATTCGGCCTTGTACAAGGCATAACTTTTGACTTAGGCTGAATCAGAGGATGAGACCTATGTCATTGGAAAGGAATTGATGATTGCCTTTCCGTAGAGTGGTTACATTAAAGATTTGGTTCAACGTTTTGGGAGAAATCGCTGTTCTAAGGTTTTTTAGTTGGTTGTCCAGGCTTGGTAAGCCATAATGGGCTGAATTTGAGAGGCCCATCAGTGGGTTGATGGGAGGGTATAAATAGGGGGTGAGAGGTATGGAACATAGTTTAGTTTTTCATTTCCTCATTTGATGGCCTTGTGCTCTTTCTTCCTCTAACACCTTTCGACCATTAAAACTCTAAATCTAAGGAGGGAAATCATAGATCTACACCAGTGGAGGCTAGATCTATATCATTTCAAAGGTGATTTCATTGGATCGAGGAGTTTGGTTCGAATTGCTCTCTGTTCGAATTCACAACTCTATCATTTTAGCTTGTATTGGAGAATTGGTGAGTGGATTACATCTCTCACATGGATTCAATAAAGTGTATGAGTAGTAGATCATGTTTTTCATCAAATTCAAGTGTTTTCCTTAGATCTATGCATTGATAAGTTCATTTTCATTTAGATCACCCTAGATGTGATTTAGCAAGTTTAGATAAGTAATTTCTATTACATTTCATACAAATGTGCAAGTTAGATCCATGGTTTTTGTTCATATGCATATTTGTGGTGATTTTGGTGAATTTGACATTATCCTTGATAGAATTGTCATATTGATGATATTGTTGATTTCATAACATGCTTGTAATCCTTTTTGATGAATTGGATGAGTTGGTTTTGTCCGATTTATCCTTTGGCGATTTTTTTTCGAAATCGGCGTTGAATTGCAATATGCAGGTTTTGGATCGGCCATAAGTTGGATCGACCATAGGTTGAATCGGCCATAGGTTGGATCGGCCATAAATTGGGTCGGCCTAGTCAAAAGAAGTGAGTCGGCCTAGTAAGAAAAAGTTGGTCGACTTAGTCATTCAGAGGTGGGTCGGCCTAGTCATTCAAAGGTGGGTCGGCTTAGTCAGGAGAAGTTGGGTTGGACTAAAGTTGGGTCAGACTAAAGTTGGGTCGGACATAAGTTGGGTCAGACCAAAGTTGGGTTGGCCTATTCTAGTTAGTCATTTCTGGTCAGCCATTTTTGTCATTTCTGGTCGGACATTTCCGGTGATGATGTGACTTCAAAATCAATTCAATTGGGAAGTTTGCAAGTGTTGAAAAGTGTTTGTTGTTCGTTGTATGCAACAAATGGGGATACAACTCAAGGATGTATTGAGTTCGTGTGAAGTTACAGCTCTAAGGTGTTTTGAGCTAATTAATAGTCGTAACTTATAACGACTAGAGAGACGAAGGCCGAGGAATTATCGTTGTCGTAGGTTCTAGCAGACTCAAAGCAGAGGTACAATTGAATACCAATTGTAGGTCAAGTCCCTTGGGCGTCGTGTATGGCCTAGACACGTGTTGAGTCTAGCGTGTAGCACGTGTTGAGTATAGCGTTTGGAGTTTTGCTAGAACCGGGGCTTCGCGTGTGGTCCTTGACAACTGACAGCAAATTGTTAGCAGTTCATATGATAACGAGGGTTCCAAAGCAAGGTTGGCGGTGATAGCCAGAGTCAGTCATAGACGTTTGAATGCATGTTATGATCATGATTGAGTTGCTTTGCCATATATGAATGGATTCTTTAATTGTCGTGACTGAATTGTTATTCCTTTGGGTGTATGGATTGTAAAGTCTATCACTATCATGTAATGGGGAAAGAAATTGAGAGTTCTTCTCTGGAGTTGGGTAGATTAGTTGATTATTTACCCATTCTCATATACTTTATTAATGAAGTTTGTTAGCTGTTTTATCGTTCACTAAGACTGTTGTCTGACTCAAGGTTTTATGTTTCCTCTTATTGCATTAGGTTGTTCATCTGGTTGTGGATAGGCAGACTGAATAACATGTGGAAGCTATTGCTTTAGTGAGGATGACGATGTTGATCGATGGCGAGCAGGAGGCTTACGTACTAGTTTTATTACTATCTAGTATTTGTTTGTGCTATTTGCTTTTTCTCTAAGTGCTGTAGTGAGGAAAATTGTACAAACACTATTGTTGTTATCCATGTGTATGGAAATACTTTCTAGTTGTCATGAAAGTTTAGTGTTTTCTACTTCACTATCACTAGCTGTTGTATATGTTCTATTATATTTTATCCTTGCGCTATGAGTTTATGATATGTTCCTCTTGTGTTACCTACTATGATGATCGTCCATAGCTGGTGCATACCTTTCAGCGCATTATTCCTCTTGTTTAGTGCAGGGCCTGTAGGCAGCCGTCACATTTGTTATCAGAGCTCTGGTTAATGATTTTAGCCAAAGTTCAAAGACGTAATCACGTATGAGAGACATACTTGTAGATTACGGTTGTATGCTTACTATATATATTAGCATATATAGTAGTAGCGGTTGTATTCTTTAGCAGTTTTTCTTGGAAGTGGCTAATTATTCTAAATTGTAGATTTAGAATGAGTAGACGACCATCAAGATACGCAACTAGGGAATCTAATACTGGAGGGGGTAATGGCGGGGCACAAGACTACCCGACCATGTTTAAATCTATGATTGAAGCATGCCTTTGAAGGAACCCCTCTCCAGTGGCTGCTGCGGTTGATGTTGGAGTCCAAGTGCCTAGAGCTGTAGAATTTGCAAAGCTATGCAAAGACTTTTCTTCATTGGGAGGAAAACAGTTCAAAGGCACTAAACCAGTTGAAGAAGTCCAGAGGTGGATGGATACTTGTGCTAGGATTTTCAAGGACATGGGCATTGATGATGCAACAAAGAGCAAGCTTGCATCAAGGCAGTTAGTGGGCAGAGCAATGGATTGGTGGAACTTTATCACACTTGAGACCCCTGAAGAGGATATTTCATGGGAGCTGTTCCAAGCTAAGTTTGAAGCAAAATTTATCTCCACCGTGCAGAAGTCTGTTCTGTTTAAGAGATTCGTGGAGCTTAAGTAGAATGGTCGCCTAGTTCTTCACCATATTTCTGACTTCGAGGATTTGTCAAAATATGCTTGTTCATATGTGGATACTCCTTATCAAAAGAATGAGAAGTTTGTCTTGGGATTGGATGAATATCTTGGGGATCAGCTTGTGGATCACCACGATGATAGCTTTGAGAAGATCATCGAGAAGGCTTTGAGGCATGAAAGTCTGTTCCCTAAGAAGATGTCTGTTGTTGCACCTAAGGAGGAACAGAAGCCATAACAGGGTGGTAATAATAAGAAAAGGAAGCAACAACAACAGAAAGGAAAGGATGGCCAAAAGAAGCAGAAGGGAGAAGTGACTTGTTTCAATTGTTGGCAGAAGGGCCATTTTGCTAGTGAATGCAAGAATCCTAAAGCTGAGAAGAAGTGCTTCAAGTGTGGGAAGCTGGGACATGAGAAGAAAGATTGTCCAGAATCAGCCAAAGGGAAGAAAGTGCTTAAGGCTTATGCTTGGGGGGCCGCGACATCATCTTCGAGGGATCTAACTGCAGAGGAGAAGGGAAAGGGTGTTGTGGTGCAAGGTACTCTTTCTGTTTATGGTGTTTCAGTTCGAGTTTTTTTTATACTGGAGCATCGCATTCATTCATTTGCAATGAGATTGTGTGTCGCTTGTGTTTGGAACCC
The DNA here is from genome assembly GCA_030737875.1 of Allium sativum. Classification (NCBI taxonomy): domain Eukaryota; kingdom Viridiplantae; phylum Streptophyta; class Magnoliopsida; order Asparagales; family Amaryllidaceae; genus Allium; species Allium sativum. The sequence goes on from CM060915.1 coordinate 707,319,726, forward strand.
GAGATATGTGATAGACCATTGATGGTGACTAATCCAGTTAGTGGTTCGTCCAGTTTGTGCATGTTGTGCCACGGTCTAGTGTTGTCGAGTCATGGTTGCTCTTTTGTGTGTGATTGCTTTGTTCTTAACTTCGCTGGGTTTGGGATCATCTTGGGCATGGATTGGCTCAAGAGGTATGCGGCAAGGGTGAATTGCGAGAAGCTACAGGTGAGAGTTGGGGATGTGGATAGGCGAAAGGTGTTGATAAATTGTAAGCGCGAAGAAGGTGTCTCCATTAGCTATCTATATTCGCTCGTGATTCCACAAGAAGACTTGCCATCTGTGCTGATCGCTAATGAATATGAGGATGTCTTTGATGAGGTCAAAGGGTTCCCGCCGCATCGGGAGATCGATTTTAGGATCTATTTGGTCGAGGGTGTTAGAACAATCGTTATGCCTCTTAGGCGGATGGCGCCTAAGGAACAACGAGAGTTGGAGGTGCAAGTTCGTGACCTTCTGAGGAAGGGATTCACTCGGCGAAGTGTTTTCGAATGGGTTGCACCGGTCGTGTTTGCAACCAAGGCATATGGCTCGTTAAGATTATGTGTGGACTATCGTGAGCTAAACAAGGTGACTAAGAAGAACAAGTATCCGTTGCCATTGTTCGATCAGGTTCACGAAGCCGAAGTGTTTTCTCAGATGGATTTGGCAACGGGATTTCGCCAATTGAGGGTGGCCAAGGATAGTGTTCCAAAGACTACTTTTAGGACACAATCCAGTTTCTTCGAGTGGTTGGTGATGCCATTCGGGTTGACGAATGCGCCAGCGTATTTCGTGAATCTTATGAATAGGGTATTCAGAGATCAGTTGAATAAGTTTGTGTTGTGGATGATATTTTGGTTTACTCCAGTAATGAGGAAGAACACAAGACACACTTGAGAGTTGTGTTAGAGATCTTGCGAAAGAATCAGTTGAAAGCTAAGTTCTTGAAATGTCACTTCTGGAAGGATGAGGTGAGATTCTTAGGCCATGTAGTTTCTAGAAAAGGGATAGCGGTTGACCCCGCTAAAGCTGCACCAATCCAGGACTGGGATCGACCTACGAATGCGACGGATGTTCAGAGTTTCCTTGGATTGGAAGGATATTACCGACGGTTTATCAAGGATTTCTCCAAGATAGTTGCACCATTGACATGATTAACGAAGAAGAGCCAAGTGTTCACGTGGAATGCGAAGTGTGAACAAGCGTTAGAAATCCTGAAGGAGAGATTGACAAGTGCTCCTGTGTTGACCACTTTAAGTGGAAATGAAGAGATGGTTGTATACACCGATGCATGTGGTGGTGGGCTTGGAGAAATTCTAATGCAAAAGGATAAGGTCGTGGCCTACGTGAGTCGACAGCTAAAGCCACATGAGAAGAATTACCCAACTCATGATTTGGAGTTGGTAGCGATTGTGTTTGTTCTGAAGATGTGGAGACTTTACCTGTTAGGAGTCCGATTCGAGTTGTTTACGGATCACAAGTCGTTGAAGTATATTTTCTACCAAAAGGATTTAAATCTTTGGCTGCAATGATGGTTAGAGTTTCTGGCATCGTATGATTTTGATATAGCCTATACTCCTGGTAAAGGTAACATAGTTGCAGATGCGTTAAGTCGAAGACATGCAAGTTTAGGAGTGATGTTTTGGGAATGGAAGAGCCTTGAGTATTTGACAAGGTTTGATTTCAGGCCAAGGTGTGAGTTGGAACCTGAAACGTTGGCAAGCTTATCGATAAGACCTACTCTCATCAAAAGGATTGGAGAGAGCCGAAAGCGAGATGCAAAGCTTGTCGAATTTATCCAGGAGCTAGAACCAGAAGATAAAGAGTTTGAAGTCGATCGAGAAGGTTGGCATTGAAAGCATGGCCGATTAGTTGTTCCTGATATTGATGGATTGAGAAATAATGTTTTAAGAGAATGTCATCACTCGAAGTTGACGATTCATCCCGGTGGTAACAAGATGTATCAGGACATGAAGCGAGTCTACTATTGGGAGGGCATGAAGCGAGATATTGGAAAATTCATTTCCAAGTGCATGAACTATCAGTTAGTGAAAGTTAAACAGAAGAAGCCGAGTGGTTTGCTTCAACCATTGGAAGTTCCTACGTTGAAGTGGGAACAAGTATCGCTGGATTTTATCGATGGACTACCTAGAACCAGGGCAGGAAATAAAGGGATTTGGGTCACTGTGGATCGCTTGACCAAAAATGCAAGATTCATTCTTGTCAAGTCGACTAGGACAGCGTCGAAGTTGGCTGACCTTTATGTGAAATGGATTGTTAGACTCCATGGCATCCCAAAGAGTATAGTGAGTGATCGAGATCCGTTATTCACTAGCGGATTTTGGAAGAGTTTGCAAGAAGCTTTGGGAACCAAGTTGTGCTTGAGTACGGCATATCATCCCCAAAATGATGGTCAGACCGAGAGAGTCAATCGAGTTTTGGAAAATCTCCTAAGACCTTATGTGTTGGATTTTGGGGGATCATGGGAGGACCATATACGTTTGGTTGAGTTTGCATATAACAATAGCTACCGGTCTAGCATTGGGATGACACCATATGAGGCGTTGTATGGGAGACCGTGCAACTCACCGGCATGTTGGTTAGAAACTGGAGATAAGTTGGTGCTTGGGCCAGAAATGATAAGAGGGACCTCGAATTGTATCGAGATCGTTCGGCAATGAATAAAGGCAGACCAAGATCGTCAGAAAAGTTACGCTGATAAACGTCGTAAGGACTTTGCATTCGACACAGGCGATATGGTTTTCATGAAGGTTTCACTGTTGAAGCATATGGTGAGATTTGGAAGCAAAGGAAAGTTAGCTCCTAGGTTCATTGGACCATTTCCGATAGTCGAGCAAATTGGAAAGCTCACATATAGATTGGAGTTACCTGAGAAGATGTCTAGTGTGCATAATGTGTTCCATGTGTCGTTTCTACGGAAGTTGTGCATGATTCGAATGAGGTGGTATCTCCAGAGAAGTACGAAGACCTAGAAGTGGAAACTGCAGTTGCGAGACCTTGTAAGCCGCTTCGTATTATGGAAAATGACACGAAACAGCTTAGGAGGAAGACGGTTAAGCTAGTCAAGGTACAATGGATTGAAGATGGCGACATTTGTACATGGGAGACAGAAGATGGAATGAAGGCGACTCACCGAGAACTCTTCGTCGGTAGGACCCTTTCATATTGTACTATAGTTATATCGTTGTATCTTATTGTCGTTTGATAGAGTTTTGCATACTAGGATAAGGCTGTGGATGCATGGCTTGATGGTTGCTAGTTTGGATGATAGAATTGGCTTCTCATGGATGATAGGCATGCGAAATTGTTGTGATTGCTTTTGTTTGCTTGGAATTTTGGGGGCGAAAATCTAAAGGGGGGAAGAATGTAACGGCCCACATTTTGCATATCGGAAAATCATAAAATATTTTTATTTTATTCCCTGAGGGTCGGATCATTCTCATCTTTTAATATGTTTCTTATGGGGATGTGAGACATGTCCATAATTTTTACTGATTTTGTTTGTGACCATTTTGCCCCTGTCAGCTGTGTACATGGCATAAATTTTGACTCAGGTCGAATCAGAGGGTTAGGCCTGTGCCATTGGAAAGGAATTTATGATTGCCTTTCCGTAAAGTGGTTACATTAAAGATTTGGTTCAGCGGTTTGGGAGAAATCGCTGTTTTAAGGTTTTTCAGTTAGCTGTCCAGGTTTGGTAAGCCACAATGGGATGAATTGGAGAGGCCTATTAGTGGGCTAATGGGAGGGTATAAATAGGGGGTGAGGGGTATGGAAAATAGTTTAGTTTTTCATTGCCTCATTTGGTGGCCTTGTGCTCCTTCTTCCTCTAACACCTTTCCACAATTAAAAATCCAGATCTAAGGAGGGAAATCATAGATGTACACCATTGGAGGCTATATCTACATCATTTCAAAGGTGAATTCATCGGATCGAGGAGTTTGGTTCAAATTTCTCATTGTTCAGATTCATAACTCTATCATTTTAGCTTGTATTAGAGAATCGGTGAGTGGATTACATCTCTCACATGGACTCAATAAAGTGTATGAGTAGATCATGTTTTTCATCAAATTCAAGTGTTTTTCCTTAGATATGCATTGATAGGTTCATTTTCATATAGAACACCCTAGGATCTGATTTAGCAAGTTTAGATAAGTAATTTCTATTATATTTCATATGAATATGCAACTTAGATCTATGGTTTTTGTTCATATGCATATTTGTGGTGATTTTGGTGAATTTGACATTATCCTTGATAGAATTGTCATATTGATGATATTGTTGATTTCATAACATGCTTTAATCCTTTTTGATGAATTGGATGAGTTAGTTTCGTCGGATTTATCGTTTGGCAAAGTTTTGGTCGAAATCGGAGTTGAATTGCAATATGCTGATTTTGGATTGGCCATAAGTTGGATCAGCCATAGGTTGGATCGACCATAAGTTGGGTCAGCCTAGTCAGAAGAAGTTGATCGGCCTAGTCAGAAGAAGTGGGTCGGCCTAATCATTCAGAGGTGGGTCTGCCTAGTCATTCAAAGGTGGGTCGGCATAGTCAGGAGAAGGTGGGTCGGCGGGTCGGACATAAATTGGGTCGGACCAAAGTTAGATCGGCCTATTCCGGTCAGCCATTTCTGGTTAGCCATTTTTGCCATTTCTGGTCGAACATTTCCGATGATGTCAAAGTGAATTCAATTGGGAAGTTTGGAAGTCTTGAAAAGTGTTTGTTGTTCGTCGTATGCAACAAACGGGGGGACAACTCAGGGATTTGCTGAGTTCGTGTGAAGTGACAACTCTAAGGTGTTCTGAGCTAATTAATAGTCGTAATTGATAACGATTAAAGAGACGAAGGCCGAGGAATTATCGTTGTTGTAGGCTCTAGCGGACTGAAAGCAGAGGTACAATTAAAGACCAATTGTAGGTCGAGTGCCTTGGGCGTCGTGCATGGCCTAAACACATGTTGAGTATAGCGTGTAGCACGTGTTGAGTATAGCATATGGAGTTTTGCTAGAACCGGGGCTTCGTGTGTGGTCCTTGGCAATTGAAGGCAAATTGTTAGCCAGTCATATGATAACGAGGGTTCCAAAGCAAGGTTAGCGATGATAGCTAGAGTCAGTCATGGACGTTTGAATGCATGTTGTGATCATGATTGAGTTGCTTTGCCATATATGAATGGATGCTTTAATTTTCATGACTGAATTGTTATTCCTTTGGGTTTATGGATTGTAATGGCTATCACTATCATGTAATGGGGAAGGAAATTGGGAGTTCTTCTCTGGTGCTGGGTAGATTAGTTGATTATTTACCCATTCTCATGTACTTTATTGATGAAGTTTGTTAGCTGTTTTATCGCTCACTAAGACTGTTGTCTGACTCAAGGTCTTATGTTTCCTCTTATTACCTTGGGATGTTCATCCGGTAGTGGATGGGCAGACTAAGTAACAGGTGGCAGGTATTGCTTTAGTGAAGACGACGATGCTGATCGATGGCGAGCCGGAGGCTCACGTACCAGTTTTATTACTATCTAGTATTTGTTTCCGCTGTTTGCTAGTTCTTTGAATTGTACAAACACTATTGTTGTTATCCACGTGTATGCGAAATACTTTCTAGTTGTCATGAAAGTTTAGTGTTTTCTGCTTCACTATCACTACCAGTTGTACAAGTTCTATTATATTTTATCCTTGCGCAGTGAGCTTACGATAGGTTCCTCTTGTGTTACCTACTATGATGATCATCCGTAGCTGCCGTGCACACCTTTCAGCACATTATTCCTCTTGTTTAGTGCATAGGCTGTGGGAGGTCATCATAATTTATCTATTTACTGGTGTTACAACGGCTTAGTTTCCCTAATCGGACTCATGCATTCTCAGAGTTCGCTGAAACGTGCCCATACCCACCTTCCCCATGTGAACCTCTTACTATCCAGTGCAGTAAAGCATTCCCTGGCCCCTACCTCGTGCCTGTAGGCATACTGACTGATATGGGTTCCAAATAGCAGATTGACACAAGCCAAACCCCCTAAGCTTGTGCCCCCAAGTAACTTGGATATAAGAGTCCCAAAAGCCAGATATAACAGTAGAACGAGGGACCTCTTAGCTTATTAATAATCAGGTTTAACCCAGCAAGTTTAGGCTTACTAATAAGCGTGGTTGTAATATTACATGTTATTATGTGTGTATAACTCTTCCCCCAAAACATCTGCCCAGGCGTTTGTATAATTACTACAGTGATTCAGTTTACTAAACTACATGTGGTACTTTAACATGTACTTTTTACTTTATGTCTGTATTAAGTCAAATCTAACAAGTTTATACGTATGCATACCATTACCTTCAATTATACCCCAGATTACAGTATGTACCAGTATATGCATATTATCCATTTCTATTACATTCCCAATTTACAGCAGATACAAGTATATGCATATTATCCATTTCTGTTACATTCCCAATTTATAGCAAGTACAAGTATATGCATATTATACATTTCTATTACATTCCAAATTTACAGCAGGTACAAGTATATGCATATTATCCCTTTCCCAAATTATAGTCAATCTGTCCTCAAAATGTCAATATGCCCAAATTCCCCTTTTTTATGTCATTTCTTATTATCCCGATTCTTATTATACGCAAACTTTAATCGGACATGGCCTAGGCTTCCAAAGGCCAGGGCTTAACGTAAACAAAAAGGAAAAAAAATAGAGGAAGGAGAATAGAATCTAATCACATAGGCATATAGGCAAGACTGGAAATAAATTAAAACAGTAGAAATAGGGAAAAGGAAGATATATACACATAATTGATTAATTATCCAACAGTAAAGGCATATATTTTACCTATAAAAATGACATAGGTGATTAGTAGTAAAGAACATGCATAGCAATTACCATATAAACACTGTATATTCTAAACCCATTTTTATTTAACTGTCATGATATAGTTCTAGGTATTAGATCTGAAGATAATAGGGAACTCACAGCGGGTCATGGTGAAGAAGAGATTAGATCTCTTATATATATATATATATATATATATATGTTGTTGTAGAAAAGTCCACTTCTATCTCTTTGTTGATTATATGCAAATCTTGTATTTTGAGTTATCTCTGCAGATCTAGGCTTCAGCAACATCTCCCCATTATATATATATATATATATTAGAATAGATTCATTAAGGCAGAAGGTATGAAGATATTGTGTGTATTGGAATGAGAAAGAGCCATCTATTTATAGGTTCATAGAGTTAACCTTAGACTTTAGATTCTAGGTTTTCAATCTAAGTCGTACATGTAGCGTTGAGTCAACGACGAACCTAGCCACAAAACAGTCTGAATTTAGAAATCAGAATCTGCCTCGGATCTCATTGGGTCAACCCAAAGTGACTATGGTCGACCCATAAGTCGACCTAGGCCTGTTGTAGGTCATCCCATAATGGTCCATTTCTGCGCATTTATTTGGTTTTGAATTATTTTGAATTATATTTATATATAAGCCCCTTATATGTATACAAACTTTTAGGGTTCATTACTTCTTCATACATTATCCGTTTTACGCAAACTTGGGGTCTGTCTGAACCAGAATTCTGAGACGAACGCAACGGTAGATCTTTTTTACTTAATTTTGAATATTTAATTAAGTAATTCCCAATTTATTATCTTTAAAGTATAGTTATGGTGTATTAAATTTTAGGGTGTTACATTCTCCCCTACATAAAGGATTTTGTCCTCGAAATCTCCAATTTAAGAAGAATGTTTCTATCCTAACAACCACCTACAACCGTCTACTCATCCAGCAACCATTATTCTTAAGAATTTCTAATACTTGTATGAACATATGCAAAGGTGTTGTGTGTATATGCCCTTACACTAATCCGAAAATCAGGTGGTCGACTAATTCAGTTGACCTCCTTAATGCAATATATGTTTTTCCATGTATCCAATATGTATGCAAAAATCCTAGTATAACATATAAAGCTCTGTATGTGTTCACAGTCATTCATCAAAATGCAACATTCATACGTTGATTCACCCTCTTCCATCCATAGAAAATTTAAGATGCACACACATAAATATGCAATATGTAAGTGCTTGAGTCGATCTAGTGCCTAGTGTGTATATATGCATCCATGAGCAACCACTAGCAATCACTTGCTATTGGAAAATGGAGTTTTAATGACAACAACTTTATTTAAATATTAATTGATTATAAAATATATACTAACACTTTTATCTATAATATATATATACACACACACACATGCAAGATTTATATACATGAATTAATACTGAAAACTGTACAGTTTAAGAGCTTCTCGAGATTCAGAATTCGGAGATGATTCAAAACTCATGAGCAATCAAGATTTCAAGAGTTCAAGATAAATATAGCAATAGAGTCTTGTTTATGTAAGAATCTGAATAACACTCCAGGTTCAAATTTAAATTCAAATTCAAAATTTATATTTCAATTTCTAATTTCAATTTCTAATTTCCAATTCTGTCTTCAATCTCTATTTACTCTATTTTACCTTCTTTACTTTATTTTGATTTCAAACTCAAGTTTTATATGTTTTATATAGTTATACTTTTATATACTTTTATAGTTTTAACTCTATAATTTTATATCAATGTTTATATAGTTTATATTTATGTTTTATATGGTTTTCTACTTTATAATACTTATTTATAACACTATGTTTTATTTCAAGAATTTTTAGAATTATATTTATATCAAAACACCTGAAAATTGCTCAAAATTCAAATTTACATAGTGATATGTCAACATGCATATATGTCTATGTCGACATATAACTATCACTTTTTTTATTTTGAAAGGAAGTGGTATTTGTAACATTCCAGAAGCGTTGCAACCCTTAAAATCTTATAGATAGGGGCTGATTTCGATTTTTTTATCATTATTCTTCTCCATCTTCATCTCCTTTCTTTACACCATTATATTTTCTCATTTTTATGATTTCTACACTTATACTCTGCCGAATCCAATTCTATTTACATAAAACTTCTCTCTTCTCACTCTCTACTCATTACTCTCTGAATCGAAGTGCTATTGAAGAGTTATGAGGCTATTGTTATCATTTAAGAAGTGCTTGGGTAATCAGTGTTTTCCTTGTAGCCGTGAAATCAAGGAACGGGGCGGTGTTACCCTTGTAGCCGTGAAATCAAGGAGAGTATACTTAATCAAGTGTGTGGAATCAGTATTACCCTTGTAGCCGTGAAATCAAGGAGGTTTTACTTGGATGTTGGTACAGTAATAAAACTATGCGCAATCCAGCGTTGCGTAGGAATGGACGTTGGAGCAATTCCGAACCTGTATAAAATCCAGTGTGTTCTTTCCTTTTCTGCATTTTATTTTTGTTTATCTTTGTGTTTGATTTTGTGTCTATGATTGTTTCTACGGTGTTTGATTCATATAGTAGATCATATAAGTTTTAGATTTTGTTTAAATTCTCAAAAACACTATTCACCCTCCCTCTAGTGTTAGTTTTGTTTTGACGATCCATTCCGCAATCCCTAACACTTGCATCCACTTGCAACCATCAATCCTAACATGTTTCAGACACATGTTTCAAACCATTGGATTCTACCTAAGGATCGAAGGTTCAAACGATAGGATAAACATATGTGAATGATAGAATCAAATGCAATGTAAAAGCTTGGAAAAGAAGCCGAGAATGTACTTTGAAAAAGAAAAGGATATGAAGCACGACTCCTATCTTCAGATTCCCCCGTCGTATCTTCGCAGTCTTCTCCCCGCTGTACCATTACCAATCTGATTTCTTTGTTATGTAGCTTCTTGATCTCTGATATAAGAGTATGAGTAGGAACTCTTCTCACCGATGCTTCCTTCTCAACTTCCACGTCCTCAAGAGTGCTCGGCTCCACTATCTCTACCGCATCATGTAGACATTTCCTTAAATCGGAAACGTGAAACACATCGTGTATGCCCGTCGGTCTGTTTGGTATCCTAATCCTATAGGACATCTTATCTATCATCTCCACTATATATAGGGAACGACCCTATAAATCTCGGTGCCAACTTCCCTACTGAGCCAAATCGAACTACATTCCTTAGCGATGTTACTTTAATGAATACCATATCTCCCACTTCAAATTCTAAATTAGTCCTCCTTTTATCGACATAAGATTTCTTTTTGCCTTGAGATGTTTTCATTCTTCGGTGTATAAGATCAATCTTCTCGGAAGTGTCTTGAATCATCTCAGGTCCGAGCAGAAGTCTGTCCGTAGACTCCTACCAACAAGTCGACGATCTACAAGGTCATCCATATAACGCTTTGAAGGGTTCCATGCCTATGCTCGATTGTTAACTGTTGTTTAGACGAACTCCACCAATGGGAGATGCTCCTCAAGCACTGTCTTTAGCAATTCTCTAATCCTAGGGACACATAGCCTTAGATCTCATCTTAGCCACCCTTTCTCATCCACCATGTATCTATCTAGGTGACTAGTTGTCTCTCCTCTACCAAGCCTATCCAAGATGTATGATATCTACGGGTCCTTCTGCTGCATATATCCAATATGCTCCAATAGAGTAGGTCGTACCTCCAATGATTCTAATAATACCAGTATGAAATCCGTAGATGGCTTAAAATCATTGAACGAGATATACTCCAAGCTCTTCCTTTCTACAAATAGAGGACTAAAAGTCATCCTCTTCCTACTCAATGCGTCCACCACTATGTAACCATTGCCCGGGGTATAAGCTATCTCAAAGTCATAGGACGCTAGGAACTCGATCCACTATTGTTGACTTAGGTTGAGATCCTTCTGTGAGAACAAGTATTTGAGCGACTTATGATTTCTGTATAGCTCAAATCTTTATCCAAACAGATAGTATCTCCAAGACTTCAATGCGAACACTAATGCAGCCAACTCTAGATCATGGGTAGGGTAGTTCTTCGCTTGAACTCTCAACTGTCTGCTACTATGACAAACTACCCTTCCTTCTTGCATCAGAACGACACCAAGTCCTGTGCCACAAACATTTGTGTAAACTATGAACATCTTTCTTCCATCGGGGAGAGTTTGTCTGAGCCCTTTTCAACCTCTGAAAGGCATCCTCGCAATCAATGCTCCATGAAAAAGCCAAGTTCTTCTTCGTCAATTGGGTAAGTGGGGATGATACCCTTGTAAAGGCCTTATAAAATTTCTATAATAGCCCGCCAACCCTAGAAAACTTCTCACCTCCGTCGCATTCTTTGGAGCTCTCCAATCTTGAGCTGCGACGACTTTAGCGGGGTCCACTACTAACCCATCCTCGGAGACTGCATTCCGTAGGAATATTGCTTCCTTTCTCCAAAAGTGACACTTAGAAAATTTTGCTTTGAGCTGATGTGATCTGAAAGTGCGTAGAACCTCTCCTAACTGTAGGGCATACTCCTCATTCCTCGATAAGATCAAAATGTCATCCACAGAGACCACCACAAACTTGTTCAGAAACTCCCTAAATACCCTACTCATTAAGTCCACAAAATAGGCTAGTGCATTGGTTATCCCAAAAGGCATAACCAACCATTCAATGAAACTATCTGGAGTTCTGATGCAGTCTTGTCAATGCTGTCCTCTTCCACCATCAGTTGATGAAATCCTATGGCTAAATCCATCTGTGAGAAAAATGATGCACCTACTCACTGATCAACAAGTCGTTAATCCTAGGAAATGGGTGCATATTCTTCTTGGTGAGCTTATTCAGCTCCCTATAATCCACACATAAACGAAGTAAGCCATCTGCCTTAGTTGCAAAGACGACTGGAGCTCCCCACTCTAATATGCTACATCTAATAAATCCTTTCAAGAATAGCTCCCCTACTTGCTTGCTGAGCTCCCTCCTCTTTCCAGTAGTGATGTGGCACACTGGTAGAGCAACCGACTTCACTTTCTCTGCCAAATAAATCTGGAAGTCTATCTCACGCCTCGGAGGTAATCTTTTAACCTCATCAAACACGTCCGGATAATCTCTGACTATGGGTATAGATCGTAAACCATCAACAAAAGTATTTAGTGATTCTAGAAATCTGAGCATCACCGACCCCCGTTAGTCACAGGAAATTTCGAGAGTTCTACCATGACAAGTAAGAAGTCTAACTACTCTCTTTTCACAATCAAGAATGGCACCATATATGGCTAGCCAATCCATTCCTAGAATCAAACCATGGACCGTAAAGCCCAGCATGTATGTGTCGCATTCAAACTCGACGCCCAAGATAGAAATTATCAAACCCCCACATATCATGGATAAATGAGCTATACCTCCTATGGGGTTTGAGACCGCTACAGAATCAAAGGCTATACTAGTATTAAGGTGCAGACTATCTACTAAATAACTGGATATAAATGAATGTAAAGAGACAAAATCAAACAGGATTCTAACAGGATAGCCAAAAAGGGAAATCAAACCTTCAACCGTGACTTTCCTACCTCGATCATGTCCACTAACCTTATGAGCATGTACTTGTCCAGAAGTTCTTGCCTCTTATGATTTCTTGCTAGGGCATTGCTTAATGAAGTGTCCCACTTGTCCACAATTAAAGCAGGCTTTCTTTGCCTTTCTGCAATCCTTCACAAAATGGCCTATAGCTCCGCAACCATGACACTTGATATCTTTCTTGATCTAAGCCTTGTCAGGCTTTCCTACTTTCTTTTGTTTTCCTTTCTTGGGCCACTATTTCTGTTTCTCACCCTTAGCATGTGTGTTCTCAGTCTTATTGTCTTTCTTCTCATCCTTGCCATCTTCGCGCATAAGAGCCATGTTAACTAGCCTTTCAAACGTCGCATCGATCGGTATATGAGATAATGCAAGTCCTTGGAGAGGTTGTTTCAACCCTCTTGAAAACCTAAGATCATTCTTATGGGGCGTATTCACCAAGTCCATACCAAATCTCCCCATCTGATTGAACTTATTCACATAATCCTTAACAGTCATGTTCACTTGTTTCAAATCGAAGAATCCCTCCATCTATAATCCTTCTTCGGCCTGAGATAAAAAAATTCATCTCAAATCTCTGTTGGAGATCATCCCAAGTAAGCACTGGTTGTCTTGCCTGCGTTACTTCCCACCAATAAGAAGGTTCATCCTTCAGTTACCATGCGGCTAACTGTATCTTCTTTCTATCATCAATCTCAAAAAGACTAAACACATTCTCCATTTCTCCTAGCCAATTCTATGCTTCAACAAAGCTCTCGGTACCACAGAATGGTTTTCCTCCCATAGTGCAAAAGACATTACATAGCTTAGAAAAGTTATCTACTCGTGGAGGTGGAGCTACAGCAGCTGTAGCTGGGGGTGTTGCATCTCCATGACCTCCAACAAGTGTCGAGCCACAAGATACGTATGGAACCATGTCGGTAGCGGAATGCCCTCAGGAAGATTGGTTTCCACAGAAATGCTAAAAAGAGAAGGAACAAAAGATTCAACAAGAGATCGATAGAATATTGAATATGGCTTGAGGGGATATGTTTTTAAAAAACAGGTTTTTATTTGAAAATACTTTGTTTTTTAAAACAATTTTCCAAAACAATTTTCCAAAACAATTTTTCCAATCTTTTAACCTTTAGCTCTAATACCAAATGTGACACCCCACGTCCGTTAATGTCACTCATAAGAGAATGCATTAAGTTTCGTAAAGCGCAATAGGTAAACAGTACAGAAATTCATAGATAAATATAAAATAAGCAGTGGAAAATTTTAAACTTTATTATTGGAAATAAAACATAGTCCCAAAACAGGTTACATCATCGAACCGGTTACATCAAAACCAAGTATCTCAAATCTATCTCATGATGCAAAATAACAGAGTTCCATAAAATAAAACCATATCCCATATAGTAAGCCATAATAGACTAGGAAGCAAGTCAAATCGATACATCTCAGAACGTCCAGATCCAAGCTGAAAGAGAAAGTCCTAATCACCGAGGAGTGCAACCACTCTGAGGACTGGGGGAAAAAGGAAGAAAGAAGCGAAAACAAAAGGGTTAGACATAAAGTTTGACGAGTTCCAGTGATTTTCAAATATGCATAGAATAGAGATACTAAGACAGGTAAACAAGACTGGTGTAACGACCCGGGTAATTCGCGACCTTGGTTATCAACATAAACTCAATGTCGACTATCCAAGCATTGGAAATACCGGATAGTAATAGAGAGAAATTAGAGTGTGAGAATAGATAAGATAGAAAATTAGAATAGAAGAAGAAGAAGAACATAACAACAGAATCAGAGTAACACGAATCTCACAGCAGAACGAATAAATATATTATATAACATAATTTGGAAACAAAACCAATACTGTATACAATACCATAATCAGAGTACATCACTTACAACACAACGAAAATAAACAATAGCTATATAATCCTGAAGCCTCCTGCTCCATCTTTCCAATTATATCTGTAAAATCCCGACTACTTGACTGCTCATACAAAATTGGGCACCCAAGAGTTTAGGGAAACAAAACAAAATAAACTCTGGGTCAGTCATGTGACTGGTATGAGTAAACTCCAACCATTTATTTAACTTTTAAAATCCTTTTAAAGAAAGAATAATCGTAAGACCGACCCACACTTAAACACGGATGGTTTTTACCTTACGATAACCCAAAACATTCTTTTATAATCCATACTCTTCTGATATTATAATAATGTCTAAATCAGATAAATAGCAATTTACTAGAACGCTTTCATCTCATGCTCTACATATATAATATACAATCAAAAACCGCAGGCTCTTATTGGGTAATGGATTTCCAACTATGACAAGGTATAGAACCACCTTCCGATCAGAGTACTCTAGAAGCGATACACTGGAGTTCAACAAGAACATCTTGTAACTCGGCCACACATGATCGGCCATTCATTTTGCTTGAATGTTCTGAATATATTGTCACCTTACGGTTGGTATACCAACATAACTATTCCCGGGAGATACAGAATTGAAAGAAGTAACAAATATGAATATTCTCTAGATGGTGACAATATACCCTAATTGGGTGCGACCCACTTAGCCATGCTGCCTGCCCGATTTCTGTCATTTCCCAGATGATGAGGCTTGATGTCATAACGTATCTTTTAACAGCTCATTCCTTTATTTACTTTTAATGCTACATCGTCATACCCATCAAATCACAAATTGATTTCCCCAAAAATACCACGGGTATAAGCTAAGAGAAATGAATTCTTCCGCCACCAACGCAAATACTTTTGAAACGATCAACTTATGCGATCTACCAGATATACTCTATTAGACATTCGTCTATTCAAATTGTCCTAGGACTGGACAACCCGAAGGAATTATTCTATAAATTCATCTTAGCAATTTCTGCCTAGGGTTTACTGAACAGCCCTTGCATAATTCCATCTTCAATTATCTTCATCATATTTGATTCGCAACGCCGAAGCCATACGGATTGGTTTTCAGATAATATATCTGATCCCGGTCTCTCCGTATTGACAACAGAAATGGTCAAAATCTTTGATAATCGGTGATTTAACTATCACAGGAAAACATGTGTATAAACAACGGTCGTATTCCCAAATGGAAATCTTACCGATCAATCATCATTTCATTTCCCAATTTCCCATTTATCGTTTCCATATATTCATAAATTCCTTATTTTCTAAAATTAGAAAATATAAGTTATTAACTTTGGAAAACGTTTCCATTTCTGATTCATGCATCAGTATCTTCCTACCTCTATTAGTCTCTAACTTTAAACTAGTAAGAGAACAACTTCCCAAGTATAAACCCCGAAGGCCGAAACCAACATCAGATCGATACCCCGAAAGCCATTCAACTCAAATAATTTCCAATCAGTTTCTAATTTCGATAATTCCATTTAAATTCCTAATTCAAAACCCCAAATTCCTTTATAATATTTTATTTCTAAATATTTACTTTAATCTAATTTTTCACATAGAATGTGAATAACATGTCTATATATAATCAAAAAGTTTGATTTCATATTTTAAAAACAATATCCCAAATCCAATTTCTTTTCATACTTCTATTTATAGAATTTTCATATAAAACTTATTTTATACTTATAACACCAAAATTTCATTTAATTCCCTTTAAAAAATGCTAAGTTCAAATTCAATTAAAAACATCGGTGTTAAAACCGATTGTCACTCCTTTATATAAATTCAGATTTATATATCCAATTTATCCAATGATAAATATTTTATTTAATTTATAAACATCGTTTATAAATTTATCTTTCCCATTTATATATGTTAAAACATATTTTTATTTAATATCTACTTTAAATCCATATCATGTTATACCCGTGTGTGAAGCACGGGTGTAAATCTTCCTAATGTAAAATTCTCCTTTTATAAAATTCTATTCATTTTCCAAATATTTCCTTTTATAAAATTATTTCCATTTTACAAATATTTCCTTTTATAATTCTATTTACTTTCCAAATAAATATTCCTTTTATAATTCTATTTATTTTCCAAATAAATATTCCTTGTATAATATCATATTTATTTTCCAAATAAATATTTCATTTTCAATATCATATTTATTTCCTATAAATATTTCATTTTCAATATCATATTTATTTCCTATAAATATTTCATTTTCAAAATCCACTTTGAAAATTCCCTTTTTACATTCCAGTATTTCTTATGGTATTTAAAATACCAATTAACCAGACCAGTGTCATCATAATCAATCATAGGTTTTATATCACATCATATATCACAATATATGAAAAAAACAGTATTATAAATATTGAGGAATCCAGTTTGATCCCTCCAACCTGTTTCCCTGCATCATAGATGTTAAACAATATAAATAACATTGATTTCATTTCAATATGAAATATTCTGATAAATAGAATTAATATTTGATTAACGATTTATATATATATATATATATCGCTATCTATAATTTCAACCAATAAATCAGCAATTCAACCAAACAATCAACACACAACAATCAATCATCATTTATCAATACTAGATTATATTTATAAAAATATAAACTGTACAGAGTTAATGAGATTTACTCACATTGGACGGTTATCGTTAAATAACGATAACTGTTGGTTTATTCAAACAGACAATTTATTTCACTATAAATTATAATGAGCTCCAATTCACTCATAGTCAATTCCATTGTGAAGCCATCGTCCATACGATCCTAACATATCTTGTTTTGTTGAATTCCGATTAAATATGTGCAAGTTATGATATGTATAAGTTTATATACTATTATATATTAAAATAAACTTAAGTATTATTTAAGCGGGCATCACTATTTTAAATCCAGCCCAAATACACATTTGAAAAGGCCAACGTCATGCCCTTCTTCCTCAACGAGTTCACAGCGTGCTGCTCCTTCATGAACACAGCCATTTCGATTCCTTTCTCCACCGTTTTCTCCTTCTCTACTTCACCGAACTTCGTAAACTCTTCACCATTCAACGCCACTCCTTCTCCTCTTCAATTCTATCACAATCTCCACACTCTCGCACTAGCCATTCCATATGCATCATATACCTCCTCGACGCATAGTACAGATAATCACCAAACTCCACAAGCACCGAATAACTATATTTTTTTCCAATAAGTGAAAAAACACTCACAGATCTCCAAAACAACCTTTAAATCACCTATTTGTGCTTAAATCTCCTACAACCGTAAACCCTAGCTCAACTGTAGTGCGTCCGAATTCCAAAAATTAGCGTCGAGCTACCAGAGTAAAGCTCTTCTTACAGTGGACCCAAATACACACACACACACACATATATATATTAGAACTTATATGGTTTTCTATGATTTGTTTTGAGATTTTAATAACTCACGAAATGTTTTTTTTCTATTCCTGGAAGAACACAGACGGTTAAGCTTTTGTTGATCAAGAAAAAATGATTTTTAGGTTTAGAGTAGTGGGGTATTTATATAGAAGAAATATTATTTATATATTCAAATATTATATTAACATTTATTGTACCGTTGTCTATATTCACCCTTTAAAAATCTGTATAATCATATATGATATCCAAATTTGTTAAAAATGGACATGCAGCTACAGTTCGACATTACAGACCCAACGAAACTTGTTTCATCGAATTCCGTCTTCGTTTGCTCACACAACGTATTTTTTAAGTCAAATTATTAACTGTATTTCACATTAAAACTCCGTACGGCCACATACTAACTCCAAAAATCACGAAAATTGAAATATAATAGTAATTTAATATTCGGGATCCAATAAAATTAGTTTCATCGAAAACGGAGGTCATTTGCAAAAATGGCTATTTTTAAAGCTCTAAATAAACCCATTTAAATATTAATATATTTAAAAATAATTAAATTAAATATTTATAAATAAATATTATCGTATATATTCACATAGAATATTATATAGCTCCAAAATATTACTATCAGAATTTATAACTCAACATTTCAAATCCAGTGTTAAATCGAAACCCAATTTATATTAAAAATCCTTTTATAATGTAAATAAATCGCTATATATTATAAAGGAATTCCATAGCGACTTTTCAAAAAATTTATTTGGGCACAACTCACAATCTACGCGACGAAATCTCGATTTTTCTCTTTCATTAGAAAAATATACTTCACCAGCTCCAAGCATTTCTTGTTTCACAGAAATCCATCATAAAACGGATTCTGTATATTCATCTAAAGTTCGAATCGCTAAATTACGAACTGTCGTGCCATTTTGAGCTCGATTATAATTATACGTTCAACTGTTGTTTATATAATATATTCGTTAATATAATTCAACTCTAAATTGAATTATATATTATAAATGATCCAATTCACACAATATTGTGAATTCCACTATTTCCGACTATTTTGAAAATTAAATATATTATTCTATTATTTATATTAATTAAATATTCAATATTATTTAATTAAACAACCATTTAAATCTCTAAATCACTATTTAAATAATTAAATAAATAAATTATTTTATCGATAAAAATACGGGGCATTACATTCTTCCCCCTTAAAATAATTTCATCCTCGAAATTGCTAAGGTAGAAAACAAGCCCTATTGATTAGGTAAAAATTTATTTCTTTACTTTTAACTTCAGTTTCACAATACTAATTAATTTCAATTAAATATTGATTCATTTCTATTAACAAAAAAATTCAAATATTCTGAAAAATTTCTAACACCTTAAAATTTCGAAAAATTTCGCCAGCACCTCCGTTGTACGGGTCAATCGGTACAACTACAACTCGCCTCTCTAGGCCTTCTCCAACTCAAAAGAAAATCAAATAGCCAAGCGGCTTGCCAAATCGTCTCATAAATCACCAAACTGAATGAAACATGTACCTTTAGTTGAACATGCCATTTTATTTCTTGCACTTGCTTCCACTCAATACCTACTGATCATATTTCCATCTATACCAATCGATTTCCAGTCAATTTCAGTCAATCAAATATCAACACAATTATTCGCTTATATCTAAGCCAAATTTCATTCTCACTCAAATGCCATTACCAATTTCAACTCTTAACTTACCAGTCCAATATAATTTCAGATTCCCATCTTACAATCCAATTTTACTCGATATCATTCTATTTCAATTCAATTTCAATTAGCACTTAACTGGCTTTACTTTAATTCTAATTTGCTTTAACAAATTTCGGTTTAATTTGTTTTTAACTCACACAATCTCTACCTGGGAGTTTCAAACTATTTACCTTTTTTAAGCATCAAATATTCCCTTTTTGGAGTTTCAAAACACTTGTTTTCCAAAAATAATTTAAAACAATATCTTTTGGTAGTAATCTGTCACTTAGAAACTCGAAAATGAACAATGATAATGTCAGGATCATCATCGGAATTATTTTCCAATGACCGAAGTGAGTTCAATACTATATTACTTTTCATAACCATATTTAAACATTTCCATTTTGAAGTTGTTTCAAAATATCCTTCCAATGTTTGTAACACAATTTAAAATCTCCCAGGATTTTAAAATACTCATATATTTAATCTAAACCATTTATAAACACTTTTCCAACTTTGAGGAATTGTAATTCCAATTCTGATTTTAATTTCAGATTTAGTTCATCTGATTTCATATATTACACTTATATGAATTTTGATTGGCTATTTACATAACCATTTTACGTTTAATCTAATTCGGTTGTAATTATAACCAATACATCCAATATACTATAATAATTCGAATATTAATCATTCTTTTATATCCAATATAATTTTGGTAAAATTATTTCATTTACCCTCTTTTCAAAACATACAGTGTCGGTTCATCATATTCACGTGTTTAGAAACTCCTACCTATACAGTGGATCAAACTGATCGACCAGAACCCATAAACAACTCAACCAATAAATCTCCACAATATAAAACGATTTTACATCAAATAAAAAATACGTTTACTCGTATATATACACTAGACTCAATCTAGGGTATTACTATGTAACGACCGGTATTTTTACGGTATATAAATAATTTATTTAATTATTTAAATAATGGTCTGGTTATTTAAAATGACAAAAATTAAATTATAGTGAATATTTAATTAAAATAAATAATATAATAATATATTTAATTTCTGAATAATCAGAAATAGTGGAATTCACAAAATGGTGTGAATTGGATCATCTGTGATATTTAATTCAGTTTAGAATTGAATTAGAATAACGAATATATTATTTGAACGGCAGTTTGAACGTATAATTATAATATAATTATAATCGAGCTCGAAATGGCGCGGCAGTTCGCTATTTGGCGATTTGAACTTCAATTGAATGTACAGGTTTGGTTTTAAATCGGATTTCTGTGAAACAAGAAATCGCAAGAGCTGGTGAAGTATATTTTTCTAGTGGAAGAGAAAAATCGGGATTTCTTTGTGTATATTTTGAGTTATGTCCAAAACAAATTTTAGAAAAGTCGCTATGGAATTCCTTTGAAATTTATAAATATATATTTATATTATAAAAGGATTTTATATATAAATCGAATATCGATATAACTGGGAATTTTGAAATATCGAGTTATAAATCCTGTTGGAGCTGTATGATATTCAAGTGTGAATATATACGATAATATTAAATTATTTTTATTTAATTTAATTGTTTTTAAATATATTTATATATTTAAATGGGTTATTTAGAGTATTAAAAATAGCCAGTTTTGCAAATGACCTCAGAATTTGTTGAAACCAATTTTGTTGGATCCGCACTGTTAAATTATTGTTAGATTTCAATTTCCGTGATTTTTGAAGTCAGTATGTGGCCGTACGGGATTTTAATGTGAAAAACAGTCGATAAGTTGACCTTTAAAAATACGTTGTGTGAGCAAACTGAGTTGGAATTCGATGAAACCAGTTTCGTTAGGACCGTAATGTCGAACTGTAGCTGCATGTCCATTTTCGTGATTTTTGGGTATCGTATGTGGTCACAGGAATTTTAAAAGATAAACACAAACAACGTAAGGATAAAAATGAATTAAATAATCGAATATAAAAATAATAAAATTAACCTATATAATATCCTTTAACACCCCTTAACCCTAAATCTTTCTCCCACGGTCAAAATAAATCCGCCGTCCTTATTTTTTTTACACAGCAAAAATATCTGGGAAAAATAAATCAAAAGAAATGCAAATAAAACTCCATAAATTTGGAAACCTATGTTTTTGAAATCTCTAGAGTTTCCTCTACCTGCTCATATAAGTTTTAAAGGGGTTTTCGAAAATTTCTGTTGCTGGTTTTTAACCCGGCGCAGGTAGGGTTTAGGTATATTCCAGTTTGAAGCATTGAGGGAAGAAACAGATGATGCTTCCGAGTTTGTGGGGTTGTATAGAGTATGCGTGCAAAGTTTAGGCGAAATTGAGAAGTAAAAATGTCGATCAAAGTGCCTGAGAGCATGGAAAACTGCTCACGTCGGAAATTTATCCGTGGGTGTGAGCTTGAACTCAAGGGTATGGTAAGGTGCGGTTTTCGTAGAGATGAAGGCTGGTAAGCTCGGTTTGAAGTTCAATGAAGCAGAGAGGGAGATTGTTGGAGCTGAAATTTGGAAATGGCTATGAAATGGTTACTGGAGATCGTGAATTAGCGGGAGGAAGGAAGAGCTGATAAGCGGGTTTTGTTTTGTGGTGATGGGCCAAGAGTTAAAAGGTCAAGCCCCACAATATATGTATATTAAGTTTATTTTTAATTTAATGAAGACCTAACATGTATAAATCATATCTCGGTCATACTTAATCAGAATTGGACAAAACAAGATCCTTTGGGATCGTACGGATGGTGGCTACGCACTGGAACTGACTGGGAGTGAATCCGAGCTCGTTACAATTTATAGCAAAATAAATTGTCCGTCTGAATCAAGCGATGGTTATCGTTATTAACGATGATCGTCCAATGTGAGTAAAACTCACTAACTCTTTCTAATTATATTTTTATAATGTACTTTTATAACTGATAAAAAATGGTTGTTTGTTGTGTGTTGGCTGTTTGGTTGAACTGCTAGTCAGTTGATTTAAAATATAAATAACGATATAGATATAAATCGTTAATCAAATATTGATTCTGTTTAGCAGAATATTTCATAGTAAAATGAAATTGATGTTAATTTTATTGTTTAACATCTGTGGATGCAGGGAAACAAGACGGAGGAACCCAACTGGGTTCATCAACATTTATTTTACTGTTTTCATATGATGCTTTATATGATGTGATATGAAAGCGTTGTTGATTTTGTATGTTTGAATGATGTCGATCGTTGTTATATGGTACATTAAATACCATAAGGAATACTGGAGTGTCAAAAAGAAAATTTTCAATGTCATATTGAAAAAGAAATATTTATGAAATCAAAAGATTTTATAAAAAGAAAAATATTTATTTATAAAATAAATAGATTAAAAAGGAATATTTATTTGTTAATCAAATAGATAAAATTAAAGGGAAATATTTGTAAACTATTTACAAATAGAATTGAAAAGGAATATTTATTTCAAAAATAAATAGAATAAGAAGAGGAAATATTTGTAAAACAAATAGAAATAGGAATAGTTAGATTATAAAAGGAATTACTTATAAAATCAATAGATTTTATAAATAGAAAATATTTTATAAAATAAATAGAATTATTTAAAAGGGAATTATTTTGTAAATAAATAGATTATAAAAGGAAATACTTGAAAAGTGACTAGAATTGCATAAAAGGAAAATTTTACATTTGAAAGGTTTAGACCCGTGCTTCGCACACATGTATAACATGATATGAATTTGAAGCAAAGATTTTAAATAGAATATATTCTAACTGATAAATTGAGAAAATAAATTTATAAATAATGTTTTATAAATTGAATGAAATGTTTATCATTGGATAAATAGAATATATAAGTCAATACTTATATAGAGAAGTAAGAATCGATTTCAACATCGACAATTGAAACAAAATAGAGACAAAGGAGTTAATCAGTTAGAGTAAATCGATTAGAGTTATAATTAATCGAATTAGAGTTAACTAAACATAGTTAATCGAATTAGAATTAATTGAATATTAGTTATTCAATTAGAGTTGATCGAATATAGTTATTTGAGATAGAGTTAGTCAAACATAGCTATTCATGATGAATTTCCATTTCGTACGACTGCTAGCATAATTCGTAGGGCTGCAGATAGCCTACGACGGTCGGATGTTTCCTGAGGGAATCAGGCGTAATCATTGTGATCGCTGAGAGCTAGAGTCAAGCGAATGGAGTTAAATGTAATATTAGCCATTCGAAATAAAGTTAAAACAGACATGGTTATCCGAATATAAGTTAATCGAATATTAGTTATTCGATAGGAGTTAAATAAGTTGAGTTAAATAAGTAAGTTAATCAAGTTAAGTTAGTCAAGTTGAGTTAGTCAAGATGAGCTAATCAAACCGAGTTAATCCAAATGAGTTAATCCAAAGGAGTTATTCGAAATAGTTTATTCGAATATAATTAAGGGAGTTAATCGAATATAGTTTATTCGAAAGGAGATTAATCGAATATAAATTATTCGAAAGGAGATTAATCGAATGTAAATCATTCGAAGAGAGTTAATCGAATGTAAATCATTCGAAGAGAGATTATTGAATATAGTTATTCGAAGAAAGAGTTATCGAATATAGTTTGTTCAAAAAGGAGTTATCAAATAGGGATTATTCGAAAGAGAATTATATGTTGGAATTCGATTATATCGAATTCGGGAAAGTAATATTTACTTTCCGTTTTTAAATCACGATTTACTTATTTATTAATATATTAGTGGTTTATTTATTGAGTTAAATTAAGGAATAAAAGTTATATATTTGAAGTTAGATATGTAAAAAGAAGAGATTATAACGATATAGTTATAATCATTGTTTTAAAATAAAGAAGTGGATTCATAAATGGAATCCGAGTACGTGAGGAAGTTGGTTAAAAGATTTAAAAGGTGAACTTTGTCTATTTCGAGGTTAGAAATGTTGTTCAGTTAAGGTTAGAGAGGTAATCATACCCCAACTTGATTGACTTCGTTTTTACCTAAGGGATGGGTAAGGTTCGTTAGTGAAGGTTGGTTAAGTGAATTTAGTTAATGAGTGTAATGGTTTGGATTGGCATTAGTGATGTTTTATTTAAACATATGTTTAAATCATATAAAGGAGTTCTGGAAATGTTTTCCAAATAAAAGAAATCAGAAATATTTTCTAATTTAGAAAACAAGAAATGGAAGTAAATGGAGATGTTTCCAAATGATTAATAAAGTACATTTACGAAATTTAGAAAATAGGTATTTACAATTATATAGAAATGGGAAATTAATAGATTAATGGTAAATTTAATTAAAGGAGATTAATGTTGGTTGATGATTGTTTGATTGAATTTCTATCAGGAAATAAGATCGTTTGATTGTACACCTATTTTTCTTTGATAGTTAAATCACCGACTATCGAAATTTTTGACCATTTTTCCGTCGTCGATACGGAGAGACCGTCATCAGATTTATTATCTGAAACCACTCTGTATTGACGTTAGCGTTGCGATCAAATATGATGAAGATAATTGAAGACGGAGTTACGCAAGGGCTATCCTGTTTACAGAATAGCGCCTTCAGTTTGTCCAGTCCCAGGACAAACGTGAATGGACGAATGTCTGACAGAGTATATCTAACGGATCGCGTAAGTTGATCTCTTCAAACGTACTTATGTTTGGTGGTGGAGGAATTCGTTTCTCTTAGCTTTATACCTGTGGTATTTTTGGGGAAACCAATTTGTGATTTGGCGGGTATGACGATGTGGCATTCAAAGTGAAGGGTGATCAGGTGTATCAAATATACGTTACGACCTCAAGCCTCATCAACCGGGAAATAACAGAAATCGGGCAGGCAGCATGGCTAGGTGGGTCGCTCCCATTAGGGTGTATATCACCTATCTAGAGAAAATCCATTTCATTCTTTTATCTATTATCGATGCTGTCCCTTTTTGGGAAACGGTCGGTAGCTCCCAACCGTTGGTGATATACATTCGATACACTCAAGCGAAATGAGTGGTCGGTCATGTATGGGCCGGGTTGCAAGATGTTCTTGTTGAAACCAGTGTATTCGCCTCTAGAGATACACTATCGGCAGGTGGTCCCATACTTTGTCATAGTTGGAATCCAATCTCCAATAAGCGCCCGCGGTTTTGTTTGTATACTATATATGTGGAACATGAGATGCAAGCGTTCTGCTAGATTGTTAATTACTAGTGATTAGACATTATTATAATATCAGAGAAGTATTAATTTCCAAAACTATTTTGGGTTATCGTAAGGTAAAAACCCTCCGTGTTTATGTGTGGATCGGTCTTACGATTACCTTTTCTTTTGAAAAGGATTTTGAAAAGTTAAACCAAATGATTTGAGTTTACTCACACCAGTCCCATGACTGACCCAAAGTTTATTTTGTTTTGTTTTCCCTAAACTCTTGGGTGCACAAATTTGTACGGGCAGTCAAGTAGTTCAGTTCTTTACAGATATACTTGGAGGAGCTTGAAGCAGGAGGCTTTAGGATTGTACAGCTATTGTTATTTCCGCTGTGTGTAAGTGTTGTACTCTGATAATGTTCTTCTATATATATATACTGTTTTATTGCAAAGTTATGTTATGTATTATATTTTAATCGTTCCGGTGTGAGATTCGTGTTTATTCTGATTGTGCTCTTCTTCTGTTCTAATTTTCAATCTTATCTATTCTCACCCTCTAACTTCTTTATATTAATGATCAGGTATTTCCGATGTCTGAATAGTCAACATGGTAGTTTTGTGTTGATTTTCGGAGTTGAAAATCCCAGTTCGTTACAGTGGTATCAGAGCTTAAGGTTAAGTGATTACCTTGGCTAAGTGGCGTGACTCAGTAGAGATGGGGTTAGTAATACCCTAGATTGAGTTTGAGTGTATATATACGAGTGAACGTATTTGTAGATTGAATAAAAATGATTTTATATTGTGGAGATTTATTGGTTGAGTAGTTTATGAATTCTGGTCGATCAGTTTGATCCACTGTATCAATAGGGGCTACCAAACAGTTGAGTACGATAAACCGACACGGTATGTTTTGAAAGAGGGTAAATGAGATAATTTTACCCAAAGTATATTTCGATATAAAGAAAATATTTATATTCGAATTATTATAGTATGTTGGATGTGTTGGTTGATTATAATTGAAACAGTTATATAAATAACCAATTTAAGTTCGTATAATATAAAAGCAGATTAACTAAATCAGAATTGGAACTAAAGTTCCTGAAATATGGAAAATTGCTTGTAAATGAATTTGGATCGAATATATGAGAATTTTAAAATCCTGGGAGATTTTAAATTGTTTACAAGTATCATGAATGATATTTTGAAAAAAAGATTTCAAAATGAAAGTGTTTAAGTATGGTTTTTATAAGTGATATAGTATTCAACTCACTTCGATAGCTGGGAAATAACTCTGATGATACTGGCCACATCATCAGTGTTCATTTTCGAGTTGTAAGTGACGGATTTCTACCAAAGATTTTGTTTTCGAATTATTTTGGGAAAAGGAAATTGTTTTGAATCCTGAAAGGGAATAATTTATTTTATAAAAACTAAACTGTTTAAAATCCCCAGGAAGATAGTATGAATTAAAAACAAATTAAAGAAATTTGTGAAAGCAAATATGAATTGAATTGAAATCAATTAACTGATAATTGAATTGGAATATGACATATCAAGTAAAATCAAAATTTTGAATTGTGAGATATAGAATCTGAAATGGTATTGGATTGGTGAGTTAGGAGTTTGGAATCGAGAATGGAACTCGAGTTTGAAATGGAATATGGCTTTGGATAAGCGAACAATTGTGTTGAGATTTGATTGATTGAAATTGATTGGAAATCGATTGGTATAGATGGATATATGATCAGCAGATATTGAGTAGAAGCAAGTGCAAGAATTTAATGATATGCCCGACAAAAAGGTACACGTTTATTTTTATGGATTTGCTAATTTATGGGCCGATTTGGAAAGCCACTTGGCTATTTGATTTTCTTTTGGATTAGGGAAGGGCTAGAGAGGCGAGTTGGAGTTTGAACTATTGACCGGTACAAAGGAGGTGCTGGCGAAATTTTTCGAAAATTTAGAGTGTTATAAAATTTTCAGGATTTTACAAAATTATCGTTGATAAGAATTAATTAATATTTTAATTGAAATTAAATTGGTTCGGTTGAAATTAAAGTTGATAAGTAAACAAATAAATTTGTACTAGTCAATAAGGTAGGTTCTCTACCTTAGCAATTTCGAGGATGAAATTATTTAAAGGAGGGAAGAATGTAACAACCCGTATTTTTACGGTATATAAATAATTTATTTAATTATTTAAATAATGGTCTGGTTATTTAAAATGACCAGATTAAATTATAGTGAATATTTAATTAAAATAAATAATATAATAATACATATAATTTCTGAAATAATTAGAAATAGTGAAATTCACAAAATGGTGTGAATTGGATCATCTGTGATATTTAATTCAGTTTAGAATTGAATTAGAATAACGAATATATTATTTGAACGGCAGTTTGAACGTATAATTATAATATAATTATAATCGAGCTCGAAATGGCGCGGCAGTTCGCTATTTGGCGATTTGAACTTCAACCGAATGTACAGGTTTCGTTTTAAATCGGATTTCTGTGAAACAAGAAATTGTAGGAGCTGGTGAAGTATATTTTTCTAGTGGAAGAGAAAAATCGGGATTTCATTGTGTAGATTTTGAGTTATGTCCAAAACAAATTTTAGAAAAGTCGCTATGGAATTCCTTTGAAATTTATAAATATATATTTATATTATAAAAGGATTTTATATATACATCGAATATCGATATAACTGGGAAATTTGAAATATCGAGTTATAAATCCCATTGGAGCTGTATGATATTCTAGTGTGAATATATATGATAATATTAAATTATTTTTATTTTATTTAATTGTTTTTAAATATATTTATATATTTAAATGGGTTATTTAGAGCTTTAAAAATAGCCAGTTTTGCAAACGACCTCAGAATTTGACGAAACAAATTTTGTTGGATCTGCACTGTTAAATTATCGTTAGATTTCAATTTCCATGATTTTTGAAGTCAGTATGTGGCCATACGGATTTTAAGGTGAAAAACAGTCGATAAGTTGACCTTTAAAAATACGATGTGTGAGCAAACAGAGTCGAAATTCAATGAAACCAGTTTCGTTGGGACCGTAGTGTCGAACTGTAACTGCATGTCCATTTTCGTGATTTTTGGGTATCGTATGTAGTCACAGGAATTTTAAAAGATAAACACAAACAGCATAAGGATAAAAATGAATAAAATAATCGAATATAAAAATAATAAAATTAACCTATATAATATCCTTTAACACCCCTCAACCCTAAACCTTTCTCCCACGGTCAAAATAAATTCGCCGTCCTTATTTTGTTTACGCAGCAAAAATATCGGGGAAAAATAAATCAAAAGAAATGCAAATAAAACTCCATAAATTTGGAAACCTATGTTTTTGAAATCTCTAGAGTTTCCTCTACCTGCTCATATAAGTTTTAAAGGGGTTTACGAAAATTTATGTCGCTGGTTTTTAACCCGGCACAGGTAGGGTTTAGGTATATTCCAGTTTAAAGCATTGAGGGAAGAAACAGATGATGCTTTCGAGTTTGTGGGGTTGTATAGAGTATGCGTGCAAAGTTTAGGCGAAATCGAGAAGTAAAAATGTCGATCGAAGCGCCTGAGAACACGGAAAACTGCTCACGTTGAAAATTTATCTGTAGGTGTGAGCTTGAACTCAAGGGTATGGTAAGGTGCGGTTTTCGTAGAGATGAAGGCTGGTAAGCTCAGTTTGAAGTTTAATGAAGCGGAGAGGGAGATTTTTGGAGCTGAAATTTAGAAATGGCTATGAAATGGTTACTGGAGATCGTGAATCAGGGGGAGGAAGAGCTGATAAGCGGATTTTGTTTTGTGGTGATGGGTCAAGAGTTAAAAGGTCAAGCCCCACAATATATGTATATTAAGTTTATTTTTAATTTAATGAAGTACTAAAATGTATAAATCATATCTCGGTCATACTTAATTAGAATTGGACGAAACAAGATCCGTTGGGATCGTATGGACGATAGCTACGCACTGGAACTGACTGGGAGTGAATCCGAGCTCGTTACAATTTATAGCAAAATAAATTGTCTGTCTGAATCAAGCGATGGTTATCGTTATTAACGATGATCGTCCAATGTGAGTAAAACTCACTAACTCTTTCTAGTTATATTTTTATATCGTACTTTTATAACTGATAAATAATGGTTGTTCGCTGTGTGTTGGCTGTTTGGTTGAACTGCTAGTCAATTGATTTAAAATATAGAAAATGATATAGATATAAATCATTAATCAAATATTGATTCTATTTAGCAGAATATTTCATAGTAAAATGTAATTGATGTTAATTTTATTGTTTAACATCTGTGGATGTAGGGAAACAGGTCGGAGGGACCCAACTGGGTTCCTCAACATTTATTTCACTGTTTTCATATATTACGTTATATTATTTGATATGAAATCGTTGTTGATTTTATATGTTTGAATGATAACGATCGTTGTTATATGGTACGTTAAGTACCATAAGGAATACTGGAGTGTCAAAAAGAAAATTTTCAATGTCATATTGAAAAAGAAATATTTATAAAATCAAAAGATTTTATAAAAAGAAAAATATTTATTTATAAAATAAATAGATTATAAAGGAATATTTATTTGTTAATCAAATAGATAAAGCTAAAGGGAAATATTTCTAAACTATTTATAAATAGAATTGAAAAGGAATATTTATTTGAAAAATAAATAGAATAGGAAGAGGAAATATTTGTAAAACAAATAGAAATGGGAATATTTAGATTATAAAAGGAATTACTTATAAAATCAATAGATTTTATAAATAGAAAATATTTTATAAAATAAATAGAATTATTAAAAAAGGATTTATTATGTAAATAAATAGATTATAAAAGGAAATACTTGAAAAGTGACTAAAATTGCATAAAAGGAAAATTTTACATTTGAAAGGTTTAGACCCGTGCTTCGCACACGGGTATAACATGATATGAATTTAAAGTAAAGATTTTAAATAGAATATATTCTAACTGATAGATTGAGAAAATAAATTTATAAATAATATTTTATAAATTGAATGAAATGTTTATCATTGAATAAATAGAATATATAAGTCAGTACTTATATAGAGAAGTAAGAATCGATTTCAACATCGACAATTGAAACAGAACAAAGACGAAGGAGTTAATCAGTTAGAGTAATCAGTTAGAGTAAATCGATAAGAGTTAGAATTAATCGAATTAGAGTTAACTGAACATTGTTAATCGAATTAGAATTAATTGAATATTAGTTATTCAATTAGAGTTGATCGAATATAGTTATTTGAGATAGAGTTAGTCAAACATAGTTATTCAAGATGAATTGCCATTTCGTACGACTGCTAGCATAATTCGCAGGGCTGCAGATAGCCTACGACGGTCAGATGTTTCCTGAGGGAATCAGGCGTAACAATTGTGATCGCTGCGAGCTAGAGTCAAGCCAATGGAGTTAAATGTAATATTAGCCATTCGAAATAAAGTTAAAACAGACATGGTTATCCGAATATAAGTTAATCGAATATTAGTTATTCGATAGGAGTTAAATAAGTTGAGTTAAATAAGTAAGTTAATCAAGTTAAGTTAGTCAAGTTGAGTTAATCGAGTTGAGTTAGTCAAGACGAGTTAATCAAACCGAGTTAATCCAAATGAATTAATCCAAAGGAGTTATTCGAAATAGTTTATTCGAATAGAATTAAGGGAGTTAATCGGATATAGTTTATTCGAAAGGAGATTAATCGAATGTAAATTATTCGAAAGGAGATTAATCGAATGTAAATCATTCGAAGAGAGTTAATCGAATGTAAATAGTTCGAAGAGAGATTATCGAATATAGTTATTCGAAGAAAGAGTTATCGAATATAGTTTATTTGAAAAGGAGTTATCGAATAGGGATTACTCGAAAGAGGGTTATATGTTGAAATTTGATTATATCGAATTCGGGAAAGTAATATTTACTTTCCGTTTTTAAATCAAGATTTACTTATTTATTAATATATTAGTGGTTTAGTTATTGAGTTAAATTAAGGAATAAAAGTTATATATTTGAAGTTAGATATGTAAGAAGAAGTGATTATAACGTTATAGTTATAATCATTGTTTTAAATAAAGAAGTGGATTCATAAATAGAATCCGAGTACGTGAGGAAGTTGGTTAAAAGATTTAAAAGGTGAACTTTGGCTATTTCGAGGTTAAAAATGTTGTTCAGTTAAGGTTAGAGAGGTAATCATACCCTAACTTGATTGACTTCGTTTTTAACTAAGGGATGGGTAAGGTTCGTTAGTGAAGGTTGATTAAGTGAATTTAGTTAATGAGTGTAATGGTTTGGATTGGCATTAGTGATGTTTTATTTAAACATCTGTTTAAATCAAATAAAGGAGTTTTGGAAATGTTTTCCAAATAAAAGAAATCAGAAATGTTTTCTAATTTAGAAAACAAGAAATGGAAGTAAATGGAGATGTTTCCAAATGATTAATAAAGCACGTTTACTAAATTTAGAAAATAGGAATTTACAAATATATAGAAATGGGAAATTAATAGATTAATGATAAATTTAATTAAAGGAGATTAATGTTGATTGATGATTGTTCGATCGAATTTCTATCTGGAAATAAGATCGTTGATTGTACAACCTATTTTTCTTTGATAGTTAAATCACCGACTATCGAAGTTTTTGACCATTTTTCCGTCGTCGATACGGAGTGTCCGGGATCAGATTTATTATCTGAAACCACTCTGTATGGACGTTAGCGTTGCGATCAAATATGATGAAGATAATTGAAGGCGGAGTTACGCAAGGGCTATCCTGTTTACAGAATAGTGCCTTCGGTTTGTCCAGTCCCAGGATAAACGTGAATGGACGAATGTCTGATAGAGTATATCTAACAGATCGCGTAAGTTGATTTTTTCAAACATACTTACGTTTGGTGGCGGAGGAATTCGTTTCTCTTAGCTTTATACCCATGGTATTTTTGGGGAAACCAATTTGTGATTTGGTGGGTATGACGATGTGGCATTCAAAGTGAAGGGTGGTCAGGTTTATCAAAGATACGTTACGACCTCAAGCCTCATTAACCGGGAAATGACAGAAATCGGGCAGGCAGCATGGCTAGGTGGGTCGCCCCCATTAGGGTGTATATCACCTATCTAGAGAAAATCCATTTCATTCTTTTATCTATTATCGATGTTGTCCCTTTTTGGGAAATGGTGGGTAGCTCCCAACCGTTGGTGATATACATTCGATACACTCAAGCGAAATGAGTGGTCGGTCATGTGTGGGCCGGGTTGCAAGATGTTCTTGTTGAAACCAGTGTATTCGCCTCTAGAGATACACTATCGCCAGGTGGTCGCATACCTTGTCATAGTTGGAATTCAATCTCCAATAAGCGCCCGTGGTTTTGTTTGTATACTATATATGTGGAACGTGAGATGCAAGCGTTCTGCTAGATTGTTAATTACTTGTGATTAGACATTATAATAATATTAGAGAAGTGTTAATTTCCAAAACTGTTTTGGGTTATCGTAAGGTATAAACCGTCCGTGTTTATGTGTGGATCGGTCTTACGATTACCTTTTCTTTTGAAAAGGATTTTCAAAAGCTAAACCAAATGATTTGAGTTTACTCACACCAGTCCCATGATTTACCCAGAGTTTATTTTGTTTTATTTTCCCTAAACTCTTGGGTGCCCAAATTTGTACGGGCAGTCAAGTAGTTCAGGTCTTTACAGATATACTTGGAGGAGCTTGAAGCAGGAGGCTTCAAGATTATATAGCTATTGTTATTTCTGCTATGTGTAAGTGTTGTACTCTGATAATGTTCTTCTATATATATATACTGTTTTATTGCAAAGTTATGTTATGTATTATATTTTATTCGTTCCGCTGTGAGTTTCGTGTTTACTCTGATTGTGTTCTTCTTCTTCTATTCTAATTTTCTATCTTATCTATTCTCACCCTCTAACTTATTTCTATTAATGATCAGGTATTTACGATGTCTGAATAGTCAACATGGTAGTTTTGTGTTGATTTTCGGAGTCAAAAATCCTAGTTCATTACATACTAACCCCATCTCTACTGAGTTACGCCACAGAGCCAACGTAATTACTTAACCTTCAGCTCTGATACCACTATAACGGCCCGAGTAATTCGCGACCTTGGTTATCGACATAAACTCAATGTCAACTATCCAAGCATCAGAAATACGGGATAGTTAATAGTAAGAAATTACATGGCGAGAATAAATAAGAGAGAAAATTAGAATAGAAGAAGAAGAAGAACATAACAACAGAATCAGAGTAACACGAATCTCACAACGGAACGAATAAATATATTATATAACATAATTTGGAAATAAAACCAATAATGTATACAATACCATAATCGGAGTACATCACTTACAACACAGTGGAAATAAACAATAGCTAAATAATCCTGAAGCCTCCTTCTCCAGCTTTACAATTATATCTGTAAAATCCCGACTATTTGACTGCCCGTACAAAATTGGGCACCCAAGTGTTTAGGGAAACCAAACAAAATAAACTCTGGGTCAGTCATGTGACTGGTGTGAGTAAACTCCAACCATTTGTTTAACTTTTAAAATCCTTTTAAAAGAAAGAATAATCGTAAGACCGACCCACACATAAACACGGATGGTTTTTACCTTACGATAACCAAAACATTCTTATATAATCCATACTCCTCTGATATTATAATAATGTCTAAATCAAATAAATAGCAATCTAGTAGAACGCTTTCATCTCACTCTCTACAAATATAATATACAATCAAAAACCGCAGGCTCTTATTGGATATTGGATTTCTAACTATGACAACATATGGAACCACATTCCGATTAGTGTACTCTAGAAGCCATACACTGGAGTTCAACAAGAACATCTTGTAACTTGGCCACACATGACTGGCCATTCATTTCGCTTGAACGTTCCGAATATGTTGTCATCTTACGATTGGTATAACAACATAACCATTCCCGGGAGATACAGAATTGAAAGAAGTAACAAATATGGATATTCTCCAGATGGTGACAATATACCCTAATTGGGTGCGTCCTACTTAGCCATGCTGCCTGCCCGAATTCTATCATTTCCCAGATGATGAGGCTTGAAGTCATAACGTATCTTTTAACAGCTCATTCCTTTGTTTACTTTTAATGCCACATCGTCATACCCATTAAATCACAAATTGATTTCCCTAAAAATACCATAGGTATAAGCTAAGAGAAACGAATTCCTCCGCCACCAACATAAATACGTTTGAAACGATCAACTTACGTGATCTACCGGATATACTTTGTTAGACATTCGTCTATTAAAATTGTCTTGGGACTGGAAAACCCAAAGGAATTATTCTGTAAATCCATCTTAGGCAATTTCTACCTAGGATTTACTGAACAGCCCTTGCATAACTCCATTTTCAATTATCTTCATCATATTTGATTTGCAACGCCGATGCCATACGGAGTGGTTTTCAGATAATATATCTGATCCCGGTCTCTCCGTGTTAACAAAAGAAATGGTCAAAATCTTTGATAGTCGGTGATTTAACTATCAAAGGAAAACATGTGTACAAGCAAAGGTCGTATTCCCAAATGGAAATATTACTGATCAATCATCATTTCATTTCCCAATTTCCCATTTATCATTTCCAAATATTCATAAATTCCTTATTTTCTAAAATTAGAAAATATACGTTTTTAACTTTGGAAAACGTTTCCATTTCTGATTCATGCATTAATATCTTCCTACCTCTATCAGTCTCTAACTGTAAACTAGTAAGAGAACAACTTCCCAAGTGTAAACCCTGAAGGCCGAAACCAACATCAGATTGATACCCAGAAAGCCATTCAACTCAACTAGTTTCTAATCAGTTTCTAATTTCAGTAATTCCATTTAAATTCCTAATTCAAAACCCCAAATTCCTTTATAATATTTTATTTGCAAAATATTTACTTTATTCTAATTTTTCACATAGAATGTTAATAACATGTCTATATATAATCAAACAGTTTGCTTTTCGTATTTTTAAAACAATATCCCAAATCCAATTTCTTTTCATACTTCTATTTATAGAATTTTCATATAAAACTTATTTTATACTTCTAACACTAAAATCTCATTTAATTCCCTTTAAAAATGCTAAGTTCAAATTCCATTAAAAACATCGGTGTTAAAACCCATTTTCACTCCTTTATATAAATTCAGATTTATATATCCAATGATAAATATTTTATTTAATTTATGAACATCATTTATAAATTTATATTTCCAATTTATATATGCTAAAACAGATTTTTATTTAATATCTACTTTAAATCCATATCATGTTATACCCGTGTGCGAAGCAAGAATGTAAACCTTCCTAATGTAAAATTCTCCTTTTATAAAATTCTATTCATTTTCCAAATATTTCCTTTTATAAAATTCTTTCCATTTTACAAATATTTCCTTTTATAATTCTATTTACTTTCCAAATAAATATTCCTTTTATAATTCTATTTAATATTCCTTGTATAATATCCTATTTATTCTCCAAATAAATATTTCATTTTCAATATCATATTTATTTCCTATAAATATTTCATTTTCAATATCATATTTATTTCCTATAAATATTTCATTTTCAAAATACACTTTGAAAATTCCCTTTTTACATTCCAATATTTCTTATGGTATTTAAAATACCAATTAACCAGACTGGTGTCATCATAATCAATCACAGGTTTTATATCACATCGTATATCACAATATATGAAAACAAACAGTATTATAAATATTGAGGAATCCAGTTGGATCCCTCCAACCTATTTCCCTGCATCATAGATGTTAAACAATATGAATAACATTAATTTCATTTCAATATGAAATATTCTGATAAACAGAATTAATATTTAATTAACAATTTATATATATATATTTATACATCGTAATCTATAATTTCAACCAATAAATCAGCAATTCAACCAAACAATCAACACACAACAATCAATCATCATTTATCAATACTAGATTATATTTATAAAAATATAAATTGTACAGAGTTAATGAGATTTACTCACATTGGACGGTTATCGTTAAATAACGATAGTGTCGGTTGATTCAGACAGACAATTATTTCACTATAAATTGTAACGAGCTCCAATTCACTCCCAGTCTGTTCCATTGTGAAGCCGTCGTCCATACGATCCGATCGGATCTTGTTTTATTGAATTCCAATAAAATATGGGCAAGTTATGATAAAAATAAATTTATATACTATTATAAATTAAAATAAACTTAAGTATTATTTTAGAGGGCCTTACTATTTTAAATTCGGCCCAAATGCACATTTGAAAAGCCCAACGTCATGCCCTTCTTCCTCCACGAGTTCACAGCTTGCTGCTCCTTTATGAACACGTCCATTTCGATTCCTTTCTCCACCATTTTCTCCTTCTCTACTTCGCTGAACTTTGTAAACTCTTCACCATTCAATGCCACTCCTGTTCCTCTTCAATTCTACCATAATCTCCACACTCTCGCACCAGCCATTCCATATGCGTCATATACCTCCTCGATGCACAGTACAGATAATCACCGAACTCCACAAGCACCAAATAACCCCATTTTTTCCAATAGGTGTGAAAACACTCACAGATCTCCAAAACAACCATTAAATCACCCATCCGTGCTTCAATCTCCTACAACCGTAAACCCTAGCTCGACTGTAGTGCGTCTGAATTCCAGAAATTAGTGTTGAGCTTCACGATTCCCACACCAGAGTAAATCTCTTCTAACAGTGGACCAAATATACATATATATATATATATATATGTGACGAAAAGGAATTTCGCTCGGTCCGAATCAGTCGCTAAACCGGCTAAGACCGTTCGAAACGCCCTATCGTTTGAGAACACGACAAATCAGAACGCATACGGAAGAACATTTCATTGTTATTACAACAATTCCATCAGATACAAGAATATACAGAGTAAAAATGAATATTACACAGAATTATCAGAGATTTAAATTACATTTAAATACATAGCAGCGGAAAATAATACGATACACAACTGAAGAAGATATACGGATATAAAGCTTTCCGGATATCGTTCCAGCTGTAAACCAGGATCCTGTGAATATAAATCTGCAAAACCAAAACTACTAGCTGCCCGTGTCGAAAATAGGGGCACCCAGAGTTTAGGTTAAAACAATAAACTCCAGGTCAGTCATGTGACTGGTGTGAGAACTAAAACAGTTATTGATCTTTATTTTTAAAGTTCGGTAAATCAAGGGACCACGCCGTATAACACGGAACGGGTTTCCTCCCAAGAATACCAGTGCATAAAACAACAGCGCAATGCTAAATAAAGAAAAATGAAGCTATTATAAGACCCAGGTCCTATCACACAATGCAACGCAAGCCGGGGGATAGGGTTTTTACCTTATAATAGCCAAGAATGCTTGATACGTTTAAAAGAAATCATTTGATACTATTATAAGTGTATAGTGTATAAAACAACTTCAAATCATAAGTATCAATCATAGGCGGCATGAATGCCCCATAACACTATGTCGCCATATATAGGTTATACAATCAAAATCGCAAAGTCGCGTATTTGGAAGTTGGATTTCCGTCTATGAACCGAGGCAAAAGATAGTCCTCAACCGATTCAAGACTCTCTAGCCCGAGCCTCAGGCAAGTACTCTGTCAAGCCTTTGGATCGTCAGGGCCGGTCCACCGATGTGGATTAAAATTCCTGAACACTGCGTTTCCCCGCCCTTTGGGGCGTAAGTGAGCCAACGAATGACTCCATCGGACCCGGATCGTCCGATCAAACCGAGGCGCCTCGCAACAGCAACAACCACACAGGTGAAAAGTATATAAATGTCACGGCTGGTAGGTCACTGACACCACCCTAGCTAGAAAGAAACGCATGCCCTCCCTGAGGTCCGTCTCCCGTTTTTGGTTCACAACCGGGGTGTGAGGCTCGCGAATTCACGTTACACAAAGCTGTGCCACATAGGCTGTGCTTTGATCATCACCACAAGACTTTGCTTTTCAACAGAAGCCTCGATCAATTGCATCTTAGCATGCCACACAGGCAATTCACTCCATGCGTTTGATATCCATCAGTATATAACCCCTGAGCTCGTACGTCTCAGAGAAGGGCGTTAAGAAAGAGAATATATTCTTCGCCGCCAAACAGATATATATTTAATAGAGATCAATCACACAGACTAAAATCCAATGCCAGACACACAGTCCATTTACAAGTCCGTTCTGGGTCTGAACGAAACCGGAGGCACCTAGTACCCCGCATATCCATCGATCTCCAAATACGTCTGGACGATCACCAACTGTTTCCATCTTCTTGGGTGTACAGCCCAATCAAGATCATCAGTAATCACCCAAACGACGTGAAGACCTCCGGTCTTCGACCATCGTCTTCATCTTCGACTTATCGTCGTATCAGTTATTCAGAATGGGATAAACCCGGTCTTTCCGAATAACTCGCGTATATTTTAAATAAGTGTTACACAAACACAACATACGCCTCATTCCAATTCATCAGTCACTAACCGTAAATTAATCAAGAGAATAATTTTCCAAAAATTAACCCCGAAGGCCGAAACCAACATCAGATCAATATCCAGAAAACCATTCTGCTTGGCTAACCGACAGTTAGTTTCTAAATTTCACATTCATAGGGAAAGGTTCCCATTAATTTTATCCAAGATAAATTCCTTGAATTTATTCTCTAATCTTCTTTTGAATTTCGATTCAACTAGTCGAGATTAACGAACCTTACCGAAGTAATCATTTGTTTTAATTTCCCAACCCCGACCTATTCATCCCATGAAGTAAAACGGGTCTTACTATCTAACACTACGGTGTTATCGGTAAATTCAATTACCATTTCACGTTCAAATCTAATTAAAGATTTAACTAACACCTGGAGCAAAACTGGTGATACTCCATTCTCGATTATTTCAATCTAATTAAAGATTCATTAAAACTCCACTTAGTTTTAATCTTTAACTGGGTTAAAGAATCAGTGTCATTTAAAACATAGTTCACGACAAACCCAAATCACATTTGATATTCAATACGAGGCTCTGAATAGAAAATATATCGGCTTATATTCAATATCAAATTCTACGATTAACAAATGTCGTATTGGAAATAACGATATAAATATATATATCTTTCAAATTTCCATAACAACATCTGTATAATCACGAGTTCCAACATCGAAATAATCCAAAGACAATTTCGATTCAAATCCATTCCAATATAATTATTGGAAATTCTGGTTATTTTCAAGACCATTTCTAATCCAGTTTATTTATTTTAAAAATAAATAGAATTATAATTCTAGTTCAAAACTAGTTCATTTCAATAAAAATCTACTTTTATCTTTTCAAATATGGAGTATTTCATCCTAATTCTTTCTAAATCATTTCTTATGATTTTACACAAATTATTACTATTTTTAATAATTTTATCAAGGCCCGTACAGTCGATTTCCATCAACGGCCATCGAACTGCACTTACAACGACCTTTTTCAAATTTGATTTGGACATAATTCCAAATCCAACCGTTAGATTTCAAATTTCTAATATTCGTTAGAAAGCTCTTTTCGATACGAACCCAACGGTTCCGGTTTTAGGAGAATCCGATGGTCGGATCTCCCGCAATATACATTCGAAGTCAATGGTCGAAATTCGCGAACTACCGCAGCGCGGCGCGTTCTATTCAGGCCATTATATTATATATATAATATATACTTTGTCGATTTCAATTCAAAACGTGCTTTATAAATCGTTTTAAATTTATTTTCAAAACGGTTTCAACTTCATACTCAATTTCAAATCAAAATTGAATATTCCAATATAAATTCGTTTTAAATTCTTTTCAAATCGATTTCAAATTCTTTTCAATTCAATTTCAATTCGGATTCATTTATATTCAATTTCAATTCGAATTCAATTCTATTCAGTTTCAATTCGAATTCATTTATTCAATTTCAATTCGAATTCAATTCTATTCAGTTTCAATTCGAATTTCTATTCTTTTCAAAATATTAGATTTTGAAATCACTTTCGATATTCATTATAAAATGAATAAAATCCATATAAATATTGTTCACGTCAAAATGGCGTCAATCTAATCAACACGGCTTCATATATTGATATTTTCAAATATTCCATTTCGAATATTTCTATTTCAAATATTTCTATTTCAATTATTTCTTTTCAACTATTTTATTTCAATTATTTCTATTTCAAAACTGGAATGAGGCCCAATCAATTACCATATAATGTTAATTATATGGATTTTCTACAACACATGTATATATCAACAACGATGAATAATCAACCATCATCCAAAGTGCATTCTACACTGTATAAGCATCAAATATAAATATTCAACGCTTATAACAGCCTGTCAATCAATCGATCGACATACAACTAAACAATCGGGATTAGTGTACGTCTAATATCATCCCAATACCCGTGTGGGGTTTCAAGCAATCAAACACAGATTTTTTTTTTGTGCAGTTGGGCGATGTGTAAAATTTATCGTCCCAATCAATGTCCTTCAAATAGGTGTACATAAACAAACCGTCTGGTTTGTAAATGAATATTTATTTATTCACATTCTCGTTAAAAATTATATTTTTAACGATCAAACTATTTTATTCAACCTATGAATTTTCTATTCGGTTCATTTATTAAATAAAATGTTATCTTTATTTTTATAACTTATTTTTAGAAAATTTCGGCGGCATAACAGCACGATACTAGAAACGGGACAAGGCCTGGCCTTATCCCTGGTCTAGTGAAGGCCCACGCCATTCACACATCAATCAAATCAATTTCATTTCACCAAACAATTCAATTCAAACCAAATAATCTAACCAACTACACAACCAAACAATTAAACAAACAAGTCATCCATGGTCTGTGGATGACGGGTGTCAGGTGCTGCTAAGCACCGTCTGCATCCTAGTATATATATAACTAGAAAACGAAATTGAAGAGTGAGAAGTTCTCACCAATAGCTATCCCAACTTCACGACACTTCATTTATAGAAATCTTCGCCGTTCTCGCCTTTCGTCACTTTCGTTGCCCGTAGCCACTACATATGTAAAAATCGAATTTTTACTCTGCTATTCCTATTTTAAAAACAATGTTAATTTTATTTTCAAAATCAATGCAAAATTCATTTTCAAATAGAATGCAAATTTTGTTTTCAAAGCAAATTCAAATTCATATTTTTATCTTCTTCTTTATATAAATTCAAACTTCTTCTTTACATATATAAAAATCACATTTTTATACATTAAAAATCACAACTCTTATACATTAAAAATCATCACTTTTATACATTAAAAATCACTACTCTTATACATTAAAAATCATCACTTTTTTTTCGTAAACAAAAATCAACCGAGACTAGAACAAAAAGGACTCACATTTTGATGTAGAAATCGAGTCTTGGTGGCTAGAGGAGGATCCACACCAGCGGTGAAGTGTTCAGATGGCGGCGTCGGGCCTACATTGGCCGGAGGTGATGGGTTCGGGGTTGTTTCTCTTTGGAATGGCGGTTTCAGAAGGGGGAAAGGCGGAGGAGGAGAGGGACGGTCGAGGGGAGGCCACGGTTGCCTGCGGTGGGCCAAGGAAGTGGCGATGGAGGGGTTTTCCAGGGGGCGCGTCGGTTACAGGAGGGGGGGTTTGGGGCTTCGTGCGGTTTCAACGGAGAGGGAGGGGAGAGAAGGGAGGCAAGGGGGAGGACTTGGTGGTGGGCGCGCCACCGTCGGCGTCGGGTGGAGGGTGGAGCGGCGCGAGATCGAGGAAGTGGGCGGGTTTTTGGAAATCGGGTTTTTTTTCTAATTGGGCTGAACGGTTTTTGAATGGGGAAGGGAGTTAGGGCTTGAGATTATATTATATAATTTAATGTTTTATTCTATTTTAATTTTCAAAAGGTTGATTTTCTTTTTGAATTCGAAACGGGACCCAACGACTATCGTCCTTAGCGTTTTACCCCCATTCCGAACACAATGGGATATGTTTCGTAAGCCAATTCAGCTGTTTCGATAGGTTTTTCGCAAAATCAAAATATAAATCAGTATATATTGAATTTGAACGCACATTTCTATTTATCGGGGTCACATACGGACCCCAAAAATTACAGAAAAATTATTTCTAACTTTGTATTGACGATACGGTCCTAACAAAACTAATTTCGTCAAATTCAGAGACCGTTTGAAAAATGGCCATTTTCTGGTCGATCAGAATTGACTGAAATATACCAAACGCGTTTAACTGCGCCACGCTCACATATTGATTCTAAAAATTCTACAAATTTGCACCTAGCAATAAATCGACATTCCGGATCCAACAAAAGTGGTTTCGTCGAAATTCGAGGTCATTTGCAAAATTTCCATTTTT
Organism: Allium sativum; assembly: GCA_030737875.1. Classification (NCBI taxonomy): domain Eukaryota; kingdom Viridiplantae; phylum Streptophyta; class Magnoliopsida; order Asparagales; family Amaryllidaceae; genus Allium; species Allium sativum. The sequence goes on from CM060915.1 coordinate 707,362,909, forward strand.
AAGGGCCTGAATTCTATAGCGACTATTCAGAATTTTCAACTGGGCATATCTTTTTATCCCCGCTATGAAATTTTAATTTTTCGGATTCGTTGGAAAGATATTCACTATTAGATTCCATTATCTTTGGTTTCACTAAAATCCGGATTGTTTTGCACCCGGTACATTCAATTGAAGTTTGAAATCGAATTATCGAACTACCGCGCCATTTTCAACTCCTTTTATAAATATAAATAAATATTTATATTCTAACGACGAACTATATAATATATACGTTCGATTTCTATTCAAAATAAATTTCTCATCGATATTATTTAAAATAATTCATTTTAAATAATCAAAATTTGCTAAAATTGCCAAAATAAAAAATTTGAACTGGCCCAGATTTTCGGGTTGTTACAATCTCCCCCACTTAAAACTTTTCGTCCCCGAAAAGGAACAAAGTCGAAAGTGGTTTGATTAATCAACTCTACGTTCGATCTGGCTTTCATTCTCCAACTTTTCAGTTTCTGAGAGTTTTCAAATTTTCAAAAATTTGGCTAACACCCTAAATTTTCGAAAAATTTCGCCATAACTTCCCCTGCACCGGGAGCCACGGGAAAATCCCGAAATTGCCATATAGGCCTTCTGATCTCAAAAAGAAAAAGAAAAAGCCAATCGGCTCATAAAATCATCATCACCCAAACAAAACAGTAAATTATGTTAAACATGTACCTATTTGTCGGGCAAACATTTTTATTCTTCTGCTCTAGCCTCCTTGCTATGACCTGTTCAATGTAAGTACATGTATATGCAAGCAAATGCGACCAAATTTCAATACAGTTCAATATTTGACCAATTTGGTTAAAGTTTCAACATTTAATTATTCAAACAATAATCAAACAACACAACCATCAATCAATTAGTGAATTATCATTTCAAATTCATAACTTTGATATATAGTCAAAAATCTCATTTTTGGTGCCAATTCACAACAATGAGCCCTATCTAATTTTGGTTCTCACACCAGTCTAATGGAAATATATAGATGTCACACCTTCGACACTCGAATATAAATGCTGACGATGATGCACCATCATCAGGATCATCCCCGGGTGACTAGAGTGTGATTCTATAACTATCCAGTATATTAAACTTCGAATACACGTTTGCAAGGCGCATATGCAAAATCTATATATACTGGATTGTCCACATCAATATAAATAAATAATCAAATACGAATAATTGATTTAAAATTTCAAAACAAAAATTGTTTTCATTTTAAAAAAATATACTCTTCACACTCGTTCTAGGATACTTCTGATCCCATCTCTAACGAGTCATTCCCGTTGGATATTACTAATCCAATATCTGATGAATTCTTTCATTTGGTTCTAATGTGCCTTGTTCTATGCTTTGTAAACCAAAGCTCTGATACCAACTGTGACGAAAAGGAATTTCGCTCGGTTCGAATCAGTCGCTAAACCGGCTAAGACCGTTTGAAACGCCCTATCGTTTGAGAACACGACAAATCAGAACGCATACGGAAGAACATTTCATTGTTATTACAACAATTCCATCAGATGCAAGAATATACAGAGTAAAAATGAATATTACACAGAAATATCAGAGATTTAAATTACATTTAAATACATAGCAGCGGAAAATAATACGATACACAACTGAAGGAGATATACGGATACAAAGCTTTCCGGATATCGTTCCAGCTGTAAACCAGGATCCTGCGAATATAAATCTGCAAAACCAAAACTACTAGCTGCCCGTGTCGAAAATAGGGGCACCCAGAGTTTAGGTTAAAACAATAAACTCCAGGTCAGTCATGTGACTGGTGTGAGAACTAAAACAGTTATTGATCTTTATTTTTAAAGTTCGGTAAATCAAGGGACCACGCCGTATAACACGGAACGGGTTTCCTCCCAAGAATACCAGTGCATAAAACAACAGCACAATGCTAAATAAAGAAAAATAAAGCTATTATAAGACCCAGGTCCTATCACACAATGCAACGCAAGCCGGGGGATAGGGTTTTTACCTTATAATAGCCAAGAATGCTTGATACGTTTAAAAGAAATCATTTGATACTATTATAAGTGTATAGTGTATAAAACAACTTCAAATCATAAGTATCAATCATAGGCGGCATGAATGCCCCATAACACTATGTCGCCATATATAGGTTATACAATCAAAATCGCAAAGTCGCGTATTTGGAAGTTGGATTTCCGTCTATGAACCGAGGCAAAAGATAGTCCTCAACTGATTCGAGACTCTCTAGCCCGAGCCTCAGGCAAGTACTCTGTCAAGCCTTTGGATCGTCAGGGCCGGTCCACAGATGTGGATTAAAATTCCTGAACACTGCGTTTCCCCGCCCTTTGGGGCGTAAGTGAGCCAACGAATGACTCCATCGGACCCGGATCGTCCGATCAAACCGAGGCGCCTCGCAACAGCAACAACCACACAGGTGAAAAGTATATAAATGTCACGGCTGGTAGGTCACTGACACCACCATAGCTAGAAAGAAACGCATGCCCTCCCTGAGGTCCGTCTCCCGTTTTTGGTTCACAACCGGGGTGTGAGGATCGCGAATTCACGTTACACAAAGCTGTGCCACATAGGCTGTGCTTTGATCATCACCACAAGACTTTGCTTTTCAACAGAAGCCTCGATCAATTGCATCTTAGCATGTCACACAGGCAATTCACTACATGCGTTTGATATCCATCAGTATATAACCCCTGAGCTCGTACGTCTCAGAGAAGGGCGTTAAGCAAGAGAATAAATTCTCCGCCGCCAAACAGATATATATTTAATAGAGATCAATCACACAGACTAAAATCCAATGCCAGACACACAGTCCATTTACAAGTCCGTTCTGGGTCTGAACGAAACCGGAGGCACCTAGTACCCCGCATATCCATCGATCTCCAAATACGTCTGGACGATCACCAACTGCTTCCATCTTCTTGGGTGTACAGCCCAATCAAGATCATCAGTAATCACCCAAACGACGTGAAGACCTCCGGTCTTCGACCATCGTCTTCATCTTCGACTTATCGTCGTATCAGTTATTCAGAATGGGATAAACCCGGTCTTTCCGAATAACTCGCGTATATTTTAAATAAGTGTTACACAAACACAACATACGCCTCATTCCAATTCATCAGTCACTAACCGTAAATTAATCAAGAGAATAATTTTCCAAAAATTAACCCCGAAGGCCGAAACCAACATCAGATCAATATCCAGAAAACCATTCTGCTTGGCTAACCGACAGTTAGTTTCTAAATTTCACATTCATAGGGAAAGGTTCCCATTAATTTTATCCAAGATAAATTCCTTGAATTTATTCTCTAATCTTCTTTTGAATTTCGATTCAACTAGTCGGGATTAACGAACCTTACCGAAGTAATCATTTGTTTTAATTTCCCAACCCCGACCTATTCATCCCATGAAGTAAAACGGGTCTTACTTCATATCTAACACTACGGTGTTATCGGTAAATTCAATTACCATTTCACGTTCAAATCTAATTAAAGATTTAACTAACACCTGGAGCAAAACTGGTGATACTCCATTCTCGATTATTTCAATCTAATTAAAGATTCATTAAAACTCCACTTAGTTTTAATCTTTAACTGGGTTAAAGAATCAGTGTCATTTAAAACACAGTTCACGACAAACCCAAATCACATTTGATATTCAATACGAGTCTCTGAATAGAAAATATATCGGCTTATATTCAATATCAAATTCTACGATTAACAAATGTCGTATTGGAAATAACGATATAAATATATATATCTTTCTAATTTCCATAACAACATCTGTATAATCACGAATTCCATCATCGAAATAATCCAAAGACAATTTCGATTCAAATCCATTCCAATATAATTATTGGAAATTCTGGTTATTTTCAAGACCATTTCTAATCCAGTTTATTTATTTTAAAAATAAATAGAATTATAATTCTAGTTCAAAACTAGTTCATTTCGATAAAAATCTACTTTTATCTTTTCAAATATGGAGTATTTCATCCTAATTCTTTCTAAATCATTTCTTATGATTTTACACAAATTATTACTATTTTTAATAATTTTATCAAGGCCCGTACAGTTGATTTCCATCAACGGCCATCGAACTGCACTTACAGCGACCTTTTTCAAATTTGATTTGGACATAATTCCAAATCCAACCATTAGATTTCAAATTTCTAATATTCGTTAGAAAGCTCTTTTCGATACGAACCCAACGGTTCCGGTTTTAGGAGAATCCGATGGTCGGATCTCCCGCAATATACATTCGAAGTCAATGGTCGAAATTCGCGAACTGCCGCGGCGCGGCGCGTTCTATTCAGGCCATTATATTATATATATAATATATATAATATATACTTCGTCGATTTCAATTCAAAACGTGTTTTATAAATCGTTTTAAATTTATTTTCAAAACGGTTTCAACTTCATACTCAATTTCAAATCAAAATTGAATATTCCAATATAAATTCATTTTAAATTCTTTTCAAATCGATTTCAAATTCATTTCAATTCAATTTCAATTCGGATTCATTTATATTCAATTTCAATTCGAATTCAATTCTATTCAGTTTCAATTCAAATTCATTTATTCAATTTCAATTCGAATTCAATTCTATTCAGTTTCAATTCGAATTTCTATTCTTTTCAAAATATTAGATTTTGAAATCACTTTCGATATTCATTATAAAATGAATAAAATCGATATAAATATCGTTCACGTCAAAATGGCGTCAATCTAATCAACACGGCTTCATATATTGATATTTTCAAATATTCCATTTCGAATATTTCTATTTCAATTATTTCTATTTCAATTATTTCTTTTCAACTATTTTATTTCAAATATTTCTATTTCAAAACTGGAATGAGGCCCAATCAATTACCATATAATGTTAATTATATGGATTTTCTACAACACATGTATATATCAACAACGATGAATAATCAACCATCATCCAAAGTGCATTCTACACTGTATAAGCATCAAATATAAATATTCAACGCTTATAACAGCCTGTCAATCAATCGATCGACATACAACTAAACAATCGGGATTAGTGTACGTCAAATATCATCCCAATACCCGTGTGGGGTTTCAAGCAATCAAACACAGATTTTTATTTATGCAGTTGGGCGATGTGTAAAATTTATCGTCCCAATTAATGTCCTTCAAATAGGTGTACATAAACAAACCGTCCGGTTTGTAAATGAATATTTATTTATTCACATTCTCGTTAAAAAATATATTTTTAACGATCAAACTATTTTATTCAACCTATGAATTTTCTATTCGGTTCATTTATTAAATAAAATGTTATCTTTATTTTTCTAACTTATTTTTAGAAAATTTCGGCGGCATAACAGTACGATACTAGAAACGGGACAAGGCCTGGCCTTATCCCCGGTCTAGTGAAGGCCCACGCCATTCACACATCAATCGAATCAATTTCATTTCACCAAACAATTCAATTCAAACCAAATAATCTAACCAACTACACAACCAAACAATTAAACAAACAAGTCATCCATGGTCTGTGGATGACGGTGTCAGGTGCTGCTAAGCACCGTCTGCATCCTAGTATATATACAACTAGAAAAAGAAATTGAAGAGTGAGAAGTTCTCACCAATAGCTATCCCAACTTCACGACACTTCATTTATAGAAATCTTCGCCGTTCTCGCCTTTCGTCACTTTCGTTGTCCGTAGCCACTACATATGTAAAAATCGATTTTTTACTCTGCTATTCCTATTTTAAAAACAATGTTAATTTTATTTTCAAAATCAATGCAAAATTCATTTTCAAAAAGAATGCAAATTTTGTTTTCAAAGCAAATTCAAATTCATATTTTTATCTTCTTCTTTATATAAATTCAAACTTCTTCTTTACATATATAAAAATCACATTTTTATACATTAAAAATCACTACTCTTATACATTAAAAATCATCACTTTTATACATTAAAAATCACTACTCTTATACATTAAAAATCATCACTTTTTTTTCGTAAACAAAAATCAACCGAGACTAGAACAAAAAGGACTCACGTTTTGATGTAAAAATCGAGTCTTGGTGGCTAGAGGAGGATCCACACCAGCGGTGAAGTGTTCAGATGGCGGCGTCGGGCCTACATTGGCCGGAGGTGATGGGTTCGGGGCTGTTTCTCTTTGGAATGGCGGTTTCAGAAGGGGGAAAGGCGGAGGAGGAGAGGGACGGTCGAGGGGAGGCCACGGTTGCCGGCGGTGGGCCAAGGAAGTGGCGGTGGAGGGGTTTTCCAGGGGGCGCGTCGGTTACAGGAGGGGGGGGTTTGGGGCTTCGTGCGGTTTCAACGGAGAGGGAGGGGAGAGAAGGGAGGCAAGGGGGAGGACTTGGTGGTGGGCGCGCCACCGTCGGCGTCGGGTGGAGGGTGGAGCGGCGCGAGATCGAGGAAGGGGGCGGGTTTTTGGAAATCGGTTTTTTTTTTCTAATTGGGCTGAACGGTTTTTGAATGGGGGAAGGGAGTTAGGGCTTGAGATTATATTATATAATTTAATGTTTTATTCTATTTTAATTTTCAAAAGGTTGATTTTCTTTTTGAATTCGAAACGGGACCCAACGACTGCCGTCCCTAGCGTTTTACCCCCATTCCGAACACAATGGGATATGTTTCGTAAGCCAATTCAGCTGTTTCGATAGGTTTTTCGCAAAATCAAAATATAAATCAGTATATATTGAATTTGAACGCACATTTCTATTTATCGGGGTCACATACGGACCCCGAAAATTACAGAAAAATTATTTCTAACTTTGTATTGACGATACGGTCCTAACAAAACTAATTTCGTTAAATTCTGAGACCGTTTGAAAAATGGCCATTTTCTGGTCGATCAGAATTGACTGAAATATACCAAACGCGTTTAACTGCGCCACGCTCACATATTGATTCTAAAAATTCTACAAATTTGCACCTAGCAATAAATCGACATTCCGGATCCAACAAAAGTGGTTTCTTCGAAATCCGAGGTCGTTTGCAAAATTTCCATTTTAAGGGCTTGAATTCTATAGCGACTATTCAGAATTTTCAACTGGACATATCTTTTTATCCCCGCTATGAAATTTTAATTTTTCGGATTCATTGGAAAGATATTCACTATTAGATTCCATTATCTTTGGTTTCACTAAAATCTGGATTGTTTTGCACCCGGTACATTCAATTGAAGTTTGAAATCGAATTATCGAACTACCGCGCCATTTTCAACTCCTTTTATAAATATAAATAAATATTTATATTCTAACGACGAACTATATAATATATACATTCGATTTCTATTCAAAATAAATTTCTCGTCGATATTATTTAAAATAATTCATTTTAAATAATCAAAATTTGCTAAAATTGCCAAAATAAAAATTTTAAACTGGCCCAGATTTTCGGGTTGTTACAATATATATATTAGAATTTATATGGTTTTCTATGATTTGTTTGAGATTTTAATATCTCACGAAATGTTTTTTTTTCTTTTCCTGGAAGAACACCCGACAGTTAAGATTTTGTTGACCAAGAAAAATGATTTTTAGGTTTAGATAAGTGAGGTATTTATATAGAAGAAATATTATTTATTTACTCAAATATTACATTAATATTTCTTGCACAGTTGTCTATATTCATCCTTTAAAAATTTGTATAATCACATACGATATCCAAATTCGTTAAAAATGGACATGCAACTTTAGTTCGACATTACAGACCCAACGAAACTTTTTTTGTCGAATTCCGACTTCGTTTGCTCACACAACGTATTTTTAAAGTCAAATTATTAACTGTATTTCTCATTAAAATTCCGTACGGCCATATACTGACTCCAAAAATCACGAAAATTGAAATATAACAATAATTTCATAATCGAGATCTGACAAAATTAGTTTCATCGAAAACGGAGGTCGTTTGTGAAAATGGCTATTTTTAAACCTCTAAATAAACCCATTTAAATATTAATATATTTAAAAATAAATAATTTAAATATTTATAAGTAAATATTATCGTATATATTCACATTGAATATTATACAACTCCAAAATATTCCTATCTGAATTTATAACTCAACATTTCAAATCCAGTGTTAAATCGATACCCAATTTATATTAAAAATCCTTTTATAATATAAATAAATCGTTATAAATTATAAAGGAATTCCATAGCGACTTTTCTAAAATTTGATTTGGACACAACTCACGATCTACACGACGAAATCTCGATTTTTCTCTTTCATTAAAAAAATATACTTCACCAGCTCCGAACGTTTCTTGTTCCACAGAAATCCGGCTTAAAATGGATTCTGTATATTCATTTAAAGTTCAAATCGCCAAATTACGAACTGCCGCGCCATTTTGAGCTCGATTATAATTATAATATAATTATACATTCAGCTGTTGTTTATATAATAAATTCGTTAATATAATTCAACTCTAAATTGAATTATATATTATAAATGATCCAATTCACACAATATTGTGAATTCCACTATTTCCGACTATTTCAGAAATTAAATATATTATTCTATTATTTATATTAATTAAATATTCAATATTATTTAATTAAACAACCATTTAAATCTATAAATCACTATTTAAATAATTAAATAAATTAATTATTTTATCGAAAAAATACGGGATGTTACAACTGGATGAGAAAGTACAGTATCATATAAGGTAACAGGTAAACTAGGCTGGATAAACAGGAATAACAGTGATCGAGTAGTGCTTTACATTTATATCCTAAAATAGGTTTTGTCTGCACCAATACAACTATAACAGGATTAGGCGTTAGACTAATTACTTAACATAAATAGCGGGATTAAACAACTGGATTAAACATCACGATTAAACAACAAGATTAAACACCAGGATTAAATAACAGGATTAAATAGTAGGATTAAACAATCGGATCATGCGTACCCTAATTACATAACAAGATTAGGTGTTTCCCTAATTACATAATAGCAGGATTAGGTTACCCTAATTACTACCCATGCGATCGGCTCCCTAATACATAAATACCTTCTGTCAGCCCCGCCAGTAAGATGTGTCACTCACTAACCCAGAAACTTATATAACATGGACCTACTTACTGGTGTCACATCGGCTTAGTTTCCCTAATCGGACTCATACACACTTATGACTCGGCAGGAAGCCGCTCATACCCACCTTCCCCGTGCGAACCTTTTACTATCTAGTTCACTAAGGTGTGCCCTAGCCCTTACCTAGTGTGAGGCCCTCTAACAAAATACCAACATGGATACTGACTAATGTGGGTTCCAAATAGTAGATTAACACAAGCCAAACTCCCTAATCTTATGCCCCCTGAGTAACTAGGATTTAAGAGTCCCCAAAACCAAATGCAACAACAGAATGAGGGACCTCTTAGCTTATTAATAACCAGTTTTAACCTAGCAGGTTTAGGCTTACTAATAAGTGTTTTTTTAATATTACATGTTATTATGTGTGTACAACCCTTCCCCAAAGCACTTGCCCAGACGTATGTATAATTAATACAGTGATTCAGTTTACTAAACTACATCTGGTACTTTAACATATCCTTTTTACTTAATTTCTGTCTTAAGTCAAATCTAACATGTTTATAAATATGTATACTATTCCATTCAATTATATGCCAAATTATAGTCTGTACCAGTATATGCATATTATCCATTTCTATTACATTCCCAATTTACAACAGGTACAAGTATATGCATATTATCCATTTTTGTTACATTCCCAATTTACAACAGGTACAAGTATATGCATATTATCCATTTCTATTACATTCCGAATTTACAGCAGGTACAAGGATATGCATATTATCTATTTCTATTACATTCCCAATTTACAACATGTACAAGTATGTGCATATTATCCCTTTCCCAAATTACTGTCGGTCAGTCCTCAAATTATCAATATGCCCAAATTCCCTTTTTTCATGTCATTTCTTATTATCCTAATTCTTATTATATGCAAACTTTAATTAGACATGGCCTAGCCTTACAAAGGCCAAAGCTCAACGTAAACAAAAGGGAAAAAATAGAGGAAAGCGAATAGAATCAAATCACATAGGCATATAGGCAAGACTGAAAATAAACTAAAACAAAAGAAATAGGGAAAAGGAAGATAGATACACATAACTGATTAATTATACAACAGAAAAGGCATATATTTTACTTATAACAACGACATAGGTAATTAACAGTGAAGAACATGCATAGTAGTTATCATATAAACACGGTATATTCTAAACCTAATTTTATTTAATTGTCATGATATAGTTCTAGGTATCAGATCTAAAAATAACAAGGAACTCACAATGGGTCTTGGTGAAGAAGAGATTATATCTCTTATATATATCTATATGTCGTTGTAGAAAAGTCCACTTCTATCTCATGGATGATTGTAGGAAAATCTTTTATTTTTAGTTATCTCTGTAGGTCTAGGCTTCAGCAGCATCTCCCCATTATATATATATATATATATATATATATGTATGTATGTATATGTATGCTTCAGCAGAATCTCCTTATTATATATATATATATTAGAATAGATTTATGGAGGCAGAAGGTATAAAGAAATTGTGTGTATTGGAATGGGAGAGAGCCACCTATTTATAGATTCACAGAGTTAATCTCAACCTTTAGATTCTAGATTTTCAATCTAAGTCGTATATGTAGCGCTGAGTCAGCGACGAACCTAGCCACAAATCAGTCTGAATTCAAAAATCAAAACCTGCCTCAGATCTCATTGGGTCGACCCATCGACTTACGGGGTCGACCCATAGGTCGACCCAAAGTGACTTTGATAGACCTATAGGTCGACCTAGGCCCATTGTGGGTCGTCCTTAATGGTCGCGCTTATCTGGATTTGAATTATTTCGAATCATTTTTATATATAAGCCCCTTATATGTATACAAACTTCTAGGGTTCATAACTTCTTCATACGTTATTCGTTTTACGTAAACTTGGGGTATATTTGAACCAGAATTCCGAGACGAACGCAAAGATAAAGCTAGTTTTACTTAATCTTGAATATTTTATTAAGTAATTCCCAATTTATTATCTTTAAAGTATGGTTATGCGGTAACAAATTTTGGGGTGTTAAATAGTCTTCCATTAGTAGTAGGAGGGGTAAGGGTAGGACTATAGCCACCGTGAAGATGCAGACCATAGTTAGGATATTTGTACTTTATGGTTTTTTAGCAGACATATACAGATATGAAAAGCATCCGACTGAGTTACGTGCATTCAGATGCAGCTCTAATACGAGACTTGGTGTATAGTAGACAATTTGTACGTGTGAGGGTCTGGGTACACACACCGCATCAAGTGGTGTATCGTAGACGCTAGGGAATTACTCCATGTTGAGACTTGATTCGATCGAGGAGTTTGGATATAGCAGTTTGTAAGCTTATGTAGCATAGCAATGGTAGTTTTGTGCGCAACGTGGCGTGATAATATGGAGGTTCGTACGTCGTTCAGCATAGGATGAGAGTTGTTTATGCTTCCGTGGCATGACGGTCGAGACCGTGCGAGGAGGGTACCATGGGGAGTACCTTGATATATTGGGGGTTGCTACATATACTATATTAGGTTAATCTACTGGGACGTAGATGGGTACGACATGTGTGTAAAGCCATGAGTGCTATTAACACAAACTAACCTAATAAACAAGAAATTATAACTGAATGGTATATGTAGGATTATTTCAGAATGTGCAATTTAAGTCCAATTACCAGAACCTATGTTCTTACCCCCTCCTCATAACATACCCGCAGGTTAGGTTTATGGTAGAGATATGATAGCTTTGGATACTAGTTAGGCAGTATTATTACTTTGATAAGGCTATATTTGATTATATTATATTTTTTTCATTCTGCTATGAGATGTTTTTTGAGCTCTGATATATTTTATATCTTTGTCATTTCTATAGGATACCAGACAAGCCAACTCGAATTTCAATAGATTGGGATTTTTGAAAAACAAATCGGTCTATCGGAATATGGGTTGTTATATCTGGTACCAGAGCTTATGAGACGACCCGAATTCCCGTTCTCACGGAAACAAGGTTATCTTTGGAATATAACACAGAAACAGATAATAGCAGAACAGAATTAAATAAATACACCAGATAATGAACAACAAAATATACTGGATAAAGTAATCGTCAGAGTTACACAGTATACAGGATCTTACTTAGTACAAACACAGTTCAGCTATACATAAATGTCTACAGCGGAAATAAACAAAATATGTACAATAGGAGCTGAACAGCATAAAAGGAAATAAATGATAGAATCCATCTTCTGCTCCAGCTATCCAGAAAGAACCAGCTAAACCTGAATACAAGGCTGCCCGTGTAGAAAAAGGGGCACCCGAGTTTGAGAGTGAAACAAACTACGAGTCAGTCATGGGACTGGTATGAGAAATCTACTCAACACATATATAATTTGGCTAATCACAGGACCACGCCACTTTCGTGGAACGGGTTTACTCCATTGGATTGCCAGTGCTTTAAAACAAATCTTTCTTTTAAACATCGCTATGCTTTTTATAAAAATGAAGCCGTTATAAGACTCAGTTCCCATCACACAATGCAACGCAAACCGGAGGATAGAGTTTTTTCCTTATAACAGCCAAAATATGCTTGATACGAACAAAACAAAGGAATTTGATATTATTGCTAGTGTTTATATGTTTTGAAAAACAATTTCAAATCATAACTATCAATCATAGACGGCATTAATGCCCCATACCACTATGTCGCCATATATAGGTATACAATCAAAACCGCACGATGTCGTATTTGGAAATTGGATTTCCGTCATGAACCAAGGCAAAAGATAGTCCTTACCGAATTCGAGACGCTCTAGCCCGTGTCTCAGGATCAGAGCTCGAGTGACCCTAGAATCGTCAGGGCCGGTCCACCGATGTGGATTAAAATTCCTGAACACTGCATTTCCCCGCCCTTTGGGGCGTCAACGAGCCAACGAATGACTCCATCGGACCCGGATCGTCCGATCAAACCGAGGCGCCTCGCAACAGCAACAACCACATAGGTGAAAAGTATATAAATGTCAGGGCTGGTAGGTCACTGACACCACCCTAGCTAGAAAGAAACGCATGCCCTCCCTGAGGTCCTTCTCCCGTTTTAGGTTCATACCGGGGTGTGAGGCTCGCGAATTCACGTTATACACAAAGCTACGCCACACAGGCGGTGCTTTGATCATCACCACAAGACTTTGCTTTTCAACAGAAGTCCTGATCACTGCATCTTAGCATGCCACACAGGCAATTCATGCCATGCGACTGATGTCCATCGATATACAACCTCTGAGCTCGTGCGTCTCAGAGAAGGGCGTTAAGCAAAAGAATAAATTCTCCGCCGCCAAACAGATGTATATTTAACAGAAATCAATCAACACAGAATAAACCCCAATGTCAGACACACAGTCCATTTACAAGTCCGTTCTGGGTCTGAACGAAACCGGAGGCACTAAATACCTCGCAAACCCTTCGATCACCACGTACGTCTGGACGATCACCACTCATTATCCATATTTCGGGATGCCTCCCAATCAGGACCTCGGTTACCATCCAAACGAGGTGAAGATCTCCGGTCTTCGACCATCGTCTTCATCTTCGAATTTCAATCGTCGGTCGATTATTCGAAATGAGAATTAACTCGGCCTTTTCAAATAATTCACGTATATTTAGAATTTCAAATCGATTTATTTCAATGGTTAAATTATTCGACAACACCAATATTGTTCTTTAATGTAATTTTCACACCAAACACATTCAACCATCAAAAGCCACATAAATCGAGCAAATTCAGTTTATTTCCATTCCATATCGCTTAGGATATTTTATAACTATTTATCGCTATTTTTATTTATTTTAAAATAGCTAATTTATTCAAAACGACGCTTCGGGCCATAAAGCGGCCGTGGCGCTGTTTTTCTTCAGATTTGATTTACACATATCTGAAAATCTAACCGTTGGATCTTCACAAAATTTACATCATTAGGAAGGTCTTTTCAAAACGAATCCAACGGTTCCAGTTTCGGGAAAATCCGACGGTCGGATCTCCCGGTACAATCGTTTGAAATTTCGATTTCAAAATACGAACTGCAGCGTCGTTATTCGATTAAATATATAATTATATTTATATATATATAAATATAATCGCTTCTGGCGCTGTTTTTCTTTAGATTTGAATTAAACATTCCAGACAATCCAACCGTTGGATTTTTACAAGGTTGGTGCCGTTGGAAAGATTATTCCAAGGCGAACCCGACGGTTGAGGTTTCGGGAAAATCCAATGGTCGGATTCCCCGCATTAGTTGTTTGAAATCACGGTTTCAAAATACGAACTGCACGGCCTCGTTTCGTTTTAATTTTATTTATATTTATATATTTATATAAATATAGTTCATTCAATGATTTCAATATCGTTTTCACTTCAAATATTTTTCTAACGCCTTAAATTTTGGAAAAATTTCGCCATAACCTCCCCTGCACCGGGAGCATCGGGAAATCGCAAATAGCGTTCCCGGTCCTTCTAATCTCAAAAAGAAAAAGAAAAAGCCAAGCGGCTAGCCAACAGGCTCATAAAATCATCACCCAAACAAAGTAGTAAATGTGTACCTATTTGTCGGGCACAAAATTTTATTCCTCTCCTCTAGCCCCTTTGCTATAACCTGTTCAATGAATATGTATGTACATATATACACAGTTCATATCATTTATCGTTTTCTATTCAACTTCATATTCGATTTCTGTTTGGTTTAAAAACACCATTCATTCTAATGTTACATAAATAGGTGCAAATCATTTCATTAGCTAATTAATGAATATTTCAACTCATATATGTTTATTTTGAACAAGTGGCTATTTTTAACACTTCACACTTCAACGATTTATGCATACAATAAAAATGTGATTTTTATTGTAACACAATTCATTTCAAAACACTATTTTTCTATATAGTTCATATAGGTGACAAAATAGGATTTTTATCATAAAACAATTTCTTTTACAAACGAGATTATTTTACACAGTTCATATAGTCGATAAAAGGTGATTTTTATTATCAAACAATTTATTTCAAAATATGAATACCATTCAACACATGAATTTCTAAACAACGAATGAATATCAATTCAACACATGAATGTTTTCTATAGTTTCTATATCTAGATAAAAGGTGATTTTTATTATCGAACAATTTTTTTCAAAATATGAATACCATTCAACACATGAATTTCTAAACAACGAATGAATATCAATTTAACACATGAATGTTTTCTATAGTTTCTATATATAGATAAAAATGTGATTTTTATTATCGAACAATTTATTTCAAAATATGAATACCATTCAACACATGAATTTCTAAACAACGAATGAATATCAATTCAACACATGAATGTTTTCTATAGTTTCTATATATAGATAAAAATGTGATTTTTATTATCGAACAATTTATTTCAAAATATGAATACCATTCAACACATGAATTTCTAAACAACGAATGAATATCAATTCAACACATGAATGTTTTCTATAGTTTCTATATATAGATAAAAATGTGATTTTTATTATCGAACAATTTATTTCAAAATATGAATACCATTCAACACATGAATTTCTAAACAACGAATGAATATCAATTCAACACATGAATGTTTTCTATAGTTTCTATATATAGATAAAAATGTGATTTTTATTATCGAACAATTTATTTCAAAATATGAATACCATTCAACACATGAATTTCTAAACAACGAATGAATATCAATTCAACACATGAATGTTTTCTATAGTTTCTATATATAGATAAAAGGTGATTTTTATTATCGAACAATTTATTTCAAAATATGAATACCATTCAACACATGAATTTCTAAACAACGAATGAATATCAATTCAACACATGAATGTTTTCTATAGTTTCTATATATAGATAAAAGGTGATTTTTATTATCGAACAATTTATTTCAAAATATGAATACCATTCAACACACGAATATTATTCAAAATTTCGGCAGCATAACGGCAGGGTAGTTAAACCGGGACCGTCCCTAGTACGGCTCCTCGCTCTACCTTAAAACCTCGCGGTTTTTGACAATGGGGATCATGCATCTAGTTCACACGCAGGCGGCATGTATATATTTATTTCATTTCCACAAACTAATCCTATGTGGTTTCAACCAAATATTTCTCAATCACAAGCATGTATTTTTCAACCACAATCAACCAATATCAATCACCAACAATCCCAAACAATCATTCGCTATCAACCAATTTCAAACAATAAATATCGTCCATGGTTTGTGGACGAGGGGCGTATTTATATATATATATATATATATTTATATATAGCTATTCACTTTCATTTCACACATATATAATATTTTTAAATCAGAAATCTCACCAATAGCTATCCAACTGTACGACCCTCCTCTTATAGAAATCTTCGCCAACCTCGCCTTTTTATCGCTTTCGCCCGTATTCTCTACATATGTAAAAATCGAATTTTTACGATGCTATTCAATATATTAAAATATGATTTTTACTTCTTAAAGTTCAAATCCTTTTTCTCTTTAAAGATTAAACCTTTTTCCTATTTAAAGTTTTTACTTTTAAAACAAATCAGTTTTTATTTTTAAAACAAATCAGTTTTTATTTTTAAAACAAATCAGTTTTTATTTTTAAAACAAATCAGTTTTTATTTTTAAAACAAATCAGTTTTTATTTTTAAAACAAATCAGTTTTTATTTTTAAAACAAATCAGTTTTTATTTTAAAACAAATCAGTTTTTATTCCTTTATGAAATCAGTTTTTTAATCCTTTATAAAATTCAGTTTTAAATCCTGTTTTACAAAAATAAAATAATAAAAATAAAAAGAAATACTTACAGAGGGGGGGGGTCTCTGCAGTTCGTCGGAGGTGGCTTCGAGCTAAGGGCGGCGCTGCTTCGAGGGGTCGGCGTCGATGTCGGCAGCAGGAGGAAGAGTCGGCGAAGCGGAGGGTGGAGCGATGGCTTCGAGGGGTCGCGATTTGATTCGACGGGGGGGCGATGGCTTCGAAGGGGACTGCGGTGGTGGCGTCGCCGTCGAGTTTGAGGGTTTTTTTTTTCTTTTTCTTTTTCTTTCTGGTTGATTGAATTTTGAAGGGGGGGGCAGTACGAAGGATATCGGGAGGGAAAGTATATTATTTTATTCTTTTTATTTTTTTATTTAATTATTTCTATTTTTGCAAAAAGGTTGACTTTTTCATACGACCTCGAAACGAGGCCCACCGCCTGTCGCCCATAGCGTTTTACCCCCATTCCGAACACAATGGGATATGTATCGCAAGCTGATTTGATCGTTACAATCAGTTTCCGTTGAATTTACATTTAAATCACTATATTGAATTTTAAACGTACATTTCAAATTACCGGGGTCACATACTGACTAGAAAAATTCTCGGAAAATATTTTCTAGCTTCGTATTGACGATACGGTCCTAACAAAACTAGTTTCGTCGAATTCTGAGACCGTTGGAAAAATGGCCAATTTCCAGTCGATTAAAATCAACTGAAACTGGTCAAACGCGTTTTCTTTTGCCACGCCCACATATTGATTCGAAAAATTATGAAATTTGAAACTTAGCAATAACTAGACACTGCGGATCCAACAAAAGTGGTTTCGTCGAAATCCGAGGTCATCTGCAAAATGTCCATTTTTAAGGGCCTGAATTCCATAGCGACTATTCAGAATTTTCAACTGGACATATCTTTTGATTCCCGCTATCAAATTTCGATTGGTCGGATTCGTTAGAAAGATATTCACTAACAGATTTAAATATTTTTGGTTTCACTAAAATCCGGATTGTTCTGCACCCGATATATTCAATTGAAGTTTGAAATCGAATTATCGAACTACCGCGCCATTTTCAATTCTATATATAATTATAATTAATTATATTCGTTTTCAATTGTCGATTCAAACTTAGTTTTCATCGCCATTATCTAAAATATTTATTTTAAATATTTAAAATCCATTATTTTAGCCAATTTAAAAATTTTAAATTGGTTCAGATTTTCTGGGTCGTTACAATCTCCCCCACTTAAAACTTTTCGTCCCCGAAAAGGAATAAAGTCGAAAGTGGTTTGATAATCTACAATCATACAACACAACAACCAATCCAATTGTTTTTAACCTTTTTAACTTTTCAAATATATATCTTTTATATATTCAAAAATTATATTTCTAAAACCAGACTATATATATATAATCACAAACACGTTATTTAAAAACATATTACTCTCGACTCGTTCTGAGGCACTTCTGATCCCATCTCTAACGAGTTGTTCTGATTCTGCTTTACTTATACTAGGATATTACTGATCCTATCTATAGAGAGTTACCCGTCCTAGAACACTACTGGTTCTATTTCTGACGAGTTCGTTCAAATGTTATATTCCAGAACTAAGCTTAACCAAAGCTCTGATACCACGTTGAGACGACCCGAATTCCCGTTCTCACGGAAACAAGGTTATCTTTGGAATATAACACAGAAATAGATAATAGCAGAACAGAATTAAATAAATACACCAGATAATGAACAACAAAATATACTGGATAAAGTAATCATCAGAGTTACACAGTATACAGGATCTTACTTAGTACAAACACAGTTCAGCTATACATAAATGTCTACAGCGGAAATAAACAAAATATGTACAATAGGAGCTGAACAACATAAAAGGAAATAAATGATAGAATCCATCTTCTGCTCCAGCTATCCAGAAAGAACCAGCTAAACCTGAATACAAGGCTTCCCGTGTAGAAAAAGGGGCACCCGAGTTTGAGAGTGAAACAAACTACGAGTCAGTCATGGGACTGGTATGAGAAATCTACTCAACACATATATAATTTGGCTAATCACAGGACCACGCCACTTTCGTGCAACGGGTTTACTCCATTGGATTGCCAGTGCTTTAAAACAAATCTTTCTTTTAAACATCGCTATGCTTTTTATAAAAATGAAGCCGTTATAAGACTCAGTTCCCATCACACAATGCAACGCAAACCGGAGGATAGAGTTTTTTCCTTATAACAGCCAAAATATGCTTGATACGAACAAAACAAAGGAATTTGATATTATTGCTAGTGTTTATATGTTTTGAAAAACAATTTCAAATCATAACTATCAATCATAGACGGCATTAATGCCCCATACCACTATGTCGCCATATATAGGTATACAATCAAAACCGCACGATGTCGTATTTGGAAATTGGATTTCCGTCATGAACCAAGGCAAAAGATAGTCCTTACCGAATTCAAGACGCTCTAGCCCATGTCTCAGGATCAGAGCTCGAGTGACCCTAGAATCGTCAGGGCCGGTCCACCGATGTGGATTAAAATTCCTGAACACTGCATTTCCCCGCCCTTTGGGGCGTCAACGAGCCAACGAATGACTCCATCGGACCCGGATCGTCCGATCAAACCGAGGCGCCTCGCAACAGCAACAACCACATAGGTGAAAAGTATATAAATGTCAGGGCTGGTAGGTCACTGACACCACCCTAGCTAGAAAGAAACGCATGCCCTCCCTGAGGTCCTTCTCCCGTTTTAGGTTCATACCGGGGTGTGAGGCTCGCGAATTCATGTTATACACAAAGCTACGCCACACAGGCGGTGCTTTGATCATCACCACAAGACTTTGCTTTTCAACAGAAGTCCTGATCACTGCATCTTAGCATGCCACACAGGCAATTCATGCCATGCGATTGATGTCCATCGATATACAACCTCTGAGCTCGTGCGTCTCAGAGAAGGGCGTTAAGCAAAAGAATAAATTCTCCGCCGCCAAACAGATGTATATTTAACAGAAATCAATCAACACAGAATAAACCCCAATGTCAGACACACAGTCCATTTACAAGTCCGTTCTGGGTCTGAACGAAACCGGAGGCACTAAATACCTCGCAAACCCTTCGATCACCACGTACGTCTGGACGATCACCACTCATTATCCATATTTCGGGATGCCTCCCAATCAGGACCTCGGTTACCATCCAAACGAGGTGAAGATCTCCGGTCTTCGACCATCGTCTTCATCTTCGAATTTCAATCGTCGGTCGATTATTCGAAATGAGAATTAACTCGGCCTTTTCAAATAATTCACGTATATTTAGAATTTCAAATCGATTTATTTCAATGGTTAAATTATTCGACAACACCAATATTGTTCTTTAATGTAATTTTCACACCAAACACATTCAACCATCAAAAGCCACATAAATCGAGCAAATTCAGTTTATTTCCATTCCATATCGCTTAGGATATTTTATAACTATTTATCGCTATTTTTATTTATTTTAAAATAGCTAATTTATTCAAAACGACGCTTCGGGCCATAAAGCGGCCGTGGCGCTGTTTTTCTTCAGATTTGATTTACACATATCTGAAAATCTAACCGTTGGATCTTCACAAAATTTACATCATTAGGAAGGTCTTTTCAAAACGAATCCAACGGTTCCAGTTTCGGGAAAATCCGACGGTCGGATCTCCCGGTACAATCGTTTGAAATTTCGATTTCAAAATACGAACTGCAGCGTCGTTATTCGATTAAATATATAATTATATTTATATATATATATAAATATAATCGCTTCTGGCGCTGTTTTTCTTCAGATTTGAATTAAACATTCCAGACAATCCCACCGTTGGATTTTTACAAGGTTGGTGCCGTTGGAAAGATTATTCCAAGGCGAACCCGACGGTTGAGGTTTCGGGAAAATCCAATGGTCGGATTCCCCGCATTAGTTGTTTGAAATCACGGTTTCAAAATACGAACTGCACGGCCTCGTTTCGTTTTAATTTTATTTATATTTATATATTTATATAAATATAGTTCATTCAATGATTTCAATATCGTTTTCACTTCAAATATTTTTCTAACGCCTTAAATTTTGGAAAAATTTCGCCATAACCTCCCCTGCACCGGGAGCATCGGGAAATCGCAAATAGCGTTCCCGGTCCTTCTAATCTCAAAAAGAAAAAGAAAAAGCCAAGCGGCTAGCCAACAGGCTCATAAAATCATCACCCAAACAAAGCAGTAAATGTGTACCTATTTGTCGGGCACAAAATTTTATTCCTCTCCTCTAGCCCCTTTGCTATAACCTGTTCAATGAATATGTATGTACATATATACACAGATCATATCATTTATCGTTTTCTATTCAACTTCATATTCGATTTCTGTTTGGTTTAAAAACACCATTCATTCTAATGTTACATAAATAGGTGCAAATCATTTCATTAGCTAATTAATGAATATTTCAACTCATATATGTTTATTTTGAACAAGTGGCTATTTTTAACACTTCACACTTCAACGATTTATGCATACAATAAAAATGTGATTTTTATTGTAACACAATTCATTTCAAAACACTATTTTTCTATATAGTTCATATAGGTGACAAAATAGGATTTTTATCATAAAACAATTTCTTTTACAAACGAGATTATTTTACACAGTTCATATAGTCGATAAAAGGTGATTTTTATTATCAAACAATTTATTTCAAAATATGAATACCATTCAACACATGAATTTCTAAACAACGAATGAATATCAATTCAACACATGAATGTTTTCTATAGTTTCTATATCTAGATAAAAGGTGATTTTTATTATCGAACAATTTATTTCAAAATATGAATACCACTCAACACATGAATTTCTAAACAACGAATGAATATCAATTCAACACATGAATGTTTTCTATAGTTTCTATATATAGATAAAAATGTGATTTTTATTATCGAACAATTTATTTCAAAATATGAATACCATTCAACACATGAATTTCTAAACAACGAATGATTATCAATTCAACACATGAATGTTTTCTATAGTTTCTATATATAGATAAAAATGTGATTTTTATTATCAAACAATTTATTTCAAAATATGAATACCATTCAACACATGAATTTCTAAACAACGAATGAATATCAATTCAACACATGAATGTTTTCTATAGTTTCTATATATAGATAAAAATGTGATTTTTATTATCGAACAATTTATTTCAAAATATGAATACCATTCAACACATGAATTTCTAAACAACGAATGAATATCAATTCAACACATGAATGTTTTCTATAGTTTCTATATATAGATAAAAATGTGATTTTTATTATCGAACAATTTATTTCAAAATATGAATACCATTCAACACATGAATTTCTAAACAACGAATGAATATCAATTCAACACATGAATGTTTTCTATAGTTTCTATATATAGATAAAAGGTGATTTTTATTATTGAACAATTTATTTCAAAATATGAATACCATTCAACACATGAATTTCTAAACAACGAATGAATATCAATTCAACACATGAATGTTTTCTATAGTTTCTATATATAGATAAAAGGTGATTTTTATTATCGAACAATTTATTTCAAAATATGAATACCATTCAACACACGAATATTATTCAAAATTTCGGCAGCATAACGGCAGGGTAGTTAAACCGGGACCGTCCCTAGTACGGCTCCTCGCTCTACCTTAAAACCTCGCGGTTTTTGACAATGGGGATCATGCATCTAGTTCGCACGCAGGCGGCATGTATATATTTATTTCATTTCCACAAACTAATCATATGTGGTTTCAACCAAATATTTCTCAATCACAAGCGGGTATTTTTCAACCACAATCAACCAATATCAATCACCAACAATCCCAAACAATCATTCGCTATCAACCAATTTCAAACAATAAATATCGTCCATGGTTTGTGGACGAGGGGCGTATTTATATATATATATATATATATTTATATATAGCTATTCACTTTCATTTCACACATATATAATATTTTTAAATCAGAAATCTCACCAATAGCTATCCAACTGTACGACCCTCCTCTTATAGAAATCTTCGCCAACCTCGCCTTTTTGTCGCTTTCGCCCGTATTCTCTACATATGTAAAAATCTGATTTTTACGATGCTATTCAATATATAAAAATATGATTTTTACTTCTTAAAGTTCAAATCCTTTTTCTCTTTAAAGATTAAACCTTTTTCCTATTTAAAGTTTTTACTTTTAAAACAAATCAGTTTTTATTTTTAAAACAAATCAGTTTTTATTTTTAAAACAAATCAGTTTTTATTTTTAAAACAAATCAGTTTTTATTTTTAAAACAAATCAGTTTTTATTTTTAAAACAAATCAGTTTTTATTCCTTTATGAAATCAGTTTTTTAATCCTTTATAAAATTCAGTTTTAAATCCTGTTTTTATAAAATAAAAATAAAATAATAAAAATAAAAAGAAATACTTACAGAGGGGGGGGTCTCTGCAATTCGTCGGAGGTGGCTTCGAGGTAAGGGCGGCGCTGCTTCGAGGGGTCGGCGTCGATGTCGGCAGCAGGAGGAAGAGTCGGCGAAGCGGAGGGTGGAGCGATGGCTTCGAGGGGTCGCGATTTGATTCGACGGGGGGGCGATGGCTTCGAAGGGGACTGCGGTGGTGGCGTCGCCGTCGAGTTTTAGGGTTTTTTTTTTCTTTTTCTTTCTGGTTGATTGAATTTTGAAGGGGGGGGCCAGTACGAAGGATATGGGGAGGGAAAGTATATTATTTTATTCTTTTTATTTTTTTATTTAATTATTTCTATTTTTGCAAAAAGGTTGACTTTTTCATACGACCTCGAAACGAGGCCCACCGCCTGTCGCACATAGCGTTTTACCCCCATTCCGAACACAATGGGATATGTATCGCAAGCTGATTTGATCGTTACAATCAGTTTCCGTTGAATTTACATTTAAATCACTATATTGAATTTTAAACGTACATTTCAAATTACCGGGGTCACATACTGACTAGAAAAATTCTCGGAAAATATTTTCTAGCTTCGTATTGACGATACGGTCCTAACAAAACTAGTTTCGTCGAATTCTGAGACCGTTGGAAAAATGGCCAATTTCCAGTCGATTAAAATCAACTGAAACTGGTCAAACACGTTTTCTTTTGCCACGCCCACATATTGATTCAAAAAATTATGAAATTTGAAACTTAGCAATAACTTGATACTGCGGATCCAACAAAAGTGGTTTCGTCGAAATCCGAGGTCATCTGCAAAATGTCCATTTTTAAGGGCCTGAATTCCATAGCGACTATTCAGAATTTTCAACTGGACATATCTTTTGATTCCCGCTATCAAATTTCGATTGGTCGGATTCGTTAGAAAGATATTCACTAACAGATTTAAATATTTTTGGTTTCACTAAAATCCGGATTGTTCTGCACCCGATATATTCAATTGAAGTTTGAAATCGAATTATCGAACTACCGCGCCATTTTCAATTCTATATATAATTATAATTAATTATATTCGTTTTCAATTGTCGATTCAAACTTAGTTTTCATCGCCATTATCTAAAATATTTATTTTAATTATTTAAAATCCATTATTTTAGCCAATTTAAAATTTTAAATTGGTTCAGATTTTCTGGGTCGTTACAGCTTAGGTTCATGATTCCTGTACAGGTAGTGAGTGAACGTATTTGTATTTTTAAAAATATAAATATATTATACATATACACCTAGATCCATAAAGGAACCCACTAAATAGGAAGAGAGGCATATGGGTAGAATTTGGATTTCAGTAGTGTGCACTAAATAAATGGTTATAAAAATTTGATACCCTTAGATGGTTTGGGTAAAAAGTGTACAACGTAATTTGTAATGAAGAAAGATGTAACCCATATGTTAGTTAGTGGGTTTGACAGTTAAGCCTTAGAAATTGGGAAAAGGAAAGAAGGAAAATGGATTAGGAATGTGTGTATATTTATATGTGTGTGTGTGTGTATTTGAGAGAAATGACTTTGTGGGAATATTTAAAAGGTCAAAGTATGTTAGAAACCCACTTTGAATCTAGCCCCATTGTTGACTTTTAAGAACTTGAAATTTTAAAATCTTTTGGGTAATAAATTACAGTGTTTTTCAAGTTTTGACCTTAAAAATTTACAATTGTTAAATTATGTACTAGATAAATTGTGTAGAAATTGTTAACGATATTATTCGTCAACACCGGAGGTAGGTCAATCGGGATGGATCTAAAAGAAAGAAGAGGGTTGTTTAGCCTTCAGAAGCTTGGACTGGTTCTCTGTCCCTAGATGTCGAGGCTTTGGAAAGATGGGTCATTAATCTATTACTCTTGACAAAGGACTTTAATGGCTGATAGTGAGGGACTCCACACCAAGCTCGTTAGGAGATCTAAGCTTATGGGGAGGGCAGAAGCTCACAGGAGGGGTTCAAACCTATAGGAAAAGGCGTTCCCTCCGATTTGTAAGAAGGTCCGGACAAGAAACCATGCATTTACAGGAAATAAACAGTAAACCGCGACAATTAATGGTTAAGAAAAATAGTATGACAAACTCACAGTAAGACGCTTTGAATATGGATGCACACTTTATTAATCTTTGATTTAGAATACATGACCAGAGTAGTAGAACTTCTTCAATTGAACCCATTCTTAGGGTTTTAAGAGAGGAAATACAAAGATTAGCAAAATGAAAAATGAGAGAGCTCCCTCTCCAATGTGACCCCTGGAGTCCTATTTATAGAAAACTTGGAGCCCCTTCCGCTATTGGGCCATAAGGCCTTCAGGATCCTTTGTCGGCCGCCTTTTACCTTGACCTTAGATGTTTTCGCTTCTAGCCGCTTTGCGGTGCTAATTATGGCTTCCTCGATGGAAGTATTAGCTAGTCACGAGCCTTCTCAAGGGGGATATATGCTTGCTGTTGTGGTAGCTTTCCGAAAGGTGTTTTAAGCTTCGGTGTGTATGCTCTCAGTCGTATTCTTTTGGATATAGGCTCCCAATTTTTCCTTGAATACCTAGAGGAGCCTGCCCTCATTGTGTATGTGGTTAGCTATCGGTTCGAAGTCACTATCGGTGTTTGTGCTAAGTAGACTATTGTGGATGGCTTGTATCCCTTCTAAGATTTCAGTCTGCGTTTCGGTGGGATTTCCGGGTATAGCCTGATTCTTCCAAAAGGTTGCTCCAGGTGACTCGTATGTTATTTTATCAATGTGGCCTCTCGGCATTTGTATTATAGGTGTCACGGAAACGGGTTTCGGATAATCTTTATGTTCTCTTTCTTTGATGCTCTTGAAGTTTTTGCTTCCCGACGTATCGATATTAGGCGGGTTAATACCAAAGGTTCCTTTGGACTTCATCTGACAGATTTCTTGCTTTTATCTTTCTTGGTTTTGGATCGGGATGACATTTTGCCGTAGAATCCCTTGTAAGGTTGACGCTGTTGGAAGGATATTGTCGGATTGACCCTGGCGGATAGTTCCTGCTGGTTATATCATGTAGATTTTGCGATCTTTTCTCCTAGGAAGGTTCCAGTTGATGCAACTTTTTGACCGTTTTTCCCTGCTCTTGACTCCTCCTAGTATTTGAGCTTTCTTTCTGAAGGGTTCCTGTGAGCTTTCAGTCATCCGATACCCCTTCACAACCAGCTTATTTCATTGTTAATTTTGGTAGTAATAGAAATTATTTTTGAAAGAAAAATGTAAGTAACATATTTGAAAAGTACATATTGAGTTATGAAAAAATGGGGTATATTTTGAAAACGATGATTTCTTGTGAAATTTTTGTCTGAAATGAATTCTTACAGAAAAATGTGCACATTATAAAGTATGTATAGCTCAACGGTTTTATACTATAATGTATGAAAGGGTTAAATAACTAGCATAGAAAAGATTGCATTTTGTTAAAAACTAAAATCTCCAGCAAGGAAAATTTTGAAAATCCCTATTCTTTTGACAATATTTTTTGGTAATGTTTTGAAAAAAATGGGTGGACAAAATAAGTTGTAAGAATTAATAATAGAGTAAAATTTTGCACCTAGGTGTAAGTTATTGAACTAACATTGTAAACATGAACGGTTGTGAAACTGGTTGAGAAATAGATTGTCCTTGTCTACTCCAATTTTTATGATTTGTAAAAAAAGTGTTTTCCATTTTATTGGGATGACATTTTTTATGGTTTGCCAAAGGCACGTTTTAATGAGGAAAAATAAAGTTTTGAAACTTCTAATTTTTGGAAGGAAAATGAAATGAGGAAGCTAAACCACGTTTTTAAATAGTGGAGTTGGTAAGGATTAGAACCTAGGGAGGACGGGAAATATTTTGAGGCTATATCAAAGACTGTGTTGAAATAATAGTAAATTCCTGAAGAGTGTATAAGCGCCATAAAGAATAGGTTGTTGCTTGGAAAATACTATTAGTACACAACAAGGACTAGTGGTGACTACTAGATGGTAAAGAATAAGAAAGTGTTTAAATCCTTTGGTTTGGACTTTTCTTAGTCAAAGGGGACATGAGCCTAGGATTCTTATCCCTTGATAGTATCTGTGTAGAGTGCTTGTTTTCCTGCTTTGATTGAATGATTAGAAGGCTCATTTGAAAATTAAACTTAGACCGGTGGATTAAGTGAAGGAAAAAGGTGATGACATAACTAAAGGTAAACAAACAATAATGACAACTGTGAAAATAAAGCAACAAATATTATAATTGAGAAAGGCAGGGAATTTCAAAAAAATGGATTTTTCCAAGATAAGTTGGAAAAGAAAATTTATAACAAAGAAAATTTTCTTATGTAAGCTATGCTTGGATAAGAAGGTAGGAAATTATTATACAATAGTTGCACAAAATCCAAGTATAGATAGAAAAGTACATAAAAGAAAAATGGAAGATGTGAAGTTTTCTGTTTTCCACTTTTTTTAATAACATAAGAAATCGAATTTGGAAAATTAGCTTTTCTGTAATTCGCAAATCTAAAGTCATTTGGCAAGGTTTGGATGAAAAAATTGGATGAACTACATTCTTGCTCTGTAAGAGTGTAGGAAAAATTGGATGAAAAAGTATTTTGAAATTTAAAATATTGCATTCATATAGAAATTGGCAGTATATTTAGGAAGTATGCATCATGTTTTTAAAAAGATTTTCAAGAAAAATTCGTATTCATATAGAAGGTACTACTTAGGTATTCATTTCATTCATGTATTATTATGTTGCATTACACTTTGCACAAGTGCATAAATAGTTGCAAAATTGGATGTACACATGAAGATTGTGAATTAAGCAAGGAATTACTTAATTTTACCCTTACCAAATTTCGAAGATGAAATTTCCTAAGGGTGGGAGAATGTAACACCTTGCATTTTTAATTAACTAATAAAATAAAAAATTTAAAAGCATTCAAAATTTGGTCATGGAATTAGCGTCATTGCGTCCGTGGCGATTTTCTGATCAATTTAGACCTATGGTTTGCATGAAATGGATTTAAGATGAAAAAGTTATATTTTAGTGAAATATTACAACAAAAGTGAAAAGAAGATATAAGAAGAACATTAAAGAGAATAATGACCACCATTGTTTTTAGCCTTTTTAACAAAAGCCTATGTATCCCAGTTGGTAAAGACATGTCTCTCCCATGTGAATGGCACAAGTTCGAGTCCTATTGGCACCATATTTTTATTTTAGAGGAACGACTAAAATAATACATATTCTAAGAGGAAACTATGTATAAATGCACATATAAGGAAAACTATACATAAAACTGAGTATAAAAATGTATGTATACATGCATATGTAAATATATGCGTTTCAATATATATATATATATATAAGAGAAATCCAAAATAAACCTTCAATACATAAAAATAGGTAAGAATTAAATGATGGCTTAATGCTTAGTTAATTGGGAGGTTATAAATGCTTAGTTAATTGGGAGGTGTGCTGTAAGCCTAAGAGAGATGGGGGTTTAGGGATCATTAATCTTTATAATTTTAATTCTGCGTTATTAGGAAAATGGTTATGGAGATTTAGGTGTCCCGATGTATCGGTTACTTGGAAAGCTATTGTTTCCAAATTTTATTATTCTGGGGGCGAGTTTATTGTTGGGTCTGCGTTTAGTTGGTCTAATAGATTATCTTATTTTTGGAAGTCTGTATTGTATTGTTTTGACTTCTTCAAGTTAGGTTGTAAGGTGATTGTTCATTCTGGTAATTCTACTTTTTTTTGGCATGATGCTTGGATTTCTAGTGTGCCGTTTAAAACTGAATTTAGTGAGATTTTTAATATTTGTGGATTTAAAAATGCATTAATTGCGGATGTCTATAGAAGGGATTTAGATCCCCCATGGGAGTTTTCCTTTGTTAATATTTTGGAAGGGGATTTGATAAGGCAATTAGCCTTACTAAAAGCTAAGCTAGCCTTGTATCACTTGGATGGGAATGGTGATTCCTTTAGTTGGGGATTAAATAAGAGTTTAGTATACTCAGTCAATTCTATGTATAATCTTATTAATTTTTCTGTTGTTTCTTTCCTCCCTTTTAAGTTTGTTTGGAGTTCTAATTCCCCTCCTAAAGCTAAGTTTCTTATGTGGCTAATTATACATAAAAAGCTTAATACGGTTGAGCTCTTAAAGAAAAAGAATATTTTGTTTAATGTGAACTGTTGTTTTTGTAGTCTTTTGGATGAAGATGTTGATTATTTATTTTTCTCATGCAATTTTACCAATTATATTTTAACTATGTTTTTTAGGATTTTTGTTTTTTTAACTCCTTTAGTAGTTGTGTTGAATATTGGAATCATTATAGATTTGGCTATAACCCTAGACAGAGAGAAGTGATGGATTCGTTAGTTATTATCATTAGTTGGTTCATTTGGTTGGAAAGGAATCAGAGATTTTTTCATTCTATTACAGTATCAGCTGAGAATTTAATTATTAAGATAGTTAGTTACTGTCTTGATTGGATGACCACATCGCGTTATAAGGCTTCGCGATTAGGTTATGCTTTATATAAGGTAAGATTTAACATGCGTTTATTTATGAGAATCAATAGTTACTTTAGAGGTAATGGGTATCGCATTTGTGTTTAATTTCTATTTTTTGGGTTACTCGTTCGTCTTTGTTTATTTTTATTCCTCTTTTATCGCATATATGTATGGATATATTTATATATATTTTCATATATATATATATATATACATATATATATATACATATATATATATATATAATGATTCATATTCATACATATATGTGAAGGGTACTTATGTTTTTTGTTTTTGTCTAGTACTTTTCAGGTGTTCAGGTTGATGGATATTATTGTGGAGCTTAGAGGATTGCTATTTGGTTTGAAGATTTGCATTTCATTTGAAGTCTTTTGGGATTATTGTTAGAGAGTTTTGGTGTTGTACTTCATTATTTTTTCTTTTACTTAGAGAGTATGGGTTATTGTATTGGAGTGGATATACTTCAATATCGGGTGGTGGCTTTGCCGGAATTCGATATTGGAGTAGGATGGGCGGTGGTTTATCCGGAGCTCATCTATCTATGATCCTTTACATCCCTAGAGTCATGTTATGTTTTATTTTGTCTTCTTATGTACTATAGTCGGACTCTGTATCTTTGATTTCATTATATATATGTGTGCTCTCATCTCTTCAGAAGATCACACATTTTTTTATTTCAAAAAAAAATGATGGCATAATGCCGTTCGAATTTTGAAAAAGAGATAAAAGTTGCATATATATATATATATGTGTGTGTGTGTGTGTGTGCACACATACATATAAATTCAAATGTTGAGATAAAATGTGCAAGTTAAGAGCAGAATATAATTAATGCATAAAAAGTGGAAAATGAACAAAGAAATTAGCTACCTTTTAAATTATAACGTATTAAAAGGAATAGAACAACTAAGTTATCAATGAATTAAATAATTAGAAGATTGTATGTATATATATACACATGTAGAATTGAAATTCAAACTTAACCATGGTTTATAAAAGGAATAAAATAAATCAAGAGAAGCATACAAAGTAAGTTATTAACGTTGTTAATTAAAACGTTAATTTCAAAAATCACAGCGTCGCACAAAGCTCGCTTGGGCCTAGATGGGTCGACCCACATTCTGCCTGGGTCGACCCACCTACAAGGCGGGTTGACGCAAGAGTTGACCCGAGTGGGTCCAGATCTGTTTTATGTGACGCGGAATTTTGATATGTACGGTTCGGATTTTAATGGATTAAATTCGATGGTCCAGACTTTCTCATACACCTATAAATAGGCTAGCAAGGCCTAGCTTTTGTCTCATATTTTCTAAAATGCTGCCTAGGCTTTGCCATTCTCTTCTTCCTCCAAATCTTTTTAAAATATTAGAATATTAGTTCATAGTGGTTCTGATTCAAGATTTGAAGATAAGAGATATAAATCTAAAAATAGGTGTTCAGAATTCTGATCAACGTGAGGTAAGTTCTTGAATCTGATTTATTTAGGTTTCTCTCTCTTTCCCTCTTCTTTTAGCATCAGATTTGTGAATCCATGGTTGTTTTAATAATAGATTCAGTTATGGATGCCACGGTACAACAAATCTGGATTAGATTCATGGATTGGAAAGCTATTAGGTGAGTGAATTTAAGTTATACCTTTTTAAATAACGGTATATCTATCGTTTGCATTCCCCCTTATATTTAATATGCTAAACAATTGGTAATTGTTTAAAATGGCTATTAAACCTATTTGGAATATGTTGAAATTATTATTGTTGTAATAGATATAGATTTTATTATGTCCTCCGCTTGAATAGAGAAACTTCTGTAATACAGGGTAACGAAACCTGAATTAAGAAGTGAACATTAAAGTAAGACTTAATATTCTTGTTGCGGTAAAGGGAAAAGGCTACAGTAATGTGAAAAGTATAAGAAACAGAAATTAAATACCGCGCTCAAAAAATAAGAAAGGAAGGGATGTAGTGGACTGAGTTAGTTTAATTCGGAGGAAAAGTGGTTTATCTCCGTAAGTAACCTGTTTCTTGTAATGTAGTAGCAGAGTCACAATGAAAAATAAAAAGAAATAACTTGCAACTACGGATCTAAATAGACGTATGTTATGGAAATAAATCACTGCAACTTTCTGTAAATCAAACTAATAAGGTGCATGAAATGTTTTCCTTAAAGAAGTAAGGAACATGCATCAAAGTGAATAAAGAATAGATTTGCCTAATTTGTATGAAAAATTTACAATAATTAGGAAATTATAGATAGACAGAGACACGAGGTTAAGTTCAATTTGTGGGAGAAGCCTGTCCAGAACTGCCCGGAAATCTAGCATCCACAAGTGGTCAACTTAATGTAAGAGGTCCGGTGCATAAACATTTATAAAAAATATATGTATGCAATGGAAATAAACGGTATGTGTGAAAATTTACAAAACTGTAAAGAGATAAATGTTACAACAGAAAGATTTTGGTTAACATTAAAGAACCAAAGAAAATGTGATGAACGGGTAATATAACCTGTTATAATTAATTATGTTAATGAGGATGCAATATAATAGGGTAGGCATGTCCTAGGGACAGGTGGAATTATAACATGGGTTATAATAAATAAAAAGGGAACTTATTAATAAACCTTAGTAAGAGAACTAAGTTGATAAGCGAATAACAACAAGCTGTAATGACAGTTAAGATGAGATTATGATTAAATAAGAAAAAATGAGGTAGACTTATGAAATTAAATAAGTTATATTTAGTCATATAGATTAAGTAGAATATGTTATTGTAACTTGTATACACGAAATTGGACAATGAATTTCATGGTAATAATGTAAAGGGATTGTAGATTACTTTCGTTAATTACAATATGGGGAATATCATGTTATGGGCATATTAATGAACTTAAATGGGTTAAGTTATATCAGTAAATTAATAATCGAGAGGGGTCTGTTCCTTCAAGATATAAGGGGCTCAGAGAAAGCCCGGTAACTTGAATAATCAAGTTAGTTGGTAAGCTAATAAGATAAAGCAAGCGTGTGGTTGAACGATTAGACATAGAGTCTAATAACACAATGGAGTGATGCACTTGGACCAGTCCTCGTGTTTGAAGGTGAAGAACCCAACATTGTAGATCGTCGAGGTGTTTGGAGGCACGAGGGGAGAACGTTCATCTGATTCTTCTGTTTGATATTCTGCTTGCTGGCTCTGCTAAACTGGAAGGAAGCATGCGGCTTCAGAGGGATGTGGTAGGGTACTCCGTGGTGGTCCTCAATTGCGGTGCATGCTCAGACTGTACTCGTAGAGGTTGGTCTACCTGTTACCACCCGGTGAGTATACGTTGACTACAATGGTAGTTTAGCAGTCAGAAGGCTGTGGCGGTATGACATTGGGGTGATTCAACGATTTGCCTACACATAGGCTAGTCAGGACCAAAAAAAGGATAGTAATCGTTGGGTACATGTCATCGGCAGTCAGTGGGATGCGGGAAGACTAAAGCTAAACCTATAGACCATCGATCTTTCACTGTCGAGACTTTGGTTGCGGGACACTCCGATTTGGATGTAGATTATTTGCTAGGGGAATGTCACTTATCTCTTGATGTAATCTTTCACTAGTTGAGGGAGAGGTCGGGTTGGGACCATAATCACCGTGAAAATGTAGACCATAGTTAGGATATCTGTGCTTTTGGTTGTTAAACATACCTATAAAAATATGAATAATCTCTCAACCAAGTTCCGTGCATTCAGATGCAGCCTTATAACGGGACTCGGTGTACAGTAGATAGTACGTACGTGTGAGGGCCTAGGTATATGCACACCGCACTCGTAGACGCTAGGGCATTACTCCGTGTTGAGACTTGATTCGATTATGGAGTTTGGATATGGCAGTCCATATGCATACGTAGCATAATGATGGTAGTTCTGTGTGAAAAGTGGCGTGGTAATATAGAGGCCCGTACGTCGTTCGGCATAGGATGAGAGTTGTACACGATTCCATGGCATGTCGACGGAGACCATGCGAGGAGAGTACCATGGGGAGTACCTTGATATTTTAGGGGTAGCTACATATATACTATATTAGGTTAATCTACTAGGAGGTAGATGGGTACGACATGTGTGTAAGGCCTTGAGTGCTAGACCCAAACCAATCTAATAAACAAGAAAATGTAACTGAACGGTATATGTAGGGTTATTTCAGAATGTGTAATTTAAGTCTAGTCACCAGAAGTTATGTTCTGACTCCCTCCTCATAACATACTCGCAGGCTAGGTTTATGGCAGAGATATGATAGCTTTGAATACTGGTTAGGCAGTATTATAACTTTGGTAAGGCTATATTTGATTATATTATATTTTGTTCCATTCCGCTATGAGATGTTATTTTGAGCTCTGATATATTTTATATCTCTGTCTTTTATGCAAAATACCAAACAAGCCAACTCGGGTTTCGATATATAGGGTTTTTTTGGAAAAAAAATCGATCTGTCGGAAATCGGGTTGTCACAAAAGGACTCACGGTCATCCTTTCCATATTCAACGCTTCTGCAGTGACATTACTCTTTCCTGGGATATAATCTATCTCAAAATCATAGGACGCAAGGAACCCCATCCATGGTGTTGCCTTAAGTTGAGATCCTTCTATGAGAATAAATATTTGAGCAACTTATAATCCGTGTATAGCTCAAATCTCTCTTCAAGTAGATAGTGTCATCAAGACTTAAGTACGAAAACTATAGCTGCAAACTCCAAGTCATGGGTAGGGTAGTTATTCTCGTGAACTCTTAATTGCCTACTTCCATACCAGACCACTCTACCCTCTTGCATTAATATAACGCCTACTCTCATGCCATAAGTATCTGTGTAGACTTTAAACACCTTGCTACCATCGAGAAGAGTCAGAACAGAGGCTGATTTCAGAGCCCTCTTTAACCTCTTGAATGCATTCTCGTAATCAATGCTTCAAGCGAAAGCAAAGTTCTTCTTCGTCAGACGGGTGAGCAGAGATAATACATGAAAAGTCCTTAACTAACTTTCTATAATAACCCGCCAATCCAAGAAAACTCCTAGCCTCCATCGCATTCTTAGGGGCTTTCCATTCTTGAATTGCGACAACTTTAGCGGGATCCACTGCTATTCCATCCTTGGAGACTGCATGCCCTAGGAACCTTACTTCCTTTCTTCAGAAATGACACCTAGAAAATTTAGGCTTAAGCTGATGCGATCTGAGTGTATGAGAACCTCCTCTAAGTATCTGGCATGCTCTTCCTCACTCCTTGAGAAAGCCTGAATATCATCCACGAAAACTACCATGAACTTGTTCAGATACTCCCTAAACACCTGACTCATTAAGTCCACGAAGTATGTGGGTGCATTGGTCAGCCCAAAAGGCATGACCAACCACTCAAAGAAATCGTCCGGAGTTCAGAAAGTCATCTTGTCAATACTATCATCCGCTGCCCTAAGCTGATGAAATCCCGTGGCTAGATCCAACTGTGAGAAGACGAAAGCGCCTACTAGTTTGTCAAATAAATCATCAATCCTCGGAATTAGGTGTCTATTATTCTTGGTGAGCTTATTCAACTATCTATGGTCCACGCATAGACTGAAAGAGCCGTCAGCCTTGGTTGCAAAGACGTCTGGAGCTCCCCACTCAGAAATGCTCCTTCTAATGAATCCTTTCACAAATAACTCACCTACTTGTTTGCTGAGCTCCCTCCTCTCCCTAGGAACCATGTGGTGCATTGGTTAAGCGACTGGTTTCACATTCTCCACTAAATAAGTCTGGAAATCTATGTCTGGTCTAGGAGGCAATCCTCTAACCTCGTTGAATGCTTTCGAAAATCCACTAATATGGGCTCTGATTGAAGATCATCAAAGGAAGTATCAAGAGAATCTGGGAAACTAAGCATAACTGACTCATGTGGGCCATAAGAAATCTTGAGAGTTCTACCTTGGCACGTTAATGTCTAACAGCTCTCCTCTCATAATCAAGGATGGCACCATACAAGGTTAGACAATCCATTCATAGAATTAATCCGTAACCCTAAAGTCAAGAACATATGCGTGGCATTCAAACACGATGTTCATAATAGAAATTATCAAACCCTACGTACAATAGATAAATGAGTCGTTCCTACTATGGGGTTTAAGACTACAACAGGCTCAGAAACAATAATAGTATCTAGATGTATATTATCTACCACAAAATTGGATATTAATGAGTGAGAAGTAATGGAGTCAAAGAGTGTCCTAATACTATAATCAAAAAAGAGAAATCAAACCTTCAATGGTGAATTTCCTACCACGATCCAGTCCACTAGTCTTGATCGGATGCATTTAGCCTCCAGATGGTCTAGTCTTCTGTCCTTGCTTGTTAGGACATTGCCTTGTAAAGTGTCCAACTTGACCACAAGTGGAACAAGCGTTCTTCATCTTCTTACAATCTCACACAAAGCCTTAAATCTCCACAGCCATGGCACATAACCTCAAATTTGATTTGGGCCTTCTCGGTCTTTCCACCTTTCTTAGCTATGCCCTTCGTTGGCCACTACTTCTTTTTCTTAGTCTTGGGTTTTTCCACCTCGGTCATAACCACTTTCTTCTCTTATTTACCTTCTTCATGCATTAAAGCCATGTCAACGAGTCTCTCAAAAGTTTCTCCCATCGGTACATGCATCATTGTTAAATCTTGGAGCAGTTGGTTCAATCCTTTTGCGAACCTCAAAGACTTTTTATGAGTAGTGTTCACCAATTCCAACCCAAATCTTGCTGGTTGATTAAAGTTGTTAACATATTCATTTATTTTCATGTTTCCTTACTTCAAATTCGAGAACCTCTCCATTTTCATTCCTTCCTCTGCTTGCGATAAGAATCTCATCTCGAATCTAGTCTTAAATTTATCCCAAGTGGCCACCATCTGTCCATCCTGAATCACCTACCACCAATACGATGCTTCATCCTTCGGCTGCCAAGAGGCCAACTGAAATTTCCTCCTATCATCGAGCTTTAACAAGTTAAATACGTTCTCCATCTTCCTAAGCCAATTGCATGCCTCCATAAAACTCCAAATACCACGAAATGGTCTACCTCCAATCGCACAGAAGTCTTTACAAAGCTTAGACAAGTTGAGTACGTGATTGGATGGAGCTATTGCGGTAGCAAATGGGGGAGAGGGACATTTACTTGCACTTCGGTAGGTGCCATTGCTACTACATTTCTATGGAACCATGTTGAAATGGGAATGTCCTAGGGAAAATTAGGAGCCGAAGACATATTAAGAATGAAACAAGAATTTGGAAGGAGATCAAAGGAATATTGTTAACAACTTAAGAGGGTTTATTTTTCATAAATTGGTTTAATTTGAAAATCTTTACTTTGAAAAATACCTTTTCAAAAACTTTTCCTCTGATCTTGTAACCTTAGGCTCCGATACCAAATATGACACCTCATGTCCTTTAATGTCACCCATATGAGGATGCATTAAGTTTCGTGAAGCGCAATAATAATTCAGAGACTAATTAAACAAGACAGAATGTAAAATGCAACGGAAAATTTCAACTTTTTATTTCAAATCAAAACATGGTATTACATTTTCAAATAAACCATCAATGTCAAAAACATAAACATATGTCTCAATAATATCAGAGTACAAAAACTATAAATAATATCCCTTGAATGTCATAACAATAAACATAGATAGATAAACTGAAGAAGTACATGGAAAGAAAAACAATCTAAGTCCAAGCAGAATAGAATCACGATCACAACTACTGTCCACCACCACTTTGAGAACCTGAGGCAGAGAAAGGAAGGGAGAGAAGGGAAAACAAAATAGGTCAGACATGAATTCTAGTGAGTTCCATTGATTTTCAGAAATAAGGTAAGATAGAAAGTATCACGACAGATAAAAAATGTTGAACATAAAACTACAACAAACATGCAAGTACGAAGTAAACGAGATAACAAGGTAACAAGTCATGGTAAAGATCGTGTACGCTTCTCATTCATATCCCTAGAACAAGTTTATGCACTAATTACTAGAATATCAAGATTAGATATTACCCTAATTACTACCCATGTGATCGACTCCCTACTACACAAATATCTTCTACCAACTATAGCAGTAGGAGTACCAGTCCTTAACCCGTCAACTAGAAGACACAAATGTATTCTCTAGTGTTACAGCGTCTTAGTTTCCCCCACCAGACCCATGCATGCTCATGACTCTGCCGGAACGTGCCTATACCTACCTCCCACCTTTGAACCTCTTACAATCCGAATTAGTAAAGCGTGCCCTGGCCCCTACCTAGTGCGAGTCCCCTCTCTATAATACCAACAGGGATACTAACTAATATGAGTTTCACACAACAAGACTGACACAAGCCATCCCCTAGGCTTGTGCCCCCAAACTAGGATTTTGAGAGTCCCAAAACCAGATTCAAACAGTAAGATATGGGACCTCTTATCTTATTAATTAATAAGTAATAACTTAGCATGTTTAAGTTCATTAGTAAGGATGGTTGGTAATGACATTTCCTATACATGTTATTATGTGTACAACCCCTTCCCAAAACAAACAAGCACCTTCTCAGATGTACACACATATATATATATATATTGATTAAGTTTCCTATTTTACTTAATTACATCTGGTCGTCCCAACATGTTCTACTTAATTTTAAATTGAGTTTAATCTACTCAGATTAACATGTTTTGCATGTTATCTCAATTATATAGTCATTGGATTTCATGTTTCAATATGCCTAATTCTACTTTATACTATTATTATAAGTTATTCCAGTTTAACCTAATTTATGCAATTCTAACGAGAATATCCTAAACACTCAATAGCCAATACTTAGTTCAAAATAAAAAGGAAAAGGAGAAAATATAGATCTAACTCAAAAATATATATGAACTGAATAAACAGGCATAGCACTGTAAATAAAGCTAAGACAGAAAAGGGATAATAGGTATATACATGTAACAGTAAAACAACTCAAAACTAAATAGATAACTAATAGTAAAACAATGACATATAAACATATAATTACTGTATAATCTCAGATTCAAATTTATTTACTGTCAGAATAAAGTTTAATTGTTAAATCTGATAATAACCAAAACTTAGTGATTTGATTATAAATTCAGAAAGATCTTATTGAATTGTTATTATAGAAAAGCTAGAATTGTCCTCTTTAATCTATGTTTAGGCAGCACCTTTGCATCTTCTTATTTTTATTTATAAATAGCTTGGAGGAAGAAGAATGAAGAATGTTTGTGTGTAGAAAACAATGAGGCTGCTGCCTATTTATAGATTAGCTAGGGTAATCCTAAACAATTAGATTTTAGATTTATAAATCCAACCGTACACCTTAGGCTAAACCAGCATGCGAACCTATCAAATAAAATAGTCCAAATTCGTTTGTAGATTCTACCTGCATACAGGTGGGTCAACCTACCTATACACTATGTTAACCCTATGGTGGACCTGCCTTAGACATGGGTAAACCCAGGGATCGACCCCATTTGGCTGGGTCAACTAGCGACCGTTGCTTTCTCTGCGCTGTTTATTTTTATTTATATTATATATTTTACACAGTTTTAGTTCAATCTTCTTAGGTTCATAACTTCTTCATATTTAATTCGATTTACGCAAACCAAGAGTCTATCTGAACTAAAATTTCGTAACGGTCGCAATGGTAAAGTCCGTTTTACCTAGTTATGAATATTTAGTTAATTAGTATTCGTTTTATTATCTTCTTAATATAATTACTATGTATTAAAATATGTGGTGTTACATGAAGAAAAACACGTGCAGGTTTATAACACCCTATAATTTAATACAAGGTAATTGTATAATAAAATGAATATTACATAATTAATTATTAATAATTAGACAGACTTTACCATTGTGACTGTTACGAAATTTTGATTCAAATAGACTCTTAAATTTCGTAAATCAGGGTTAATATGAAGAAGTTATGGGCTAAAGAAGGTTTCACAAAAATGTAGACAAATTATATATATATATATATTTAATTTAAAATATATAAATAAACGATTCTCGAGTAACGGTCGTGGGGCGATCCAGATTGCCATGTCAACATAGGTCAAGGTAGGTCGACCCAACCAGATATTGAGTCAGATTCCTGTACCTGTTTTCGGATAGAATTCTTAACCAAGTTCGTTCGTTGACTCAGCATTGCGTGTACGGCCGGATTGGAAACTTAAATCTAATGGTAAGGGATTATCCGAGGTAATCCATATAAAGGCTGGTAGCCTCATTATTCTCCATACACAAATCTATTCTTTCTCCAAACCTTTTTCTGAAAATAATATATATATATATATATATATATATATATATATATATGGAGATACTGAGGTGCTGCCCAAACATAAATTAGCAAAGATAATTCTGACTACTCTACAACAACATAATATAAAAGTGGACTTTCTTCTATAATGGCATATACAAAAGAGATATTTTCTTCTTCTCCAATACAATCACTGTGAGTTTCATGTCATTTTAGATCTGTTGTTTTAAAAGGTTTTAGACAGTAAATTGTTGGATATGAAATAAATAGTACTTATAAGTTATTTCTTATATGTTGTTTTACTATTAAATCACCTATTTCATATTATTGTTATCATATATTCATGTATACTTCTATTATCCTTACCCCTATTTTGTCTTTTATATGCCTTTTTATCCATTTTAAGATTTATTTTCTCCCCTTTTTCCTTTTTATTTACGTTGAACCTAGGCTATTACGGTTGAACTGCGTGTAAATGACATAAACTGGAATAAATGATCAATGACATTAAAATGGAGAAAATTGGGTATACTATAAATAGGGAACCTTTGACGGTAAATTTTGGTTAATTACATTAAAGGAAGAATATGCGACATGTTTTATTAAAAATAAGATGTGAGAAAGTATGAGTAATAGGTGTAAAAAGTTAAATAAAATGAATTACTGTAATCTATATATACATCTGGGATAAGATATTTGTGTAATAGGAGGTCGATCGCATCGATGGTAATTAAGGTAACACCAAATCTTGTTAATACTAGTAATTGGTGCAGTAACTTGATTCTTGGGATATAAATGAGAAGTTTATTTTACCTTTATCTTGCTTTGATATCTCTTTTACCTCGTACTTGTATATATTAACATTACTTTCTCATCCAGTATTATTTATCTGCCTTAACACCTTTTACCATATGCTTATGGAAAAATCACTGGAACTCATCATACTTTATGTCTGACCTATTTTGTTTGCTTTTTCTCTCTTCCTTTTCCCCGTTTAGGTTCTTAGAATGGGAGTGGACAGTAGTTGAGCTCGTGATCTTACCTTGCTTGGATTTCTTCTGATTCATGTACCGCATTGATTATTATTATGGCTTATGTAAAGGGATATGGCTTTACATTTTTGTACTCTGATGTTTGGAATTATACGACAAATGGTTTTATTTGAGGTTTTTGGTATATGAAACAATGTGATATTATAACTGGTTTGAAACGATGTTTTCTTTATAAATAAAAGTTAAGTTTTCTGCTGCATATTTATATATGTCTTGTGAATTTTAGTTGTTATTTGCCTATTGCGCTTCACGAAGCTTAATGCATTCTCATATGAGTGACATTAATGGACGTGGGGTGTGACATTTGGTATCAGAGCCTAAGGTTACAAGATCATAGAAAAGGTTCTTGTAAAGCATATTCAAAATAAAGCATTTTCAAATAGAAACCAATTTTTGAAAAACAGATCTCCTCAAGTCATTTACATTATTCCTTCGTTTCTTTTTCTGAATTCTTGCTTTGTCTTTATTCATCCTGTCTGCGGATCCAAATTTTCCCAAGGGAATTTCCATTCCTATATGGTTTCGTAGATACATAGAAGCTACAACACCTGCTGGAGAGCAAGAAAATGTCCCTCGCCCAGCTGCAACCGCAGTAGCTCACCTCCTCCT
Organism: Allium sativum; assembly: GCA_030737875.1. NCBI lineage: Eukaryota > Viridiplantae > Streptophyta > Magnoliopsida > Asparagales > Amaryllidaceae > Allium > Allium sativum. Next base: position 707,404,817 of record CM060915.1, read on the forward strand.
TCTGCAGTCAATTCTTCTAAGCTTTGTATGGAATTCTGCATAATAGGAGGCAAACCATTTCGTAGCACTGAAAGTTTTATAGAGGAACACAATTGGCTTGGAGAAATGGAGAATATATTTAACTTATTCGAGCTCAATGATAGGAGGAAATTCCAGTTGACCGCTTGGCAACTTTACGATGAAGCTTCGTATTGTTGGGAATTAGTTCAACCAGACAAGGGTGGCTACTTGGGATGACTTTAAGGCTAGATTTGAGGCAAAATTCTTGTCACAAGCAGAGGAAGGAATGCAAGTAGAGAAATTTCTGAATTTAAAGCAAGGAAGCATGACTATAATGGAATATATCAATAGTTTGAATCAACTAGCAAGGTTTGGATTGGAGTTAGTAAATAATCTTCACAAAAAGGCCTTAAGATTTGCAAAGGGATTGAACCAACTACTCCAAAATTTAGCACTGACACATGTGCTATTGTGAGAAACCTTCGAAAGGCTCATTGGCATAGCCTTGATGCACGAGGATGGCAAAGATGGGAAGAAAGAGGTTAAGACAGAGGAAGAGAAACCCAAGGCTGAGAAAAAGAAATGGTGTACCAAGAAGAGAATAACTAAGAAAGGGGGAAAGCCTGATAAATCTTAGATCAAGATAGAAGTGAAACGCCATGGGTGTGGTGCTTTAGGACAATTTGTGAAGGATTACGGAAAGACGATGAATGCTTGCTTTGTTTGTGGCCAAGTTGGACATTTCAAGGGACAGTGCCCGAGTAGACAAGGACAGAAGGCTGGATCGTCTGGGGGATAAGTTAATGCTTTAAAGATTAGTGGACCGGATCATTGTTGGAAAGTCGCAGTTGAAGATTTGATTTCTCTTGTTGGCTATCCTGTTATAACTCTCTTTGATTCTGGTGCTTCTTATTCGTTCATATCCAACTCTTGGTAGAAAATCTACACCTAGATGTTAGTATTGTTTCTGATCCTTTTATGGTCCCAAATCCCATAGGAGGAATGACTCATTTATCTATTATATGTAGGGGTTTGAGGATTTTCGTTATGGGAGTCGAATTTGAATGTGATGCATATGTTCTTGGCTTTATGGGTTACGGATTAATTCTAGGAATTGATTGGCTAGCCATGTATAGTTCCATTCTTGATCGTGAGAGGATAGTTGTTAGACTTCTTACTTTACAGGGTAGAACTCCCGAAATTTCTTTTGACCCGCGGCAGTCATTTATCCTCAGTTTCCTAGATTCTCTTGATTCTTTCGTTGACGATCTTCGATCAGTTCCATAGTTAGTAGATTTCTAGTTGTGTTCGATGAGGTTAGAGGACTACCTCCCAAATGAGAGATAGATTTCCGGATTTACTTGGTGGAGAATGCGAAATCTGTCGCTTTGTCAGTGCGCCACATGGCTTCTATGGTGAGGAGGGAGCTCAACAAACAAGTAGGTGAGTTATTGGAAAAAGGATTCATTAGGCAGAGCATTTATGAGTAGGGAGATCTAGTCTTCTTTGCAACCAAGGCAGACGGCTCTCTCCGTCCATGTGTGGACTACATAGAATTGAATAAACTCAACAAGAAGAATAGGAACCCACTTCCGAGGATTGTTGACTTGTTTGACTTGCTAGTTGGCGCTTCGGTTTTCTCATAGTTGTATCTAGCCATAGGATTTCATTAGCTTATAGTTGCAGGTGATAATATTGACAAAACGGCTTTTAGAACTCCAAATGGTTTCCTTGAGTGGTTGGTCATGCTTTTTGGGCTTACTAACACCACATACTTCATGGACATAATGAGTCGCGTGTTTAGAGAGTATTCGAACAAGTTCGTGGTGGTGTTCATGAACGATATTTTGATCTTCTCAAGGAGCTAAGAAGAACATGCCCATCACCTATAGGAGGTCCTCAGTACACTCAGATCACGTCAAATTAAAGCTAAATTTCTAATTGTCATTTCTAGGAGAAGGAAGTAAGGTTCTTGGGGCATGTAGTTTCCAAGGATGGGATAGCGGTGGGCCCCGCTAAAGTAGTCGTAGTTAATGACTGGAAGGCCCCTAAGAATGCGATGGAGGTAAGAAGTTTCCTTGGATTGGCAAGTTATTATAGGAAGTTTATTAAAGACTTTGAGTAGATCTCAGCTCCGCTCACCTGTCTAACAAAGAAGAACTCAACTTTTGCTCAGAACAATGATTGTGAGGATGCGTTTCAGAGATTGAAAAGGGCTTTGACATCAGCCCATGTCCTGACTCTTCCTGATTATAGAAAGGTATTTGCAGTTTACACAGATGCTTGTGGCATGGGATTATGCGTTGTGTTGATGCAAGAGGGTTGGGTGGTTCTCTATGGAAGTAGGCAACTAAGAGTTCATGAGAAGAACTACCCCATCAATGACTTGGAGTTGGTTGCTATAGTGTTCGCACTTAAGTCTTGGTGACACTATCTACTTGGAGAGAGATTTGAGCTATATACAGATCATAAGTTGCTCAAATATTTGTTCTCATAGAAGGATCTCAACTTGAGGAAGCAACGGTGGATGGAGTTCCTACCATCCTATGATGAGATAACTTACACCCTAAGCAAGGGTAATGTAGTGGCGAACACGTTGAATAGGCAGAGGACGACCTTGAGTCCTTTATTCATAAAAAGGCAGAGCTTGGAGTTTATTTCAACCATTGATTTTAAGCCATCTATGGATTTCACATTTGCATTATTAACATCATTGGAGGGGCAACCTACCCTCATAGAGCGTATCAGATCTATGCAGCAAGAGAACCAGCAGTTGGCGACCATCTTGGATAGACTCAGTAAAGGAGAAGCTTCTAGTCACCTAGCTAGATATACTATGGACGAGAAAGGGTGGCTAAGACGAGATGGAAGGTTGTGTGTCCCTAAAGTTAGGGAATTGTTAAATGAAGTGCTTGGGGAAGTTCATCACTCTTGGATGACTATCCATCCAGGCGGTGACAATATGTACCGAGACATAAAGCGTGTTTTCATTGGAGTGGCATGAAGAAAGATGTAGCAGAATTCATGGCTCGATGTTTGACTTGTCAGCAAGTCAACGCTGGAAAAAAGAACCCCAGTGGATTACTTCATCCCTTGGATATCCCACAATGGAAATAGGAAAGCGTCTCTATGGATTTCATTGATGGGGTGCCCCGATTAAGGAAGGACAACACGAGCATTTGTGTGATAGTGGACAGACATATTAAGAGCGCTCATTTTATTCCAATCAAGAGTAAGAGGACGATAACATGGCTAGCTTTGATATACCCTAGAGAGATCGTCCAACTTGTTGGGGTACCTTAAAGTATAGTAAGTGACCATGACCCCATATTTACTAGTAATTTTTGGAGAAGCTTGCAAGAAGCACTAGGTACATAGTTAAGACTTAGCACAGCTTATCACCCTCAAGCTGATGGACAAACTGAGAGGGTTAATAGAGTTCTGGAGGATCTACTAAGGCACTGTATACTAGATTTTAGAGTGACTTGGGAGGAGCATCTCCCATTGGTTGAGTTCACATATAATAATAGTCATCAGTCGAGCATTAGGATGGCACCCTTCGAGGCATTACATGGACAACCTTGTAGACCACCGACGTGTTGGTGGGAGTCTATAGACATTCTTCTACTAGTGCCAGAATATTGTAAGAGAGACTTTGGAAAAGATAGATCTCATTCGAAGAAGGATGAAACCTGCACAAAATAGACAAAGTCATATGTCGATAAGAGCTGGTTCAACTTAGAATTCGAAGTAGGAGATATGGTCTTTATCAAAGTATCGCCTTTAAGGAATGTAGTTCGATTTGGCTCGATAAGGAAACTGGCACCAAGTTTAGTAGGACCATTTCCATTATAGAGAGGATACGCCAAATAGCATACGAGTTAACTACTGGAAAGACTGGTGGGAGTTCATGATGTATTCCGTGTTTCCCATTTAAGGAAATGTCTTCATGATTCAGCAAAGGTAGTGGAGCCAAGTCCCCTTAAAGACGATGAGGTCGAGAAAAGCATCAGTTCGAAGACTTCCTACTCGTATTCTTGAGACGGAAGTTAAGAGGTTACGTAACAAAGCGATAAAGTTTGTAAAGGTGTAATGGGGAGGAGATCAAGACGATGTGACATGGGAGCCAAAAGGACAAGATTCGCGCTTCTTACCCTTTTCTCTTTGAGGGTATGTTTTAGTTTCCTTTTTTAGCTCTTGAATTTGAAATTGTTCATCTCTATCATTTTGAATCATCGGTCCTTAGTGTATAAAACTATGTTTGAAAACATGTGTTTGAGACATGTTATGTTTGATGATTGCAAGTGGATCCAAGTAGTTGCTAGTGGATGCCCATGGATGCATATACACACACAATAAGCACTAGATTGACTTAAGCACTTACATATTGCATAGGGATGTATGTGCATTTTATTTAATTTTTCAGTGGATGGAAAAATGTTGAATCATCATATGGATGTTGCATTTTTGTGAATGGTTGTGCACACATATAGAACTAATATGTATTATTAGGATTATTTGCATACATGTTGGATACAAGCCACAAACATACATTGCATTAAGGAAGTCAACTGAATCAGTCGACCGCCTAATTTTCGCATTAGCTTAAGGACATATACACAACACTTTTGCATATGCTCATATCAAGCATTAGAAATCTTAAGGACAATGGATGCCTATGGATGATGGTTGAGTATATGGTGTAGGTTTGAATAGCAATATTCTTATTAACTTAGAGATTTCGGGGACGAAATCCTTTAAGCAAGGGAGAATGCAACACCTCATAATTTAATACATTGTATTCGTATAATAAAATAAATATTACTTAATCAAATATTCATAATAAGGTAAAACAGACTTTACCATTGTGTCTGTAACAAATTTTTAGTTTAGATGGGATCATAAATTTCATATATCGGAGTTAATATGAAGAAGTTATGGGTGTAAGAAGGTTTCACAAAAATATAGACATATTATATATATATCAAACGATTATGGAGTAACGGTCTTGGGGAGACCCAGATTGACCGAGTCGACCCATGGGTCGACCCATCTGAATGTTGAGGTAGATTTCTTTGCCTATTTTCATATTGAATTCTTAACTAAGTTCATTCGTAGACTCAACATTGCATGTACGGTCGGATTGGAAAACCTAAATCTTACGGTTATCCTAGGTAATTTATATAAAGGCTGGCAGCCCAATTGTTCTCCACACACAAATATAAATTCTTCCTTCTTCTTCCTCCAAACCTTTTTCTGAGAATAGTATATATATGGAGATACTGTGGTGCTGCCCAAACATAAATTAGCAAGGATCATTCTGACTACTCTATAACAACACAATATAAGTGGACTTTCTTCTGCAATAGCATATACAAAAGAGATATGTTCTTCTTCTCCAATCCAATCATTGTGCGTTTCATGTCATTTTTTTAGATCTGTTATTTTAAAAGGTTTTAGACAGTAAATTGTTGGATCTGAAATAAACAGTACCTATAAGTTATTTCTTATATGTTGTTTTACTGTTAAATCACCTATTTCAGATTACTGTTATCATATGTTCATGTATACTTCTATCATCCTTACCCCTATTCTGTCTTTTATTTATTTATAGTCTTTTATATGCCTTTTTATTCAGTTTAAGATTTCCCCCCCTTTTTTACCTTTTTATTCATGTTGAACCTAGGCTACTAAAAGCCTAGGCTATTACCATTGAACAACGTATAACTGAAATAAATTGGAATAGCTGATTAATGACATTAAAGTGGAGAAAATTGGGCATACTGTAAATAGCGAACCTTTGACTATAAATTTGGGTTAATTACATTAAAGGAAGAATATGCGACATGTTTTATTAAGAAAAACATGTAAGAAAGTATGAATAACAGGTGTAAAAAGTTAAGTAAAAAGAATTACTGTAATCTATATATACATCTGGGTAGGTGCTTGTTTGGGGAAGGGGTTGTACACAAATACATTTAGGATAAATGTCATCTGCAACCAAGGCATGTTAATGAATTTAAACCTGCTAAGTTAAACTTATTAATTAACAAGCTAAGAGGTCCCGAGTTTATTTGTTTGTATCTGGTTTTCTGGACTCTTAAATCCTAGTTACTTGGCGGCACAAGCCTAGGTGTGGTTTGTGTCAAGTTGTGTGGAACCTGTATCATTCAGTATCCCTGTTGGTATCTTTGGAGGGGCCTCACACTAGGTAGGGGCCAGGGCACGCTTTACTGATCTGGATTGTAAGTGGTTCAAGGTTGGAGGTTGGTACGGGCGCGTTCCGACAGAGTCATGAGCATGCACCGGTCTGATTAGGGGAAACTAAGATGCTGTAACATCTACGAATAGGTCTGTGTCCTATAAGTTGCTGGGTTAGGTACTGATACACCCTACTGTCGGGGCTAGCATATGATATTCGGGTAATATAGAGTCGATCGCATGGGTGGTAATTAAGTTAACACCTAATCTTTTTAATACTAGTAATTGGTGCTGTAACTTTATTCTTGGGATATGAGTGAGAGGTTTAATTTACCTTTATCTAGCTTTGATATCCCGTTTACCACGTGCTCGTATATATTTTAATATACTTTCTCATCCACTATTATTTATCTGTCTTGTCACCTTTTACCATGTGCCCTCGCTAAATATCACTAGAACTCGCCAAACTTTATGTTTGACCTATTTTGTTTCCTTCCTCTCTCTTCCTTTCCACCTTCCCCTCTTAGGTTCTCAGAGTGAGAGTGGACAATAGCTAAGCTAATGATCTTACCTTGCTTGGATTTCTTTTTATTCATGTACTGCCTTGATTATTATTATGGCTTCTGAGAAGGGATATGGCATTACATATTTGTACTCTGATGTTTGGAATTATAAGACAAATGGTTTTATTTGAGGTTTTCGGTATTTGAAATAATGTGATGTTGTAACTGGTTTGAAATGATGTTTTCTTTATAAATAAAAACTAAGTTTTCCAATGCATATTTATATTTGTCTTGTGAATTTTAGTTGCTTTTACCTATTGCGATTCATCAAACTTAATACATTCCTATATGAGTGACATTAATGGACGTGGGATGTCAAAGGGTCCTTGAAAAACAGGTGATCCACACGGTGTAATCCCTTTGCCAAGTTTCTTGTCATTTGCCAAGCTTTGAAATATCGCATTCGAAAAAGTTGAACCAAACATGTGCGGATCCATGGAAAATGGGTGATCCGCACGTTACTTTCTTCATGTCAAACATTTTTCCATTTTCCAAATCTCGCGTCTCATCCAAGAAAGTGCACTGCATCCCTCTGTGCGCATGCCATGGATCTCATCGCATCACACGATGCGATCATAGGAAAATCTTATCACCTCAGGGCTAATCTACCACTTTGATTTGCCAAGTCAAAATGTCACTCGCTTGGATGCAATGTGCGCTCGGGATGATCCCGAGTTTTACCATGCCGATTAGGCAAAATATTGCATCGCCTGATGCAATCCGATTTTTTCTAGATCCTTGCCGAATATGCTAAGTGCCAAGGGAAAATTTTCCATAGCCAATTTTGTTGGGTTGCGCATGTAAAGAATGGGTGATCGATTGTGTCGATCACCTATTTTGAGCAGGCCAGAGTTAACAAATGTGCCAAAGTGTTAGAGTGATCAACCAAGATATTGAGTGTGGTTTTTCATGATTTTAGTGTGTCGATCAAGCAGTTTTGAACGTGTCAAACCATTTTCGCCAATATTCCTGTAACACCCCACCTCCGCTAGGGTCACTCACAAAGGGAATGCACTAGTTTTGGTGGAGTATTATCTACGTAAACATACATAGAGATATCACAAGGCAGAACATAAATAAAGCAGCGGTAGAAATTAAAAACCAAATTTCATTACTTTCAAGAAAAGAGTCAAAACCTCATATATCCAAAGTACAAATTATTCCATTACATCAAGTTCTAAATAAAGAAGCATAAACTTAAGATAACAAAAGTAAATTATTCCCCAAAAATAGCAGAAGTGCAGCCATAGCATAGCTCAAGACCAAACCGTACATGAGCTGACAGAAAGCAAGCTTAATCCAAGCTAAGAGCTAGCGTTTCCTCCCTGAGAACCTAGGGGGGGACGAAAGAAAAAGTGGCGAAAGAAAAAGGGTCAGTCATAAAGACTGGTAAGCCCTAGTGACTTTCAGCATAAAAACTAGTAAAAGTAACATGACATGTGAAAACTGGAATTAAACATAAGGATGATAACAGGACTCGTATGATAACTAAGATAACAAGATAAGTCAAGTCTAGCATCGCATATTCAAGATTCGCTGCACCAACTGTACTAGTATTCTAACCCATGTCAAGTATTAACCATGAAATGATCCCTTGGCCCAATATCATGAAATGACCCACTACGGGGTCCTACAGTACGATCTACTAATCGATCGGCTCCCTACAAGTTCTAGCTCGTCATGTGTCTGTGTCATACGGCCCAATCACGAAATGTAGTCACCTGTGCTAGGTCCACCATAGGGTGTATCAAGCCCTAGGGTGCCAACCATCGACACGAATCAAGCACGCACAGTGTAAACCTACTGGTGCCCAATGCCTGCTTTTTCAACTCCGGACTACGTACACGACCATTGTCCGCCTGAACCTACAATGGTGCACCAACTTAGCCGTCGTTCTGGTCGCTTACAATCAGCCCAGTAATCGTGCCCCACCCTGCCTAGTCCCAGGGTATCGTGATACATCTAAGTGGGTTACTGCTGAAAAGGACCTCGTAACTAGGGTTTCTAATGGGTTAGGTTTTGTCATTCAAATTCGTGACTTAACCCTATCCAATCATGTATCAAGTTAGTTAGGTGTTGTCTTTCATGTTCATGACTTAACCCTATCATGTAGCATAAATTCATTAATGCACCCCAACCTCTAACATTAGACTAGTTGTTGTGGTCACTGGATTTGCCGGGCGGTTCCGGACATATTTACACCACAACATTGTCTAACCTCGGGTTTTAGGTGCGATATGACCAACTACCCACATTGGATCCTATTGTTTGCAGTCACTGGATTCGTCGGGCGGTTCCGGTCAGATTTACATTGCAAACTCAACCCAACCTCGAGTTGGCCATTTTCAAGTTCGTTCTAGATTCATGACCATGTTCAAGTCTCATATCAAGTTCGTGACAAGTTTCAAGGTAAGTTTCATGTCCATATTCAGATTCAAGTTATAACAATGTTCATGTTCCAAGTTCATGGTAAATTCAGGTTTGCCTAAACTACCTAAATTGTATTCCCATCGCATGTGAATTCGAATTGATACAAACAAATCTAATTTGGGAATGACATAGAAAGAACGGGCATAAGGTGGCAAAAGTGATTACAAGTCAAGCATGGTATAACTTGAGATAAACGATTACAACAATACTGGCATATGGAGTAGTGGTCTCAAATATCAAATCTAGCAAAATAGGGTGATAGTCATGGTAACAGTTGACATAAGATAATAACCCCAAACTTGTGAATAACAACTAATTCAACATCACATGCATGAATATTATGGACATTAGGGGTTTTAGATATACAACATATATAGGTCCCAAATCAATTTCATATGAATATTACCACAAGTCAAGATTCAAGATGAATAGATCCAAGGTGAACAAATAGTAGATCCAAAATACTAGATCCAAAATGAACAATGATAGATCCAAGATATACAATGATAGATCCAAGATATTGTCATACTTAGGTTCAATTTCAATTTACAACATGTCCATATTAAGTTTAAAGTTTAGATCTAAAAGTAACTGGGGCTTACAGATCGTGGTTTGAGAATTAGAAAACAAAGAGGCGATGTTGAATCTCGAGTCTAACAGAAATCCCCCAAACAGCAATACTCTACACGTAGCCTTGTTGGAGAAGAAGCAATCCCTTTTCTCTAACTTTTCAACCAGAGTTTTAGCAGCATAAGGCCAGAGAGAAATTGTGTAGAGAGACTAGAGTTAGGGGCTGTTTATATAGGGTCAGGCCAACGAATTTAGACAGAAATCGGACTAGAAACATCAGAGTGGACTCTGACTCAAAAACAGGCTCGGCAACCAGGTCGACTCTATGGCCGACCTGGTCCTGGGCAGGTAGACACTATGGTCGACCCCCTGGTCGACCTGGTCCTGGGCGGGAAATTTCCCGCCCAGTCCGTTCTAGGGTTTGAATTCGAATCCTGAGCTGGTTTTGAACTTGAAATTTCTGAAACTTTGAAGGGTCATAACTTGGTCATACAGACTCCGATTTTCGAAAACTCGGGCTCGTTTCCAAGCAGAATTTCGAGACGAATGTAATGGTGTAACCCGTTGCCCTTGATCCTTATTTTAAAAATTAATTCTACCTTGATTTATGGTTATAACACGTTATTAAAATACGGGTTGTTACATTCTCCCCTCCTTAAAGGATTTCGTCCCCGAAATCTCTAAGTTAGAAAGAATATATCCTACCATCCAATCATCCATCTACTCAAAACATCATCCACAGGCAACCATTGTCCTTAAAAGATTTCTAGTGCTGTATGAACATATGCAGTAAGTGTGTGTATATGTACTTATCTAATGCAAAAGATCAGGCGGTTACTGATTCAGTAAACCTCCTTAATGCAAAATATGTTAGTGTAATGAGTCCAACATGTATGCAAATTCCTAACATAATTTATAATCTCTACATGAGTGCACATAACATTCATTCATATGAAACATCCAAGTGATAGCATAACAAGTTCCATCCATGTACAAGTATAAGCACTCATGCATATGCAACATGAAAATGTGACTGAGCCGATCTAGTGCCTAATGTGTGTCATGCATCCACTAGCAATCACTTGCAAACACTTGCAACCATTTGCAAACATCAACCATAACATGTTTTAATCACATGTTTACAGCCATATGGTTCTACCTATGGTTCTCAAGATAAGATCGAGAAGATAACAAGGAAAACATGGGTAGTAAAAGCATGATACGAAAGGTTTTCAAGTTTATAGGAAAAGAGATTGAGAATGTACCCTCAAAAAGAAATGGGTAAAGCTCGTGTATCTTCTCTTCGATTTCCCAAGTTGCGTCTTCTTGGACTTCACTCCACTGTACTTTAACTAGCTTGACTTCTCGATTCCTTAGCTTCTTGATCTCCGTTCCTAAGATACGAATCGGAACTCGCCTCAATGTTGCTTCTTTTTCCACTTCTACGCCTTCAAGGATGCTTGGCTCAACCACTTCGGCCGACTCATGTAAGCACTTTCGGAGATGCGAGACGTGAAAGACATTGTGTGCTCCGGTCAGCTTCTCGGGTAAGTCTACCTTATAGGCCATCTGCCCAATCCTCTCAGTGATAGGGAATGGTCCTACGAACCTTGGTGCTAGCTTTCCAACCGCTCCAAAACGAACCGCATTGCGTAAAGGAGAAACTTTTATAAAGACCATATCTCTGACTTTGAACTCTAGGTCTGTCCTTCTCTTGTCCGCATAAGATTTCTCTCTATCTTGGGCCGTTTTCATCCATCTTCGTATCAACTCAACCTTCTCAGAAGTGTCCCTTATCATTTCGGGCCCAAGTATAAGCCTGTCTGTCGTCTCCCACCAACAAGTTGGCGACTTGCACGGTCTTCCATACAGGGCTTCGAACGGTGCCATTCCGATGCTAGCTTGGTAACTATTATTATATGCAAACTCCACGAGAGGAAGATGGTCTTCCCAAGTACCACCAAAGTCAAGAATGCATAGCCTCAAAAGATCCTCTAGTACCCTATTTACCCTTTCGGTTTGTCCATCCGTCTTTGGGTGATAGGCCGTGCTTAAACTTAGTCGTGTACCCATTGCTTCTTGTAGACTATTCCAAAACTGGCTAGTGAAAATCGGGTCACGATCACTAAATATACTAGAAGGAACCCCGTGCAACCGTACTATCTCTCGAAGGTAAATAGACGCTAGCCATGATGCAGTCCTCTTGCTTTTCACTGGAATGAAGTGAGCACTTTTCGTGAGTCTATCAACTATGACCCATATGCTAGTGTAACACTCCACGTCCATTAATGTCACTCACGAAGGGAATGCATTAACTTCCATGGAGGTTATAAGTGAATATAGAACAGAAAAATTACAATAAGATAGATAGTAAATAGTACTTGGAAATCTAAAACTTCATTTTATTGCAGCGGAAATTAAACATGTTTGTTACATCATAAAACCATAGATCATAACCAAGTACAATATCCATCTTCGTGAAAAACAAAATACATAATCCCATTACATAAATAGCCATTAAAAAGATAACAAGCTGGACTTTACTTCAACGGTCCAAGCTTTCCAAAGAGAGATGAAGTAATTCAATCAAACTCCATTAGAGCTGGGCCCAACCTGAGGACCTGGAGGGGGAAAAAGGATAGAAATAGAGGGGGTCAGACATAAAGTCTGGCGAGTATGATAATTCTAACAATACTATTATCAAAATAACTAGACTAAGGCATAAGCTGGAAGACAAGTAAATGTACGTCTATGAACTCTTAGGAAGATAAAGATAGCGTTTAAGATAACGTTAAAGATAACGGTAAAGGCACACCTAATTACTAACGAATGATTACTACACTGCACCGCACATTACTACACTGCACCACACCAGTCACCCTATTGTTTGATCCCACTTGCTTCACACAGAAACTTTATAAATAGCCTTACGTACCCCTAGCTGACTACATAGGTGTCGTCTGCCCCTATCTCCACTAGGTGTACCCCACTACCCACTTTCGATCGGCTCCCTACTCGTAGATACCCGTGCTGGCCCCACAGTGGGGTGTATCACTCCCCTAAAGTGGCAACCCGATACAACTTGAGAATGCACGGCTTATACCTACACGATGCAACAACGTCTTACCTACCAGCCCGGGTCCACACACACATATGAAACCCGTTGGACTTGCGTTGCCACTGCTCCCCGTTTTGGCCTCTTACAGTCAAACCCAGCATGCGTGTCCCGTCCTCGACTTGGGTCGAGCCCACAAAGATACATTTGGGATACTGGTCGAAATGGGCCCCCACAAGCTACCCACCTAAGCTTGTCACTAGTATATCCCACTTAACCCTCTTAGTCATGTTCATTTACATGTGTGTTTGGTTAAGTCTTACTAATCGTATTTCACATGCCACTAAGGGCACCCCCTAGATTCCTTGTGCCACCCAAGGCACCTACATAACCCCCCATGTCCCACTTTACATGTTTATATGGTTAAGTATTTCTTAATTCATTCAGGCCATAACCTCATAAAGACCTCTCACATTAGACTGGCATTTATGGTAGCTGGATTTGCCGGGCGGGTCTGGGCAGTCTTACACCATAAAAGAGTCTAACCTCGTGTCTTTACAACGGTTATGCTTTATTTTAGGCCTAGGACCTCTCACATTGGGCTGACATTTGTGACCACTGGATTTGTCGGGCGGGTCCGGGTAGGTTTACGTCACAAACGAGTCCAACCTCGTGTCCTAAGCATTGATTAACACTTAAAATCTTTTACCCCAGTTTTCATAATTCCCTATTCAAATTATTAATTAAGTCATCTTTTAATGATGTCCATAATTGACTCAATTATGGCCATCCACTTATGGCATGCAAAATCATATCAATTGCACCCCAACTTTTTAATATTAAATCCTTAATATTACCCCTACCCCACGTTTATACGTTCGCTTATTCAACGCATAATATAGGCTAGACTTGTATAGTCTTACACCTAGCACAAAGATAAATTATCACAACATATAGACAATTAAAATAAATCTAATCATAATAGGGGTGAAACTTGCATAAACTACACATGTTAAGGATCAAAAGGTGTCAACTTGTTAAATGTCTCAATTTATATGATATGATCATAGCCCAAATCTATACATAAACTTGCATATGGGGTTTTTAGGCAACATAATGATGGTGTGAACTAGCATAGGATATCACATATGTCATAGCATAATTCTAGATGTCATAATAGATGTCTTGGTATATGTTCATAACTTTTCTAATCAATCTAACTTGCATATGTGACTTGTCATATAGATCAACATAACCCAAACATGATGATTTAATTAATATGAACTAACTAACATAGATGGTAACATCATGGCCTTTTTAACATGTATGATTCATCACAACTTAGCATAGAAACTTTCAACATACATAACATCATCATAGCATGATTTACAACATATAAGATATCATCATCACATAACATTGGATTTACAATATACATGATAGCAAAAGTGGTTTACAACAACATATATGATAATTCACATCATCTACTCATAATCCATTCATAACTCAACCTAATTAAAATGATAATAATCTTGTTAAGATCATCATACTCTCAATTTAGAGAAGAAAAGAGAGAGTTTTGCTTTGCTTTAGGGTTGAGAGAATTAGAATTGAATTTGCTTTTCTTCTTTCTTAGTTGGCGGCGGCTCCATTGATTTCCATGGCGGCGGTAACTATTCTATTTTAATTAGGTTTAGGGTTAGCATTAGGATGTATTTATAGGTGTAGGAAGTTATTTAGGACCATTAGATTAACCCTGAACCATGAGAACCAATCAAATGCAAAATCTGCATTTGAGCGAATCGGCCCAAGGGTTGACAGCCAAACACCCTGGATTAACCCCTAGTCGACCAAGCGGGGCTCGGGTCGACCTCAAAAATGGGCCGGTTCGGTTATTCCCCCTCCCAATTCGCTGTTTTGAACTTTTTCGCATATTTATTTATTTAATTTTTAATTTATATATATATATATATATCAATATATATATATTTCTCTGCGCAACCCATTTCACTTCATTCTTTTCTAAAAATTAAGTATACTTTAATTTGTGAATTTTAATGTTATAAAATTACGGGGTGTTACATTCTCCCCTCCTTAAAGGATTTCGTCCCCGAAATCTCCAAGTCAAGAAGAATGTATATCCTACCATCTAATCGTCCATCTACTCAACCATCAAACACCAGCATCCATTGTCCTTAAAAGACTTCTAATGCTTTAATGTTTATATGCACAGTGTGTGTATATGTCCATATCTAATGCAAAATTAGGCGGTCTACTGATTCAGTCGACCTCCTTAGTGCAATTCATGATAGTGCCATGCGTCCAATATGTATGCAAAAGATTCCTAATGATACATATTAATTCTATATGCGTGCACAACCATCCACCCGAATGCAACAACTATATGATAATACAACCATTATACATCCATTTTACTAAATACATCCATATATATGCAATATGCAATATGAAGTGACTGAGCCGATCTGGTGCCTAATAGTGTGTGTATATGCATCCACGAGCAACCACTAGCAAACACTTGCATCCACTTTGCATCCACCATACATAACATGTCTCAAACACATGTTTCAACCATAGGATTATCCTAACTAAAGGTCAAAGATACTAGCGAGAGGATATACTAAAGATAAGATAAGTACAAGCTAAGCGATAAAGGAGAAATTAAAGGACATACCCTCAAAAAGAAAAGGGTATCGTGAACGCATCTTCTCTTCTGTCTCCCAAGTAGCGTTGCTCTCATCATCTCCCCATTGCACTTTGACTAGTCTGACCTCTCGATTCCTCAACCTCTTGATCTCCGACCCAAGAATGCGCGTAGGAGCTCGTCGAATTGTCGCATCACGCTCTATCTCCACCTCTCTAAGCAAGCTCGGCTCTACCACTTCCGCGGTCTCGTGCAAGCACTTCCTCAAATCTGACACATGGAATACGTCATGTACACCACTAAGTCTCTCGGGCAACTCCACTCTATACGCCATCCGTCCAATCCTCTCCTTAATAGGAAACGACCCTACAAACCTTGGTGCTAATTTCCCAACGGACCCAAAGCGAACAACGTTTCGTAATGTAGACACTTTGACAAAGACCATGTCCCCAACTTCAAACTCGAGATCTGTCCTCCTCTTATCCGCATAAGATTTCTGCCTATCTTGCGCTGCTTTCATCCTCCTTCGAATCAAGTCGATCTTCTCTGAAGTCTCCTTAATCATATCGGGCTCAAGTAAGATCTTATCCGTAGATTCCCACCAACATGTAGGTGAACGACAAGGTCGTCCATATAGAGCTTCGAATGGTGCCATACCAATGCTGGACTGAAAGCTATTATTATATGCGAACTCAACCAATGGAAGATGCTCTTCCCATGTACCCCCAAAGTCTAGGATACATAGCCTCAACAGATCCTCTTGAATGCGATTCACCCTCTCAGTCTGGCCGTCCGTCTGAGGATGATATGCGGTGCTCAAACATAACTGAGTCCCTACCGCCTCTTGAAAGCTTCTCCAAAATTCGCTAGTGAAAATAGGATATCGGTCGCTCACTATGCTTGAAGGAACACCGTGCAAACGAACTATCTCTCGAACGCATACAGAAGCTAACCATGGAGCAGTCCTCTTACTCTTCACGGGAATAAAATGGGCACTCTTAGTAAGTCTATCTACTATAACCCAAATTCCCGTATTACCCTTCCTCGATCGAGGTAATCCATCCACAAAATCCATCGAGATGCTTTCCCATTTCCATAGTGGAACCTCCAATGGGTGAAGCAACCCACCGGGTTTCTTTTGCTCCGCTTTTACTTGTTGGCACACCAAGCATCTAGCGACATACTCGGCCACGTCTTTCTTCATGTCGGCCCAAAAGTAAACTCTCTTCATGTCTTTGTACATCTTGTCCCCGCCGGGATGAATGGTCATCTTCGAACGATGTGCTTCATCAAGAATAGTCTTCCTTAGGTCATCGTCTTTTGGTATACAAAGTCTACCGTCCCTACGTAACCAACCCTTATCGTCTAGGGTATACCTACGGAGATGGCTTGATGACTCCCCTCCTTTGAGTTTTTCTACTAACTCAACCAACTGCGGGTCGTCTCGCTGTGCCTCGCCAATCCGTCCCAAAAGCGTAGGTCTGACCTCCAAGGATGCTAGCAAACCGGGTACGAAGTCAACGGAAGGTCTAAAGTCAAACATCGAAATGAATTCTAAACTTCGCCGCTCAACAAACAAAGGACTTAAGGATAATCTTTTTCTACTTAAGGCGTCTGCCACCACGTTACCCTTGCTAGGGGTATAGGCTATTTCGAAGTCGTAGGACGCTAAGAACTCCATCCACCTTTGTTGCCTTAAGTTCAAGTCCTTTTGAGAGAATAGGTATTTTAAAGACTTGTGGTCAGTGAATAATTCGAATTTCTCGCCAAGAAGATAATGACGCCAAGACTTAAGCGCGAAAACAATAGCGGCCAACTCTAGGTCATGTGTGGGGGTAATTCTTCTCATGCGCTCTCAACTGCCTTCCACCATAGGCTATTACCCTGCCCTCTTGCATTAAGACTGCGCCTAGT
This sequence comes from Allium sativum, assembly GCA_030737875.1. Lineage (NCBI taxonomy): Eukaryota > Viridiplantae > Streptophyta > Magnoliopsida > Asparagales > Amaryllidaceae > Allium > Allium sativum. Next base: position 707,422,215 of record CM060915.1, read on the forward strand.
CCTGTCCCACAAGCGTCAGTATAACGGTAAACGGCTTACTCCCGTCTGGCAATACTAAGACTGGGGCTGAAGTCAAAGCTCTCTTCAAACGTTGGAACGCATCATCACAATCTACGTCCCATGTGAAAACTAGGTTCTTCTTCGTCAAGCGTGTCAGTGGAGCTGATATCTTTGCGAAGTCTTTGATAAACTTCCTATAGTAGCCAGCCAAGCCCAAGAAACTTCTCACTTCGGTAGCATTTTTCGGAACCTTCCAATCTTGGATGGCCACCACCTTCGCAGGATCTACAGCTATCCCTTCTTTGGAAACCACGTGTCCTAAGAACCGTACTTCCTTCCTCCAAAAGTGACACTTAGAAAATTTAGCTTTAAGCTTATGCACTCGAAGAGTCTCCAACACTTCCCTAAGATGTAGGGCATGCTCTTCTTCATCCTTAGAAAAGATCAAGATGTCATCTACAAAGACTACCACGAATTTGTTAAGGTACTCCCTAAACACCCTACTCATCAAATCAACAAAGTATGCGGGGGCGTTTGTCAAACCGAAGGGCATCACTAGCCATTCACAGAAACCGTCCGGAGTCCTAAAGGCAGTCTTGTCAATGCTATCCTCAGCCACTCTCAACTGATGGAAACCAGTGGCTAAGTCCAACTGCGAAAACACTGAGGCGCCAACTAACTGATCGAAGAGATTGTCAATCCTCGGCAGTGGGTGTCTGTTCTTCTTAGTAAGCTTATTAAGTTCTCTATAGTCCACACAAAGTCTAAGGGACCCATCCGCCTTCGTGGCAAATACTACTGGAGCACCCCACTCCGATATACTTCGTCTTATGAACCCCTTCTCAAGCAACTCCTTCACTTGCTTATCGAGTTCCCTTCTTTCACGTGGAGCCATGTGGCGTACTGGCAAAGATACTGGTTTCGCATTATCCACAAGATATATTCGAAAATCTATCTCCCGCTTCGGAGGCAAGCCCTTCACCTCCTCAAACACATCCGAATATTCTCGGACCACTCTAACAGATCGTAGATTTTCCTCAGACGCGTCAAGCGATTCTAGATAACTTAGCATAACCGAATTTATGGGATTACAGAAGATTTCGAGAGTGTTGCCAAGGCGAGTCACGAGCCTAACTACTCTCCTTTCACAATCAAGAACGGCCCCATTTCCGGATAACCAATCCATTCCTAAAATTAGCCCATAGCCCGTGAAGCCCAACACATAAGCATCACATCTAAATTCAACGCTAAGTATGGAAATTTTCAAATCCAAACACATCATGGACAAATAAGCTGAGCCCCCTATTGGAGTCGAAACAACTAAGGGATCCTCTACTAAACTGGTGTTTAAGTGCAGTGATTCAACTAATGATGTAGAGATAAACGAATGTGATGCGCCCGAATCGAATAAGGTACGGACAGGATGATCAAACAGAAAAACTAAGCTTTCAACAGAAATGGTTCTACCTCGTTCTTGCAGCGGTGGGACCGCGAGAGCCTGAACTTGTCCCCTTGCCTGCCCTGGTGCCATAAGAGCCTGCACCTGTCCTCCCGAGGTAGCTCCTGCCCTCTGTCCCTTCTTTGGGCAGTCCTTCACTAAATGTCCTGCATCGCCACAATGGAAACAGCCTGTCTTCTTTTTCTTTCGGCAATCCTTGCTGAGATGGCCTGGTGTCCCACAGTTAAAACATTTCTTCTTTCCCTTGCCGTTATTGTCTTTACCACCCTTCTTGTTTTGCTGTTGTGGTTTCTTCTGATCCCCCTTCTTCTCGGGTGCCTTATCAGCTTTAGCGCTTTTCTCCTCATGCATAAGCGCCATTTCTAATAACTTCTCAAAGGTGGCCCCCATAGGGATGTGGGTCATAGCCAACCCTTGTAATGGTTCATTCAAGCCATTCACGAACCTTAGAGCCTTCTTCTCCGGCGTTTTTACTAAGTCCAAGCCAAACCTTGCTAACTGATTAAATTTATTGACATATTCTTTCACTGATGAGCTTCCTTGCTTCAATGTCAAGAACCTTTCCATATATAGATTTTCTTCCGCCCTTGAGAGAAACTTCGCCTCGAACCTACGTCTGAAATCCGCCCAAGAGTCAACAGGACGCTCCCCATTAGTGACCTCCCACCAAAACGAGGCCTCTCCCTTCATCAACCAAGCTGCTAATTGAACTCTCCTCCCTTCTTCTACTTCAAAAATTTCTAGCAATTCTTCCACCTCCTTAAGCCAATCTCTAGCTTCCACAAACGTTTCTGACCCTTGAAATGGTTTTCCACCCATAGCCTTGAATTCCTTGCACGTCTTTGCAAAAGTATCTACGCGAGGAGGAGGAGGAGGAGGAGGAACGGGTGCAACTGGTGGTGGAGGAACATTGGCTGGACCTGCAGCGGTCCTAGCCTCTAATAACCTCCTATACCATCCCGGTATAGTTACACCGTCGGGTAGATTAAGATCTTCAGCCATGCTGAAACGAAAAAGGAAAGATTCAGAATGGAGAATTCGAAAGATAAAGATATGGGCTATTGGGGATTATGTTTTTCTTAAAAACTTTTCTCTTTAAATTTCTCATTAAAACATGTTTTTGAAAACACTTCTTCCAAAAATAACTATTTTTCTAAAGTATTTTTATCTGTTCTGGTAACCGTAAGCTCTGATACAACGTGTAACACCCCACGTCCATTAATGTCACTCACGAAGGGAATGCATTAACTTCCATGGAGGTTATAAGTGAATATAGAACAGAAAAATTACAACAAGACAGATAGTAAATAGTACTTGGAAATCTAAAACTTCATTTTATTGCAGCGGAAATTAAACATGTTTGTTACATCATAAAACCATAGATCATAACCAAGTACAATATCCATCTTCGCGAAAAACAAAATACATAATCCCATTACGTAAATAGCCATTAAAAAGATAACAAGCTGGAATTTACTTCAACAGTCCAAGCTTTCCAAAGAGAGATGAAGCAATTCAATCAAACTCCACTAGAGTTGGGCCCAACCTGAGGACCTGGAGGGGGAAAAAGGATAGAAATAGAGGGGGTCAGACATAAAGTCTGGCGAGTATGATAATTCTAACAATACTATTATCAAAATAACTAGACTAAGGCATAAGCTGGAAGACAAGTAAATGTCTATGAACTCTTAGGAAGATAAAGATAGCGTTTAAGATAACGTTAAAGATAACGGTAAAGGCACACCTAATTACTAACGAATGATTACTACACAGCACCGCACATTACTACACTGCACCACACCAGTCACCCTATTGTTTGATCACACTTGCTTCACACAGAAACTTTATAAATAGCCTTACGTACCCCAAGCTGACTACATAGGTGCCTTCTGCCCCTATCTCCACTAGGTATAACCCACTACCCACTTTCGATCGGCTCCCTACTCGTAGATACCCGTGCTGGCCCCACAGTGGGGTGTATCACTCCCCTAAAGTGGAAACCCGATACAACTTGAGAATGCACGGCTTATACCTACACGATGCAACAACGTCTTACCTACCAGCCCGGGTCCACACATGCATATGAAACCCGTTGGACTTGCGTTGCCACCGCTCCCCGTTTTGGCGTCTTACAGTCAAACCCAGCATGTGTGTCACGTCCTCGACTTGGGTCGAGCCCACAAAGATACGTTTGGGATACTGGTCGAAATGGGCCCCAACTAGCTACCCACCTAAGCTTGTCACTAGTATATCCCACTTAACCCTCTTAGTCATGTTCATTTACATGTGTGTTTGGTTAAGTCTTACTAATCGTATTTCACATGCCACTAAGGGCACCCCCTAGATTCCTTGTGCCACCCAAGGCACCTACTTAACCCCCCATGTCCCACTTTACATGTTTATCTGGTTAAGTATTTCTTAATTCATTCAGGCCATAACCTCATAAAGACCTCTCACATTAGACTGGCATTTATGGCAGCTGGATTTGCCGGGCGGGTCCGGGCAGTCTTACACCATAAAAGAGTCTAACCTCGTGTCTTTACAACGTTTATGCTTTAGTTTAGGCCTAGGACCTCTCACATTGGGCTGACATTTGTGACCACTAGATTTGTCGGGCGGGTCCGGGCAGGTTTACGTCACAAACGAGTCCAACCTCGTGTCCTAAGCATTGATTAACACTTAAAATCTTTTACCCCAGTTTTAATAATTCCCTATTCAAATTATTAATTAAGTCAACTTTTAATGATGTCCATAATTGACTCAATTATGGCCATCCACTTGTGGCATGCAAAATCATATCAATTGCACCCCAACTTTTTAATATTAAATCCTTAATATTACCCCTACCCCACGTTTATACGTTCGCTTATTCAACGCATAATATAGGCTAGACTTGTATAGTCTAACACCTAGCACAAAGATAAATTTTCACAACATATAGACAATTAAAATAAATCTAATCATAATAGGGGTGAAACTTGCATAAACTACACATGTTAAGGATCAAAAGGTGTCAACTTGTTAAATGTCTCAATTTATATGATATGATCATAGCCCAAATCTATACATAAACTTGCATATGGGGTTTTTAGGCAACATAATGATGGTGTGAACTAGCATAGGATATCACATATGTCATAGCATAATTCTAGATGTCATAATAGATGTCTTGGTATATGTTCATAACTTTTCTAATCAATCTAACTTGCATATGTGACTTGTCATATAGATCAACATAACCCAAAGATGATTTTATTAATATGAACTAACTAGCATAGATGGTAACATCATGACCTTTTTAACATGTATGATTCATCACAACTTAGCATAGAAACTTTCAACATACATAACATCATCATAGCATGATTTACAGCATATAAGATATCATCATCACATAACATTGGATTTACAATATACATGATAGCAAAAGGGGTTTACAACAACATATATGATAATTCACATCATCTACTCATAATCCATTCATAACTCAACCTAATTAAAATGATAATAATCTTGTTAAGATCATCATACTCACAATTTAGAGAAGAAAAGAGAGAGTTTTGCTTTGCTTTAGCGTTGAGAGAATTAGAATTGAATTTGCTTTTCTTCTTTCTTAGTTGGCGGCGGCTCCATTGATTTCCATGGCGGCGGTAACTATTCTATTTTAATTAGGTTTAGGGTTAGCATTAGGATGTATTTATAGGTGTAGGAAGTTATTTAGGACCATTAGATTAACCCTGAACCATGAGAACCAATCAAATGCAAAATCTGCATTTGAGCGAATCGGCCCACGGGTTGACAGCCAAACACCCTGGATTAACCCCTAGTCGACCCAGCGAGGCTCGGGTCGACCTCAAAAATGGGCCGGTTCAGTTATTCCCCCTCCCAATTCGCTGTTTTGAACTTTTTTGCATATTTATTTATTTAATTTTTAATTTATATATATATATATATTTCTCTGCGCAACCCATTTCACTTAATTCTTTTCTAAAAATTAAGTATACTTTAATTTGTGAATTTTAATGTTATAAAATTACGGGGTGTTACAGCTAGTATTTCCCTTCCTTGACCTAGGCAGTCCATCCACGAAATCTATCGAGATACTCTCCCATTTCCATTGCGGAACCTCCAAAGGATGTAATAGCCCACCGGGCTTCTTCGACTCGGCCTTTACTTGTTGGCACACCATGCACTTCGAAACGAACTCTTCCATGTCCTTTTTCATTCCAGGCCAAAAGAAAATGTGTTTCATATCCCTGTACATTTTATCCCCTCCGGGATGTATGGTCATCTTCGAGTGATGCGCCTCCTCGAGGACTTTCCTTACTAAGTCTCCCACTCGTCGGACACATAGCCTTCCATCACGCCTTAGCCATCCCTTGTCATCTATGGCATACCTACCGAGGTGACTTGACGTCTCACCACTAATCAGCTTGTCCATGATTTCGACTATCTGTGGGTCTTCCTTCTGTGAAGTCCCTACTTGATCTAGAAGTATAGGTCTTAACTCAAGAGATGCTAACGTAACAGTCAATGAATCAACAACAGGTGTAAAATCAAAGGTTGCTATAAACTCTAGACTTTTCCTTTCAATAAACAAGGGGCTCAAGGTCAACCTTTTCCTTCTTAGCGCATCCGCCACCACGTTACCCTTGCCAGGGGTATAAGCTATATCGAAGTCATATGATGCCAAGAATTCCATCCACCGTTGTTGTCTCAGATTCAAATCTTTCTGTGAGAAGAGGTACTTAAGCGATTTGTGGTCGGTATACAGCTCGAACCTCTCCCCTAGAAGATAATGGCGCCAAGATTTAAGTGCAAAAACGATCGCCGCCAACTCCAAGTCATGTGTGGGATAGTTCTTCTCATGAACTTTAAGTTGTCTACCCCCATAGCATATCACTTTCCCTTCTTGCATTAGGACAGCGCCTAATCATATGCCACACGCATCTGTGTACACCGTAAACATCTTACTTCCATCGGGTAATGCCAAAACTAGAGCTGTGGTGAGGGCTTTCTTGAGTCTCTGAAAAGCAATCTCACATTCTATGTCCCATGCAAACGCTAGGTTTTTCTTCGTTAACCTAGTAAGAGGGGCTGAAATCTTAGCGAAGTCCTTAATGAGCTTCCTATAATAGCCTGCCAAACCGAGAAAGCTTCTCACCTCCGTTGCGTTCTTAGGAATTTTCCAGTCTTGCACCGCAACTACCTTTGCGGGGGTCCACGGCTATGCCTTGCTTAGAAACTACATGTCCAAGAAACCGAACTTCCTTCCTCTAAAAATGGCATTTGGAGAACTTAGCCTTTAACTGGTGTGCTCTAAGCGTATCCATGACTTCCTTGAGATGTCTAGCATGCTCTTCTTCATCTTTTGAGAAGATCAAAATATCATCCACGAAAACCACTACAAACTTGTTAAGGAACTCCTGAAACACCCTACTCATCAAATCTACAAAGTACGCGGGTGCATTCGTTAACCCAAACGGCATGACGAGCCATTCGAAGAACCCATCTGGAGTCCTAAACGCAGTTTTGTCAATGCTATCCTCAGCCACTCTAAGCTGATGGAATCCTGTGGCTAGATCGAGTTCTGAGAAAACTGATGCTTCCACATGCTGGTCAAACAAATCATCGATTCTTGGTAGTGGGTGTCTATTTTTCTTAGTTAGCTTGTTTAACTCACGATAATCTACGCATAGACGAAGCAAACCATCCGCCTTAGTAGCGAATACCACAGGAGCACCCCATTCAGAAATGCTTTGTCTTATGAAATTTTTCTCAAGCAACTCCTTAACTTGTTTACTGAGGTCTCTTCTTTCTCGTGGGGCCATGTGCCTAACGGGCAATGAAACTGGCTTGGCATTATCAACAAGATAAATTTGGAAGTCTATCTCGCGTTTAGGAGGTAACCCCTTCACCTCATCAAAGACATCTGGATATTATCGGACCACTCTTACAGATTGCAAATTGTCGATGGACGAGTCAAGAGATTCAAGATAACACAACATGACCGGACCCTTAGGGTTACAAGAAATTTCAAGGGTATTACCAAGGCGAGTCATGAGCCTCACTACCCTTTGTTCACAATCAAGAATGGATCTATAATTGGACAGCCAATCCATACCTAGGATCAAACCGTATCCCATAAATCCGAGAACATAAGCATTACACGTGAATTCTACGCTTAAGATAGAAATCCTCAAATCCACACACATCATAGATAAATGAGCGGAGCCTCCAATTGGATTTGAAACTATAACGGGATCCTCAACCAGACTAGTACTTAGGTGCAGATTTTTAACAACATCAGAAGAAATAAAAGTATGCGATGCGCCAGAGTTAAATAAGGTTCGAACAGGAAATTCAGAAATGTAAACAAGGCTTTCTACGGAAATATTACTACCTCGGTCAAGTGCTGGAGTGGTGTTGAGAGCATGCAACTGCCCTCCAGAAGGTCCTGCTTGCTGGGCCTGCCCTTGCCCCTGCCCTTGCTTCTTAGGGCAATCTTTGCTGATGTGTCCAGTATCTCCACAATGAAAGCATTCACCCATCTTTCTCTTCTTCCTTCTACAGTCTTTAGCTAGATGTCCCGTAATACCACAAAAGTTGCACTTCCTTGTCTCACGTGGTTTGTTAGTATTGTTGTTGTTGTTCTTGTTATTCTTGTTATTCTTGTTGCCTCCCTTCTTGAAGTCAAACTTCTTATTCTGAGTCTCATTAGGCTTAACCTCCTTCTTGATATTCTTGTCTTCCTCATGAAGTAGGGCCATATCCACCAAGCTTTCAAAGGTCGCCCCCATGGGTATATGAGTTATGGCCAAACTGTGTAGTGGCTCATTCAATCCTCGAGCAAAGCGTTCAGCCTTCTTCTGAGCTGTGTTAACCAAGTCCAATCCGAACCTAGCAAGCTGATTAAACTTATTCACGTACTCCCTAACGGTCATGTCCCCTTGCTAAAGTGCTTGGAACCTCTCCATCTGAAGGTTCTCTTCTGCTGACGATAAGAAATTAAGCCCAAACCTCTCTCTAAAGTCTGCCCAAGTCTCAACTGGCCTGGTAGCGTTGGTGACTTCCCACCAAAATGCAGCTTCCTCTTTCAACAACCATGCTGCCAACTGAACTTCCCTATGATCCTCCACATCGAAGATAATAAACAAGTCTTCAGTCTCCTTTAGCCAGTTTCGTGCCTCAATGAAGGTTTCAGTTCTAACGAAGTTCTTGCCGCCTATTGCTTTAAAGTCTTTGCATATTTTGGCAAAGGCGGTGCCATGAGGAGGAGGAGGAACCGCGACCACTGGGGGAGGAGGAGGAGGGATGTCTGCCGGGCCCGCACCGTTGGCCCTAGCTTCTAAGTACCTTCGGAACCATCCAGGTACGGGTACTCCTTCAGGAAGGTTAAGATCAGACATGCTGAAAAAGAAAAAGATTCAAACGAGGAAACAAAGGAAAGTGCTAATGGCTTTTGGGGAATAGCCTTTTTAAACATAAAACTTTTATTGAAAAATGCTTCTTTATAAACGGTTTTGGAAAATAGTTTTGGAAGGTTTTTAAAACTTTTGCCCCATCTGGTAACCTTCTGCTCTGATACCAAATGTAACACCCCACCTCCGCTAGGGTCACTCACAAAGGGAATGCACTAGTTTTGGTGGAGTATTATCTAGGTAAACATACACAGAGATATCACAAGGCAGAACATAAATAAAGCAGCGGTAGAAATTAAAAACCAAATTTCATTACTTTCAAGAAAAGAGTCAAAACCTCATATATCCAAAGTACAAATTATTCCATTACATCAAGTTCTAAATAAAGAAGCATAAACTTAAGATAACAAAAGTAAATTATTCCCCAAAAATAGCAGAAGTGCAGCCATAGCATAGCTCAAGACCAAACCATACATGAGCTGACAGAAAGCAAGCTTAATCCAAGCTAAGAGCTAGCGTTTCCTCCTTGAGAACCTGGGGGGGAACGAAAGAAAAAGGGGCAAAAGAAAAAGGGTTAGTCATAAAGACTGGTAAGCCCTAGTGACTTTCAGCATAAAAACTAGTAAAAGTAACATGACATGTGAAAACTGGAACTAAACATAAGGATGATAACGGGACTGGTATGATAACTAAGATAACAAGATAAGTAAAGTCTAGCATCGCATATTCAAGATTCGCTGCACCAACTGTACTAGTATTCTAACCCATGTCAAGTATTAACCATGAAATGATCCCTTGGCCCAATATCATGAAATGACCCATTACGGGGTCCTACAGTACGATCTACTAATCGATCGGCTCCCTACAAGTTCTAGCTCGTCATGTGTCTATGTCAAACGGCTCAATCACGAAATGTAATCACCTGTGCTAGGTCCACCATAGGGTGTATCAAGCCCTAGGGTGCCAACCATCGACACGAATCAAGCACGCACAGTGTAAACCTACTGGTGCCCAATGCCTGCTTTTTCAACTCCGGACTACGTGCACGACCATAGTCCGCCTGAACCTACAATGGCGCACCAACTCAGCCGTCGTTCTGGTCACTTACAATCAGCCCAGTAATCGTGCCCCACCCTGCCTAGTCCCAGGGTATCGTGATACATCTAAATGGGTTACTGGTGAAAAGGACCTCGTAACTAGGGTTTCTAATGGGTTAAGTTTTGTCATTCAAATTCGTGACTTAACCCTATCCAATCATGTATCAAGTTGGTTAGGTGTTGTCTTTCATGTTCATGACTTAACCCTATCATGTAGCATAAATTCATTAATGCACCCCAACCTCTCACATTAGACTAGTTTTTGTGGTTATTGGATTTGCCGGGCGGTTCCGGGTAGATTTACACCACAACATAGTCTAACCTCGGGTTTTAGGTGCGATATGACCAACTACCCACATTGGATCCTATTGTTTGCAGTCACTGGATTCGCCGAGCAGTTCCGGGCAGATTTACACTGCAAACTCAACCCAACCTCGAGTTGGCCATTTTCAAGTTCGTTCTAGAGTCATGACCATGTTCAAGTCTCATATCAAGTTCGTGACAAGTTTCAAGGTAAGTTTCATGTCCATATTCAGATTCAAGTTATAACAATGTTCATGTTCCAAGTTCATGGTAAATCCAGGTTTGCCTAAACTACCCAAATCGTATTCCCATCGCATGTGAATTCGAATTGATACAAACAAATCTAATTAGGGAATAACATAGAAAGAACGGGCATAAGGTGGCAAAGTGATTACAAGTCAAGCATGGTATAACTTGAGATAAACGATTACAACAATACTGGCATATGGAGTAGTGGTCTCAAATATCAAATCTAGCAAAATAGGGTGATAGTCATGGTAACAGTATACATAAGATAATAACCCCAAACTTGTGAATAACAACTAATTCAACATCACGGGCATGAATATTATGGACATTAGGGGTTTTAGATATACAACATATATAGGTCCCAAATCAATTTCATATAAATATTACCACAAGTCAAGATTCAAGATGAATAGATCCAAGGTGAACAAATAGTAGATCCAAAATGAACAATGATAGATCCAAGATATACAATGATAGATCCAAGATAATTGTCATACTTAGGTTCAATTTCAATTTACAGCATGTCCATATTAAGTTTAAAGTTTAGATCTAAAAGTAACTGGGGCTTACAGATCGTGGTTTGAGAATTAGAAAACAAAGAGGCGATGTTGAATCTCGAGTCTAACAGAAATCCCCCAAACAGCAATATATTACACGTAGCCTTGTTGGAGAAGAAGCAATCCCTTTTCTCTAACTTTTCGACTAGAGTTTTAGCAACATAAGGCTAGAGAGAATTTATGTAGAGAGACTAGAGTTAGGGGCGGTTTATAAAGGGTCAGGCCAACGAATTTAGATAGAAATCGGACTAGAAACATCAGAGTGAACCCTGACTCAAAAATGGGCTAGGCAACCAGGTCGACACCCAGGTCGACTCTATGGTCAACCTGGTCCTGGGTAGGTCGACACTATGGTCCACCCCCAGGTCGACCTAGTCCTGGGCAGGAAATTTCCCACCCAGTCCGTTCTGGGGTTTGAATTCGAAATTTGAATTCGAATCCTGAGCTGTTTTTGAACTTTAAATTTCTGAAACTTTAAAGGGTCATAACTTGGTCATACGAACTCCGATTTTTGAAAACCCGGACTCGTTTCCAAGCAGAATTTCGAGACGAACGTAATGGTGTAACCTGTTGCCATTGATCCTTATTTTAAAAATTAATTCTGCCTTGATTTATGGTTATAACACGTTATTAAAATACGGGTTGTTACAATTCCAGATTTCAATGCCATGAGTCATGCAACCCATTTTTCGTGATCGACCCGTGTCGATCAACTGTTTTTGAGTGCGCGACACCGATTTTTACCAAAACCATATATTTTTATGCGATGGATTTTGCCACGTGATCGGACCGACACGCTCGAGCATTTTGAGCTGATTGAAGCGAGTCGGTCACATATTTTTACTATGCTAGTTTTTTCTAGTCCATCGAAGATGACTTTACGAATCAACGCCATTTCCAAGCCTTTTATGAATACTTCGCGACTTCGACCAAATCGCTTTGTGTTTTTGACGACGTTACTGACAGTTGAACTTGCCGCTAACCAAAATCTCGATGTGTGACATCTTCGACCAAAAAGCATGTCAACATAAATCAAGTTTCAAAATGTAATTTACAAAAGAATTTTATAAAGGGTTTTAAGTGAATATAGTTATACAAAGAATTTTTATAAAAGCTATAGGAAGAGTTTTACACTTAACTAAGTTTATAATAAGTTTTACAAAACTATAAATGAAGATTTTGTAAATGAATCTGCCTTTATACATGATTACAAAGTGTTCTAAACTAAGGTTTATATATAGCCTTATGATTATAAATCGAATAATAAAGGATTTTAGAAACGCGTAATGATTTCAACTATGAATGGTTTATAAAAAAGTTACAGAATATGAAAAGAAGTTATAAATGATTTGACTTGACTTCAAAAACAAAGTTATAAATGACTTGATTTACAAATAAATGGAATCTATAAGATTTTAACAATGATTTAAATTTGCAAAATCTATATATATTTTTGAATTAGAATATATAATATGCTTATTTTACTTTATCTCGACTTTCAATGATGAAGCTCGTACTACCACATGAATTTGGAAGGTGGTTTCACTATTACTCGACGAATAGTAAAGTTTAAATAGGAACTGGTATTGAGTGTAATCAGTCTTATTACTATACGTCCTTTTACTCAATACCAATTGTTTTTGGTTTTAATAGTAAATAATGTATCACACGACATTATTTTGGCCAAAAATGATTTGGTGAATATAATTATACCTTTGAGTTATTTATATAGCCATATTTTCTAAGTGTAGAAAATATTATGATTAGTTAATACACTTATACTACAATGACGAGTGTAGGAATGTGATTTCTGGGTATTAAAAATAACAATTTTGTGAATGAGCTTGTTTCATGTATAATTATGTTTTCCAAGTATTGAAACCAAGGTGATTTGTTAATATGCTTATTCTATTGAGATAACTATATGGAATCGATTTTTAAGAACAGATGAAATGATCTTAATTAATAATTTTTAATTAAAATGGCTCATCACCTACATATATGCTTAACTATGCCCTTAGGTTGATAGTTAAATAATCAACTATCAAAATTTACCTTTTTAAACTATCATTGTTAGTTCTATGGAACCAGGATGGAACTAAATTCAAAACCACTTTGAAATGGCTTATGAATTCAAAAATCCAGGCATCTTGAAGCTTATGATTATGATTTGAAGATGTAATCCTTCGTAATCGAAAGGACCGCTTATTGAAAGTCTAAGGTTAGCCACCATGATTATACATTAAGAGTGATCCCTAAGTTCTAGGGATCTTCATGATGCAAGGACTTATTTTTACTATCCCCAGAGGTGATTCCTGATAGCATGTGGTAAAAGAGTGCCTTTGGTTTATCATGTTTCTAAATAGCTTGTATAGGCTAGTGTTTGACAATGCAACTTTAAATACTATATACATTTGGTCGGTTATGGTACCTATGTTTGGTAGTGTTGAGGAAACTATTACACTTAACACCCTTCTTTGAAACGTACGTGAGCTTGAAGATTGTATTTTTGTGGGAATTAATTAATGTGTTGACAGAACAAGCGATTCGGCATTCAAAGTAAATGTATATACTTTGTGATATGGAAGATAATCGTTAGCTTAGGCTCATCAGTTGGAAGTGGTTAAAATAGGGAACGTTGTAACGCTATGTGGGTCACACCTGTTAGGATGTGATTACATCATATGTACTCTTTATATGTTTAGGTATGATGGTTAGGTTGAGCATGGTAAGATAGGTCAGTAACAACTGAAGTGATGTCTTGCTCGGCCTCCGCACTACATTCGGGTCTGTGTAATTTGTCGGTCTCGCCAAAGGGGTTTGTATGTCGTGGCCCTGGTACACCCATCAAGAGGAGTGTTAGTCTCTTATCTTTCCATTGTATGGAATCCATTCTCCACTAGTATGTACCAATTTGATTGTAGAAACTAATATATGTGGAATTTAATAATGGTAACAATTTCACAAACTTCAATTAATTTAATTTTAGATTTTTATCCCATGTATCATTAAAAATAATATAACATGTTTTCCTAAAAGTAATTGATTATCGTAAAGTAAAAACATGTTCCATGTTTATGTGTGATCGTTGTTACTATTTAAATTAATTCCAAGACTAGCTGGCAACGAAGGGGTGTCGGAAGAATACGGGCACAGAAAAGCCTCTCGGAAACAGAATGCCAAGCAATAGATTGAACCAAAAGCCAGAGAGAAGGGTTGGAAAGCAGCGCAAACCGGCACCTTCATGAAGGGAAGAAGCTCTAAGCCTGCAAAATGCCAACAAAGCGCATCCGACAAGATCCTTCCGACAGGGCCTATTCGACAGGGAATTCTGTAGCAAGAGTCCGCCTAAGACAGGGACTAAGGAAGAAGAAGGCATGAGCTCCCCACCTGAAATACTGATACATCTAAAGGCGAGGGCATCAAAGGTGCCAAACCAGGAGAACGCAAGGATCATCCGGAACCAGCTTCCAGAGCATCTTCCATACAGATGCCAAAATACTACATTCACAAATAGTAGAAACATCACCAAAAGCCACTTTCTGGAAAACCAGGCTATTGTAAATGATCCACCGAAAGGCTCACCGGGGCTCAAGCGGAGATACAGGTTACCCGTACTAATTCACCTAGTACAGAAACCTACATCGGTTTCAAACCGGCAGTTATCTACATACATCATGAGGGCAGACTCATCTAAGTATTCACGATAAAGTCAGAAGCAAACATCCGAATGCTTACGTCCGAGAGCCTACACTCGGGAGCTGCTACCGAGGATTCAAATACCATCCGAAGGCCACCACAGTGACAAGCCCATATTCATCCCAAAGAAGCCTCAATTGACCGGGAGCCCCACTTGGAAGACTGTAATTATTACTATGAAAATGGCCTGAAGACAAGCTTCTGATACCAAGGAAAAAGCGACCGGAGAAGGCCCCTGTAAAGGCCCTTGTAGGCCTAATAGCCCAACAACGTAAGAGGCCCTAAATTCTTTATAAATAGAACCCAAAGGGCTAGATAGAAAGAGGAGCGGATTTCAATTTTCCATTTTTTCTTGTACTCCTGCTTTTTCAAAAGTGTAAATGGAGAGGAATTTGAGAACTTCTTCCATTCTGTTCATGTACACCAAATCAAAGATTAATAAAAAGGGAATCTACGTGTAGGGTATGGCTCTATGAGTTCAACATATCATTTCTATTTATCACTATTGCAATTTTTTGTTTGTTTCCAGATAGACATAGATCCTTGTCCAATCCTCCCCGCAGACCGGAGAAAAAATCTCTTTCCTTGAGTTTAGACCCCTCCTGGTAGTTTTTAGCAATTCTGCTCCTCCAGACCTTGGTACCTAGGAATGGCAATCCAATTTGACTCACAAAAGCCGAATAACCTATTTTTGTCCTTAGGTCCGCTCCCCTCGACCCATTTCCAGTGTTAATGAAAAATATCGTTAATGGCGCTAAAAGGAGGATTTAAACCTCTGATCCTTTGGTTAACCCTACCACATATCTGCCTGCGTTGTTCTGTCCTGAATTGGACTGAAGTTTCGACGAAGCAAAGTTACGGATAAGAGGCCCTCGACAGAAGCCTTCAGAATCTCGAATGGATGAATTGGAAATCATGGACCCATGAGTAAAAGAGGAACTAAGGTTGAGAGTAAAAGCCTTATGCATAATAAAGCGGAAGAGGGAAATGGAGCAATATGCTCCCGATATCGAAAATTATAGTTATTCCCACACAGGGCAAACCCTAGCGCCTCCTCCAAATGACTCTACATCCAAAGGTATTAGCATTTTCTCTCACCTAAAGGAAACCCTCCTCAGGCAAGTCAGAGGGACAATGCTTGAACGAGAAATAATGGACGATTTCGACTGCTTTATCAAAAAATGGTCCAAAGTGATAACGTCTCAACCTCGGCACGTTTTAGGAGGAAAGAACGAAAGTGTAGGCACAACAGCTAGGTTGGGTCATAAAAAGATTAAACCCCAGCGGCAAGAAGAAGGGTGTGAGCCAGGGTAACCCGAGGAATACTATCTCACCACTTCGATGGAGAATATTTACTTCCTAACCAAACACGAACTCAAATATTGGCAACTCACGAAGAAAAATTCCAAGTACGAAAGGAAAATAGGAGGGCCCTACTACAATTACCACATGATGAATGCACATGAGTTTAATCACTGCGGAATCCTTGAGGAAATCATCGCTAAATTCGTCAGCCAAGACATATTACGATATTTTATGAAAAGATCAAAGTGAATTTAGTAAAAAAACCCTGGGAAAAGGATTACTAAACATGTCCAACGGTACAGGAAACCTACCTTTCAAAGCTTAAAACCCAAAAAGGGTTCAAATCGCAAATGGATTAAATCCCTTTTCATCACCAAATTGGTCGAGATGAGGCATCCTCCGGAGGGGGATGATGTGTTAGTCTTTCTCCATACCCAAATCAGAGGGTGGTATGTTAAAGCATCAAAAGCGTAAGCCTCCGTTTCACACCAGAAATGGTCGTGGCGGTGCATCTAAACTTAGCACGCCCTGCCTCTTCTCGTAGAAGAGTACTCCCTGCCTCTGGTAGAACTAAGCACGCCCTACCTTTGTTTGCAGAAGAGCACGTCCTACCTCTGCTTATGTCCCGCATTACCCATAGAAGGGAACACAAACCCCTATAATCGCCTACGATGGTTAGGATACGGAACTCCTCAGATGGGGGTGTTGTATAAGCCTCTATCAGAACCTACGATGGTCAATATAGAGCATCAAAAGAGTAAACCTTAGTTTCGTACCTACGATGGCCTCGTCTAAGTGTCTAAGACCTTATCATCGCCTAAGATGATCAGGATAAGGCGCCTACTTAAGGGAGGTTGGGTAAGTCCTTGGGCCCTTCTTGTGGATAAGTTAGTCAAGCGCACTGGAAAACAGGCCCAGAGAGTGGCCAACAAAGCACGTACATCCTTTGCTTTGACATCAAAAGCCCAAGGAGTGGCTCAGGAAGCACGTACAGCCTCTGCTTCACAAATCAAATCCAAAAGGGATGCCTAAACAATTAATTCTGGAAAAGGTTTCTGGTCTTCTGTCTATATTAATACCCGAATTTGGTCGATTCGGCTCTCCATAAATACCGGAGGGGTTCCGGTCTCCTATATATTAATACCTGAATCTGGGTCGATTCGGATCTCCGCAAATGCCGGAAGTGGTTTTTGGTCTTCTATCTATAATACCTGAAGCTGGGTTGATTCGGCTCTTCACAAATGCAGGAGGGGGAGTTCCGGTCTTTAATCCATAAATCGCCCAAATAAGGCACAATTCGGGACTTTTATTAATGCTGGAAGGTAGTCTCTGTTTACAATCTTTAATACCCGAATCTGGGTTGGATTAGTCTCTCAGCAAGAACCAGAAGCGGGACCCGGTCTTAAATCTCATTACCTAAACTTGGGATGATCCTGAAGTAAATCACAGCCGGATGAGGAGTTCCAGTTTCATCACAAATACCCTAAACTTGGGTGGAATCAGACTCTTGAAGCTAAACAAGAAGGAATTGCTTGAGTACGACTCAAAATTACACTTCCGTTACTACCAAGGATGAGCTCATGATCCTCTAAGGTAAGTGTCTTTAACCTATACATTCACTAGTCTATTTTCCAACATATTAGTCGCTTGCACAGCCTTGAAAACGACACCATATTGTAACAGCGGTTCAGGGAAGAATTGGGGAAAGATCCCAAACATTTCTAATAGCATCCTATAACCAGGACTACCTTTTTTTTTAGGGCAATCTTTCATTGGGATTTTCCCTAAGAATGATCGTTACATAAAGAATTTTTTACTAACACTTGGCACAAGTAGGTTTCCACTCATTACAACACCCGGGTTATAATAACATTGTTTCTAACAAAAGCGAAACATCATATAGGTAACATAACACACTAACATGCCCATCGGAAGTCACGACATAAATCAATACATCGACACAGTCATCGTTGTGAATATTTCATGTCACCAACATACGAAAAAGGTCTATCATTCTGAATCAGGGTTTTGCAAAACGAATTCTAAAGAGGTGCAGTTCTCTTTAGCTTTCTTTAGTTCATCCTCCAGCTTATCGATTTGCTGGTACAATCTACCTACCGCCGCGTCTGAGTTTTCATAGGATTTTTTTGCTAACCTACGTTGCAAGTTGCAAACAATTTCATCTTTCTCCTTCAGTTGTTTTTCCAAATAGGACACTTGTTCCTTGAGATTCGTGACCACAATCTTTTGGAGATAATACATCTTTTTGTAGCCCGACAGGATGAAATATCTTAATACGTAAAACGTGTCCTCCTAGCCACAGACAAGATGAAATATCGTAATATGTAAAACGCAAATATCAAGTATACACTAATTACATCATGCATTCTAGGGAAAAACAGTCACATGACAGTTATCAACTCATACACACCATAGATACCATGTCCACACTTGCATATTACTAAACACCATAAACCACAAAATATCGCGAGACCAACACAATTCATGGACACATCAAAAGAAAATGTGTACTTCATACAATAATATTCAAAACCCCTTGTTGGATTGTTTTCGCCGAACCAAATCCCTTAAGAATTCCCCTTGTATTTCTAAACATAGAGTCTAGATGCATAACTACAACTCACATCTTCGAAGAAGCGGAGAGTTGCTGTAACATGTAACGCCCTGCAATTTTAAATGACACTAAAGATGATAAATTAAAGAATAATTAATTTGAAATACACTATTAACAACGAATTAAGGAAAACTTAATTTAATATGCAGAATTAATGGAAACGGACTGCGCCATTGTGTCTTTATCGAAATTATGGTCAAGATATACACCTGGTTTGCGTAAAACGGACTTCATATGAAGAAGTTATCAAGGTTTGAAGTTTGTATACGCGTAAGTGGAACACACACACACACATACACACACACACACACACAGATATATATATATATGTTCTAGAAATTCAAAATTAGGTCCAGAAATTCAAAAATCAGTTCAAAATTCGAAATTTAGGGAGGCGGTAGATTCCCTTCCCATGGGTGTCAACCCCTTCAAAGGGGGGTCGACCCTACCTAAGGTGTGTAGACCCCTTCAAGGGGGATCGACCCTGAGGTCGACCCCCTTGAGCAGATCTGGGTGAAATACTTCATTTTGTATCTGGACACGTTTCTGAGCAAGATTCATTGATCCTAGGCTATATAAAGGACCCTAAACCTAGGTTTTTATTCATCTGAAAAATGGTGGCGACGGCGGGGCTCTGTTGCAACGAAAGTTAAATAGCTTATTCTTCTCTAAATCGAATTCATCAAAGATTATACAAATTCAACGATGGCTACAACAACAAATCCAACGTGTTCTTCACAGTAATTTGGATCTATTTCCTTAAATCTATTCACTATGAGTTCATGTTATTTTCAGATCTAAACATTTTATTGGTAATCAAAAAATAATAAAAATTGGGTATTGGATCTATGCCTAAACAAGTTCTGTTATGACATAATTATTAGATCTGCCTTTATATGTTCAAATCGTCATCATGTCAAATCTTATCATAATATGCCTATTCAGTTTGTATGCCTATTTCTATCAATTTATTATTGATTTTCTATTATGCATATTCTTGATTCTCTTCTCTCCTTCTTTTCCCTTTTATTTTTATATAGCCAGACTACCTTCGAGCCTAGGCCTAACGCTGAAAAATGCGAACGTGCGTAATTGGGAACGATTAGGAAAGACATATTTTTGGGGCATAATTGGTATTGGAAAATATGAATATAAATTTGGGCATAAAATTTGGAAATGCACGAATATGGATTTGGAGGCATATATCGTGTTGGATAATGTGAATATGAATTTAGGCATATGATGGAAAATATGATTTGGCATAAACTGGAACATATGTAAAATATGATTTGACATAAATTGGAACGTATGTAAAATATGATTGGGGCGTAACTTGGAACATATGTAAAATATTATTTTACATAAATTGGAACATATGTAAAATATGATTTGGGCATAAACTGGAATATACGCGAATATGAATTTGGGCATAACTTGTACTGAAATATGTGAATATGGACTAAGGACATAAATTAGCAAATATGTGAATACGGATTTGGGCATAATATATATATATATATATCTTGATTTATTACTTGGGAAAAGGGGCATATTGTACATAATGAAATATGAATTAAAAAAGGGCATGAAAATCTATATTTGGAATAGGGAAATTTATTAATATGAATATGCTTAAAATAACGGAACCATAGTAACACTTAGACACGAGGTTAGATTGCACTTGTGGTATAAGTCTGCCTGGAGCCGCTCGACATATCCAACGACCACAAGTGGTTAATCTAATGTGAGGGTTCTAATGCATAACAGCACCATGACACGAGGTTAAGTCTAAACTTGTGGTTTAAGTCTGCCCGAAGCCACCCAGCATATCCAGCATCCACAAGTGGTTGACTTAATATGAGAGGTCTGGGGCATTAACATGTATGAACATAAAAGATAAGATGTTTAGGCTTGTCCTAGGGAGAAGTGGAAATTATAACTTAGGTTATAATAAATGAAAAAGGGAATAGACTAACTTATGTAAGGGGAAAAGTTGTACTTAATTGTAAATTAAGTTATTTACAAGAACAAAAATCTGAAATCTGCGGATGAAGACAACATAAGTTATATTTATGGAAAGGAAACTTATTAGTAAACCTTAGTTTAGAGAACCAAGTTAATAAGTAGACAATGATAAGATGGAATTATGATTAAATGAGAAAGAACGAGGAAATCTTGTAAAATGAAATAAGTTGTATTTAATCATAAATGGTAAGTGACATGTCAATTCGGAAACGTGTGAATTGAGATATACTTGATAACATATTAAGTAGAACATGTTATTGTAATGATGTAGCCAAACAAGAATACTAAAGAGATTGTGGATTATAGACCTTGGGCCACAATCTAGGGAATAACATGTTGTGGGCTTATTAATGAGCTTAAATCGGTTAAGTTTTATTATCAAATTAATAAGCAAGAGGAACTTGGTAACTTGATTAAAAATTTAATATGAATGAGATTAACCAAGTTAAATGAAAACCTGATGAGGTACGGCAACCGCGTAAAAGAATGTTTAGACATAGGGTCTAACAACATATTAAAGTGAGGCGCTTGGAACAGTCCACACGTTTAAGGGTGAATAACCCAACAGGGTAGATCATCGTGGTGTTATAAGGCACAAGGGGGAGCACACATTCATCTGATTGTTCTGATTGCTCCAAAGGACTGGAAGGGGTTACACGGATTCCTGAGGTACGTAAGGTGCTCCTAGTAGTCCTCTGTGTGTGGCAGATGTTTTAGGCTGTGCTCGCTGAGGTTGGGTCTACGCATAACTAGTAGGTTGATGGGCCTTGACTGCAGAAGTAGTTATGCAGTAAGAATGTTGTGACGCGGCGGCACCAGGGTAATTCGGCGGTTGCCTCAACGAGGAGGCAAAGGGTCACGACCAACAAGGATAGTAAATTATCGGATACCCGTCATCGACAGACAGTGGGATGCGGAAAGACTAGAGCTAAAACCAATAGACCATTCACCCTTCACTATTGGGTGTACGGTGTTTGAGGGAAGACGCCAAATGGATGTTTAGATTGTTTTCTTTAGGAATAGTCATTTAGCTCTTGTAGTCTTTACTAGTTGAGGAAGGGGCCGGGGTGGGGCCATAGCCACCATGAAAACAGACCCTAGGAATATCTGTAGAGGCTCTTAAAGACGGGCATTTACAGATATGGAAAAGCTCCCGACCGAGTTCCGTATTTCTTGTATTGCCCTACCATTGAACTCGGTGCACATTAGAGGACGTGCGATTAAGGCATCGAGCTACAATTACAGTACGTACGTGGGACAGTCTAGATACATGCATAACTGCTCTGGGTGAGGTATCGTAGACTTGAGGGCATTACTCCGGAATGAAATCTAATTCGATCGATGGTGGTAGTCTGTACGCTTATATAGCATAGTAATGAAAGATATATGCGGAATGTAACATTGTTATATAGAGATCCGTGCGTCACTCCAGCGTAGGATGAGGGACTGCATACTTTTCTGTGGTATTACGAGGGAGACCGTGCAAGTGGGGTACCATGGGGTGTACCATAATATTGAGGGGTAGCTATATATATACCATATTATGTTAATCCACTGGGAAGTAAATGGGTACGAAGTGTGCATAAGCGTTGAGTTCTGTTAACCCAAGCAACCTAATAATCAAGAAAATGTAATGGAACAGTATTTGTAGGGATCACTCTGTTTCTGAGATACTAGTATTGGTGCGATGTAGAGAAACATATTTAAGAAGCGCAATATATTCTGTTCAAACTTATCTTGCTCAGTTCACACTTGTTATTGTTATCTTGTTCTTCTAGTTTTTATATACCAGCCATGATACTTTTATTTATTTATATTTAAAAGTAACTGGACTCGCCAGACTTTATGTCTGACCCTTTTTGTTTCCCCTTCTCTCTCTTCCGTTCCCCTCCCCTCCATGTTCTCAGGGTGGGAGTGCTTAGAGTTGATTTGGATTCTTTCAGCTTAGCTTGGATTTTGGATATTGATGTACCGCTTTGACTTCTTGTCAACTCTCTTATGGATTCGCATGGGAAATATGGTTTTATGCTTTTCATACTTTGATATTTTTGGCAAGACAAATTATTATTGTAATTGGTTATTTCAACTAATGATGTAAACTCAGTACTTGGGACCATGATATTTTGATTTAAATAAAAAATTTAGTTCCGCTGCTATTTTACATGTCTGTCTTATGATATTATGTTCTTATTTACCTATAACGCTTCACGAAACTTAATGCATTCTATATAGAGTGACACTAACGGACGTGGGGTGTCACATTTGGTATCAAAGCATATAGTTATAAGATCGGATAAAATATTTTGAAAATGGTTTTCAAAAAGGTCTCAAAAACAAAGTATTTTAAAATAAAAAGTCTGCTTTTGAAAAGCATATTTCCCAAAGCCATAAATATCTTCTTGATTCTCCGCTTGATTCCTTTTCCTTTTGTTCGGGGAACCTTTTCTTTCCAAAAGGTTATCCCCATTTTGGCATGGTTCTGGAGGCATGTTAAAACTGCGGTACATGTCAAAGGGAAAAGGAGTGCCCAACCTCCATCTGTAGCCGCAGTAGTTTCCCCTACGGCTTATTTTCTCTTAAGCCTCGTAAGGATTTCCGTGCGATGGAGACAGCTTTCAAGAGACTTGTTAGCATGTTGCACAAGGATGGTAAAAAGGAGAACAAAGGAGTTGGGGCTAAGGAGCACAACCGAAAGATGAAATAAAATGGTGGCTTAAGAAGGGAATATAGGTGAAAGAAGAAAAGAGGAAATACCATAATTACGGAATGGTGGGTCATCTAAAAAAGGATTGTAGAAAGAGGAAAAGCGTTTGTTACCACTTTGGTAAGGAGGGACATCTTACTAAGGATTGCCCAAAGAGACAAGGACAAGGCCAGAGGGCAGGAACTTCTAAGGGGCAAGCTAACGTTCTCATAGGTGGTGGACAGGATAGCGGTAGGAAAGTTTCCGTCGAAGGTTTGATTTCTATTTCTGATCATCCTGTTAGTATTCTTTTTCTGGCGCTTCACATTCTTTTATATCTGATCCTTTAGTTTAGTCTCTGCACCTAGATACTTGTATGGTTTTGGATCCCGTTATTGTCTCAAGCCCCATTGGAGGTATGGCTCATTTATTGATGATTTGTCGAGTTTTTGAGAATCTCTGTGTTAGGCGTCGGTTCGATTGCGATGCATATGCTCTGGATTTCATAAGATACGGTTTGATTCTAGGGATGGAGTGGTTAACCATATATGGAGCCATTCTAGATTGTGAGAGGAGGGTCGCTAGACTTCTGACTTTCCATGTAAAGACTCTCGAGATTTCTTATGACCCCAAAAGGGTCTGTCATGCTTAGTCTCCTTCAATCTCTTGATATATTTATTAATGATTTGCAATCTGTACCAATAATTATGAGTATCCTGGTGTTTTGATGAGGTTATGGGTTTACCCCCGAGGCATGAGATTGGTTTCTGCATATACTTGGTGGACAATGCAAAGCCAGTTGCATTGCCTGTGCGACATGTGACTACTAAAAGAAAAGAGGGAACTTTGTAAGCAAGTAGGGGAGATACTTGAGAAGAGGTTTGATAGGTGAATCATATCGGGATGGGAAACCTATTGGAGACAATCCTTGAGGAAGCCCATCATTCTAAGATGACTATTCATCCAAGAGGCGATAAAATGTATAGAGTTCGAGGTAGTGGAGCCAAACTTGCGAGAGGAAGTGAAAGTAGAGAAGGAAGAAACGATTGGATGAGTTCTGACTTGCATACTTGGATCGGAGATAAGAAATTTTACAACAAAGAAGTGAAGCAAGTAAAAGTGCAATGGGGAGAGGACCGCGAGGATGCTACTTGGGAGGCTGGAGACAAGATTCGCGCTTTATATCCTTTCCTTTTCGAGAATATGTTTTTAACTTCTTTTTCCAAGCTTCGAATTAATACTTATATCTATCGTTTGAATATATCCTATCGATTGAGTCTTTAGGTAGAAAACTAATGAACATAAACATGTGTTTGAGACATGTTATGTTTGATGGATGCAAGTGTTTGCTAGTGATTGCTCGTGAATGCATATACACACGTTTGGCACTAGATTGGCTCAATCACTTACATATTGCATATGGATGTGTGTGCGTTTTAAATTTTAATGGATAAAAATGGGTGTATCATTACATTGATGTTTCATTAGGATGGATGATTGTGCACATATAGAACTTACATGTATTAGGGTGATTTGCATACATTTTGGTTGCTTGGCACAAACATGCATTGCATTAAGGAGGTCAACTGAATCAGTAGACCACCTAATCTTTCGCATTAGTTTACGGACATATACACACACTATTGCATATGTTCATAAAAGCATTAGAAATTCCTTAAGGACAATGGATGCCCGTGATTGCTAGACGAGTGTATGATTTTTGGACGTTAGGATATACGTTCTTCTTAACTTAGAGATTTCGGGGACGAAATCCTTTGAGTCGGGTAGAATGTAACACCCTGTAATTTTAAACGACATTAAATATGATAAATTAAAGAATAATTAATTTGAAATACACTATTAACAATGAATTAAGGAAAAATTAATTTAATATACATAATTAAGGGAAAAGGACAACGCCATTGCGTCCGTCTTAAAATTTTGGTCAAGACAGACAGCTGGTTTGCGTAAAACGGACTTCGTATGAAGAAGTTATCTAGGTTTGAAGTTTGTATACACGTAAGAATATATATATATATAGGGTCCAGAAATTCAAAAATCGGTTCAAAATTCGAAATTTAGGGAGGCGGCAGATTTCCTGCCCATGGGTGTCAACCTCTTCAAAGGGGGGTCGACCCCTTCAAAGGGGTGTCGACCCCATCAAAGGGGGGTCGGCCCTACCAAAGAGGTGTCGACCCCTTCAAGGGGGATCGACCCCCCTGGGCAAATCTGGGCGAAATACTTCGTTTTGTATCTGGACACCTTTCTGAGCAAGATTCATTGATCCTAGGCTATATAAAGGACACTAAACCTAGGTTTTTATTCATCTAAAAAATAGTGGCGACGACGGAGCTCTGTTGCAATGAAATTTAAATAGCCTATTCTTCTCCAAATCCAATTCAACAAAGATTATACAAATTCAACGATGGCTACAACAACAAATCCAAGGTGTTCTTCACTGTAATTTGGATCCATTTCCTTAGATCTATTCACTGTGAGTTCATGTTATTTTTAGATCTAAATATTTAACTGGTAATCATAAAATAATAAAAATTGGATATTGGATCTATGCCTAAACAAGTTCTGTTATGACATAATTATCAGATCTGCCTTTATATGTTCATATCGTCACCATGTCAAATCTTGTCATAATATGCCTATTCAGTTTTTATGCCTATTTCTATCAGTTTATTATTGATTCACTATTATGCCTATTTTTTATTCTCTTCTCTCCCTCTTTTCCTTTTTATTTTTATATAGCCAGGCTACCTTCGAGCCTAGGCCTAACGTTGAAAAATGCAAACGTGCGAAATTGGGAACGATTGGGAAAGACATAATTTTGGGGCATAATTGGTATTGGAAAATATGAATATATATTTGGGCATAAAATTTGGAAATGCACGAATATGGATTTGGAGGCATATATCGTGTTGGATAATGTGAATATTAATTTAGGCATATGTTGGAAAATATGATTTGGCATAAACTAGAACATATGTAAAATATGATTTGACACAAATTGGAACATATGTAAAATATGATTTAGGCGTAACTCGGAACATATGTAAAATATGATTTGGGCGTAAACTGGAATATATGTGAATATGAATTTGGGTATAACTTGTACTGAAATATGTGAATATGGACTAGGGACATAAATTAGCAAATATGTGAATACGGATTTGGGCATAACGTATATATATATATATATATATATCTTGATTTATGACTTGGGAAAAGGGGCATATTGTGCATAATGAAATATGAATTAAAAAGGGGCATGAAAATCTATATTTGGAATAGGGAAATTTATTAATATGAATATGCCTAAAATAAGGGAACCATAGTAATGCTTAGACACGAGGTTAGATTGCACTTGTGGTATAAGTCTGCCCGGAGCCGCCCTGCATATCCAATAACCAAAAGTGGTTAATCTAATGTGAGGGGTCTAATGCATAACAACTCCATGACATGAGGTTAAGTCTAAACTTGTGGTTTAAGTCTGCCCGGAGCCACCCGGCATATCCAGCATCCACTTGTGGTAGACTTAATGTGAGAGGAATGGGGCATTAACATGTATGAACATAAAAGATAAGATGTTTAGGCTTGTCCTAGGGACAAGTGGAAATTATAACTTAGGTTATAATAAATGAGAAAGGGAACAGACTAACTTATGTAAGGGATAAGTTGTACTTAATTGTAAATTAAGTTATTTACAAGAACAAGAATCTGAATCTGCGGATGAGGACAACATAAGTTATATTTATGGAAAGGAAACTTATTAGTAAACTTTAGTTAAGAGAACTAAGTTAATAAGTAGACAATGATAAGATGGAATTATGATTTAACGAGAAAGAATGAGGAAAACTTGTAAAATGAAATAAGTTGTATTTAATCATAAATGGTAAGTAACATGTCAATTAGGAAACATGTGAATTGAGATATACTTAATAACATATTAAGTAGAACATGTTATTGTAATGATGTAGCCGAGCAAGAATACTAAAGAGATCGTGGATTACAGACCTTGGGCCACAATCTAGAGAATAACATGTTGTGGGCTTATTAATGAGCTTAAATGGGTTAAGTTTTATTACTAAAATTAATAAGCAAGAGGAACTTGGTAACTTAATTAAGAATTCAATATAAATTATTAACCATGTTAAATGAAAACCTATTGAGGTAAGGCAAGCACGTAAAAGAATGGTTAGACATAGGGTTTAACAGCATATTAAAGTGAGGCGCTTGGATCAGTCCACACGTTTAAGGGTGAATAACCCAATGGGGTAGATCAGCGTGGTGTTATAAGGCATAAGGGGGAGCACACATTCATCTGATTGTTCTGACAGCTCCAAAGGACTGAAAGGGGAAGCACACTACTTCCTAAGGTACGTAAGGTGCTCCTAGTAGTCCTCTGTGTGGTGGCAGATGTTTTAGGCTGTGCTCACAGAGGTTTGGTCTATGCGTAACTGCTAGGTGGGTAGGCCTTGACTGTAGAAGTAGATATGCAGTCAGAATGCTATGACACGGTGACACCAGGGTGATTCAGCGGTTGCCTCAACAAGTAGGCGAAGGGTCACGACCAACAAGGATAGTAGATCATCGGATACTCGTCATCGGCAGCCAGTGGGATGCGGATAGACTAGAGCTAAAACGAATAGACCATTCACCCTTCACTATCGGGGTATGGTGTTTGAGCGATGATGCCAAATGGATGTTTAGATTGTTTTCATTAGGGGCAGTCGTTTAGCTCTTCTTTTCTTTTCTAGTTGAGGGAGGGGTCGGGGCCATAACCACCATGAAAATAGACCCTAGGAATATTTGTAGAGGCTGTTAAAGACGGGCCTGTACAGATATAGAAAAGCTCCCGGCCGAGTTCCGTGTTTCTTGTATCGCTCTACCTCGGAACTTGATTCACATTAGAAGATGTGCGATTGAGGCATCGAGATACAATTATAGTACGTACGTGGGACAGTCTAGATACATGCATAACTGCTCCGGGTGATGTATCGTAGACTTGAGGGCATTACTTCGGAATGAAATATGATTTGATCGATGGTGGCAGTCCATACGCTTACGTATTATAGTAAAAAAAGATATATGCGGAACGTAATATTGTAATATAGAGATCCGTACGTCACTCTGGTGTAGGATGAGGGACTGCATACTTTTCTGTGGTATTACGAGGGAGACCGTGCGAGTGGGGTACCATAGGGTGTACCTCAGTATTGAGGGGTAGCTATATATATACCAAATTAGGTTAATCCACTGGAAAGTAAATGGGTACGACGTGTGTATAAGCGTTGAGTGTTGTTAACCCAAGCAACCTAAAAATCAAGAAAATGTAATGGAATGGTATTTATAGGGATCGTTCTGTTTTTGAGATACTAGTATTGGTGCGGTGCAGAGAAACGTATTTAAGAAGCGCAATACATTCTGTTCAAACTTATCTTGCTCAGTTCACACTTGTTATTGTTATTGTTATTGTTATCTTGTTCTTCCAGTTTTTATATACCTACCATGGTACTTTTATTTATTTATATTTAAAAGTAACTGGACTCGCCAGACTTAATGTCTGACTCTTTTTGTTTCCTCTTCTCTCTCTTCCGCCCCCAACCCCAGGTTCTCAGGGTGGGAGTTCTTAGAGTTGATTTGGATTCTTCCAGCTTAGCTTGGATTTTGGATATTGATGTACCGTTTTGACTTCTTGTCAACTCTCTTATGGATTTGCATGGGAAATATGGTTTTATGCTTTTGTACTCTGATATTTTTGGCAAGATAGATTATTAATGTAATTGGTTATTTCAACTTATGACGTAAACTCAGTATTTGGGACCATGATATTTTGATTTAAATAAAAATTTAATTTAACTGCTATTTTACATGCATGTCTTGTGATATTATGTTCTTATTCACCTATAACGCTTCACGAAACATAATGCATTCTACATAGAGGGACATTAACGGACGTGGGGTGACGTAGACCCGAACTTCCCGACCGGCCTAAACCGAACAAGAAGGCGGATTGCTTTCAGAATAGGACGAATTAGAACACAAATAGGAGAACATTTCATTGCTATTAAAACAATTTACATCAGAGTACAAGATATCAGAGTTCCAATAAATAATATATAGCGGAAATTATCAAAGATTTAAATTACAACAACTGAAAGAAATAAGATACAAAGCATTTCTAATATAGCTCCTGCCATAATCCAGGATCCTGTGAAAAGAAATATATGCAATAACCAAAACTTCAAGCTGCTCATGTGGAAATATGGGCACCCAAAGTTCTGGTGGAAACAATAAACTCTGTGTAAGTCATGGGACTGGTGTGAGAACTAAAATAATTACTAACTTTATTTTAATGTTGGGTAAATCAAGGGACCTGGCCCTATAACACGGAACGGGTTTTCTCCCAAGAATACCATAAAATAAACAACGTAATGCTAAAAGGAAAAATGAAGCCATTATAAGACTGAGGTCCCATCACACAATGCAAACACAAACCAGAGGATAGAGTTTTACCGTATAATGGTCAAATATGCTTGATACGCGAAATCTATCTTTTATTATTATGAGATCATAGTGCAGTAATCAATTTCGAATATAAATGTATCAATCATAGACAGCATAGTACCCTATCCTACTATGTCTCCATATAGGTTTACAACTAAAATCGAAAGTCACGTATTAGAAATTGGATACCATCTATGAACTAAGGCAAGGGATCTTCCTTATATGATTTGAGACACTCTAGCCCATGCCTCCGGACTCACCTGCAAGTGCACCTGGAGCTCTGCAGGACCGGTCCACTCATACGTTTTTGGATTAGCGATTCCTGAACAATACTTTTATCGGTCGTATGGAACCTAAAATCTGGTCAGTATGTTGACCACCAAGGCCGTTTAGTCGGCCTTATCCATGGTACCTCGCTATCCATCATCCACATAAGTAAAATATCTGGACTCCAAACCATGACACAACTCCTATCTAGAAAGAAACGCATGTCCACCCTACGGTCCTTCATCCCATTTCTGGTTCACACCAGGGTGTGAGGTTCGCGAATTAATGCTACAACACGAAGCAGTGCTATATAAAGTCGTGCTTCGATCATCGTCCACAAAGCTCTGCTTTTCAACAAAAGCTTCGATCCATGCAACTCAGCATGCCACATTGTCAATCCATATCGTACCATTGATTTCTACCAATATATAACCTCTAAGCTTGTACGTCTCATACAACGGTATTAACAAGAGAATAAATTCTCCGACACCAAACAGATATATATTTAGTAGAGATCAACAAATATAACGCGATATACAACGTTATACATACAATCCATTTGCAAGTACGTTCTGGGTCTGGACGAAACCGGAGGCACCTTATTCCTCATCCCATCTGTCCAATATAGGAGAGGCCCTCGCATATCCGGTCGATCTCCAAATACGTCTGGACGGTCACCACTTATTACCTCGTCTTGGGTGTATAGCCCAATCAAGGCATCAGTAATCATCCAAATGTTGTGAAGATCTTCAATCTTCAATCACGTCTTCTTCGACTTTTAGTCGTCGTATCAGTTAATCAAAATGGGTTAAACCCGGTCTTTTCAAATAGCTCGCATATCTTATAATCAAGTGCTATTAAAACACATCATACACCTCATTCCAATCCAGAATATTCTTTTATTCAAATATTCTTTACACTGGGAATTATTCCCACAAATTTTATCAAAGATTTCATCATCTAAACCTCTTGTTTAAATATTTCTTTGAAAACCATTGGAAAAGATTTTATATTATCTTTAAAACTTAAACAAAATTAAGGTTTTTCAAACTAGTTGGAATTATCGTGCCTTACCGAAGTAATCATAATCTTATTATCCCAAACTATTCATCCTATGGAGCAAACTGGTGGTACTCCATATCTAACACCCACTGTGTTATCAGTAAATTTAATTACAATTTCATGTTTCAAATCAAATTAAAGGTTTAACTATCGCATGGAGTAAAACTGGTGATACTCCATTCTCGATCATTTCTTAAATTCGGTAAATTTAATTATCTCTTTCCCACTTCAATCTAATTAAAGATTCAATAAAACTCTACTTAGTTTTAATCATCAAAAATCATTATTTAATTACAATTCATATTTAGGAAATAAATCGTAATTGGGTTAAAGAACCAATGTCATTTAAACACAGTTCACGATAAACCCAAAATCATCTTCCGTTCTAATGGAACCTTCACGGAAATTAGATCAATCATAATTGATACAAATTTCCATATCAGACTAATACTATAAGTGGAATAACGACAAGACCTTTTAAATTCCATATATAGTAACGATCTTCCTTTATAGAAGCTCATCTCGATTATTACCCAATTGAATTCCATTCAATTCCAGTTTAATATATTAAATTGGAAAACTTTACTTCTGAAAATTCCATTAATTTTAATTAAAGATTATAAATTCCAAATCATAACTTCACTACTAATTGGATTAAAGAACGAATGTTATTTAAAACATCGTTAACAATAAGCCCAAAATCCAATTTCGATAAATCTTAATTAAAAAATTTATTCTATTCTCTACTGGGTTTAAGAGTAGTATTATTAAGATACCATTCACAGCGAACCCAAAATCCGATTTGATATTAAATACAAGGCTCTAAATAGAAATCATATCGACTTATATTCAACATCAAATTCTGAAACTAAGAAATATCATATTGGTAATATGATATATATATATATATCTTCCAAATTCCTCAACAATATCCATATAATCACGGAATCCAATATCCAAAGATTATTTCCATTCAAATCCATTCCAATTCATATGTTGGAAAATTCTGGTTATATCATAACCATTATAATTTCTTGCAGTTATTTATTCTAGTAGTTAACCGGTTCATTCAGATAAATATCTTTTATCTTTCCAAATTTTGGAATATTTAATCCAAAATCCTTTTAAATCATTTAATATGATTTAACATAGATTATTCATTTTTTTAATTTTTTTAATAAGGCCCTTACAGTTGGTTTCCAATATCGGCCACCGAACTGCATCCAAGCGACCTTTTTCAAAACTGATTTGAACATATCTTAAAATATAACCATTTGATTTCAAATCTCTTATTAAAATTCGAAAGCTCTTTTTGATATGAACCCAACAGTTCCGATTTTAGGAGAATACGATGGTCGGATCTCCCGTTAAGTCCATTTGAAGTCAATGGTCGAAATTCACGAACGGTCACTGCGCGATACGTTCTACTCAAACCATTTTAAATATATGTAACATATTTCGTATATTTTCATTTTAAAACGTATTTTACAAATCATTTATAAATTCATTTTAAAAACGATTTCAACTTCCATTTACATTTTAAATAAAAATTGAACAGTCTATATTATTATAATATCAAAATAATAATATTTTCAACATATAAGATTTTAATGTCAAATCTTTTTGATATTCATTATGAAATGAATAAAATCAACAGAAAAATTCGTTCGAGTTAAAATGGCGTACATTTACTTAACTCGTCTTCATATATTTCAATATTATCGTGTCCATCTAAAATCGAACATCTACCATATTTTAATTCTTCATTTAATATTATTTTAAAATATTCTTTATTTCTGAATTGGAATCAGACTCAATCAATTACCATATAATTTTATTTATATGGATTTCATACATCGCATGTATTCAGAATTAGTGTTAAACAACTATTAAACATCTAATTCACATCCAGGGTGTAATCTACAACCGTATAAGCATTAAATAATTAAATAATGCTTGCTACAGTCTGTCAATCAATCGGTTGACATGCAATTAATTGCAAGGGGGATGTGAATTAACTATCATCCCTAGATCCGTGTGGGGTTTTCAACCATCAAACAAATAATATTATTTGTATACTTAGGCAATGTGTAAAATTATCGTCCCAACACCCGTGTAGGGTTTACATCACAATCCACGTGAACTTATCTAATATTTGGGAGACAGGTGGGTAAATTGTAATCCCAGAATAATTTATAATATAAACATTTTATTTATAAACATTTATAAACACAACTTAATAATGGTAACATTAAAACTGTAACAATCCATCAATCACCAAACAAACATTGCAATCAATATATATTCAGTTATAAAAATAAATAACTGTACAAATAATTTGAGTGAGAGAGTTCACACTATTGATTTCCACTCCATTAGTCTTTAATTGTGGATTTTATTTTTAAACTAAATTATACGAACTTTTAATTTAGCTCAAAATTCAACTTGCTCCTTTTCTGTTCTGGTCAGTTCCATGTTGCAGTGTTCAACGATGCAATACCAACAAGACTGGTTTTGTTCAATTATGTTTCTGTTTGGATAAGCTACGACATTTTAAATATTAATTACAATAATAAACCTAATTAATAAATTTAATTACAATTAATATACCCTAATTACACTGATAATCGCGTCTTCTCGCTTCCTTATCGTTCCAGGTGCGTAACTGAACCCAACTTCAATGTCTAAGCCTCAAAACTGCTGCTTCGCCATTGCACCAGAATGCGATCGGACGCTCCCCCCTCGACCGTCGCAGCAACGCCTCCCCACGCCCTCGATTTGGGCGAACTCGGTGGTCTCTAGCACCATGGAAATGCGGACAGCTGCAGTACTTTTGAGCACTGATTTCGAGTGACATACTCCATAAAAACTCATCAAACTCGTACCATTTGAAAGCCCTCAATTTGCTCTTGAATTTTTGTTTAATAAGTTTCGAAATCCATTGAGTAGATTGGAAGATTATAAGGCTCGAAATTCAGAAGTTTTCAACCATTAATTTGATAACTGACGGCGGCAGGAGAAATGAACTAGGGTTTAGATGAAATAAATAAATATATATTATATAATAATATTTTAATCCCAATATTACTTGTTTATCGCTCCGAACTCCAAACGAACCCCAACGATTGTCACCCCTAGTTAGATACCCCCATTACAGACACAATGGGATATGTTTCGTAAGCCGATTCTTCTCATTAAATCAGTTTTTATCAAAAGTAAAATATAACGTTAAATATTGAATTTTAACGAAAAATTTAATTTAT
This sequence comes from Allium sativum, assembly GCA_030737875.1. Classification (NCBI taxonomy): domain Eukaryota; kingdom Viridiplantae; phylum Streptophyta; class Magnoliopsida; order Asparagales; family Amaryllidaceae; genus Allium; species Allium sativum. Next base: position 707,456,759 of record CM060915.1, read on the forward strand.
TACAGCCACATACTGACTCCAAAAATTATGAAATTTGAAATTTGCTATGTTTTGACGATACGGTTCTAACAAAATTAATTTCGTCGAATTTGGAGATCGTTTGAAAAATGACATTTTAACTAGCTTATTAAATTCAAGTGAACTTACAAAATGCGTTTAAATTTACTAGGCTTACATATTAATTCCAGTTGACTTGAAATTTTAAACCTGACAATGATTTAATGTTTCGAATCCAACAAAATTAATTTCATCAAAAACGGAGGTCATTTGCAAAATGATTATTTTTAAGGGCTATACATAATATTAAAATATTAATAAATTCCATAGTGACTATTTTAAATTTTAAATTTTAAATTGGACATAACTTTCAATTTATAAAACTAAATCTCAGTTTTTCACATTCGCTGGTAAGATATAATTAAATAGATTCTAACGTTTCTTGTATCCAATTCTGATTTATATTGAATTTTGTACATTCAATTGAAATTAAAATTTGAATTTTTGAACTGTCATGCCATTTCAAGCTCTTTTTATAATGAATATAAATATATACACTTATTCTTCATTTTAAATAAATTCTAAGTCGTTTATTCACAAAATAAATCATTCAAAATATTTAATTTCTATTAAAATCAATTAAAAATAAATTTTAAATTACTTCCAAAATTCAAGGTTGTTACAATCCCCCTCACTTAAAACTTTTTTGTCCTCGAAAAAGGAATGGAGCTGAAAGTTGTTTCACTAACCAACTCAACTTTCATTCTTCAGCTTTTCAGATTGTAAGAACTTCCCAATTTTCCTGAAATCTGGCTAACACCTCGAATTTCTGAAAAATATCGCCGTAACCTCCTTTGTTTGGGTTGATCTGAAAATTTTGTTGGGGCGCCTTACGCACCCAATAAATCAATGTATCACACACAAATCAATTGTGCACACCCATTATGATTTATACACCCTGCTCCCCCCATACCCACACGCCATAAACTAAACATGAGAGGCGTGATGTGTGTATTTTTGTCATCTCAAGACCTGTGTAGGGTTTGTTATTAAATCCTATAATTTACCATTATAAGTTATTAAGTCTATAATCAGTCGTCAGTTCAACCTGTAATTCAGTCCTCGCCATACAAGTATCTTGCTCATATGGTAATCCAAACCTCGTCATATAAGCACCAAATGCTTATATGGAATATGATATGCTATGCCATTTTCAGTAGTATGTTATGCGCTGTAGTCCATAATTTATTTGTTACTATCTTATGGCATATGTTTTAATTTCACACAGAACAACCATCACAGCGCATTCAAGTCATTCACAGTAGTTTAATAATAATAAAATTATAACGAACCTAATTTTCGTACGATCTGAATTGACTAAATACACCACACGTCCAACCAAAGTTGCACAGAAATACGAATCATTTTGAGATAAAGAAGAAAAAGATAGAAGAAGAACATAAACAACAACACAGAATCTCACAATCGCGGCGGAATAATATATAATATATAAATAATCACTTTTGAAATACAACTGTATTTGAACTTACATACATTTATCTCTGAGACTGAATCTTGCTATTTATCGGTTAATAATGAAATCAATCAAGTTAGGGTATAACTACCTCTCAGACCTTGACTGAATACATTCTTAACTTCAAAATGGACAAGACTACTTTTCTCGAATAATCAACGTCATATAAAACTAATTATCCATCTTTTCAAAAACGTATACGTTTCTCCGTCTATTTTTACCAGATTTAATTTATAGATTTCCTTTTTTGTTTATCATATTCTATTTAAGTTCGTTTCCTTATCAAATTCTATATATATCGATATACTGATTTCTAATTATCAAATTTTTCAAAAAAATATTCTAACTCCTTAAATTTTCAGAAAATTTCGCGAGAACCTCCTTTGTATCGGTCAATAGCTAAATATCCAACTCGCCTCTCAAGGTCGTTTCCATTCAAAAAGAAACTCAAAAAGCCAAGCGACTTGCCGATTCGGCACATTAAATCTCATATGGAATTTTTACATGTACCTTTTTGCCGGACATTTAAATTATAATCTTCATACACTCCATCCAAAACCTGCTTAACACATGTACGTCCATTCCAAATTTATTCCAAATCCATTCAATCATTTTTACTCAACTCGCTAATTAATCCTCTTATTAGCTCTTTTGCCTATTTCACTTTTTATTTGAACATTTCATGTTCAAATATATTTTAAACTTGCTTATAAATTAATTTAATTCAATTTTTAATTTAAGTTTCATATTCGATTTCAAATATGAATTCACCAGTTCAATTTACTTAACCAAAACCTAATTTCAATATTAAAACCCGATTAACTAATTATTCCTCAAATTAGTTAATTCTATTTAATAATTAAAAATCTGATATTTTTTGTTTCAAAAATCAGTTCATTTACTCCACTTGAGTTTATAGTTATTTTATATCTTAAGTCTGAATTTTTCTAATGGAAATTCGGATTTTATCTACTTAAAATCCCTTTTTTTTTTTGAAAAACAAAAATGTGTGATCTTCTGAGAAGAAGAGAGCACACATGTAAATGAATATATAAAAAAAACATGTCTACAGAGTCCAACAAATAGCACATAAGATTATAAGATGTGACCTAACACTGGTCTAGGATTGTAAGGGATGTAGATAGATGAGCTCCGGATAAACCACCGCCCATCTACTCCAATATCGAATTCCGGCAAGGCCACCACCCGATATTGAAGTATATCTACTCCAATACAATAACCCATAACCGCTAAATAATAATAAAAGAAATGAAAAATAATAACACATAGAAACTCTCTAACATAAATCCGAATGGATTACGAATCATCAATCCATACAGCAATCTTCAAAGCTCCCCAATAAAATCTATCTTGTTGAGCACCTGAAAAAAAACTTCTACCAATCCATCCAGCTAACTGCTAATAAACTACCTGATAATCAACACCCTGAATCTGCAGAAAACTCAACAAATTTGTCAGTAAAATGACACTCACATATATATATGGAAATATGTATATGTTAATATATATATGTATATATATATTATATATATATATATTAATACATACTTATCACTCATACATATATGTGAAGTAAAAGAATACAATGAGAGACTAAAAAAGCAGTTAACATTCAATGCGATATATATTACGAAAAAACTACTGATTCTAATGAATAGATACAAATTACGTCTAACCTTAAACAAAAACCTCTGAAATCCCAATTTCCGGTAAAACTTGTAATGAGAACTAGACATCCATTCCAAACAAAAATAAGCTATTTTAATTACTAAATCATCCGTAGAGACAGAAATAGACTGAAAACATCTTTGATTTCTTTCAAACCAAATAAACCAACTTATTATAGTGACTAAAGAATCTAGAATGTATCTTTTACTACCATTAAAAACAAATCTATAAAAATCCCAATAATCAACACAACTATTATAAGAATTAGGACAATCAAAAACAAATATCCTTAAAACCATATTAAATATGAAATTTGTGATATTGCATGAGAAAAATAAATGATCAACATCCTCGTACCCAAGATTACAAAAGTAACATTTAACATCATTAATAATATTCTTTTTCTTTAGATGTTCAATCGTATTAAGTTTCTTATGATTGATTAACCACATTAGAAATTTAGCTTTAGGAGGAGAATTAGCTTTCCAAATAAACTTAAAAGATCGAAATGAAATTCCGGAAAAATTTATAAAGTTATACATAGAATTAACCGAATAAACTTGACTCTTACTCATCTCCCAACTGATAGAGTCCCTATACTCATCAATGTGATATAACGATAGTTTAGCATAAAGTAAAGCTAATTGTCTTAACATTTCTCCATCTAAGATATTATCAAAAGAAAACTCCCATGGTGGTTCCAAATCTCTTCTAAAGACATCTTTAATCAAAGCATTTTTAAAACTACAAATATTAAAGAGTTCCTTAAATTCAATTTTAAGTGGTAAACGAGAAATCCACTTATCATGCCAAAAATACGTCACATCCCCCGAATGAACAATCACCTTATAACCTAAGTTAAAAATATCAAAAGTCTTTAATACTGACTTCCAAAAGCAAGATAATCTATAATACCAACCAGTCCTAGACCCCACAATAAAATCACCACCTGAATAGTAAAATTTATAAACAATAGTCTTCCATGTGGACGACACTAAAGGACACCTAAATTTCCACAACCACTTGGCCAATAAGGAAGAGTTAAAATTAGCTAAATTAATAATCCCTAATCCTCCATCTTTCTTAGCCTTACAACACACCTCCCAGTTTACTAAACATTTGAAACCTCTACAAATTTGATCGGTCCCCCCACTCCATAGGTAATTGCGTCTTATTCTATCAATCCTTTCAATAACCCATTGAGGAAATCTATGTACAGACATCCAATAAGCAGGAATAGCAGATAGTACCGAATTAACCATAACTAATCTACCCGCTCTAGACAAAAATTTATTGTTCCAATTTGATAGCCGACTATTGATCTTATCTATTATGACTATCCAATCTTCCTTCTTTAGTTTTGAAGGCCTAATCCTAAAGCCCAAATAATCAAAAGGGAAACTCATTACTGAACAGTTCAAAGTGCTAGCAACCATAGTCTCTACGTTACCAAAGTCATTAATGACCATAACAGAACTCTTCTCAAAATTAACCCTAAGGCCTGATAACATTTCAAAACAATAAAGAATGAACTTGAGAGCAATAATGTGCTTAGGCAGGTGAGAAGAAAATAACAAAGTATCATGCGCGAATTGAAGAATAGATAATTCATTGTTTAATTCCTCATTACCAACGTTGCCCAACACACCTAATCTTCCAGCTCTCTTAATAATTCTAGTAAAGACATCCGCTGCTAAATTAAATAATAAAGGTGACAGGGGATCACCCTGTCTAAGACCCCTCTTAGATTGGATCTTCTTACCCATAACCCCATTAACAACGATATTAGAACTACCTGACCTAAGTAAAAGCATTATCCAGTTAGTCCATCTGACACTAAACCCTCTAGCCATACAGACATCACATATATAACCCCAATCTATGGAGTCAAAAGCCTTCTCAAAGTCTAGTTTTAAAATTGAACATGAAAAATTATTTTTAACACATACATTGATGTGTTCTTGTAAAGCTGCTACACCATCTACTATTTGTCTACCTTTTATAAAGGCTGTTTGCGAATGATCTATAAGATCATTCATCTTCCTACTAAGTCTATTCGCTAGAACTTTAGAAATAATCTTAACAGATACGTTTATCAAAGAGATAGGTCTAAAATCTTTTAAATATTTTGCACCCTCACGCTTTTTAATAAGGATAACATTAGCTAAGTTAAAGTTACCTAGGCACAAGTTTCCACTAAAAAAATCGTTAAATAGATTAATGACATCCGTTTTCAAAACGTCCCAAAATTGTTTGTAAAAAATAACAGAAAAACCATCAGGTCCCGGAGCTTTGTCACTTGGCATATCACTAATAGCCTTCCAAATCTCCTGCTCCGAAAAAGGATTATCTAAATCTATTAGCTCTCCCCTAACATCCGAAGGGTAAAGGTCCTTCCAATTAATGTTTATTCTTCTCTTGATCCTAGTCCCAAAAATTTGTTTGTAAAAATTGGTGAAGGCTTCGTTTAAGTCACGCTGAACTGTCAATTCCTCATTATTTAGGAAAATATAATGAATCAAATTGTCGCGTCTCCTCTTATTAGCTATACTATGAAAAAATTTCGTGTTATTATCCCCTTCTTTAATCCATTGAATACGTGATCACTGCTTCCACATTATTTCTTCTTTTTCCAAAATCAATTTAAAATCATTTCTAAGATTACTAAGTCTATCCTTCTCACGTATATTAAGAGTCCTAGATTCGCTTAACTTATCTAAATCTAACATCTCACATAAAATCTTATCTTTCTTAATTCTAACACTACCAAAAACAAATTTATTCCACCTCTTAAGAAAAAATCTTAATTTACCCAGTTTTGCCACAAAAATCTTAGCTGAATTGCCATAGTATAAATTATTAAAATAGATTAACGATTTCCACTTAATAGTAACAAGTTTAACAAAACTAGTGTCTAGTAGCCACATCCTCTCAAATTTAAAACTGTTGCTAATTAACATATTCGAATCACATGAAAGGATGAAAGGACAATGATCCGAATATAAAAAAGGTAACCCTTTAACTTTACAAATAGTAAATCTTTCATCAACCTCTGTACTTATAAAAAACCTATCTAATAAGGCAAAAGACGGGCTGTCACTAATATTAGACCTAGACCAAGTGAAAGACCTATTATTAAGCGGAATCTCAATCAATTCATTATTAAGAATAAAATCATTAAATTCTTCCATATCAGAAAAATCTCCTTCACGAGGAGATCTCTCACCTAAAAATCTAGTAACATTAAAATCCCCCCCTACAATCCAAAAATTTGGACCAATATTCCTAAATAAATCGTTACGGTTTCATAATGGTTATGGCGTTGTTTTTATGAAAATTTGATTTTGACATAACTCAAAATCTATTAGACGAAATCTAGTCGATCATGACAATTCTTGTTTCAAATAATTCCAACTTAAATTGAGTTCTATATAATCAATTAAAGTTCGAAATGCCAATTATATTTAAATACAAATGTTTAAACTTTGTTTATAAATGAATTTCAACTCCATTTCAATATATTTTAAATATTAATTCAGCCAATTTACCAAATCCAACTTAATATTCTTGATTATCCCTATCCGTTGATTATTTCATAACCCACTTATAAATTAATTTATAACTGAAACTTCTATACTAAATTCCAATTAATTTATAAATAAATTATTTATAAAATTCAATATAATCAAATTCTGATTGTAAATCCGTTGGATTTTTCTCAATTCAATTTATATTCCGAATTCCAGAATAAAGTTAATCATTCTACTTCAAACCGTTTTCCAACTCACTTTTAAATTCATACTTGAATTTAAACATCTAAATTATCTAATGATAATTTATTTTACTATATTTATAAACATTGTTTATAAATCCAACTTCCTTGTTTTATATATTAAAACAAATTTCATTTCAAAATCTGTTTGAAACTCAATTCCTTTTATATTCCGAATTTCGAAATAAAAGTTGTCGTTCGCTTTTCGAAATGATTTCAAATTCTATTTTTAAGTTCGTACTCGAATTTAAAAATTCCAAATTATCTCACGATAGTTAATTCACTACATTTATAAACATTGTTTATAAATTTACTTGTTTTATATATTAAAACAAGTTCTACACAAATCTATTTAAAACCGGATTCTTTCTTTGGAATATTTTATTGTTTTAACTTATATATAAATATGGATTCTATTTTCATAATTTATTTCAGTTTCTATCGAATACAATTTAAATATCCTATTTAGGAATAATTTATTTTGTAAATCCGACCTAGTCAAATTCAAACATAAATCCTACAGATTTATTCAATTTAATTTCCATTCCGAACATCGGAATAAATTACATCGTTTACCATTTAAATCGGTTTTTTAATTCTCACTTAATATTCATATTTGAATTTAAATATTTATATTATCCAATGATAATTTATTTCCTTTCATTTATAAACACTGTTTATAAAATCATTTCAATTCCCCAAATTATCTAATTAAAATTATTCCATTTAATTTATAAACACCGTTTATAAATTTATTTCTTGTTTTTATTTCTAGTCCATTCGAAATTCAATTTTTTTTTTAGGAAAATAGATTTTCCATTTTAAATCTCAAAACCCCTTTTCACAATATTTTTAAAATCAACATTTAGGGCCAGTGATATTCAACAATCAAAAACACATAATTATCAAATGTAGGTCTTCTAACGCATCATATATGATAGCATAAATGAAAACAAACAAATAATAATATTTTTGAGAAATCCAGTTGGATCCATCCAAACTGTTTTCATGCGTCCACAGACGTTAGCCAACATAAATAATACCCATCCTGCTTCGAGGCAGGATATCGCGGTATAAAAGGTCACCCACTATAATATTGTGGGGCGCATAGGGTCATCCGCTAATGATACTGCTGGCATTCGCTAGTGGTACTGTGGGAAATATCCAACCATAATATATATATATATAATAGCCACAAACACCAAACGTAAATAACAAATATATATATATATATAGTAACCACAACTGAAAACAATTAATAAATGAATCCTAACAGCCAACAATTTATTTTTAACAATAAAAATAAATTTCTAAGTGAGATTTACTCACCGAAATTGCAGTTGTCGATTCCAAATCATCGGCTAGGAATCTTCCCGAATGAGTTCGCACCTACGATAATTTGATTTGAATTTACCGATTAACATTTATTTAAACTAATAATTTGGTGAATAAATAAATTTCCTATGTTTTTTAACGGTTACTAAATTAAATTTAACTTAACAAATATAAATAAACTGATCTATGTGTATATTAAATATGACATCTATTGAACATGCTATTGAACAATTTAAATTTAAATTTAATTACTAAATTTGAAAATAGTTAAGCTTAATTGCAGAATAAACCATTCTTCCTTAATTATATGCCCTAAATTTCACTTCGACTACTGTCGACTTCACCAGCAATGACCCATGTCGCACCTACTTTCCGATTACTTGAGCACTAGGGGATTGCCTTCTCGTCACCTCCATTTGCAGACCCATCACCAAACCATGATCGCAACGCCTGTTCCTTTACTAGTCTGCCAAACTCTTACCAAAATTCAATCGTGTCCTCCTTGACATGGATAAACCGATCGCGACATACCAGCCCATCTTCATTTGATCGCAACAGTTCCTCAAACCTTACTCGTCATCCGACATCATAAGCCACTGCGATTCCCTATAAATCCATGCTACAAATTGCAACAAAACTCGCAACTGAACACCATTACTTTGCTATGTCGAGTTAATCTGAGAACTCAGTTTCCTTTTCCCTCTCCACTTTGAAGCCGCGATCAACAGTTTCCCCCCCAATCATCTTTGCTAGCTTCAAATCGGACCACTAGACCCAATGAAATTCTAGCAATAAGTTTAACCTTTTATAGGTTTCTATTTGATTTTAAGATTTTGGAGGAAGAATTCGAAATAAAAGGAATGAGGAACTTCGATTTTTATTTGGTTCAGAATAAATCAGCAAATGAAATAGAATATAAGGGAAGGGGTATCGAAGTTTATAGGAGGAGGAGGGGACAGACTTATGCAAGAACTAAAAGCTTGGTCACCTTAAGTATAAACAACTTAAATTTTGATTTGATCTGATTTAAACTCGTTTTGATTTCTATTTAATACGATAAGATATAAAGAGAATTTCATTTAATTTAAAAAGATATCGATTTGATTTCGATCTTATCAGCTAAAAATATATCGGGGTTCATAACTTAATATCACGAACAGCTATTTTAACGTAACGACTGATGATTCATTGTTATAACACTATACTGAACTCAATAGAATATAATCCAAAATTAAATTTATATATAAAATAACCATATTAAATAATATAATATAATCTAAATTCAGAAATAATAAATTCCTTGATATATAATTATTATTATCATCATTTATATTCAGATAGAATTTATATCATCCATTTGAATTATTTTTGATTCAGTTTTATCTTCGAATTCAAATTATTATTTGTTTTCGTAATATGATATACTCGAAAATAATCGTATTTCGATTATTAAATTGATAAACTTGATAATAAAATAAATTTATATTATCAGCTAAACATTTAAAACAATTTTAAATATTTAAAATTAATCATCAAAAAAACCCGGATCACTACAAAAATTGCGCAACCAACTTATAAAGGTGCACCTGTTTGTCGGGCACGCAATTTATTTCTCTACTCAACTGTAAATCCATTACCTGCTCAACATATATATGTATATTCCTGTATATGAATCCAGTTCGAACTAATTTTCAATTTAGTTCAACATTATGTTTGATCTGGCTTAAATTAACCTTCATTCTTATATTGGTTTTATTATTTCAATATTTTATTAGTTAAATTAATAATCACACAACACAACCAGCAATCAATTAGTTGATTAACTTTTAAACATATAACTTTTATATATACTCAAAATCATACTTTCAATGCCTAATCACAAACAATAAACTCTAACTAAGTTTTGGTTCTCACACCAGTCAATTGGAAATATATAGATATCCCACTTTCAAAACTCGAAAATTAATACTGATAATGATGCATCATTATCAGAATCATCCCCGAGCTACTAGAGTGTGATTCTATATCTATCTAGTAAATTTGAGACTTCGAATATATACCTTGTCAGGCATATACTCAAAATCTTCTTATACTTGATAGTTTAAACTCAATTTAAAATAAAATACTCAAATACTATAATAAGATATGATTTCAAAACTAAATTCATTTTGAGTTAATAACACTCTTCAAACTCATTCTAGGGTATTACTAACCCTATCTCTAACGAGTTATTCTTATAGGATATTACTAGTCCTATCTTTGATGAATTCTTTCATTCGGTTCTAATGTGCCTTGTTCTCAGCTTTGTAAACCAAAGCTCTGATACCAACTGTAGCGACCCGAACTTTGTGGCTGGCCTGAACCGAATAAGAAGGCGAATTGCTTTGAGAACACAACGCATCAGAACAAAAACAGGAGAACATTTCATTGCTATTACGACAATGTACATCAGAGCACAAGGTATCAGAGTTCAAATAAATAATATACAGCGGAAAATATCAGAGATTTAAATTACAAAACAGCGGAAATATATATACATAAGCATAATGTGCATAGGAAAACATCAACTACCACAACTGAAAGAAATACACGACTACAAAGCATTCCGAATATAGCTCAAGCCATAATCCAGGATCCTATAAAAAGAAATATCTGCGAAAACCAAAACTACAAGCTGCCCATATGGAAATATGGGCACCTAGAGTTTAGGTGGAAACAATAAATTTCGAGTTAATCATGGGACTAGTGTGAGAACTAAAACAATTACTAACTTTATTTTAATGTTAGGTAAATCAAGGGACCACGCCTGTAGTGTCCCTAAATTCCGGTATAATTTGAGCTGACCAAATACCACAAGCCCAACCCACATTGCACTGGAAAATAGAAAACTAATAGAAAGAAAACAGAGGGTGAGGATAGATAAGATAGAAACTTAGAATAGAAGAAGAAGAAGAACATACAACATCAGAGTAAACACGATTCTCACAGCGGAATGAACAATATATAATAGATACATAACTTTGAAATAAAATTAGTATATGTATACAGTAACATTATCAGAGTACAACACTTACAACATAGTGGAAATAACTATAGCTATATAATCCTGAAGCCTCCTACTCCAAGCTCTCCAAGTATATCTGTAAAATCCTGACTACTTGACTGGCCATACAAAATTAGGCACCCAAGAGATTAGGGAAAACAAAACAAAATAAACTCTGGGTCAGTTTTGGGACTGGTGTGAGTAAAACAGTTTAAAATTGTTTGAGCAATTAAACGATATCTTATAAGACCACGCCGTATAATGGAATGGGTTTTCCCTTATGAGAATCCAAATCAATTTGATTTAACTTTCAAAATCCTTTTGAAAGAAACGATAAACTTTATATCAAAACCCTTTGTTATTTTAATAATGTCTATCAACCACAATATAATAATCATCTTGCAGAATGCTTTCATCTTACGTTCCACATATAAAGTATATAATCAAAACCGCGAGCACATATTGGGTAATGGATTTCCAACTATGATAAGGTATGGAACCACCTTCCGATAGTGTACCTCTAGAGAAGAATACACTGGGTTCAACAAAAACAACTTGCAACCCGGCCACACATGACCGACCACTCATTTCGCTTGAGTGTATTGAATGTATATCACCAACAGTTGGGATCAGCAACCGTTTCCCGAATGGGACAGCATCGACAATAGATTATAGAATGAAATGAATATCTCTAGATAGGTGATAATACACCCTAATTGGCAGCCAACCACTTAGCTATGCTGCCTGCCCGATTTTTGTCATTTCCCGGTTGTGAGGCTAGAGGCCACGCTTATCTCTGACAGATCACACATTTATTCACTTTGAATGTCACATCGTCATACCCGCTAAATCACAAATTGATTTCCCCAAAAATACCACGGGTATACAGCTAAGAGAAACAAATTCCTCGGCCACCAAACGTAAATACGTTTGAAGAGATCAACTTACGCGATCCATTAAATATACTCTGTCAGACATTCTTTCATACGGGTCATTATGGGACTGGACAAACCGAAGGTACTATTCTGTAAGCAGGACAACCATTGCATAACTCCGTCTTCAATTATCTTCATCATATTTGATTCGCAACGCTAATGCCCATTAAGAGTGGTTTTCAGATAATGAATATGATCCCGGTCTCTCGGTATTGACAACGGAAATGGTCAAAAACTTCGATAGTCGGTGAGTTAACTATCAAAGAAAACATATGTGCAAACAACGATATTATTTCCAGATGGAAATTCTATTGATCAATCATATATATATATATATATATTCATATTTCCTTATTTCTATATTCAGAAAATATATGTTATGAACATTGGAAAACATTCCTATTGCTTATTTACTTATCACTATTCTGCCACATCTATCAGTCTCTGACTGTAAACTAGTATGAGAACAATCCCCTAAGTACAATCCCGAAGGTCGAAACCAACATCAGATAGTCACTTAGAAAACCATTCAACTTAACTAATCTCCAGTCAGTTTCTAATTTAGCTTAACTCCATTTCTTAATTCCTTATAAATAAAACATTCCATTTTCTGTGTTTAGAAAATATCTCTGATTCTATATTTGGAAAACGTTTCCAAAACTCATTTATATGGATTTCAAACTAACGTTGTATAAAACATCGTTACGACCGCTCCATCAATAAATCGCTTATCACTTAACTATATTTCTAACTAACCCTCACCCTCGAACCTCAACTATTTCTTAGTTAAATAAGGAAATCAATTAAGTTGAGGTATAATTACCTCTCAGACCTTAACTGAACAACGTTCTTAACCTTGCATTAGACAAAGCTCACGGCTCCAATATCTACAATCATTTGCTTACGCAAATTCTCGGATTCAGATTATGAATCCACTTTTTTTTATGAAAATAATTTACTATAACGCGAACGTTATAAACCTACTTTTGAAATATCTAACTTAGAAATCTAACTTAAATTCTTATTTTGAATAAATAAGCTGACAACTAGTTTATTTATAAATAAACAAATCTTGATTAAAAACCGAAAAGAAAAAAAATACTTTCCCGAATTCGATATATAACTCTCTTTCAATAATCTCTATTCAATTAACTCCTTACGAATAACTAGTATTCGATTATCTCTCTTCGAATAACTTATATTCGATTTTCTCTAATTCGAATAAACTATATTCGATTAACTCACATCGAATGAACTATATTCGATAACTCCTTTCTTCGAATAACAATATTCGATTAACTCCCTTCGAATAAACTATATTTGATTAACTTACTTCGAATAACTAATATTCGATTAACTCACTTCGAACAACTAATATTTGATTAACTCTCTTCGAATAAGCTATATTCGATAACTGCTTTCTTTGAATAACAATATTCGATTAACTCTTTTCGAATAAACTATATTCGATTCACTCCTTTCAAATAAACTATATTCGACTAACTCCTTTAACTCTATTCGAATAAATTATATTCGATTAACTCCTTTAACTCTATTTGAATAAACTATATTCGATTACTTCTTTTAACTCTATTTGAATAACTCTAGTTCAATTTAACTTTAATCGATTAACTCTAATTAATTAACTCTAACTGGTTAACTCTAACCAATTAATTCTAACTGATTAACTCTAATAGGTTAACTCTAACTGGTTAACTCTAAATGGTTAACTCTAACTGGTTAACTTTAACTGATTAATTCTAACCTATTAACTCTATTTGATTAACTCTAATCAATTAACTCTAACTCTAATTGATTAATTCTAACTCTAATAGATTAACTATAATTCGATTAACTCCTCTAACTCATTTTGATTAACTCCTTTCTTTAACTCCTTTGATTAACTCTACGTCCATATTCAGTTTCAAATATCGATGTTGAAATCGATTCTTACTTCTCTATATAAGTCCTAACTTATATATTTTATTTATCCAATGATAAACATTTTATTTAATTCATAAAATATTATTTATAAATTTATCTTCTCCACTTATCTGGTAAAATAGATTTCTAATTAAAATCTACTTTTAATTCATATTTTGTTATACCCGTGTGCGAAGCACGGGTCTAAACCTTCATAGTGTAAAATTCTATTTTTATACAATTCTATTCATTTTTCAAGTATTTCCTTTTATAATCTATTTATTTTCTAAATAAATATTTTGGTTATAATTCTATTTATTTTCTAAATAAATATTTCTTTTACATTTGTTTTACAAATATTTTCCTTTTTATACTTTCGCAAATATTTTCCTTTATATTTGTTTTACAAATATTTTCCTTTATATTTGTTTTGCAAATAATGTCCTTTTTAACTCTTTGATTTTATAATTATTTCCTTTTATAAAATCCTTTTCCTTTTATATATAAAATCCATTGATTTTATATAAATAATTTATTTTCAAAATATACTTTGAAAATCCCCTTTTTACATCCTAGTGTTTCTTACGGTATTTAAAATACCAAACAACAGTGATCGATATCATTCAAACACACAATCCACAATAGATTTTATATATATCACATCATATATTACAATATATGAACAGAACAGTATTATAAATATTGAGGAATCCAGTTGGATCCCTCCAACCTGTTTCCTTGCATCATAGATGTTAAACAATATAATTAACATCGATTTCATTTTAATATGAAATATTCTGCTAAACAGAATCAATATTTGATTAACGATTTATATCTATATATATTGTTATCTATAATTTCAACTAATACATAAGCAATTCACCCAAACAGTTAACACACAGCAATCAACAGATAATTATCAGTTCTAAAAATATGCTACAAAAATATAACTGTTCAGAGTTGGAGAGTTTTACTCACATTGGACGATCATCGTTAATAACGATAACCATCGCTTGATTCAGACAGACAATTTATTTTACTATAAATTGTAATGGACTCCAATTCAGTCCCAGTCAGTTCCACTACGTAGCCACCGTCCCTACGTTCCTAACGGATCTTGTTTTGCTGAATTTGGATCACGTATGAAAAAGTTATTAAACTAACAAGTGCATACACTATTTGAATTAAACTATACTTGAATTATAATTATTTTTGGGCCTCACCACTATATTTGGCCCACTGTTCCCTGCTCGACCCACATAAAAATAGGATCCTTCTTCCTCCACGAGTCTTCAGCGAGCTGCTCATTCGAGTATCCCATTTCCGCTCTTTGAAACTCGCTCTCCCTTCCACTTCTTCACGAAATAATCCATTTAAACTACCAATCATCATCTTGTTCAAATTCTCACTCACCACACCAGCCGTCAATCCACTCGCACCCTTCTGCTGCTTCCATGTTGACAATATCTTCACCATTGTTGTCGCGATAATGTGCTTGCCCAATCTTGCACGAAATCAATCGAAACTTTCACTACTCTACTCCTTGCTTCGACCTCATCAACCCCAACCCTATTTCTTTCATCTCGATCCCAGGTTGTTCATCGCGACAACCATCATTTTCCAGATAATTGATCGACATTTTTATTTTTATTTTAATCCCATAAAAATCATACAAGATCCATTCGGCTTCACAAATCCAAACAAGAAACTGAATCAGTGCCTCGATTCGCCTAAATCTCAGCCCTAGGTACTGCTAGTATAAAAGGAGCGACGCAAACCATGCTGGAAATTGCTAAAACTTGTATGAGATTGAAGATGAATCCGATATGAACTCAAATACATTTGTAACTCGATTTATAGATTTTATTTTGAGTTTATATGAATTTATGAAGATCGAAAAAATTTATTGGAAGGGTAAAAAGAGTTGCGGCGGAAATCTGGTTTGACCAAAGAAGTTTAGAATTAGGTTTTTAAGGGTGGTGGTATTTATAGGAAATTTAAATAATTTTATATCAATTATTATATTTGTTTTTAACCAAACGCTGTCAATATTTATTACTAAAAATTCCTATGATCGCATAACACATTCAAAAATCATGAAAATGGACATGTAGTTACTATTCGACATTACGGACCCAACGAAACTTGTTTCGTCAAATTCTGACTTCGTTTGCTCACACAGCGTATTTTTTAAGGTCAATTTATCGACTGTTTTTCACATTAAAATCCCCCACGGCCACATACTAACTTTAAAAATCACGAAAATTGAAATCTAGCAATAATTTAATATTGCGGATCCAACAAAATTAGTTTCGTCAAAAACAGAGGTCGTTTGCAAAACTGACTATTTTTAAAGCTCTAACAAAACCCTTTTAAAGTATTAATATATTTGAAAATAATTAAATTAAATATTTATAAATAAATATTATCGTATATATATCCACAGTGGAATACCATACAGCTCCAATTGGATTTATAACTCGATATTCAAATCCCGGTTGAATCGATATTCAATTTATATTGAAAAATCCATTTATAATATAAATAAATCACTATAAATTATAAAGGAATTCCATAGCGACTTTTCAAAAATTTGATTTGGACATAAATAGAAATCTACACAATGAAATTACGATTTTTCTCTTCCATTAGAAAAATATACTTCACCAGCTCCGAACGTTTCGTGTTTCACAGAAATCTGATTTAAAACGGACCCTGTATATTCAGTTGAAGTTCAAATCGCCAAATAGCGAACTGCCGCGCCATTTCGAGCTCGATTATAATTATAATATAATTATATGTTCAAACTATCATTATTTAAATATATTCGTTATTCTAATTCAACTCTAAGCTGAATTAAATATTTTAAATTGTCCAGTTCACATTATACTGTCAATTCACTATTTCCGACTATTTCGAAATTAAATATATTATTCTATTATTTAAATTAATTAAATACACCATATAATTTAAATTAAACAACTATTTAATTCTCTAAATCACTATTTAAATAATTAAATAAGTTAATTATTATCCGTGTAAATACAGGTCGATACAACGCCATATAACACGGAACGGGTTTTCTCCCAAGAATACCATGAAACAAACAACACAATGCTAAAAGGAAAAATGTAGCCATTATAAGACTCAGTCCCCATCACACAATGCAAACACAAACCAGAGGATAGAGTTTTACCTTATAATGGCCAGATATGCCTGATACCGAAATATATCTTTTATTATTATTAGTGCATTAATCAATTTCGAATATAAATGTATCAATCATAGGAGGCATAGTACTCTATCCTACTATTTCGCCATATAGGTTTACGAGTAAATCAAAAGTGGCGTGCTGGAAATTGGATTCCATATATGAACCAAATCAAGGGATCTTCTTTATTTGATTCGAGACACTCTAGTAGGTGCCTTAGGACCCACCCGCAATTGCACCTGGAACTCTGTATGGTCGGTCCACTCTTACATTTGTGGATTGGCAATTCTTGAACAATACATTTCCTGGCATTGTAGGACCTAAAATCTTGCCAGTATGTCGAACATCAAGGCATTTTATTCGACCATATACGAGGTACCTCGCTATCCATCATCCACATAGGTAAAATGTCTGGCCTCCATACCATGACACAACTCCTAGATAAAAAGAAACGCATGTTCTCCTTGCGGTCCTTCATCCCGTTTCTTGTTCACACCAGGGTGGGAGGTTCGCAAATTAACACTACAAACGAAGCTATGCTATTTAAAGCCGTGCTTCAGTCATCATCCGCAAAGCTCTACCTTTCAACAAAAGCTTTGATCCATTCAACTCAGCATGCCACATTGTCGGTCCATAGCATTGATTTCTACAAATATATAACCTCTAAGCTCGTTCGTCTCATACAATGGTATTAAGCAAGAGAATAAATTCTCCACCACCAAACAGATATATATTTAGCAGAGATCAATAAATACAACACGATATACAACGCCAGACATGCAATCCATTTGCAAGTCCGTTCTGGGTTTGGACGAAACCAGAGGCACCTTATTCCTTGTCCCATATGTCCAATACAGGAGAGAGGCCCTCGCATATCAGGTCGATCTCCAAGTACGTCTGGACGATCACCACTTATTACCTCGTCTTGGGTGTACAGCCCAATAAAAGACATCAGTAATCATCCAAATGTTGTGAAAATCTCTGTCCTTCAACCACGTCTTCTTCGACTTTTAGTCGTCTTATTAGTTATTCAAAATGGGTTGAACCCGGTCTTTTCAAATAGCTCGCATATCTTATAATCAAGTGTTATAAAAACACATCATACGCCTCATTCAAATCCAGAATATTCTTTTATTCAAATACTCTTTACATTGGGAAGTATTCCCACAAATTTTATCAAAGATTTCATTCATCTAAACCTCTTGTTTAAATCTTTCTTTGAAAACCATTGTAAAACATTTTATATTATCTTTTCACAAAACTTAAACCAAATTAAGGTTTTTCAAACTAGTCGGAATTATCAAGCCTTACCGAAGTAGTCATAATTTTATTATCCCAGTCCCAACCAATTCATCCCATGGAGCAAACTAGTGGTACTCTATATCTAACACCCATTGTGTTATGGGTAAATTTAGTTACCGTTTCATGTTTCAAATAAAATTGAAGATTTAACTATCGCATGGAGTAAAACTTATGATACTCCATTCAAGACTCCATTCATGATCATTTATTGAATTCGGTAAATTTAATTATCTAATTCCCATTTCAATCTAATTGAAGATTCATTAAAACTCTAGTTAGTTTTAATCGTCTAAAATCATTATTTAATGATTATTCAAATTTAGGAAATAAATATTGTCTTTTACTGGGTTAAAGAACCAATGTCATTTAAAACACAGTTCACGTTAAACCCAAAATCATCTTCTATTCTAATGGAACCTGCACGGAAATCAGATCAGTCATAATCAATATAAATTTCTGTATCAGACTAATACTATAGGTGGAATAACGACAAGACCTTTTAAATTCCATATATAGTAACAGTCTTCCTTTACAGAAGCTCATCTCGATTATTACCCAATCGAATTCCATGCATTTCCAATTTAATATATTAAATTGGAAAACTTTACTTTGGAAAATTCCATTAATCTTCATTAAAAGGTTATAAATTCCAAATCATAACTTCACTACTAATTGGATTAAAGAACAAAAGTTATTTAAAACATAGTTCACGATAAACCTAAAATCTAATTTCAATAAATCTTAATTAAAAGATTTATTCTATTCTCTATTGGGTTTAAGAATAGTATTATTAAAGATACCATTCACGACGAATCCAAAATCCGATTTGATATTAAATATAAGGCTCTAAATAGAAATCACATCGACTTATATTCAACATCAAATTTTGAAACTAACAAATATCTTATTGGGAATAACGATATGTGTGTATATATATATATATTTGAAAATTGGTTCACCTTTATTAAGAACTAGAAAAATACATAATAAGTTTAGTTTACAAACCTAAATGCAAACTGAAAAGCAAAAATACATACGAAGTACTAAATTAAATCCTAAAAGAGAGTTTTGATCCCTTGATGAGGTTACCAACTCATAGCAAGTGTGATCCCGCTGCACTTCTAATCCTCTATTACTATCCTTGAGTCTTTTCTTCGAGTGGCGGGGATTAAAACAGTTTGCCACCATTCCGTTACTTTGTTACTAATCACAAGGTTCCATCATCTTCAGATGCATATTTAAACACGTTATGCAAATCATAATTCTTAGCAGTAAATCTAAAGTAGAATGTAAATCAATGTTTTTGTCCAGATCATCCTACAAACCGATGCTCGAGAGCTTAACAACTTTCGATAAGACCATAAACCACAAACTACACAATTTCTAGATTCTATTTTCCAATCTCATATAAAATGTATACATGAACTTGAAACCTGGTTGGAAAAGAAGTTAGTATAGTAGTTCATAATTTCTGCAACAAACATCATTGATGCAAATAAGTGAATTGGGTTTCACTCACACTTAAAGAGCAGTTGTGTAATGAAGCCGATTCAGTTTTGTGAATTAGGCACTCCAGAAATATTTAATAGAAAATTCCATGATAATCCAAAATTAAATACGAACAGAACTAGAGTGGAAATCATTTTTGTGGTTCATCCCGAATAGGCTCTTTCAATAGCACCATCTATGCAATATAACTACCAAATGAAGGAATTTAGAACCGGCGTTGATGAAAATTTGGCTCAGTCAAGAATAATTCATTTTTCATAAATCGGCAATATCATTTGCAATATCATCCGCTGAATTCTTTATGGTGAAAAATTTCGTCATTGATGTCAAGTAATAGCCCAAAATAAAAACGGAATATTGAATCTCCATGGCTGTAAAAATCCCCCAAATCTCTAGTTGAGAACAAGAAACTTTACAGGGACATTAAAGTGATATTTGCGGTAAAGCGGTTATGCAGATCTACTAGTAATTGGATTTGAAATAAAATTGAGGCTTATCAAAGATTAAAAGGGATAGAGAATCCCAAAAATTGACGAAGGTTAATGATTACGGCTTATCAACGATTATGAGAAATCGCTGAAATTTGATGGTAAACTTTGCTTTATTTCCTGGTTCGAAACCGGAATTGGTTTCCTTTTGTTTGAGAATCGCCTTTCCTCTCTCCATTGGAAACTTATTCAACAATATGCGTATAACCATAGAATCCATATCGAAATATCTGAAGATTATTTCCATTCCAATTCATATGTTGGAAAATTCTGGTTATATCAAAACCATTATAATTTCTTTCAGTTCTTTATTCTAGTTGTTAACTAGTTCATTAAAATAAATATCTTTTATCTTTCCAAAATTTGGAATATTTAATCAAAAATATTTTTAAATCATTTAATATGATTTAACACAATTTATACATATTTCTAATAATTTTAATAACGCCCTTACAGTCAGTTTCCAATATCGGCCACTGAACTACATCCTTAGCGACCTTTTTCAAAACTGATTTGAACATATCTTTAAATCTAACCATTAGATTTTAAAGTCTTATTATCATTTAAAAGCTCTTTTTGATACAAACCCAATGGTTTCGATTTTAGGAGAATCCAACGGTCGGATCTCCCGTTACGTCCATTCGAAGTCAATGGTCGAAATTCGCGAACGGTCATCGCGCTATACGTTCTATTCAAACCATTTTAAATATATATAATACATTTCATCGATTTTTGTTTTAAAATGTATTTTTTAAATCATTTATAAATTCATTTTAAAAATGATTTCAACTTCCATTTCAATTTCAAATCAAAATTGAACAATCTATTATAATATCAAACTAATAATATTTTCAACATATAACATTTTAAAGGCAAATCTTTTCGATATTCATTATGAAATGGATAAATTCGACATAAAAATCCTGTAACAACCCGAAAAATCTGAGCCAGTTTAAAATTTTCTATTTGGCTATTTTAGTGGATTTTGGATATTTAAAATAAATTATTTTAAATAATAATGATGAAAAGTAGTTTGAATTGATGTTTGAAAATAAATATAATTAATTTAAATTATAAATAAGGCCTGAAATGACGCGGCAGTTTCAAAATTTCAATTCAAACTTTGACTGACTGTACCGGGTGCAAAATAAAACGGATTTTAACGAAACCAAAAATATTTAAATCTGTTAGTGAATATCTTTCTAACGAATCTGAAAAATCGAAGTTTCATAACGGAAGTCAAAAGTTATGGCCAAATGAATTTTCAGAAAGGTCGCTATAGAGAATAAATAGCCCTTGAAACTAGACATTTTGCAAACAACCTCGGAATTCGACAAAACCACTTTTGTTGGATCCGGGATGTCGAATTATAGCTAAGTTTCAAATTTCATAATTTTTGAAGTTAATATGTGAACGTGGCAAAAGAAAATGTGTTTGGTGAATTTCTGTTAAAGTGGATCGACCAGAAAATGGCCATTTTTCAAACGGTCTCGGAATTCGACGAAACTAGTTTTGTTCGGACCGGATTGTCAAAACATAGCTAGATGTATTTTTCTGGAATTTTTGGGATCAGTATGTGGCCCCAGCAAATTGAAATGTACGTTCAAATCGAATATTGAATGTTTTATATTTTAATTTGAAGAAAAACTGACTGTAACAGTCGAGTGGGCCTATGAAACATATCCCATTGTGTTCGGAATGGGGGTATTTAGCAAGGGGCGACAGTCGTTGGGTTTGGATTGGAGTCCGTGTGTGGAAGGAGGTATTTTTGTAATTAAATAAACTAGGGTCAATCAAATTAATTCATTCATTAAATAAATTTGTAAAAAAATTCAAAAAAAACCTGTAACTCCCTCGTCTCGACGACGGAACTGCTTCCCTCCGTTCCCATACATTTTCCGACCAAACCAGGAAGAATAAGACCCTGCTCCAGTTCAACCTTTTGAAGATCTTCCCGAGAGCTTCAGATCCATATAAGGAGCACCCTCCATCGCTTCGTATACCTCGAGATCGGACGCTCCAAACTCGGCGTCTTCAAATCGCCGCCGTCCGTTCTTCTGGCCACCGAACTGGCCATCGTGGGTGGCGCATGCGCGCCCTTTTTAGCCCGTCATGGTGGCGTAGCCTGATCGTCCAATCGTTGCTCGGATTTCACGCAAATCCATGACCTAGTTTTGAAGAATTTTGCAAGGTAACGGTTTAAATTATTTTTAACTGTTCTATAGCACTTCTAAGCGCTACGGTTTAAGACTTCACTTTAAAAATCATATCTTTCTCGTTTGTTGATGAAATTCGGTGAAACAAGAGATAGTGGACTCGTGTGGACGTCTTCGACATTCTAGAAGAGACCGCATATTTTTCTGAGCCTTCTGCTAGTTTTGGAGGAGTGGAACCCAGAGTGAGATTTCTGAATTATAAACGATATGAAAACAACGATGTATAAATTATACAGTCGATGTATGAGTTATATAAGCATTGTACACCTTATGTATAAGCATTGTATAAGTTGTACGTTCGATGTATAAGTTATATATGCGTTGTAAAAATTATATATGCGTTGAAATGATTGAAGTGAAGTGAAATTGAAATATATTTATATACGAATATATATATATATATACTCCCCTTGTCCACAGACCATGGACGATATTTATTGGTTGTGATATTGTTTGGATTATTGGTTGATGTGAAATTTGGTGAAAATCATGAATGATTGATTGTGGTTGAAAAATACCTGTTTGTGGTTGAGAATTATTTTGGATGAAACCACATAGGATTAGTTTGTGGAAAAAAAATAAACATGCTCGTCTACGTACAAATTAGATGCATAAAATCCCCATTGTCAAAAACCGCGAGGTTTTAAGGTAGAGCGAGGAGCCGTACTAGGGACGGT
The DNA here is from genome assembly GCA_030737875.1 of Allium sativum. Taxonomy (NCBI): domain Eukaryota; kingdom Viridiplantae; phylum Streptophyta; class Magnoliopsida; order Asparagales; family Amaryllidaceae; genus Allium; species Allium sativum. The sequence goes on from CM060915.1 coordinate 707,480,390, forward strand.
CCCGGTTTTAACTACCCTGCCGTTATGCTGCCGAAATTTTCAATAATATTCATGTGTTAGAATTATTTTCATGTGTTGAAAACTAAATTCACGTGTTGAATGAAGTTCATGTGCTGAATAAATTCTTTGAAAGATAAAAATAACAATTATATTATATATATATACAACATAAAATATTAGTGCTTTAAATAAATTGTTTATCACCAAAAATAACATTTTTACCTTATGTATGAACTATATAAAATAATCGTGTTTAAAAATAAATTGTTTTACAATAAAAATCACATTTTTATTATATATATCAACTATAGAAAATATTCGTGTGTTGAGTAAAAGACTAGAACGATAAAAATCATATTTTTATCGTGTGTGTGTGAAGTTGAAAACATTCATGTGTTGAATGTATAGATTGAACAATAAAATCTAAATTTTTATTGTGAATATAAAGTGCTAAAAATATTCATGTGTTGAATAAATATTTTTGATGATAAAAATATCATTTTTATCAAATATATAAAGTGGATATGGTTTTGAAATCGAAGAATGAATTATATTTATATACATATATAAATATAATTAAAATAAATCGAATAACGAAGCTGCAGTTCATGTTTTGAAACCGTAATTTCAAACTATTAGTGCGGGAGATCCGACCATCGGATTTTCCCGAAACCGAAACCGTTGGGTTCGCTTTGGAAATATCTTTCCAACGACACCCACTTTGTGAAGATCCAACGGTTGGATTGTCTGTAATGTTTAATTCAAATCTGAAGAAAAACAGCGCCAGAATCGTTTATATTTATATATATATATAAATATAATTAAATTAAATCGAATAACGACGCTGCAGTTCGTATTTTGAAATCGTAACTTCAAACGATTATACCAGGAGATCCGACCGTCGGATTTTCCTAAAACTGAAACCGTTGGGTTCGTTTTGAAAAGATCTTTCAAATGATACAAAATTTGTGAAGATCCAACGGTTAGATTTTCAGACATGTGTAAATCAAATCTGAAGAAAAACAGCGCCACGGCCGCGTTATGGCCTGAAGCGTTGTTTGAATGAATTGGCTATTTTTAAATAAATAAAAATAGCGATAAGTCGTGATAAAAATATTATAAATGATATGGAATGGAAATAAACTGAATTTGCTTGGTTTATGTGATTTTTGATTGTTGAATGTGTTTGGTGTGAAAATTACATTAAGGAACAGAATTAGTGATATCGAATAGTTTAACCATTGAAATGAATTGATTTGAAATTCTAAATATACGTGAATTATTTGAAAAGGCCGAGTTGATTCTCATTTCAAATAATTGATCGACGATTGAAAGTCGAAGATATGAAGACGGTGCAAGACAGATGATCTTCACATCGAATGGAGGGGTGCTACTGATGCTCATGATAGGAGTAGCTACCATGAAGGGGCTGAAGTAGTAGCCGTCCGGACGTACTTATGGATTGTACGGATATGCGAGGTATTGAGTGCCTCCGCTTTCGTTCAGACCCAGAACGAACTTGTAAATGGACTGTGTGTCTGACATTGGATTTTGTTCTATGCTGATTGATCTCTATTAAATATATATCTGTTTGGCGGCGGAGAATTTATTCTCTTGCTTAACACCCTTCTCTGAGACGTACGAGCTCAGAGGTTATATATTGGTAGAAATCAGTCGCATGGAGTGAATTGCATGTGTGGCATGCCTAAGTGGAAGATGATCAAGGCTTCTGTTGAAAAGCAAAGTCTTGTGGTTGATGATCAAAGCACGACCTGTGTGGTATAACTTTGTGTATAGCGTTGTTTCGCGAGCCTCACACCCCGGTATGAGCCAGAAACGGGAGAGTACATCAAGGAGGATATGCGTTTCCTTCTAGCTAGGAGTGGTGCTTTGGGTTTTGCACGCCCGGGTATTTTACTTATGTGGATGATGGGAAGCGAGGCCTCGGTTTCTTCGGTCTCTTCGGAGCCGATGGTGTGGTCAGATATGACCAGTTTATTCCCCATGGGGCGGGGAAACGCAGTGTTCAGGAATTTTAATCCACATCGGTGGACCGGCCCTGACGATCCAAGGGCTCACCTGTGTCTGGGTCCTGAGACATGGGCTAGATTGTCTCGAATTCGGTAAGGACTATCTTTTGCCTTGGTTCATGATGGAAGTCCAATTTCCAAATATGACATCGTGCGGTTTTGATTGTATACCTATATATGGCGACATAGTGGTATGGGGCATTAATGTCGTCTATGATTGATACTTATGATTGAAATTGTTTTTGAAACATATATACACTAGCAATAATATCAAATGCTTTTGTTTTATTCGTATCAAACATATTTTTGCCATTATAAGGTAAAACTCTATCCTCCGGTTTGTGTTGCATTATGTGATTGGAACTGAGTCTTATAATGGCTTCATTTTTATAAAAAGCATTGCGATGTTTAAACGATTTATTTGTTTTAAAGCACTGGCAATCCAATGGAGTAAACCCGTTCCGCGAAAGTGGCGTGGTCCTGTGATTAGCCATATTGTAAGATGTGTTAAGTAGATTTCTCATACCAGTCCCATGACTAACTCGTAGTTTGTTTCACTTGCAAACTCGGGTGCCCCTTTTTCTACACGGGCTTGTATTCAGGTTTTAGCAGGCTCTTTCTGGATAGCTGGAGCCGAAGTTGGATTTCTATCATTTATCTCTTTTAATGATGTTCAGCTCCTGTTATACATATTATGTTTGTTTTCCGCTGTAGACATTTATGTATAGCTGAACTGTATTTTGTACTAAGTATGATCCTGTATACCGTGTAACCCTGATTTTGTTTATCCAGTGTATTCTATTGTACATTATCTGCTGTATGTAATTATTTCTGTTCAGCTGTTATCTGTTTATGTGTTATATTCCAAAGATTACCCTTGCACCGTTTTATCGGGGTTTGGGGTCGTCACAAACGTGGTATCAGAGCTTTGGTTATGCTTAGTTCTGGAATATAACATATGAACGAACTTGTCAGTAATAGAACCAGTAGTGTACTATGACGAGTAACTCATTACAGATAGGATCAGTAATATCCTAGTATGAGTATAGTAGAATGAAATACACCTCAATAAACACATTTACATTAAAGTATATGTCTCTATGTTTTAAAATTACCTTTTTTGTTGACCTGACACTTGGTCTGCTATTTGCAGAAGTACTAGAAAATGAGTGTCAGAAACAGAAGGAATGCAGAACCAGATCTAGAAGCTCTATTAAAGAAATATCGAAATTTGGGTGGAGTATCAATCTCGGGAAATGAATCCATTAGTCAAACCCAAGATTGGGTGCGGTCTACTGAAAGAATTCTTGAACTTCTCCAACTGGGAGATGATCAGAAAAGATTAGTGGCATCTTGGGCACTCAAAGATGAAGCTTTGTTCTGGTGGGAGACAATCATTAAGGATAATCCAGAAGGTGATATCACTTGGGGTAGATTCAAAGAAATTTTCCAAGAATGATTTACTCCTCCGGAAGCAACTGAGCGGTTATGTGATGAATTCTACTATTTGATACAAGGAGATATGAATATCCCAGAATATCATAAGAGATTCAATGAACTTTCTCGTTTTGCTCCGCATCTGATTCAAGATCCAAAGCGGAAAAATCTGAGGTTTATAAATGGTCTTCAAAGAAAATACCAGGCGAGCCTGAAAATGTATCCATTCGAAGTATTGTATGGTAGACCGTGCCGATCTCCTACTTGTTGGGTAGAACCTGGTGATAGAGTTGTATTGGGGCCAGATATGATTCGCGATGCTGCGGATAAAGTCGATTTCTTTAAGAAACGATTACTAGTCGCTCAAAGCCGACAGAAAAGCTATGCAGATAAGAGAAGAAGAGATATATCATTTGTTGTTGGCGACTATGTATATTTGAAGGTATCTCTGATGAGAGGAGTCATCCGATTTGGTAAAACGGGGAAATTGGCACCCAAATTTATTGGTCCATTTCCTATTCTTGAACGGATTGGAACTCTCGCATATAGGGTTCAATTGCCTGATTGGTTGCCTGGAGTGCATGATGTATTTCACGTATCTCAACTGCGAAAGCATGTGCATGATCCCGATCTCGTTGTAGAAGAAGCCGCACAACAGGATTTGGAAATCACTCCAGAATTGGCAGTTAGAAGAGAGCTGATGAAGATAATTGGCAAAGAAACAAAAGAACTGAGGAACAAGAGGGTTCACTTAGTCAAAGTGCAATGGAGTGGAGGTCCGCGAGATTGTACTTGGGAAACTGAGGAGAGCATTAAGAAAGCCTATCCTTAGTGTAGGGTGGATGTCTCTGATTGACTCTGGTGCAAGGTACATCTACCATATTTTGCATTTCCATTCTGTTCTTTACTTTGCTGTTTTGTCTTTGCATAGATGTAAACTTTTTTATTATATAGTCTGATTAATTTAAAAGAGTATATGAGTTAATTGGTATATTTTTGAAAAGTTAAAGACAAATTTATTGTTGTTTGTGTTGTGTGATTGAGAACTTGATTAATTAAATTATTCGAATGATAGTTAATTTAATCAATAAGAGAATGAATGGTAGAATTTATTCAATTAAATCAAACATTAAACTGATTAGAAAATAGATAGGAATATATACATGTGCATTATATATGTTTGAACAGGTAAATGGATTAGCTATTGAGTAAAGAATTTATTTGTGTGCCCGTCAAATAGGTAAACCTTAATGAGTTGTATGCGCGATTCTATTATTATATCAACTCCTGTGAATGCCATTGGATGCGGAGTGCTGGTTATTCTGTGTGTAATTAATAAATGTCGCCATAGGATAGTAACAATTAATTTTGAACTACACCACATGGCATACTTCTTGAGATAGGCATACTTCACCATATACCACATAAGCATTTGGAGCTTGTGTGACGAGGTTGAAGATTTACCATACGAGCGAGAGGCTTGTATGGCGATGACTATATTTTACAGGTTGAACTGATGACAGATCTGGACTATATAAAATGTAACGGTAAATTGCAAGATTAATAAAAATCCCACACGGGTCTGGAGACGACAATAAACACGTCTCTCTGGTCATTAAGGCACAAAAACCATTTATAGGGTGACGAGAATTTATTCTCTGGAGTTATGATCTATACACACTCCCCTGTGGACACCGGAATATATCACTATAAATATGTGCATGCTTATTAGGATTTATTGGGTACCTAATACAGCCCAATAAATTTCCAAACCCCTCCACGTATAAAGGAGGTTATGGCGAATTTTTTCAAAAATTTAGGGTGTTAGCCAAATTTTTGAAGAATTTGAAAATTCTTAGAAACTGAAAAGTTAGAGAATGGAAGCCAGATTGAAAGAAGTGTTGGTTAATTAAACCACTTTCAACTTTGTTCCTTTTCGGGGACTAAAAGTTTTCAAGTGGGGGAGATTGTAACAACCCGGAAAATCTGAGCCAGTTTAAAATTTTCAATTTGGCCATTTTGTGGATTTTGGATATTTAAAATAAATAATTCTAAATAATAATGATGAAAAGTAGTTTGAATTGATGTTTGAAAATAAATATATTTAATATAAATTATAAACAAGGCCTGAAATGGCGCGGTAGTTTCAAATTTTCAATTCAAACTTTGACTGACTGTACCGGGTGCAAAATAAAACGGATTTTAGTGAAATCAAAAATATTTAAATCTGTTAGTGAATTTCTTTCTAACGAATCTGAAAAATCGAAGTTTCATAGCGGAAGTCAAAAGTTGCCAAATGAATTTTCAGAAAGGTCGCTATAGAGATTATATAGCCCTTGAAAATAGACATTTTGCAAACGACCTCGGAATTCGACGAAACCACTTTTGCTGGATCCGGGATGTCGAATTATTGCTAGGTTTCAAATTTCATAATTTTTGAAGTTAATATGTGATCATGGCAAAAGAAAATGTGTTTGGTGAATTTTTGTTAAAGTGGAACGACCAGAAAATGGCCATTTTTCAAACGGTCTCAGAATTCGACGAAACTAGTTATGTTGGGACCGGATCGTCAAAACATAGCTAGAGTTATTTTTCTGGAATTTTTGGGATCAGTATGTGGCCCCGGCAAATTGAATTGTACGTTCAAATCGAATATTAAATGTTTTATATTTTAATTTGAAGAAAAACTGACTGTAACAGTCGAATGGGCCTACGAAACATATCCCATTGTGTTCGGAATGGGGTATTCAGCTAGGGGCGACAGTCGTTGGGTTTGGATTGGAGTCTGTGTGTGGAAGGAGGTACTTTTGAAAATAAAAAAACTAGGGCCAATCAAATTAATTCATTCATTAAATAAATTTATAAAAAAATTCAAAAAAACCAGTAACTCCCTCATCTCGACGGCGAAACTGCTTCCCTCCATTCCCATCCATTTTCCGACCAAACCAGGAAGAATCAGACCCTGCTCCAGTTCAACCTTCTGAAGATCTTCCCGAGAGCTTCAGATCCATATAAGGAGCACCCTCCATCGCTTCGTGTAGCTCGAGATCGGACGCTCCAAACTCGTAGTCTTCAAACCGCCGTCGTCCGTTCATCTGCCACCGAACTGGCCATCGTGCGTGGTGCCTGCGCGCCCTTCCTAGCCCGTCGTGGTGGCGTAGCCTGATCGTCCAATCGTTGCTCGGATTTCACGCAAATCCGTGACCTAGTTTTGAAGAATTTTGCAAGGTAACAGTTTAAATTATTTTTAACTGTTCTATAGCACTTCTAAGCGCTACGGTTTAAGATTTCACTATAAAAATCATATCTTTCTCGTTTGTTGATGAAATTCGGTGAAACAAGAGACAGTGGACTCATGTGGACGTCTTCTACATTCTAGAAGAGACCGCATATTTTTCTGAGCCTTCTGCTATTTTTGGAGGAGTGGAACACAGAGTGAGATTTCTGAATTATAAATGATATGAAAACAATGATGTATAAATTATATAGTAGATGTATGAGTTATATAAGCGTTGTACACCTCATGTATAAGCATTGTATAAGTTGTACGTTCGATGTATAAGTTATATATGCGTTGTAAAAATTATATATGCGTTGAAATGATTGAAGTGAAGTGAAATGAAATTGAAATATATTTATATACAAATATATATATATACTCCCCTCGTCCACAGACCATGGACGATATTTATTGGTTGTGATATTGTTTGGATTATTGGTTGATGTGAAATTTGGTGAAAATCATGAATGATTGATTGTGGTTGAAAAATACCTGTTTGTGGTTGAGAATTATTTTGGATGAAACCACATAGGATTAGTTTATGGAAAAAAAAAACATGCTCGTCTGCATACGAATTAGATCCATGAAATCCCCATTGTCAAAAACCGCGAGGTTTTAAGGTAGAGCGAGGAGTCGTACTAGGGACGGTCCCGGTTTTAACTACCCTGCCGTTATGCTGCCGAAATTTACAATAATATTCATGTGTTAGAATTATTTTCATGTGTTGAAAACTAAATTCACGTGTTGAATGAAGTTCATGTGTTGAATAAATTCTTTGAAAGATAAAAATAACATTTATATTATATATATAGACTATATAAAATATTAGTATTTTAAATAAATTGTTTTAACACCAAAAATAACATTTTTACCTTATGTATGAACTATATAAAATAATGGTGTTTTGAAATAAATTGTTTTACAATAAAAATCACATTTTTATTATATATATCAACTATAGAAAATACTCGTGTGTTGAGTAAAAGACTAGAACGATAAAAATCATATTTTTACCCTGTGTGTGTGTGAAGTTGAAAACATTCATGTGTTGAATATATAGATTGAACAATAAAATCTACATTTTTACTATGAATATAAAGTGCTAAAAATATTCATGTGTTGAATAAATATTTTTGATGATAAAAATATCATTTTTATCAAATATATAAAGTGGATATGGTTTTGAAATCGAAGAATGAATTATATATACATATATATATAATTAAAACAAAACGAATAACGAAGCTGCAGTTCGTGTTTTGAAATCGTGATTTCAAAAGATTAGTGCGGGAGATCCAACCATCGGATTTTCCCGAAACCGAAACTGTTGGGTTCGCTTTGGAAATATCTTTCCAACGACACCCACTTTGTGAAGATCCAACGGTTGGATTGTCTGGAATGTTTATTCAAATCTGAAGAAAAACAGCGCCAGAATCGATTATATTTATATATATATGTATATAATTAAATTAAATCGAATAACGACGTTACAGTTCGTATTTTGAAATCGTAACTTCAAACGATTGTACTGGGAGATCCGACCGTCGGATTTTCCTAAAACTGAAACCGTTGGGTTCGTTTTGAAATGATCTTTCTAATGATACAAAATTTGTGAAGATCCAACGGTTAGATTTTCAAATATGTATAAATCAAATCTGAAGAAAAACAGCGCCACGGCCGCGGTATGGCCTGAAGCATTGTTTGAATGAATTGGCTATTTTTAAATAAATAAAAATAGCGATAAATCGTGATAAAATATTATAAACGATATGGAATGGAAATAAACTGAATTTGCTTGGTTTATGTGATATTTGATGGTTGAATGTGTTTGGCGTGAAAATTACATTAAGGTACAGAATTAGTGATATCGAATAATTTAACCATTGAAATGAATTGATTTAAAATTCTAAATGTACGTGAATTATTTGAAAAGGCTGAGTTGATTCTCATTTCAATTAATTGATCGACGAGTGAAAGTCGAAGATATGAAGACGGTGCAAGACTGGTGATCTTCACGTCGAATGGAGGGGTGCTACTAATGCTCATGATAGGAGTAGCTACCTTGAAGGGGCTGAAGTAGTAGCCGTCCGGACGTACTTGTGGATTGTACGGATATGCGAGGTATTGAGTGCCTCCGGTTTCGTTCAGATCCAGAACGAACTTGTAAATGGACTGTGTGTCTGACATTGGATTTTGTTCTATGCTGATTGACCTCTATTAAATATATATCTGTTTGGCGACAGAGAATTTATTCTCTTGCTTAACGCCCTTCTCTGAGACATTCGAGCTCAGAGGTTATATATCGATAGAAATCAGTCGCATGGAGGGAATTGCCTGTGTGGCATGCCTAAGTGGCAGATGATCAAGGCTTCTGTTGAAAAACAAAGTCTTATGGTTGATGATCAAAGCACGGCCTGTGTGGCATAGCTTTGTGTATAGCGTTGTTTCGCGAGCCTCACACCCCAGTATGAGCCAGAAACGGGAGAGGACATCAGGGAGGACATGCGTTTCCTTCTAGCTAGTAGTGGTGCTTTGGGTTTTGCACGCCCGGGTATTTTACTTATGTGGATGATGGAAAGCGAGGCCTCGGTTGCTTCAGTCTCTTCGAAGCCGATGGTGTGGTCAGATATGACCAGTTTACGCCCCATAGGGCGGGGAAACGCAGTGTTCTGGAATTTTAATCCACATCGGTGGACCGGCCCTGACGATCCAAGGGTTCACCTGTGTCTGGGTCCTGAGACATGGGCTAGATTGTCTCGAATTCAGTAAGGACTATCTTTTGCCTTAGTTCATGACGGAAATCCAATTTCCAAATACGACATCATGCGGTTTTGATTGTATACCTATATATGGCGACATAGTGGTATGGGGCATTAATGTCGTCTATGATTGATACTTATGATTGAAATTGTTTTTGAAACATATATACACTAGCAATAATATCAAATGCTTTTGTTTTATTCGTATCAAGCATATTTTTGCCATTATAAGGTAAAACTCTATCCTCCGGTTTGTGTTGCATTGTGTGATGGGAACTGAGTCTTTTAGTGGCTTCATTTTTATAAAAAGCATTGCGATGTTTAAAAGATTTATTTGTTTTAAAGCACTGGCAATCCAATGGAGTAAACCCGTTCCATGAAAGTGGCATGGTCCTGTGATTAGCCATATTGTAAGATGTGTTAAGTAGATTTCTCATACCAGTCCCATGACTGACTCGTAGTTTGTTTCACTAGCAAACTCGGGTGCCCCTTTTTCTACACGGGCTTATATTCAGGTTTTAGCAGGCTCTTTCTGGATAGCTGGAGCTAAAGATGGATTCTATCATTTATTTCTTTTTATGTTGTTCAGCTCCTGTTGTACATATTATGTTTGTTTTCCGCTGTAGACATTTATGTATAGCTGAACTGTATTTTGTACTAAGTATGATCCTGTATACTGTGTAACTCTGATTATGTTTATCCAGTGTATTCTATTGTACATTATCTGCTGTATGTAATTATTTCTTTTCTGCTGTTATCTGTTTATGTGTTATATTCCAAAGATTACCATTGCACCGTCTTATCGGGGTTTGGGGTCATCACAAATCCGTAGTTAAAATGGCATACATCTACTTAACTCAGCTTCATATATTTCAATATTTTCGTTTCCATCTAAAATCGGGAATCAAAATCATGTTTTGATTCTTCACTGAATATTATTTTAAAATATTCGTTATTTTTGAATTGGATTCTGATAGACACGTAAACGTGTATATTTTATCCGCTTATTTATCTAGTTTTCTATTTTAAATAATTAATATTGTGTATTTATAGCTGTGTTTTCAGATTGTTGATAAAAAGCTTGGTTTAGAGCATTTGATGGATAAAGCGTGAAGAATTTTCTTAAAAAGAGTGAAGTTGAAATTACTAGAGCTTGAAGAGTTTAAAGCTTGAAGAACGGTTGCAAATTGAGTTCAGTTGGGTAGATTTGGCTCATTTGCGGGGCATCTCACTCATGTTGCGTTCACATTAGCTCATTTGCAAGGCCTCTCACTTTACAGCTGCATTCAAACTAGCTTATGTGTTAGTTGGGCTAATTCTTTAGTCCCACATTATGGAATTTGCCATGTAGCCTTTGTCATATCAACTATAAATACACTTTATCTCATTCATTGTAAAACACATCAGGTTTTATTCTGTAATTCTCTTCTTGGAATAAAATCATTCTTCTTCCCCTGTTCTATTTAGTTTTAGTTTTATTTTATTTATGTCTGTTATTTTATTTTTCTCTTCTTATTTAGCTATGTCTAGCTAATCCCCTTTGATTAGGGGGTGATGACGCTAATAGATATGATTCAACATGAATCACATAGCCAATAGATGAGGACTTTATACATGTAGATCTGGATCTGAATCAAGGGTTAGATCTGAACCTTCATATTCTGTGTCGTTTAAGAGCTATGCTCCTTCACAGGGTATATTCGTGTTCGATCTAACAATTATCAGATTTAGATCTAATTTTAAGGTTTTAGAAATTAATTAGTGAATCTGTCCTGATAGTCTATGGTTGTTTAAGAGCTCAGCTCTTGCATAGGCTATGCTTGTCGTTATTTACTTATTTGTTTCTAAGAACCTAATTATCGTTGATTCATGTGTGTGACAGAAACATGAATTAGATCTATATTTATTTGTTGGCTATTGATGAGTGTGAATCCAATCTAAGTCATTATCCCCTAATTGTTGTCTCTTATTATATAAATCTCTCTTTTTATTTAATTGTTGTTATTTTCTGTGTTTTCAATCAATCAAAATCATGGAATAACTTGATTGGATTTATTAATTAAAATATTTTTGGTACCAGAGTTCGACACCCTCTACAACAATCCTTGTTGTTTAGGAAAGCCGAACAGATTTTACAGTTGTTTACAATTGCAAAATTTGTTCGCAAATAGAATCAGACTCAATCAATTACCATATAATTTTATTTATATGGATTTCATCCATCGCATGTATTCAAAAATAGTTTTAAACAACTATTACACATCTAATTCACAACCAAGGTGTAATCTACAACCGTATAAGCATTACATAATTAAATAACACTTGCTACAGTCTGTCAATCAATCGGTTGACATGGAATCAAATACAAGGAAGATGTGAATTAACTATCATCCCCAAACCCGTGTGGGGTTTTCAACCATCAAACAAATAATATTATTTATATACTTGGGCGATGTTTAAAGTTATCGTTCCAACACCCGTGTAGGGTTTACATCACAATCCACGTGAACTTATCTAATATTTGGGAGATGGGTGGGTAAATTATCATCCAAGAATAATTTGTAATAGAAATGTTTTTATTTATAAACATTTATAATCAAAGTTTAATAATGATAACATTCAAACTATAACCATCCATCAATCACCAAACAAATATTGCAATCATAGGCAATCAATATATATATATTCAGTTATAAAATAAATAACTGTACAAATAATTTGAGTGAGAAAGTTCTCACAATTGGTTTCCACTCAGTCAATCTTTAGTTAAGGATTTTATTTTTAAACTAAATTAAACAAACGTTTAATTTAGCTCAAAATTCAACTTTCCCCTTTTCGGTTCTAGACAGTCCTTTTTGTAGTGTTCGACGACGGATTCTAACGAGACTGGTTTTGTTCAATTATGTTCCTATTTGGATAAGGTACGACATTTTAAATATTAATTAAAATAAAAAACCTAATTAATATAATTAATTACGATTAATATTCCCTAATTACAATGATAACCGCGTCATCTCTCTTCCTTATCGTTCCAGGTGCATAACTGAACCCAATTTCATTGTCTAGGGCTTAAAATCGCTGCTCCACCTTTGCGCCACAAGGTCATCAGACCCGCCCTCCTCGATCGTCGCAGCAACGCCTACCTACGCCCTCGACTTGGATGAATTCAATGGTCTTTAGCACCATGGAAACGTGGGAGACTGCAGTGCCTTTGAGCACTGATTTCGAGCGACATACTCCATAAAAACTCATCAAACCTGTACCATTTGAAAGCCCTTGATTTGCTCTTGAATTTTTGTTTAATAAGTTTTGAAATTCACTGAGTGGATTGGAAGATTATAAGGCTCGAAATACATAAGCTTTCAACCATTAATTTGATAACCGTCGACGGCAGAAGAGACGATCTAGGGTTTAGATGAAATAAATATATGTATATTATATAATAATATTTTAATCCTAATATTACTTGTTTATCGCTCCGAACTCCAAATGAACCCCAACGACTATCTCCCTCAGCCAAATACCCCTATTTCGGACACAATGAAATATGTTTCATAAGCCGATTCTACTATTTTAATCAGTTTTTATCAAAATTAAAATATAATGTTAAATATTAAATTTGAACATACATTTTTATTTACCACGACCACATACTGACTCCAAAAATTATGAAATTTGAAATCTCGCTATGTTTTGATGATGCGGTCCTAAAAAAATTAATTTCGTCGAATTTGGAAACCATTTTAAAAATGACCTTTTAACTAGCTTATTAAATTCAACTAAACTTACAAAACGCGTTTAAATTTACTATGCTTACATATTAATTTCAATTGGCTTGAAATAATAAACGTGACAATAACTTGACGTTCTGGATCCAACAAAATTAATTTCATCGAAAATGGAGGCCGTTTGCAAAATGGCTATTTTTAAAGGCTATACATAATACCAAAATATTAATAAATTCCAGAGCGACTATTTTAAATTTTAATTTTGACATAACATTCAATTTATAAAACTAAATATCAATTTTTCACATTTTTTAGAAAGATATAATTAAATAGACTCTAACGTTTTTTGTTTCATCCAATTCTGATTTATATTGAATTTTGTACATTCAGTTGAAACTAAAAATCAAATTTTCGAATTACCGTGCCATTTCAATCTCATTTAATAATTAATATAAATATATACGCTCATTCTTCGTTTTAAATAAAGTCTAAGTCATTTATTCTCAAAATAAATCGTTCAAAATATTTAATTTCTATTAAAATCAATTAAAAATAAATTTGAAATTGGTTTCAAAATTCCGGTTGTTACATAACACCCTTCTTTGAGATGTATGAGCTCGAAGGTTGTATTCTTGTAGGACTCAATTAGTGTGTTGATAAAATTAGCGATGTGACATTCAAAGTGAATGTATGTGCTTTGTGATATGAAAGATAATCATTACCTCGGGCCTCATCACCAAAAAATGGCTAGAAAGGTAAATGTCGTAAGATATGTTAGTTCTGCCAATTGTGATGTGTTTACATCACATTTCTAGATTTGTACTTTCTATATGCCCAAATATTATGGCTATGTTAAGCACGCTCAGGTACGTTAGTAATAAATGGGGTGATGTCATATTGGGTCTTTGCACCATCTTTTTATCTATGTAGTTGGTCAGTTCCACCAGTAGGGGAACATATATAATGGTCTCGCTACATCCCTCTAGAGGTACCCTATGCGGAAGGTAGTCGCCTACCTTGCTATTGCATGGAATCCATCCTCCATCGTATACCAACTAAGTTTTTGTAGAGCCTAACATACGTGGAATTGGATAGCGTTATCAGCTTTGCATGCTTGATTTAATTTAATTTAAGGGTTTTATCTCACATGTCATCAGAAATAATATCACATGATTTTCTAAAATTATTTGATTACGATAAGGTAAAACCTCGTGACGTGTTTAGTGTGGTCATGCTCTTGTGCAATGTCCTTTATTTCACAAGATTTCAAAAAATAAACTAAGCTTTTTGTGATGTGAGTTTTCTCACAATCATATTTCATCTTGAGCCAAGCATTGTTTTCATTGATGCTCGGGTCAGACCGTGAATTTTTTCAAGATTAGATCTAGATTTTATTGGAGCTTCAAGAAAGGAGCTTGAGATCGAGAAGTATTCTCTTATTCTTATATTATATATTTTTCAATTTTGCTATGTTATGTTTTGATTGTTGTTATTCCATTGTTTTATTTATGTATGCATTTCGTTGTGTTGTGTAATTGTTTTTTTAGCAATTGTGAGGGCGACTCATTATAATTTTCTAGACTATTTTGTTTGTTTTGTACACTGATTCGTGTATATATATACAATTTTATATTTTATGTAAAGAGTATTAGCATATTATATTTTGTTCATTCAATTATATGATTCTAATTTGTTGTATGTAATTTTTGTTTGTTCTAAACCTTCATTATTTCTTCTTCTTTTTCTATCCTCTATCTTCTCTTTCTCGTGATGTTCTGATTGTTTTTAGGGTCCTAGATCCACAACGTAGCTTGATTTATTAGTGTAACGTCCCGAAAAAATTTCGACTTTGGTAATCGATATAAAACCCAAGTCGAATATCCAAACATCGAAAATACCGGTAGTTAATGAAAGAAATTAGAGGGTGAGAATAGATAAGATAGAAACTTAGAATAGAAGAAGAAGAAGAACATATAACATCAGAGTAAACACGAATCTCACAGCAGAACGAATAAATATATTTCATAACATAACTTTGAAATAAAATAGTATCTGTATACAACACCATTATTAGAGTATAACACTTACAACATAGCGGAAATAATAATAGCTATATAATCCTGAAGTCTCCTGCTCCTGCTCTTCAAGTATTTGTAAATCCCGACTACTTGACTGCCCGTACAAAATTGGGCACCCAAGAGTTTAGGGAAAACAAAACAAAATAAACTCTGGGTCAGTCATGTGACTGGTGTAAGTAAACTCAAATCATTTGATTTAACTTTCAAAATCCTTTTGAAACAAAGGATAATCATAAGACCGATCCACACATAAACACGGATGGATTTTACATTATGATAACCCAAAAATATTTCTAAAATAATACTTGTTTGATATTATAATAATGTCTAGATCAAGTAAATAGAAATCTAGTAGAAACGCTTGCATCTAACGCTTTACATATATAATATACAATCAAAACCACGGGCTCCTATTTGGGGAATGGATTCCAACTATGACAAGGTATGGATCCATCTTCCGCTCATTGTACTCTAGAGGCGATACACTGGAGTTCAACAAGAACATCTTGTAACTCGGCCACACATGACCGACCACTCATTTCGCTTGAGTGTATCGAATATATTGTCACCTTGCAGTTGGTAAACCAACATAACCATTCCCGAGAGATACAGAATTGAAAGAAGTAACAAATATGAATATTCTCTAGATGGTGGCAATATACCCTACATGGGTGCGGCCCACTTATCCATGCTGCCTGCCCAATTTCTGTCATTTCCCAATTAATGAGGTTGGAGGTCATAACGTATCTTTCAACAGATTACTCATTCATTCACTTTGAAAGCCACATCGTCATACCCGTCAAACCACAAATTGATTTCCCCAAAAATACCACGGGTATAAGCTAAGAGAAACGAATTCCTCCGCCACCAACATAAATACGTTTGAAACGATCAACTCACGTGATCCACCAAATATACTCTGTCAAACATTCTTCCATACAGGTTGTCCCAGGACTGGACAAACCGAAGGCACTATTCTGTAAATAGGATAGCCCTTGCATAACTCCGTCTTCAATTTGTCTTCGATCTATTTGATTCGAAATGCTAACGCCCATACGGAGTGGTTCTCGGATAATAACCTAACCGGTCTCTCCGTATTGACGATGGAAAAATGGTCAAAACTTTGATAGTCTATGATTTAACTATCAAAAGAAAACTCACATGCAAACAACGATATTATTTCCAAATGGAAATTTTATCGATCAATCAACATTCAACATTTATCCTTTTAAATTAATTTATCATTAATTTATTCATTTCCTTATTTCCTGTTTTCATATATTCGTAAATCCTTATTTTCTAGACTTAGAAAATATATGTTATTAATCACTGGAAAACGTTTCCATATTTATTCCCATTTCTTATTTTCTATTATCAGAAATGGAAAACATTTCCAAAACTCCTTCATTTGATTTAAACTGATGTCGAAATAAACATCGCTATGCCAACACAAACCATTACGCTCATTAACTAAATTCACTTAACATACCTTTACTATCAAACTTTAACCATTCCTTAGTTAAGAAAAAAGTCAACCAAGTTGGGATATAATTACCTCACAGACCTTAATTAAACAACGTTTTAACTTCGGAATAGACAAAGTTTATCTTTTTAAACCTTTAACAACTTCCTTGTGAACCTCACGGATTCTATTTATGAATCCACTTCTTTTATAAAAACATTGGTTATAACGATAACGTTACAATCCCCACTTTCGAAATATCTAACTTCAAATATAACTTTTATTCTTTAATTTGAATAAATAATTAAACACCTAATTTATAAATAAATAAATCTTGATTTAAACACTGAAAAGTATAAGTACTTTCATGAATTCGATATAATCGAATTCGACAATTAACTCTCTTCGAATAACTAATATTCGATTAACTCACTTTGAATAACTAATATTCGATTAACTCACTTCATTCTATTCGAATAAACTATATTTGATAACCCCTTTCGAATAACTAATATTCGATAACCCCTTTCGAATAACTAATTCGATAACTCCTTTCGCTTGACTCTAGACCGCAGCGATCATAATGGTTACGCCTGATTCCCTAAGGAAACATCCGACCGCCGTAGGCTATCTGCAGCCCTATGAATTACGCTAGCAGTCGTACGAAATGGCAACTCATCCTGAATAACTATGTTTGACTAAATCTATCTCAAATAACTATATCCGATCAACTCTAATTGAATAGCAAATATTCAATTAAATCCTAATTCGATTAACTATGTTCAATTAACTCTATTTGGTTAACTCTTTATTCGAATAACTAATATTCGATTAACTCTAATTGAATAACTAATATTCAATTAACTCTACTGATTAACTCTAACTAGTTAACTCTAAATGGTTAACTCTAACTAGTTAACTTTAATTGATTAACTCTAACTGATTAACTCTTCGTCAATATTCAGTTTCAAATATATATGTTGAAATCGATTCTTACTTATCCATATAAGCCCTGACTTATATACTTTATTTATCCAATGATTAACATTTTATTTAGTTTATAAAATATTATTTATAAATTAATCTTCTCAATCTATCGGTTAGAACAAATTCTATTTAAAATCTTTGCTTTGAATCCATATCATATTATTCCCATGTGTGAAGCACGGGTCTAAATTTTCCTGATGTAAAATTCTATTCATGGCCAAATATTTCCTTATATGACATTCTTTTCATTTCCCAATAAATTCCTTTTATAACTCTATTTATTTTCTAAATAAATATTTCCTTTTTAATTCTATTTGTAAATGTTTTACAAATATTCCCTTTTCTTTTTGTTTCACAAATATTTCCTTTTCTATTTGTTTCACAAATATTTCCCTTTTCATGGTTTACAAATATTTTTCCTTTTCATTTGGTTTACAAATATTTTTCCTTTTCATTTGGTTTACAAATATTTTTCCTTTTCATTTGGTTTACAAATATTTTTCCTTTTCATTTTATATATAAAATCCATTGATTTTATATAGATAATTTATTTTCAAAATACACTTTGAAAATCCCCTTTTCTACATCCTAGTATTTCTTACGGTATTTAAAATACTCAAATAACAATGATCGATATCACTCAACACACGTAATCAACACAGATTATATATCACATCATATATTATAATATATGAAAAACAGTAAAATAAATGTTGAGGAATCCAGTTGGATTCCTCCGACCTGTTTCCTGCATCCACAAATGTTAAACAATATAATTAACATCGATTTCATATCACTATGAAATATTCTGCTAAACAGAATCAATATTTGATTAACGATTTATATATGTATCGTTATCTATAATTTCAACCAATACATAAGCAATTCAACCAAACAGTTAACATACAGCAATCAACAGATGATTATCAGTTCAGTTCTAAAAATATGCTATAAAAATATAACTGTTCAGAGTTGGTGAGTTTTACTTACCTTGATTGGTCATTGTTAAATAACGATAATCGTTGTCGATTCAGATCAGACAATTTATTTTGCTATAGATTGTAACGAGCTCTGATTCACTCCCAGTCTGGTCCATTGGGTAGGCGTCGTCTCTACGATGCCAACGTGACTGACCATTAGAATTTCTGATACAGTATGGTCGAGATATTTAATTTACAAGTTATATACTACCTTATATAAAATAACTTAATTTAATTTATAATGTGTGCGTAGCCTTTTATTTTCTTCCCGGCCCAAAGCCCAATTGAAAATCCCATCCGTTTTTGACTCCTTCCCTCCCCGTTTCTGCTGAAACCCCCTTCTTCACGTTTGCTTCCCTGGTCGTTTGATTCTTCCATAATATATTTTTATTTATAGTGGGCCTTATAAATTTCGTTGGCCCACACCCACTGAGAATCCACTTCGCAACAGTTCATTATCCCCTCCAATAATATCCTATACGTCATCTTTACCATTACCCAGTCGAAGCAAAAATTTTGGTTTCCTCCTTTCTGTTTAAACATCAGCACCCATCCTTCACCCAAAATACTTCAACGTTGCTCCTTCCTGGAGATGCCGGAGAGCACCGCGCCACATTCCCCAACACCGTCAACCTCTGCTAGTCCTACTCAACCAACGTTCATCTCCATCTTACCTAAAATACCACGCTCCTGCTCCCCTCCGCAAGACACAGTACATGTGCGAACTTCCATCCTCAAAAATATCACTCAACAGTCCGCTTCTTCCTTCCTCATCTATTTCGCTGTACCTTCCAACTAAAACCGCACCATTTACTGTTACTTCGCGCCACTGACTTTGCGTACCACTTCTCCAAAGACCCTTGCCTCGTTGCCTGCTTCCTCCATTACCCCATGCATCTGTACACCTTATCCCCACTTCCCAGTGTGCTCAGTGCTCCGCCTTCAAGTCCCTCTTGCCTCCGGTCTACGTTAACAACATAACGATGGAGATGGCTTTCGGTTTGACATGTGAGGAAATTTGGTTTGCTGAAAAAAGCTTTGTGTGGCGGCTCGCGATTTCTTTAGGAGATGGACGAAATGAATTAGGTTAGGGGAAAGAGAGTTAGATATTTATAGGGTTTAATTTGAAGATGTGTCCCCGTGGATACCAAGTATATTCTCTGCGGTTAAGAAAAGATGGCGTACATGGCCTCCCCTTTACCTTTTAAAAATAGAAAATATAGATACCCTTTGTACACTATTTTGTTTATATATGAACTGCAAATGATAAAGATAAAAATACCATTTTATCGGGCAGTGCTCTACGATCCCAAAAATATAATAACGTCGGTAGGTTAACTCATATTGTGAAACCTCAAAATGTTGATTACAGGGTGCAAAATACTCCTAATAAAAAGTTTCTTATTTAATTATTTAGAAGTTACAATAAAATTCTAAAAATTAAATTGTAACTAAGTCTAGGAGGATTTGTCCAAATTCGATACCAATATTTAATTATAATTAAATATATCGTTATGACTCATAGCGATTTCATAGCGACTATTTGAAAAGTTGATTTAATCATATCTTACAATCTATAAAGCGAAATCTCCATTTTTCTCCTCCATTAGAAAAATATACTTCACCAGCTCCGAACGTTTCTTGTTACACAGAAATCCGATTTAAAATGGACCCTGTATATCCAGTTTAAGTTCAAAACGCCAAATAGCGATCTGCCGCGCCATTTTGAGCTCAATTTTTATTTATAATATAATTATACATTCAAACTATCGTTCAAATAATATATTCGTTATTCAAATTCAATTACAATCTGAATTATATATTTTGAACTGCCCAATTCACACCGTATTGCCATTTCAGCTAATTCTGATTATTTCAGAATTAATTATATTATTCTATTTTTTATATTAATTAAATATTCAATATAATTTAATTAAACAACCATTTTCACCATTTAAATAATTAAATAAATTAATTATATATCGCTGAAAACATGGGTCGTTACAATTAGTGTCCAATCTGGAAATATTATCATTTGTCGTAATACTGATTAGTTTTCAACCAATGGTTATATCTGTTTTCTAGGTTATATAAAGATAGTATTTAGCATGCACGGTTAACTATTCATAATCTATAGGCGTATTATTTAGATGAATCCTACTAACGTCCTAAATATTCCTAATCCATCAACCATTTAGTACTTACAATAGAAGTGGGCCCTGTTTCTATTATCCATTAGTCAATTTGTGTCTACTAAGGTACGTAAACTCATCGGTTCATCTATGGCCCATCAGGCATACTCTAATTGTTATCATTTTCTTTATTATATTTAATATAAGAAAATCCACTAGCCATCCAATACCTACCAATGTTGATTTGAACATTATTATTGCTAATCATGGGGCACTAGCTAAACTGCTACTTAAGGCTTATAGTGTTAACATCGCATCCTGAAACATATAATTCAAGAGATAGTACAAGCCATTTATTACCGACATGATAAGCAGATTCGTTAGTCACTA
Source organism: Allium sativum (assembly GCA_030737875.1). NCBI lineage: Eukaryota > Viridiplantae > Streptophyta > Magnoliopsida > Asparagales > Amaryllidaceae > Allium > Allium sativum. Next base: position 707,501,653 of record CM060915.1, read on the forward strand.
ATAACCTTCTCAGTGGACCCTACACTACCGTTTGGCTAGTATTATTATGGTAATCACCTATCAATTAATATTTCCCTTAGGATAGGCAGACTCGTCAATCATTTACTACTTATACCAGAGCGAACCATAACTTTGTCACTTAACGCCCACTAAGAAGCGGACCCTCAATGCATACCATTAGTCACACCCATTCGGTCTCTTAATACTTCATATGGGAAATAGATTGGTCCTTTAATCACTTAATACTTAATTAAGACGGATCCTCTTACCATTGACTGTACATTATAGGATAAATCCATAAAAAAGGCAGATCTTAGTCACTTAATACCCTCACTAGATGGATCCGACCACTTAATACATATATCCCAAAGTGGGCCCTTCCGTTACTTTGTGATTTTCACTACTATATTATTTTACAATTCACTTATTAGGGAAGATTTCCCCTTAGTCATTTAAATCATCGAAATCTCACTAAGTTTCTTTTGTCAGTAAGGAGGCGAACCCTAAAGCCACATAATACAATTCTTGAAGTAAACATTTTTAGAGATATCCTCACCGCTTATTTAGACCATCTTAATAAAAGCGGGGCATAACTCACACGTGGTCACGGGTTAATTGGTGGTGACATCTCACATAATTAGCGAGTACACTCGATTGTTGGTAGCCTCAAAAGGAAGAGAAGACTTTTGTAAAATAACTCTATTGATCTTGCATTACATATTCACTAAATCCGAATAATTATCCTAAGTTGAAATATGAATATTACAGTTTAATATTGGACTTACTTAAATATTAACTATCCATTATGTAACAGCCCGCATTTTACGTATCGGAAGATCGTAAAATATTTTTATTTTATTCCCTGAGGGTTGGATCATTCTCATCTTTTGGTATGTTGCTTATGGGGATGTGAGACATGTCCATAAATTTTACCGATTTTGTTTGTGACCATTTTGCCCCTGTCAGTCTTGTACAGGGCATAACTTTTGACTCAGGTCGAATCAGAGGGTGAGACCTGTGCCATTGGAAAGGAATTGATGATTCTCTTTCCGTAGAGTGGTTACATGAAAGATTTGGTTCAGCGGTTTGGGAGAAATCGCTGTTTTAAGGTTTTTCAGTTGGTTGTTCAGGTTTTGGAAGGCTAATGGGCTGATTTGGAGAAGGTCCATTAAGGGGTTGGTGGAGGCTATAAATAGAGGGTAAGGGATATGGGGAAAGGTTGGATTTTCCATTCTCTTATGGGGCGGCTTTGATCTCCTTCTTCCTCTAATACCTTTCCACCATTAAAATTCCAAATCCAAGGAGGGAAATCGAAGATCTATACCATTAAAGGCTAGATCAACATCGTTTCAAGGGCGAATTTATCGGATTGAAGGGTTTGATTCGAAGTGTTCGCTGTCCGGATCGCTTTTTCATCGCTTTTGCTTTGTTTTGGATAATCGGTGAGTGATTTACATCTCTCATTCGGATTCATGAAAGTATGTGAGTTATATGTTGTTAATTTCATCATTTCCATGTTATTTTCTTTAGATCTACACCATGCTAAGTCCATTTTACATATGAATCATCTTAGGATCTGATCTAGATAATTTAAATGGTTAATTTCATGATTTTTCACAAGTTTATGCAAATTAGATCCGTTTTTATGTTCATATGATTCACTTATCATGTTTTGGGAAATTTATGTGTTTTGATGGAAATTGTTAGATTGATGATATTGTTGGTTGCATAACATGTTTGTGGTTGCGTTTGGATGAATCGGATAAGCTGGTTTCGTCGGATTCGTTGTTTGGCGAAGTTTTGGTTGAAATCAAAGTCGAAATGGAGTTGTGCAGGAATCGGGTCGGTCTAGAGGGGTCGGTCCTAGACTGGTCGGTCAAATCGTGGCTTGGGAAGCAAGACAGGGATTGGGTCGGCTAAGAGTGAGCAGGCTAGTCGGATCGGTCGCAAAGAAGTGGTCGGTCGGTGTATACTGGTCAGGTCGAGCAAATCTGGAGTTCTGATTTGGAGCAGGCGGGTCGGTCATGTTCCAGGAAGGGGGTGATCAGGTTGGGTCGCTCTAGGGTGGTTGGTCGAGCAGGTAGTCGGTCGGTCTCAGGTGATAAAGGCTGGTCGGTCTTGGAGCTGGTCGGTCTGATCGGTCCAGAAGGTTGAGAAGGGAGTCTGGTCGGTTCAGAAGGATTCTGGTCGTTCCAGAAGGAGCTGAGGGAGGTCGGGTTGGTTCAGGAGGGGTCTGATCGATCCAGGAGGACCAGAAGGGGTCTGGTCGGTCCAGAATGGGTCTGGTTGGCAGTTCTAGTGGAAATTTCTGATCGGACACTTCAAGTGATGTTATAACTTCGAAGTAGTTCAAGTGGGAAGGTTCGAAGTGTTGAATGTGTCCGTTGATCAAGGTGGAACAACGAATGAGGTGACAACTCAAAGGTCGGGAGTTGATGGATAATGGTGGCTCGAGAAGGTTGCTTGAGCTATGGATTTCATCAAGGTTGGACGACTAGAGATGCGAAGGCCGATAGGTCATCATTGTCGTAAGTTCTAGCAGGCTCAAAGCAGGGGTACGATGGGGGCACCCAAAAGACCAGAAGGTTGCTGGTCGAGTACCCTGGGTCTTGGGGAAAGGCCTAGTGTCAAGGTTGGACATTTTCAAGGTTGGACATATGGAGTTCATGCGAGAACTGGGGTTACCATTAGCCTTGACATATGGCAAGGTTGGCCGTCATACGATAATGATGGTTTCGAAGCAGGATTGGCGGTGATAGCCAGAGTCTGTCATGTATGCTGGATGTTTTGCTTGTGCCATCTCACGTGGGTTATCCAACATCGAAGTAGATGTTCCTTGAGTGCTTGTCTGATATAGGTTTCGGCCTCTGGGGCTTGTATTCGACGGATGTTGAATTCGACTAGGATGATTTGCGTGAGATATATATAATCTCTATGCCATGATTGCTATTGTTGGTTGTTTCTGTTTGCTATGAACAAATGGTTGTTCTGGTTTCTATGGATTAATGGTCGAAATGCTTGGTGTAAAGGCTATCACTGTCTGATGTGGGGAAGATAAGGTTGAGTTCTTCTCTGGTGTTGTGGGTAGATAAGTTGTTCATTTACCCATTCTCATATACTTTCTTGCTGAAGTTTGTTAGCTGTTTTATCGCTCACTAAGACTATTGTCTGACTCAAGGTTTTATGTCTCCTCTTATTACCTTGGGCTGTTCATCCGGTTGTGGATGGGAAGACTGAGTAGCAGGTTACAGGTAATGGAGCTTAGTGAGACGAGGAAGCTGAGCGAAGACGAGCAGGAGGCTGGCGTACCAGTTTTATTACTATCTAGTATTTCTGTTTCCGCTGTTTGAGTTGCTTGAGAGTTATAGTGAGGCCTTATGTACAAACTTTGATATCAGTTGGATAATCTTTCTGGATGTTGAGAAAGTTTCAAAAGTTTGTTATATGATACCTCATTGTTATTTCCTATTGTATATGTTCTGTTATATTTTATCCTTGCGTTGTGAGCTCTACGACAGGTTTCGATGTGTTTACCTACTCTGATGATCATCCATAGCAGCCTGGCACACCTTTCAGTGCATTTTCCACTTGTTTAGTGCGGGAGTTATGGGCGGTCGTCACATTTGGTATCAGAGCTCTGGTCAACGATTTTGGCCAAAGTTCGAAGACGTAATTACGTATGAGAGACGTATTTGTAGATTTCAGTTGGATGTTTACTATATATATATATTAACATGTATAGTAGTAGCAGTAGTATCTCTTTAGCAGTTTTTCTTGGAAGTGGCTAACTATTCTAGATTGCAGATTTAGAATGAGTAGACGACCATCAAGACACGTTGCTAGGAGAGCTAATACCGGAGAGGGAAATTGTGACGAACCAGATTACCCGGCCATGTTTGAAGCCATGGCAGAAGCAATTATGCGAAGGGTACCCGCTCCAGTGGCGGCTACGGTAGATGTAGGTGTGCGAGTTCCTAGAGTAGATTTTGCAAAGATGTGCAAGGACTTTATATCTCTAGGAGGGAAACCATTCAAGGAAACTGAACCAGCTGAAGAGGTTCAGAGGTGGATGGATTCATGTGTTCGAATCTTTGGAGACTTGGGTATTGAAGATGCAATGAAGAGAAAGCTTGCATCAAGGCAGCTTCAGAGCAGAGCCATGGAATGGTGGAATTCTGTTATACTCGAGGCTCCGGAAGAGGAGATTTCATGGGAGCAATTCCAAGCTAAGTTTGAAGCAAAGTTTATCTCCACTGCTCAGAAGTCCGTTCTCTTCAAGAAGTTCGTAGAGTTGAAGTAGAGTGGCAGATCAGTTCTTGACTACATTTCTGATTTTGAGGCTTTGTCTAGATATGCTCGTTCATACATTGATACACCCTATCAGAAGAACGAGAAGTTTGTCTTGGATTTGGATGCTCATATTGGAAAACCGCTTGTGGACCATCTTGATGATTCATTTGAGAAAATTGTGGAAAAAGCTATTCGCCATGAGAGCTTGTTTCCCAAGGAAGCAAATGTTGTCGCTACAACCAAGGAAGCTCAGAAACTACAACAGGGTGGTAATAAAAAGAGGAAGCAGCAACAACAGAATGGAAAGGATGGCCAAAAGAAACCCAAGAGTGAGGTAGTTTGCTTTAACTGCCAACAGAAGGGTCATTATTCAAATGAGTGCAAGAATCCCAAAGCTGAGAAGAAGTGCTTCAAGTGTGGAAAGCCTGGGCATGAGAAGAAAGATTGTCCAGAATCAGCTAAGGGCAAACAGATTGTGAAGGCATATGCTTTGGAAGCCGTGCCATCTTCTTCAAGAGCTCCTACTGCAGAGGAGAAGGGAAAGGGTGTCGTGGTGCAAGGTACTTTTTCCGTTAACGGTGTTTCAGTTCGAGTTTTGTTTGATACTGGAGCATCACATACATCCATCTGCAATGAGCTTGTGTGTCGCTTGGGTTTGGAACCCGAGATTTGTGATAGACCATTGATCGTGACTAATCCAGTTGGGGGTTCGTCCAGTTTGTGCATGATTTGCCGTGGTCTAGTGTTATCGAGTCATGGTTGCTCTTTTATGTGTGATTGCTTTGTTCTTAACTTCGCTGGGTATGGGATCATCTTGGGCATGGATTGGCTCAAGAGATATGCGGCAAGGGTGAATTGCGAGAAGCTAGAGGTGAGGGTCGGGGATGTGGAAGGGCGAAAGGTGTTAATTAGATGTAAGCGCGAAGACGGGGTCTTCGTGAGTTATCTATATTCGCTTGGGATTCCACAGGAAGACCTATCATCAGTGCAGATCGCTAATGAGTATGTAGATGTCTTTGACGAGGTCAAAGGGTTGCCGCCGCATCGTGAGATCGAGTTTAGGATCGATTTGGTCGAAGGTGCTAGATCAATTGTTATGCCCCTTAGGCGGATGGCGCCTAGGGAACAGCGAGAGTTAGAGGTGCAAGTTCGTGACCTTTTGGGAAAAGGATTCATTCGGAGGAGTGTTTCCGAGTGGGGTGCACCAGTCGTGTTTGCAACTAAGGCAGATGGCTCGTTAAGATTGTGTGTGGACTATCGTGAGCTGAACAAGGTGACTAAGAAGAACAAGTATCTGTTGCCAAGGATTGATGACTTGTTCGATCAGCTTCACGAAGCCAAAGTGTTTTCTCAGATGGATTTGGCAACGGGATTTCACCAGTTGAGAGTGGCTAAGGATAGTGTGCCAAAGGCTGCTTTTAGGACGCCGTCCGGGTTTTTCGAGTGGTTGGTGATGCCATTCGGGTTGACTAACGCGCCAGCGTATTTTGTGGATCTTATGAATAGAGTGTTCAGAGATCAGTTGAGTAAGTTCGTGCTTGTGTTCGTGGATGATATACTGGTTTACTCCAGAAATATGGAAGAACATAAGACGCACTTGAGAGTTGTGTTAGAGATCTTGCGAAAGCATCATCTTAAGGCCAAGTTCTCAAAGTGTCACTTCTGGAAGGATGAAGTGAGGTTCTTAGGTCATGTTGTTTCTGGAAAAGGTATAGCGGTTGACCCCGCTAAAGTTGCAGCAATCCAGGACTGGGATAGACCTAAGAATGCGACGGATGTTCGGAGTTTCCTTGGGTTGGCTGGTTATTACCGAAGGTTTATCAAGGATTTCTCCAAGATAGTTGCACAATTAACAGGATTGACAAAGAAGAACCAAGTGTTCGCATGGGATGCGAAGTGTGAACAAGCGTTCGAAATCTTGAAGGAGAGATTGACGAGTGCACCTGTGTTGACCATTCCATGTGGGAATGAAGAGTTGGTGGTGTATACTGATGCATGTGGTACTGGACTTGGAGCAGTGCTAATGCAGAAGGATAAGGTAGTGGCTTACGCAAGTCGACCGCTAAAGCCGCATGAGAGAAAATATCCAACTCATGATTTGGAGTTGGCAGCGATTGTGTTTGCTCTGAAGATGTGGAGACATTACCTTTTGGGGGTACGATTCGAGTTGTTTACGGATCACAAGTCGTTGAAGTATCTTTTCTCCCAAAAGGATTTGAATCTTCGGCAGCAACGATGGTTAGAGTTTCTGGCATCATATGATTTCGGGATAGCCTATACTCCTGGCAAAGGCAAAGCAGTTGCAGATGCATTGAGTCGAAGACACGCAAGTTTGGGAGCGATGTTTTCGGAAAGGAAGGGCCTCGAGTACTTGGCAAGGTTCAATTTCAGGCCAAGGTGTGAGTTGGAACCTGAAATATTGGCAAGCTTGTCGATAAGGCCTACTCTTATCGAAAGGATTGGCGAGGGCCAAAAGAAAGATGCGAAGCTTGTCGAGTTCATTCAGAAACTGGAACCAGAGGGTAAAGAGTTTGAGGTCGACCGAGAAGGTTGGCTTCGAAAACAAGGACGATTAGTTGTTCCTGACATCGACGGATTGAGGGATGAGGTTCTGAGAGAATGTCATCACTCGAAGCTAACGATTCACCCCGGTGGTAATAAAATGTATCAGGACATGAAGCGAGCCTACTATTGGGAAGGGATGAAAAGAGATATTGGAAAATTCATTTCCAAGTGTATGAACTGTCAGTTGGTGAAAGCTGAACAGAAGAAGCCGAGTGGTTTACTTCAGCCATTAGAGGTTCCTACATGGAAGTGGGAGCAGATATCGATGGATTTTATCGATGGACTACCAAGAACTAGGACAGGGAATGAAGGGATTTGGGTCATTGTGGATCGTTTGACCAAAAGTGCAAGGTTCATTCCTATCAAGACGACTAGGACAGCATCAAAATTGGCTGAGCTTTATGTGAAATGGATAGTTCGATTCCATGGTGTTCCAAAGAGTATAGTAAGTGACCGGGATCCATTGTTCACGAGTGGATTTTGGAAAAGTTTACAAGAAGCTTTGGGAACCGAATTGTGTTTAAGTACGGCATATCATCCCCAAACTGATGGTCAGACCGAGAGAGTCAACCGAGTTTTAGAAGATCTCCTGAGGGCTTGTGTGTTAGACTTCGGAGGATCATGGGAGGACCATCTACATCTAGTTGAGTTTGCGTATAATAATAGCTACCAGTCGAGTATTGGGATGGCACCATACGAGGCGTTGTATGGAAGGCCGTGCAATTCTCTAGCTTGTTGGTTAGAAACTGGAGATAAGTTGGTACTTGGGCCTGAAATGATTAGAGAAACCTCAGATTGTATCAAGATTGTTCGACAACGAATGAAGGCGGCCCAAGATCGTCAGAAAAGTTACGCCGATAAGCGTCGTAAGGATTTGGAATTCGACGTAGGAGATATGGTTTTTGTGAAGATTTCACCGTTGAAGCATGTGGTTCAATTCAGAAGTAAAGGGAAGTTGGCTCCTAGGTTTGTTGGACCGTTTTCGATAGTCGAGCGAATAGGAAAGCTCGCATATAGGTTGGAGTTACCCGAGAAGATGTCGAGTGTGCATAATGTTTTCCATGTGTCGTTTCTACGGAAGTTTGTGCACGACTCGAATGTGGTGGTATCTCCAGAACAGTATGAAGATTTAGAAGTCGAGACTGCAGTTGCGAAACCTCATAGGCCACTTCGTGTTTTGGGGAATGACACGAAACAGCTTAGGAGGAAGACGGTTAAGCTAGTCAAGGTACAATGGAGTGAAGATGGCGACGATTGTACATGGGAGACGGAAGAGAGCATGAGGGCGACTCATCCAGAACTTTTCATCGGTAGAACCCTTAGATTGTATCGTCGTTATATCGTTGTATCTTGTTGTTGTTTGATAGAATTCCGCGTGCTAGGATAAGGCTATGGATGCATGGCTTGATGGTTGCTAGTTTGGATGATAGGATTGGCTTCTCATGGATGATAGGCATGCGGAATTGTTATGGTTGCTTGGGTTTGCTTGGAATTTCGGGGGCGAAATTCTTAAGGGGGGGAGAATGTAACAGCCCGCATTTTACGTATCGGAAGATCGTAAAATATTTTTATTTTATTCCCTGAGGGTTGGATCATTCTCATCTTTTGGTATGTTGCTTATGGGGATGTGAGACATGTCCATAAATTTTACCAATTTTGTTTGTGACCATTTTGCCCCTGTCAGTCTTGTATAGGGCATAACTTTTGACTCAGGTCGAATCAGAGGGTGAGACGTGTGCCATTGGAAAGGAATTGATGATTCTCTTTCCGTAGAGTGGTTACATGAAAGATTTGGTTCAGCGGTTTAGGAGAAATCGCTATTTTAAGGTTTTTCAGTTGGCTGTTCAGGTTTTGGAAGGCTAATGGGCTGATTTGGAGAAGGCCCATTAAGGGGTTGGTGGAGGCTATAAATAGAGGGTAAGGGATATGGGGAAAGGTTGGATTTTCCATTCTCTTATGGGGAGGCTTTGATCTCCTTCTTCCTCTAACACCTTTCCACCATTAAAATTCCAAATCCAAGGAGGGAAATCGAAGATCTATACCATTCAAGGCTAGATCAACATCGTTTCAAGGGCGAATTCATCGGATTGAAGGGTTTGATTCGAAGTGTTCGCTGTCCGGATCGCTTTTTCATCGCTTTTGCCTTGTTTTGGATAATCGATGAGTGATTTACATCTCTCATTCGGATTCACGAAAGTATGTGAGTTATATGTTGTTAATTTCATCATTTCCATGTTATTTTCTTTAGATCTACACCATGCTAAGTCCATTTTACATATGAATCATCTTAGGATCTGATCTAGATAATTTAAATGGTTAATTTCATGTTTTTTCACAAGTTTATGCAAATTAGATCCGTTTTTATGTTCATATGATTCACTTATCATGTTTTGGGAAATTTATGTGTTTTGATGGAAATTGTTAGATTGATGATATTGTTGGTTGCATAACATGTTTGTGGTTGCGTTTGGATGAATCGGATAAGCTGGTTTCGTCGGATTCGTCGTTTGGTGAAGTTTTGGTCGAAATCAAAGTCGAAATGGAGCTGTGCAGGAATCGGGTCGGTTTAGAGGGGTCGGTCCTAGACTAGTCGGTCAAATCGTGGCTTAGGAAGCAAGACAGGGATTAGGTCAGCTAAGAGGGAGCAGGCTTGTCGGATCGGTCGCAAAGAAGTGGTCGGTCGGTGTATACTGGTCAGGTCGAGCAAATCTGGAGTTCTGATTTGGAGCAGGCGGGTCGGTCATGTTCCGGGAAGGGGGTGATCAGGTTGGGTCGCTCTAGGGTGGTTGGTCGAGCAGGTGGTCGGTCGGTCTCAGGTGATAAAGGCTGGTCGGTCTTGGAGCTGGTCGGTCTGATCGGTCCAGAAGGTTGAGAAGGGAGTCTTGTCGATTCAAAAGGATTCTGGTCGGTCCAGAAGGAGCTGAGGGAGGTCGGGTCGGTTCGGGAGGGGTCTGATCGGTCCAGGAGGACCAGAAGGGGTCTGGTCGGCATTTCTAGTGGAAATTTCTGATCGGACACTTCAAGTGATGTTATAACTTCGAAGTAGTTCAAGTGGGAAGGTTCGAAGTGTTGAATGTGTTCGTTGATCAAGGTGGAACAACGAATGAGGTGACAACTCAAAGGTCGTGAGTTGATGGATAATGGTGGCTCGAGAAGGTTGCTTGAGCTATGGAATATCGTCAAGGTTGGACGACTAGAGATGCGAAGGCCGAGAGGTCATCGTTGTCGTAAGTTCTAGCAGGCTCAAAGCAGGGGTACGATGGGGGCACCCAAAAGACCAGAAGGTTGCTGGTCGAGTACCCTGGGTCTTGGGGAAAGGCCTAGTGTCAAGGTTGGACATTGTCAAGGTTGGACATATGGAGTTCATGCTAGAACTGGGGTTACCATTAGCCCTTGACATATGGCAAGGTTGGCCGTCATACGATAATGATGGTTTCGAAGCAGGATTGGTGGTGATAGCCAGAGTCTGTCATGTATGCTGGATGTTTTGCTTGTCCCATCTCACGTGGGTTATCCAACATCGAAGTAGATGTTCCTTGAGTGCTTGTCTGATATAGGTTTCGGCCTCTGGGGCTTGTATTCGAGGGATGTTGAATTCGACTAGGATGATTTGCGTGAGATATATATAATCTCGATGCCATGATTGCTATTGTTGGTTGTTTCTGTTTGCTATGAACAAATGGTTGTTCTGGTTTCTATGGATTAATGGTTGAAATGCTTGGTGTAAAGGCTATCACTGTCTCATGTGGGGAAGATAAGGTTGAGTTCTTCTCTGGTGTTGTGGGTAGATAAGTTGTTCATTTACCCATTCTCATATACTTTCTTGTTGAAGTTTGTTAGCTGTTTTATCGCTCACTAAGACTATTGTCTGACTCAAGGTTTTATGTCTCCTCTTATTACCTTGGGCTGTTCATCCGGTTGTGGATGGGCAGACTGAGTAGCAGGTTACAGGTAATGGAGCTTAGTGAGACGAGGAAGCTGAGCGAAGACGAGCAGGAGGCTGGCGTACCAGTTTTATTACTATCTAGTATTTCTGTTTCCGCTGTTTGAGTTGCTTGAGAGTTATAGTGTGGCCTTATGTACAAACTTTGATATCAGTTGGATAATCTTTCTGGATGTTGAGAAAGTTTCAAAAGTTTGTTATATGATACCTCATTGCTATTACTTGTTGTATATGTTCTATTATATTTTATCCTTGCGCTGTGAGCTCTACGACAGGTTTCGATGTGTTTACCTACTCTGATGATCGTCCATAGCAGCCTGGCACATCTTTCAGCGCATTTTCCACTTGTTTAGTGCGGGAGTTATGGGCGGTCGTCACACATTTATCCCCATTAAATTTGATACCGTAAATGGCAACCAAAGGCATTTACATAAGTTACAAATTTATAATTAGCAATCATCATTATTCAAATTATAATCAATCTCATTAATCCGTTTGTCCATATTTAAATGGATTTCTCAATTTTCTTTATTCACTTTCTTTTTTTTATTAAAGTTGTATACATTTATTATGTTTGAATTTGTTATTACCTTTGAATTTCAAATCGCGTTCATTTCGTATTTATCATGGTCACAATCACATATTTACATTTATTAAATTAATTTTAATTAAAATATTTTTATTTCAAATTCCTAACTAATTAAAGTTGCAGTATTCTCATTCTCCTCAATTGATTGAAGACCGGCAATTAATAGGAATTAGTTACCCTTTCCTAATTCTTAATGATTTATTTCTTAATGCATTATTGATTTGTTTGTTTATCTCTTGAATGTATCATTTATTAATTACTTTACTTTCTTATTATTATTTTAACTCTTCTATTATTTACTTATTCGAATTTCTTTCTTTTTACTATGCACTTATTACACAATAGATTCCAGTTTTATCCAAATTTACATATACTAGTTAGGTTAAAACACTTGATCGCGTTTTCATATTTAATTTGTTGAAATAACATTTCTTAGAAAAAAATTCCTTTAATTTCCATAATTTGATCAACCAAAAGATTTTAATTCCATTTGAAATTACAATAAAATTTATATTTCTTTTTATTTGGAATAGATAGTGCAAAATATGGAGAAATTTGCATATGCATCTCTTCCTTTTTATTAGTTTCTTTTCCTTGTCAAATCTAATGTTGTATTTTATGAGGAAAAATTGAAAATGAAAATAAACTTACAAAAATTAATGGGTACTCTCAGAAATTAAACTATGAAATTTCAAAATATTACCAAAATTAATATTAATCCAATAATTAAATTATTTTCCTTTCACCTAAGTTTGTTAAAATAATAATTTAATCAACTACAATTTTTTTGGACTAATCTCCAGATGTGAAGGAAAAAAGTCCTTCTACAGAATATACAGGCAAAGATTTAATATTAACAAAACAAATCTACACAATAAAACATAGTTCTAAGCAAAAAAATTAGAAATACTCCCATGACATAAATTAACATTATAAGATAATAAATATAAATTCCCTCTCACCTTTAAAGAGTGTACCCAAATTTCAAATTTCAAATTATAATTCTAGATCTAACTTCAATTTCTTATAAACCCAAGAAATACATATAAGAAATATACATATGTTATGATTATAGATCTGAAGAAAGATTTGGGATTGGAAAGAAAAAGGAATATATATATATATATGTAACATGTCAGAACTAGATTTTGAAGCACATAACTTAAGTGCGGCAGCTGATTTACATCTCTTCTCTAAAATTTTAATTTCTTGAGCTTATCTGATTTGAATGAATTTGGCTAAATAGCTTTAATTTGATAAGTTTTTGAGAAGAAAGTGAAGAAGAAAAGATGGTAGAGCTTTGCTCATGTCTCCAGAAAATACGAGAAGAGAATGAAGTTATTTGCCTTTATTTATAGAAGCAAGAATCAACCATGATTGTTCGATCTAATATATTAATTTTGGATCATTCAAGCCGTAATAGATTGGAGACTCTGATAGAGGCAAGTCAACTATCAACTATTAAGGGGTCGACTACTTGATAGAGGAGCGTTGACCTATTGGTCCCTCTTAATTCATATATAAATGTGTGTTGTATATATGTGTGTATATTCATATATATATATATATATATATACGTATATGTATGTGTGTGTATATATATTCATGTATGCATAAGTAAAAGTATATTTTTCTTATTTAATTATTTCCATTTCTTTTTGTTTTTTGTCCATAACTTAATCACATAAACTTCATTCGCAAAACTCAAAATACGCAAGTGCGGCTTTGCAACCAAACGTGCACAACTACATAGTGTATTATGTATCATATCACACATAATTAAAAGCATGTATGCCGAATGATTATAAATAAGATCCTTCCTATCTGAATATATTTCATTTGAAAACATGAAGCAAGCAACCTAAAATTATACTGGTAGTTCTACATTTATAAAGCTTTTAAAAAGTTTTTTTGACTATAACCTTCATACATTCGGATAGAAGTATGAAGCAATAAATTTGACATCCAAATCCTACCATCCAAAGCGAAAAAAGTCGATTAATCGCTTCCTAATTGTCACTCTAATGCCGGAAGTGGAGAATTTAACATTCGTAATACCTTGAAAATTTCCAATTTCCATAATTCAGTGGAAGCTTCCCCTTTGTTCTTGATTCTCTCTAAATTTTCCATTAATAAAATGAAAAAGGTGGTTTATTTCAAGATCTGAAACATATTTGAGTCTACAATTATATTAGCCATTGTCGACAAGGCATGCAAACAGAAATTCCAAGGCTAAAACAACTTTTCCGTTATCGTCATTAGCTTTTTAAGCATATCGTATGTCCCAGCGCACCACTAAATTCACAATACTAACCCGCAAATTTTCCCCTATGTCTACTGGGTAGGATCTAAAATCAAAACCGTATGCATTTTTGTAAAAGAAATTTAAAAATATTTAAGAACACACCTTCTCTGAAATTAATTTTTTAGAAATTAATTTAAGTACCAATTTTTTTTTAAAAAAACATATTTTTCTAAAAGTGTTTTCTTTTAGAATCTTTGACAAATTAGACCACATTATCGACGTAATAGGAAGTTGGTTATGCGCAACTAAATTTAAAACTAGCCTTGACCAGAAAATGGTTTTTTAGCTTCTAAAAAAATATGTGCAATTATAATCTCGTAACCAAAAAATTCTCTAGCGGTCCTCAGTTCAAATTTGGATCTTCTAGGTTTTCCATTATTGTTACTTGAGCATCAATTATCATATTTCACATATAAAGCATTATATTGAACAACAATAATGCAACAAATATTATAAATAACCTCATAACGTTGTATGTGTATTTTACAATGAGATAAATAACAATTATAATTTGCAACTCGAACGAAAAAAACAAATACTGAAATGGAAAAGATACAATAATTCTAACGACGATTCCTACTAGTTACGTGAAGGTCTCGCTCCATGGTTGAAGCTCAAACCAAATCCACGACCTCAGAATGGTTGAAGCATGGCGACGAGGCACCCAGTCTAATGTCGCTGATGTCACTGCTCCTCTCTAATCTCAAGGAGCTCCGTTTGAACATGCTGAAGAGCTGCAAGGTCAAGGATATCATATCATCTTATGCTTTGTTGCTGATATGGATGCACTTGCTGGTGTTAGAGGCAAGGTGGGGGCAATATAATACTCATCCTCCCAAATATGGCCATACGATGGCAGGTGGGATCCTTCCCAGTACAAATTTCCTACTAAGGTGCTCCCCGCAATGCCTAAATGTGCAAGCGAAAAGATGGCAACATGTAAAATGGGCTCGAGGTCTCCTAAATCAGCTATGGAGGGAAAATTTGTGTGAGCCCAATTGATAGCTATACCGCCAAGGATAACATATGTGGCTTTATGCACTGAGGCAAAAATCTGATCTAAGTACCCATCTCAAATATGATGTTATACGGAATGATGTGCACAGGAGACAAGAAATAGGTCGTAGATTGTTGGTGCTTCATATATCGACTTTTGAATGAAGATATGTTGAATAATATATGGATTTGTTATCTCAATATCATCTGAGTCGATGCAAACAGCAGAAACCCTCATAATGTCAGCATACTCATCGTCGATCCTCTCATTCTGAGTCCCCTACACCACAGACAGTATGCAATTGCTGCCTCATCAAAAGTCTTTTCTGATTGAGAATAAATTAGGCAGACATAGCATGGATAGCATTCACACTCAAAGGTGTCGTGGTGGAGGATCGATGCGAGTGTGTAGCTATAAAAACTCATCTGATCCCAAAGTAGAGAAATCTACAAATTTCAATGATTGTATGACACCCTGTAAAATATACTTTAATTGGACATAGCCAACTAAAATAATAATAATTAATAATTAATTGTATGGATTTTTTATAAATAGTAATCTAGCCCTAAAAATATCACCATTGTGTTTGTGGTGAGATTCTGGACCTCTTTCATATTTTATTTATCGAACACGGAGTTCGTATGAAGAAGATATATGCATAACAAAGTCCGAATATGAAATAATAATAAATAATAAGTGTATAAATTTGGATTTGAAATTAACGGGACAAATGTGGAATATAACAAATACAATTGGCATAAGGAAATATTTCGTATTCAAATTCAAAATTATGTATAAATATATAAATGTAAAAAGGGACGCGGTTTAAAAGTATCAAAGAAATTTAATTACATTTACTGATCAATCAATCAGATACTTGAGCTAAATTCATGACGCCTAGAGTATAAGGGCAATCGATATCTCCTCCTGAAGGGGGTCGACCACCGGGTCGACAACCTTGCAAGGGGGTCGACTGCTATGTGTCTTGGGAGATGGTAGCGGCGTAGTATTTATTATATTATTTTTAGGTTTAGGTGTGGATCTTATATTTTCTAGTCCAACCGCTCCTACACATATTGACATCTTTAAATAGGGATTTATCCCCCTTCTATCAGTTCACATGTTCTAAGGCTTTCTACCTCCATTTTCTCATTTTCGTCTCTGTCAATGTTAGGATCAAGTTTAGGAGAAGGTTAGTTCTTATGGTTTACCCCCTTCTACTATTTCTATTTTATTTATTATGTTTTATTCTTAGAATTACTAGATCTAACATATGTAATTTTAAAGGAAGAACAAATTGATAACGTTTGTGTGTGGCTACAATCCAAATCTAGAAATTTGCATAGTTTTCTCTCTCTTTAGCACTATGATATCTTTAATTTTACCTATACTTCTATGACTTGTTACTACATAAATATGAACTAATTATGCTATGAGGTTTGGTATTCAAGAAAATAAAATATAAAATCCCCCAAATCTTTAATTTTACGGAATTATCAATTTGAATTTATTGTTTGGGTTTTAATTGCGAATATAAATGAAAAGGGATTCCTTTGTTGTTGTTCTTATTAAAATACAAACTAAATTCTATTTTACTTTCTTTCCCTTTTACTGTAAATTCTAAAATTACATAAAAATTATGGATTTGGGTAATGTAAACTATGTGTATTCAAATCTCTATATTAGTTATAAAATAGTAGATTTGGGTACAATAAACTACATGCAACCAAAGTCCCTATTTCTATGTAAAAATCACTCAAAATTGAAGTACGATAAAATTATTGCACTAGAAAGAATGTATATAATGTTATTTATTCATTTTGCACCTTTTTGTTTATTGAAGTAATCCAAAAAAGCCTAAGATTACAAGTATATCTATTGTTTTGTTATGATTATTTCCCTACCAATGCTTTGGTTCTGATATGAGATCTTATATTGCATATTATGAATTTTGGAAATAAGACTTGTATATCTTTTGTTTAGAGCAAAGATTGGCATTTCATCGTTTAGCAAGCTCTCCTTCCTGCACGCCATTTAATATACATTTACATATAATTATTATGTAATGTAATTTATGCATCTTAAATACGTTTTTCTCGCATTTATTTAGGAATTTTATATTAAATGTCCCTATTAAGAACTTGTATGTGTGTGCATGTGTTAGTAAACCTTAGTAATAAAAAATGGCATGTGTACACAATTTTAACTACTGCTTGTCGTAGAAGTCTGTCAGAACAACCCAGCTACCAGCAACTACAAGAAGATGGGTTAATGTGAGCTATCCAGTGCCATAATTCATTTAGTGTATGATAAGCATGCCTCGAGAAGGTACTAAATGATTAATCCACCTCATGAGGGTATTAAGTGGTTGGATTCATTCTTCCCCAAAGGGTTTACCCCTAGAGTTTAGACTATAGTTATAAGGCTCGTCCTTATTAGGTATTAAGAGGTCTGTAGGTCCTTCTTTCTCTAAATTAATGAAGTATTAAATGATCTCGAATGAGTTAGGTAGTTTTTGGTTATCATCTAGTGGCTAGAGTGATGGTACACCTAGGGATAGGCTATTAAGAGCTTCGCCAAAGATATAAAAGAAGATCTTATCTAAGGTAAGTAATAAATGGCTATGAGTTCACATATAATGTCAATTAGATAATAACGTAGGATTCTCCGAGGGGATCATAAATGACATAGAGTTGTCTACCTAAAAATCGATATTAAGTGGTTGATTATTATCCCTCACGTTATCTTGAGAGAATATATATTGCGTGTTCTGCTAGGAAATGAGCTCTTAAGTGACTGGATACGCCAATGGATATTAAGCGATCGCAGGTATCCTCCCCAGGGTATTAATTGATCATAGGATTCCATCCATATTTTATTTGGCCTTGAGTGAACAAAAGGGTTCACCTCATTGCATTCATTGTATATATGTGTAGACAAAATACAACGCGCTGCTCAAAAATGGCAAACTCTCTCTTTTCTGTCATTACCTCTCCTAATCTAATCGCCGCTCAAACATCACCTCCAACTCCGAACCCCACCTCTAACCCCCAATGCCTCTCTCGCCGAACCCTCCTCCTCCTTTCACCTGCTTCCCTCCCCACTTCTTTCAAGAAATGGTCTTCATTGTTCAATTCGAAACCAAAGAATGTAGGATCTTTCTCTCTGTGTCCTCATCATCTAAAGTTCTATGGTCAGATGCTTGTCCCTACAAATGAGATTATCGATAGTGAAAATGAAGTACGGAGTGGTTACTAAATAGCTTCTTCTTGGACTAGGCGCTCACTTACACCACCGTCATTATGCACTTGAAAAAATCATGGAAACCCCATGGAGTTATTTTTCTTCCATTTTTCCTGTGTAGGGGATAGATTAAAATTTGTTGAATCCTGCCTTGTTATCATTAGAAATAAAATCTTTATAGTGAAACCGTTGAACACTGAAATAGGTAATAATAATGATAAGGAAGGTGCCTGTGTAGATTATATTCGTGAGCATCTGCATGTTTTCTTGGTTTAAGTTAGCTTGTAACTAGGGTAGGAAATTTCCTTTGTATGGATGTTGACACTGAAAAAATCGAAAGAATTGAGTATGCGAAGTGTATGGTAGAAGTTACTCCTGACCAACATCTTCTAGAAGAATTTTTAGTTCGACTTACTGATGGTTCTGAGCATTTTGTTAAAGTCTTGTACCTTTGGAAGCCTACTATCTACACTATTTGTAAAGTTTTCGGTCATATTGAGGATGTTTGCCAGAATACCAAAAAAAACGTTAAGGAGGATATTTGTAAACCTGCAACCAATTTAGTGAAAGATATAAATATTGACGATAGTGCACAAGCTAAAACCACACTGGGTAATGTTGAGAGTAGAAAACATGATAGTGACCATTTAACCAGGAGAAAACAAACATGGAACGGTTATTTCTACTAACAAAGTACATGGCATCCATGCTATCTCTGGTGTGCACGGTTAAATTGCTGAGGGAACGGTTATTTTTGCTAAGAAAGGCATTGTTTTATCAGTGTTTGATGCAGTTCCTCCTATTGATGATGTGGTAATAAGAATGTAGTTCGTAATAACATTAGATCTATTTGTGTTAACTTTGAATTCTCTATGGAAAATCGATTTGCGGTGTTAGCTCAAGAAAGTTACTATAAGGAAAATGCTCATTTTGATGTTTTAAATTATGAAGCTGAACTTGAAGAAGGTGAAGTAAGTCACCATGAAGTTAACCATACTTCATGCAACATTGGATCTGAGGAAGGTAAAAGAGTAACTGTAGAATTACAAAATAAAAATTTTAACAAATAGAGTGTAACTCAGGTGGTGGAATACCAAAGCATTTGAGGAAGATAAAGTCATAAAATTTTGAAATACCAAAGCCTTTGAAACAAAAACAGTGGATTAACTTGAATCTTGCGTTTCACCTACTAGTGTTCAATCTCAAATGCTCTGTGCTGGTATTCAAACCTAGGCTTTTGAATTAGTTTAGTCCTAATCAGAAACCTGCAAAAGCTTTTGACTCGCTTTCCACAAAAAACAATGTGACTGCTAGCTCTGCTAGCTCTTTTAAAAGCAACAATGATGAGAATGTTTCACCTTCCTCCATTGCCAAGAAAAAGATAAAGAACAAGCAAGAATACCCATATGCTTACCTTATACCACCAGCAGCGTACAAAGCTCCTTCTACTCTATCTGCCATTGAGAAAGTAGTTTTTTCAAACACTCCTCATTAAGCCAGCCTTCCAACATAAAACAAGCTTAAAGCCCTTGTCATTAGACGTTAAAATGTGGAGCTTTTGAAGTCCCATTATCTCGAAAATGGCTAGGTTTTGAAATTAGCAACTTAAGTCATCTGGTGGCTCCTGAAATATTTTATTTTGTTATGTTGTTTATCTTTGTTCACGTAACTTTGCATGTAATAGTTTATGCATTGTAATTTCTTTGAAATATTCTTGTAGTTCGAATTCATCTGTATTGTTTACAGGCTTTGTCTTCCCTACATGGAAGCTTTCTCTTTCTTGTAGTAGATATGCATGCTATATGTCTCCTGGAAATAATGTATTTATTACTTTAATATAATAAAAAGTGTTACGAATCACTCTAAAAAACGGTCGGCTTTGCCAAATATATATTCGTATATATGTGTTTATGTTCGTCTAGACATAACCCTAATAGGTTTTATACTACCAAGTGTAGGAAAAGGTTTTCTTTTCAAAATTAAAAATTTTATTCACCAAAACAATTATCTAACCCTTCTCCTCTTAACAATATTGGTTACGCATGATGGTTAAGTGAAGCATACTTGATGATGGTGAGGATGATGGATCCTGGAGATGGCGACTATAATCTTACTTTATTATTATCTTACTGTATATAAGTTATTATAATAATGATATAATTTTGTGACATTTTGGATCTGGTGTATGACATGATGTTTTATGATATGGGGCATCATTTCATTATACTATTTTATCAATTTTGATGTGAGATCTGATTATGTTCTAGTTTGGCTCTGTTTTTAGTTTCTTATAAAACCAACAGTTTGTTTAGAGCGACTCTAAGTACCAGTGTGCCTTTTCTGGGTTAGAATTTAGGACTGTTCTGAGCGAATTATTACAGGTTTCCCCTAAGAAACTCAAAGTTTGTCGTTCTAAGATATCTGGAGATTTACTGCCTTGTGCGATCTAGCTAGGTGGATTCCCACTGGATGAGACTGAGGTGACGATCAAAAGCACTGACTATGCAAAGTGGTTCCATGTAACGTCCCCGCTGTTATACCCAGTTTAGCAAAAGACATTACAAGAAACATCATCAACTAATCCAGGGAATATAGCTTGATAGGGGCGATTGAATGTGAATATTTTTTTATACTAACACTGACACATCATTTATACCTCTTTACTTAATGTCTGATCTGAATTTGACGTGTTCAGTATTAATACAAAGTAATAAACACACTGATTCAACTTAATCAGAACAATATATCAACCACATAACAATCACAGATCATAGCAGAAAGCACATTCATAGCGTACTCACGGTAAGTCCATAAAATATACTTCTAATTTTTACATTCTACACATTTCAAAATAAATCACCATCTTAACAAATACATCTCATAGTACACCTAGTGGGTGTCCTATAAAGGATAAACTAAGGGTCTCAATATGTCTATCCATGGCTAGCTCAACTGTCCAAAAGTACGAGCATCCTATAAATTCCGCTTTGACCCGAGAACACATTATTTTGGATCAGTCTATCTCTAAATATCTGAAAAGCGAGATCCATACGTATAACATATAAATAAACTTTAGTTCAACCACAAAACGACATAAGCAATAATTTATTGTTTCACAATGATGTATGTTTGGTTTCCAATTATGGTTTTATCCTCATCACAAGTTCACGTTATAGGCACGACAAGTGAACACAACTCATTCATGACCGACCTGATCAAGTAACTATTATAAACACGACAAGTTAGCATGACTCATTAATGACCTACCTGATCAAGGAACTTTTATAAGAACGATAAGTTAATACAACTCATTCATGACCGACCTGATCAAGGAACTCTCTTTCTCAGCCAAATGACCAAGGAAGAACAAGAATCAACATATCGAATAAACAAACATACATTACAAAATGCAAGATGGTATCGAGGCCTGGTGGTATCCTTCATACCGATCTGATACCAAAGATCGGGAAATCATGCACGATCACTAAGATCAAGGAACTCATACTCAATCAACCTGATTAGAGAAACACAAGGAAACACTATAAAACAAGCAATCTAGAACTCATGCACGATCGCTGGGATTGAGGAAACGTAACAAAACAAGCAATACAATATGATTATTGAGACCAAGGAATTACATGCTCAATCTAAGGGATTGAGGAAACATAGACATATGATCGTGTAGATCCAAATCTTACATGTTCGATCTAAGAGATCGAGAAACCACATATCCAATCTCAATAATCAAAGAACAAAATCTCAACTATCAAAAAGATAGTGGTAACTACGACTTCACTACTCCATATTAATCATTATTTTATTTAAAATATTTTACTAACAAAAGTAGGCATAAAAGCCTAGTCTCTTATAATAATAAATTTCTCAATCTTTTTATATTTACAAGTTTGGAAAGAAATCCAGAAGTAACATTCTCAAGGATCTAGCAGCTTCTGCCGCACACCCAAAGAAAGTGAACGCTAAAGTGCTAAGTACTATCACCCATCCACAGTAACCACTATAGTTTAACATAGACGTCCCATACCATATATTGAAACACAAGTATTTACTCAGAATTATCAAATTTCACTTATTATGGATATACTCGAAAAACCTGAATTATATTCTCTTACGGATCTAGAGAACACTTTTCGTACACCATAAAAGAATACAACCCTAAAGTGTTAATTACTATCTCAAAATCGATTATAAGAATCTAACTTGAGCATCCCATACTACTCAGTTGGGTTCTAGTATTCGGTCAAGAATTAGTAAATTCAACGTCAACATTCTATTCTTTGGAATATACCATTTTCGATAAAATGTTTCACAAGAGCATATAAATCATTCGGTAACATTAGGTCGAAAATTAGATCATTCCAGATTAAATAATTAAGATTCTCAAAACTTTTATCTCTTTTTAATTCCATTGTTTAAAACACTTACTTAGTTGTTCACAAAACAATTTTATAGTTTCCAAAAGTTCATAACAAAACTCTTAGTTTTAAATTACAATTTAAGTTTTTCTTAAGCATATAATTTAACAAAACTTAATCCGTACAATTAGAGAAAAAACTCCTAGCTTTCCAAAACATCAAAATTATTAATTTCCGATAAGTTACTCAAAAGTTATGACCAAAACAATCTCTCATGTTTAAGTATTAACATGGTTTCTCAATGACAGGACAACGACAAACAAATGGGGTATTCACCATTAAAACTACAAAATCACAAGAGGCACCATAAATGAAATTTGTATCATAATCTCTTAACTTTCCAAAACATTAAGAATTATCAAATTTTGATTAGTGCCTCAAAAGTTATGACCAAAACAAATTCTCAGTTTTAAGTATTTTTCTGATTTCCTAATGACAGCCCAGCGACAAACAAACGAGTTTTTCTCCATTTAAACTTCAAAATCAACAAAAACGCAATAGGTGAAAGTTGTAGCTTAAACTCTTAGATTTCTAGATATTAAAAATCATCAAATTCTGACAAGTAACTTAAAAGTTATGCTAATTTTACTATCAGCTATCAACCTGGATTTTAACACAGGCCAGAGCTACATGCTCAGTTTAAAACTCATTTTTGACCTCCTAAAATGCATAATTTCGACAAATGACTATAAGAAAAAGTTGTAGAAAATTGAAAGAGCTTTCTACTTTAAAAAGGTTGTGTCAATTTGGACAATCTAACTACAAGTTAGCAATGATGATTTCACCAAATTTACTACATACAACTAAACAACTACTTGAATCCAAAACCATATTGCACCCAAATCAATCATCAAATGAAACATATCAACGCCAAAATTCCTAACATGCAACACACTAATTAGAGACAGATTGTGCGAGTCGAACAACTCACCTTATAATCCAAAGAGCTCCATAGCTAGTAACATTAACCTCAAGCGAAGTAACCAAAAACAGCCTAGATTTTTACACCTGGAACAGAGTACATTTAACATAACAAACATTAATATTTTTTAACGAAATTTTTACCGAAGATGATCAGATGTGTTGGGAACAACATATCTAAATTTCAAGATTTTATGAATTTTATGCAATTAGTTATGATTTTTAAATCAACCAACGTTTTTCTGTCCAGATTTTATAGAAAAGTTACTCGGGAAATCATCATGTTTAACATATCAAATCTTAATAAAAATTCATGAAAATTAGTAGAGAGTTGATGAAATATGCCAAAAAGAACATAGTAAAATTTGGGAATTTTTCAACTCAATATGTATAAAATTCGAATTTTCTACTAAAGAGGGTTTAAATTTTCAGATCTATCAAAACACAAGTATAACAAGAAATATCGTTACCTATCATGTTTGAAACCATAAAAATCAAAGATAAAATCTGAAATTACAAACCCTAATTGATTCAATAGAGGTATTGGAGCTTATCTTCTTTTGATTACTAAAATATCTATCCAAAAGCCCTTTCATTCAAGAAATGAAATTGAGGATTTGTGAAGCTAGGGTTTTCTTTGTTTTGAGAAACTCTCTTTTGTTTACTGCTTAGAACAAATGAACGTATAGTACATTCAGAAAATGGATAAGAAGAGGAACTTTCTCTTATTTGCAATAATGTGTTGAGTTTTAATTAGGCCCAAACCCAAGTTTTAATTTAATGAATTGAAGTTCTTTCTATTTATTTTCTTACGCTTTAAAACTCTACTCTCCATTTGGATTTCACATAGAAATTTTTATAAACAAACCCAAGGTATACTCTAATCCTTTTTTGTTAATTTTTTTCACAAATCACAATTAAAATTATCTATCCCTGATTAAACTCGATTAATTAGGTAATTAACAATAGGGTTTTTACAGACTACTCCCCTTAAAAAAATTATGTCCTCGCAATTTGTTAAGGGAAATAATCTATAAAAGTTTCCATCCAACCACGATTTTATACATTAAAAAAAATTCATTTACTTACATAACATCAACATTTAATTTCGATTAAAACTTCTTCAAATTACCAACTTAAAACCACTTCATTACCTTACTATTATGATTTTATTCTGTATAACTCTTAGGATTAAATTTCAGCCTATGTAGAAATCCATTTCATCTTTACTTATAATGTTCCATTCACAATCCCAATAGTTCACAAAATAGGTTTTTCTTTCACTTTTGGTTTTCAAAACTTAATATTTTGAATCCAATCCCTATTTTTTTCTGATTCCCAAATTTATAAATTTAAAGTTCTTCTAATACCAGAAATAATATTAAACTATGAATCATTATGATCCACTTCACAACTACATAGTTGATTGCATAAGCTGCCAACAATGTCTTCCCAAGCTCATCTATTTCACATAAATATTTCAGGGGAAAAAATAATTTAATTTATTTTTAACGCAAAACATTTCACAAATTTTTTTTCCATTACTCATGTCAAAATATCACATTCGAAGTTTTGGAACTTCTATCGATAACATGGCATCCCACGTATCGATCGAAGTTCTTAAACAACATCCAGATAAGTCAACATGGTGGGTTAACAAAAATGTAGATGTATTATTTTATTATCTCTATCATCCATTCTGCAATAGCTCGCATTTTACGCATTGGAAGATCAGAAAATATTTTTATTTTGTTCCTTGAGAGTTGGATCATTCTCAACTTTTAATATGTTGCTTATGGGGATGTGAGACATGTCCATAATTTTTACCGATTTTGTTTGTGACCATTTTTCCCCTGTCAGTCTTGTACAGGGCATAACTTTTGACTCGGGTCGAATCAGAGGGTGATATCTTTGCCATTGGAAAGGAATTAATGATTTCCTTTCTGTAGAGTGATTACATTAAAGATTTGGCTCAGCAGTTTGGGAGGAATCACTATTTTAAGGTTTTTTTAGTTGGCAGTCCAGGTTTGGTAATCCATAATGGTTTGAATTGGAGAGGCCCATTAGTGGGCTGATGGAAGGGTATAAATATGGGGTGAGGGATATGGGAAATGATTTAGTTTTTCATTTCCTCATTGGATGACCTTGTGCTCCTTCTTCCTCTAACACCTTTCCACCATTAAAAATCCAAATCTAAGGAGGGAAATCATAGATCTACGCCATTGGAGGCTAGATCTACATCATTTCAAGGGCGAATTCACCGGATTGAGGAGTTTGGGTTGAATTGCTCGTTGTTCAGATTCATAATTCTATCATTTTAGCTTGTTTTGGAGAATCGGTGAGTGATTTATATCTCTCACATGAATGCAATGAAGTATATGAGTTTTTGTGCATGTTTTTCATCAATTGCAAGTGTTTTACCATAGATCTATATCATTATATGGCCATTTTCGTATGAATCACCCTATGATCTAATTTAGCAAGTTTATTCATACCATTTCATATGTTTATGCAAGTTAGATCTCTCATTTTGATCATATGTTCATTTTAATGGATTTTGGTGAAATTTACATCATTTTTGTGATAATCGTCATATTCATGTTGATTATCCATGTTATGACATGTTTATGATTGTTTTTTATGATTTGGTTGAGTTGGTTTCGTAGGATTCGTCGTTTGTTGAAGATTTGGTCGAAATCGGAGTTGAATTGCAATATGCAGGTTTTCGGTCGGCCATAAATTGGACTGGCCTAATGTTGGATCGGCCTAGCCAGAAATAGTGGGTCGGCCTAGTCAGAAAAAGTGGGTCGGCCTAGTCATTCAGAGGTGGGTCGGCCTAGTCCGAAGAAGTTAGGTCGGCCATAGGCTGGGTCGGACTAAAGTTGGGTCGGCCTATTCTGGTCAGCCATTTTTGCCATTTCTGGTCGGCTATTTCTTGTTGGACATTTCTGTTGATGATGTTACTTCAACGTGAATTCAATTGGGAAGTTTGGAAGTGTTAAAAAGTGTCCTAAATGGGGTGATAATGTTATAGACTATATTGAACTTTATATTGAAGTTGTTTGGTTCAATGGTAATGGTGGCTTCGACGAGAGTCCAGATGAGGATGTTCGAAGTGATGTGATATGTTCATTGATCGGTGTAGAGCAATGAATGGGAAGTCGACTCAAGGATGTATTGAGTTTGTGGATAATGGATACTCAAGGAGGACTTGAGTTAATAAATAGTCATTGGAGTTGATGGCTAGAGCTGCAAAGGCTGAGAGATTATCGTTATCGTAAGTTCTAGTAGACTCAAAGCAGGGGTACTTTGGGCAGTCATGACGGGCCTCGTACCTTGGGTAGTCATGAAGGGCCTAGTTGTCGATATTTGAGAAGACAAACATATGGGTCATGATGGCGTACGGAGTTATGCTAGAACTGGGGTTACCATTAGCCCTTGACATATGGCAGTCATGATGGGTCATCATACGATTAACGATGGTTTCAAAGCAGGATTGGCGGTGATACCCAGAGTCAGTCATGGATGATTGGTTGTTCTGTTTTTACCGTCCCATGTATGTTGTCCAAAGTCGAAGGAGATGTTTCTTGGGTGCTTGTCTAATATTGGTTTAGGCCTCTAGTGCTTGTACTTAAGGGATGTTGAATTCGAGTAGAATGGTCTACATGAGATATATACAATCTGGATGTTATGAGTGCTTTACCATGATTGGATGAGTGTTCTGATTTCCATGGATGAATAGTTGAATTTCTTAATGTAAAGCTAACACTTTCTGATGTAGGGGAAGACATGAGTTGAGTTCTTCTCTGATGGTCGGTAGATTGGTTTGTTAATTTACGGATTCTCATACACTTTATTGTTGAATTTTGTTAGCTATTTTATCGCTCACTAAGACTGTTGTCTAACTCAAGGTTTTATGTTTCCTCTTATTACCTTGGGCTGTTCATCCAGTTGTGGATGGGAAGACTAAGTAGCAGGTTACAGATTATAGTGAGGACGATGATGTTGTGCGGAGGTGAGCAGGAGGCTGGTGCAATATTTTTATTACTATCTAGTATTTCTATTTCCGCTCTTGAGTGCTTTGTGAGGGTTGTAGTGAGGCCTTATGTACAAACTTTGGTATTCGTTGGATAATCTTTCAGTATGTTATTAAAGTTTAAAAAGTTTGCCATATGAAGCTTCATTACTATTACCTGAAATATAAGTTCTATTATATTTTATCCTTGCGTTGTGAGTTCTATGATAGGTTCTTCTTGTGTTTACCTACTCTGATGATCGTCCATAGCTGCCTGGCACACCTTTCAGTGCATTAATTCTCTTGTTTAGTGCAGGAATTATGAGTGGTCGTCACATTTGGTATCAGAGCTCTGGTTAACGATTTTAGCCAATGTTCTAAGATGTAATTATGAGAGATGTACTTATCGATTTCAGTTGGATGCTTACTATATATATTAGCATATAGTAGTAGCAGTTGTATCTCTTTAGCAGTTTTTCTTGAAAGTGGCTAATTATTCTAAATTGCAGATTTAGAATAAGTAGACGAGAAACAAGACACGCTGCTAGGGGAGCTAATACTGGAGAGGGAAATGGCGGTGAACCTAATTACCTGGCCATGTTTAAAGCCATGGCAGAAGCAATTATGTGAAGGGTACCCTCTCCAGTGGCAGCAATAGTAGATGTTGGTGGGCAAGTTCCTAGAGTAGTAGATTTTGCAAAGCTGTCCAAGGACTTTACATCTCTAGGGGGAAAACCATTCAAGGGAACTGAACCAGCTGAAGAGGTTCAGAGGTGGATGGATTCATGTGTCCGAATCTTTGGAGACTTGGAATTGAGGATGCAATAAAGAGAAATCTTGCATCAAGGCAACTGCAGGTCAGGGTCATGGAATGGTGGAATTCTGTCACACTCGAGATTCCAGAGGAAGAGATTTCATAGGAGTAATTCCAAGATAAGTTTGAAGCAAAGTTTATTTCCACTGCTCAGAAGTCTATTCTCTTCAAGAAGTTTATGGAATTGAAGTAGAATGGCAGATTAGTGCTTGACTATATCTCTGACTTTGAAGCTTTGTCTAGATATGCTCGTTCATACATTGATACACCCTATCAGAAGAATGAGAAGTTTGTCTTGGGATTGGATGCTTATATCGGAAAGTCGTTAGTGAACCATCTTGTTGATTCATTTGAGAATATTGTGGAAAAAGCTATTCGTCATGACAGCTTGTTTCCTAAGGAAGCAAATGTTAACGCTGCAACCAAAGAGGCTCAGAAACGCAACAATGTGATAATAATAGGAAAAGGAAGCAGCAACAGCAGAAGGGAAAAGATAGCCAAAAGAAACCTAAGAGTGAGGTGGTTTGCTTTAACTGCCAATAGAAATGCCATTTTATTAAGTGTAAGAATCCGAAGGCTGAGAGGAAGTGTCACAATTGTGGCAAGGCTGGGCATCTCAAAAAGGACTGTCCGAAACCAGCTAAAGGGAACTAGATTGTGAAGGTGTACGCTTTGGAAGTCGTGCCATCTTCTTCAAAGGGTCCTACTGCTGTGGAAAAAGGAAAGGGTGTCGTGGTGCAAGGTACTCTTCCTGTTAATGGTGTTTCAGTTCGTGTGCTTTTTGATACTGGAGCATCACACTCTTTCATTTGCAATAAGCTTGCGTGTCTCTTGGGTTTGGAATCGGAGATTTGTGATAGACCCTTCGCAGTGACTAATCCAGTTGGGGATTCGTCAAATCTTTGCATGATATGTCGTGGTCTAGTATTGTCGATTCATGGTTGCTCTTTTATGTGTGATTGCTTTGTTCTTAACTTCGCTGGGTTTGGGATCATCTTGGGCATGGATTGGCTCAAGAGCTATGCGGAAAACGTGAATTGCGAGAAGTTAGAGGTGAGGGTCGGGGACGTGGAAGGGCAAAAAGTATTGATTAGATGTACGCACGAAGAGGGTGTCTTCATTAGCTATCTATATTTGCTTGGGATTCCACAAGAAGACTTGTTATCTGTACTGATCGTTAATGAGTATGAGGATGTCTTTGACGAGGTCAAAGGGTTGCCGCTGCATCCTGAGATTGAGTTTAGGATCGATTTGGTCGAGGGTGCAAGACCAATCGTTATGCCTCTTAGGCGGATGGCGCCTAAGGAACAACGAGAGTTGGAGGTGCGAGTTCGTGGCCTTTTGGGAAAAGGATTCATTCAGAGGAGTGTATCCGAATGGGGTGCACCGGTCTTGTTTGCAACCAAGGCAGATGGCTTATTAAGATTGTGTGTGGACTATCGTGAGCTGAACAAGGTGACTAAAAAGAACAAGTATCCGTTGCCAAGGATATATGACTTGTTCGATCAGCTTCACGAGGCCAAAGTATTTTCTCAGATGGATTTGGCAATGGGAGTTCACCAGTTGGGAGTGGCTAAGGATAGTGTACCGAAGACTGCTTTTAGGACACCATCCGATTTCTTTGAATGGTTGGTGATGTCATTCAGGTTGACTAACACGCCAGTGTATTTTGTGGATCTTATGAATAGAGTATTCAGAGACCAGTTGAACAAGTTTGTGCTTGTGTTCGTGGATGACATTCTGGTTTGCTCCAGGAATGAGGAAGAACATAAGACGCACTTGAGAGTTGTGTTAGAGATCTTGCGAAAGCATCCGCTGAGAGCTAAGTTTTCAAAATGTCACTTCTGGAAGAATGAAATGAGGTTCTTAGGTCATGTTGTTTCTGGAAATGGGATAGCGGTTGACCCCGCTAAAGTGGCAGCAATCCAGGACTAGGATAGACCTAAGAGTGCGACGGATGTTCGGAGTTTCCTTGGGTTGGCAGGATATTACCGACGGTTTATCAAGGATTTCTCCAAGGTAACTGCACCGTTGACAGGATTGACAAAGAAGAACCAAGTGTTCACATGGGATGCAAAGTGTGAACAAACATTTGGGATCCTGAAGGAGATACTGACGAGTGCTCCTGTGTTGACCATCCCGAGTGGGAATGAAGAGATGGTGGTGTATACCGATGCATGTGGTACTGGACTGGGAGCAGTACTGATGCAAAAGGATAAAGTGTGAACAACGTCCAGATAAGTCAACATGATGGGTTAATACAAATTTAGATGTATTATTTTATTATCTCTAGCATCCATGCATCCAATTTTAAATAAGTAAGCCAGGAAAAACAATTTCTAACATCCAAACACCAGGAAGCAGTAAAGCAAATGCAGGCAGTTTACCCTTAAACTAAACATTAGGCAACCAAACAAAAGAAGAAAAATATTATCTTATCTTATAATTTTGAACTGTGCTAGAACAATCGGAAATAAATTCATACGGGTGATGTGGAAAGAAATCAAACGGTGGATATTAGAGGATGGAAACTATAATTCAGGAGGCAAAATAGGGAAGGTCCACTTTCTACATCTACACCGGTGTTTTTCACCGCTTTTGTTGCCGGTTGAAATAACATTTTCGTATAATTTTTCCTTTTAACTCGGAATGCTTTTGCTCATTTTGTCTTTTTTCCATTTGATTAATTTTTTTTATCTTCTTCTCATTAGTTTCCATTTGTTCATTAATTTCCTCCCAAGCGCAAAAAATCCTGATAGGGCCGAGAAAATTTAGGTCCAATGGGTTAGGCACCTACAACCTGAGTCTGCACTGTCTAATCATTTCAACTATTTGTTGTGGAGTTAAAAATACTCCTTCAACACTATGACCACTGGTTGCTCACACATTTTTCCCAAGTCTGCCTCTATTCATAATACTAATCCTGCACATCCAATTCTAATACTACTTTAATTGTGTCATCCTTAGTAAAAATAACAGATGCCCTACATTTATCCCAAAAAGTATGCTATACTTCCGTCCCTATGTGGATAATCCATGTAAACTACATACACACTCTCCAGGGGATAGGACTCTAAGTCTCACTTGGTCCTAGATCCATGATTTTATATGTAATATTGTTCTGACCATAGCTCTGGTACCAAACTATAACATCCCCACTATTATACCCAGTTTAGCAAAGGACATTACAAGTAGCATCATCTGCTAATCCGGAGAATACAGCTTGATAAGGGCGAACGAATGTGAATATATTTTTATACTGACGCTGACACATCGTTTATGCCTCTTTACTTAATGTCTGATCTGAATTTGACGTGTTCAGTATTAACACAAAGTAATAAACAAACTAATTCAACTTAATCAGAACAATATATCAACCACATAACAATCACATATCATAGCAGAAAGCACATATCATAGCGTACTCACAGTAAGTCCACAAAATATACTTCTAATTTTTACATTCTACACCTTTCAAAATAAATCACTATCTTAACAAATACATCTCATAGTACATCTAGTGAGTATCCTACAAAGGATAAACTAAGGGTCTCAGTATGTCTATCTATGGCTAGCTCACCTGTCCAAGGTCCGAGCCTCCTATAAATTCCGGTCTGATCAGAAAACACAAATTTCGGATTAGTCTGTCTCCAAATATCCAAAAGTTGAGATCCATACATATAACATATAAATAAGCTTTAGTTCAACCACAAAACGATAGTAGCAATAATTTATTGTTTCACAATGATGTATGCTTGGTTTCCAATTATGGTTTTTATCCTCATCACAAGTTCATGTTATAGGCACGATAAGTGAACACAACTCATTCATGATCGACCTGATCAAGGAACTACTACAAACATGACAAATTAGCACGACTCATTTATGATCGACCTAATCAAGGAACTATTATAAGAACGACAAGTTAACACAACTCATTCATGACCGACCTGATCAAGGAACTCTCTTTCTCGGTCAAATGACCAAGGAAGAACAAGAATCAACATATCAAACAAACAAACATACATTCCAAAATCCAAGATGGTCTCGAGACATGGTGGTATCCTTCATACCGATCTGATACCAAAGACCGTGAGCTCATGCATGATCACTAAGATCGAGGAACTCATACTCAATCAACCTGATCGAGGAAGCACAAGGAAACACAATAAAACAAGCAATCTGGAACTCATGCACAATGACTAGGATTGAGGAAACATAATAAAACAAGCAATACAATCCATTTCTATGATTATTGAGACTAAGAAATTACATGCTCAATCTAAGGGATTGAGGAAACATAGACATACGATTGTGTAGATCGAAATCTTACATGCTCGATCTATGGGATCGAGGAACCACATATCCAATCTCAATAATCAAAGACCAAAATCTCAACTATCAAAAAGATAGTGGTAACTACGACTTCACTACTCTATATTAATCATTATTTTATTTAAAATATTTTACTAACAAAAGTAGGCATAAAAGTCCAGTCTCTTATAATGATAAATTTCTCAATCTTTTATCCACGCTAAAGTGTTAATTACTATCTCAAAATTGATTATGAGAGTCTAACTTGAGCATCAAATACTAATCAGTTGGGTTCTGGTATTCGATCAAGAATTAGTAAATTCCACTTCAACATTCTATTCATTGGAATATACCATTTTTGACAAAACGTTTCACAAGAGCATATAAAAAAATCGGTAACATTAAGTTGAAAATTAACTCATTCCAAATTATAGATTTAAGATTCTCAAAACTTTTATCTCCTTTTAATTCCATGGTTTAAAACACTTACTTAGTTGTTCACAAAACTATTTTATAGTTTCCAAAAGTTCATAACAAATCTCTTAGTTGTAAATTACAATTTCAGTTTTGCTTAAGCATATAATTTAACAAAACTTAATCCATACAATTACAGCAGAAACTCCTAACTTTCCAAGACATCAAAAATTATTAATTTTCGATAAGTTACTCAAAAGTTATGACCAAAACAATCTCTCATGTTTAAGTATTAACACGATTCTCAACGACAGGACAACGACAAACAAATGGGTTTTCCACCATTTAAACTACAAAATCACAAGGGGCACCAAAAATGAAAGTTGTAGCTTAATCTCTTAGCTTTTCAAAACATTAAGAATTATCAAATTTCGATTAGTGGCTCAAAAGTTATGATCAAAACAAATTCTCAGTTTTAAGTATTTTTCTGATTTCCTAACGACAGCCTAGCGAAAAACAAATAAGTTTTTCTCCATTTAAACTTCAAAATCAATAGAAACACAACAAATGAAGGTTGTAGCTTAAACTCTTAGCTTTTCAGATATTATAAATCATCAAATTCCGACAAGTGACTCAAATGCTAATTTTACTATCAGCTATCAACCCAGATTTTAACATAAGCCAATGCTACATGCTCAGTTTAAAACTCATTTTTGACCCCCTAAAATGCATAATTTCGACAAATGACTATAGGGAAAAGTTGTAGAAAATTGAAAGAGCTTTCTATTGTAAAAAGATTGAGTCAATTTGGATAATCTAACTACAATTTATCACTGTTTTACTGCATTGATGATTTCATCAAATTTACGACATACAACCAAACAACCACTTGAATCCAAAACCATATTGCACCCAAATCAATCATCAAATAAACATATCAAAGCCAAAATTCCTAACACACTAATTAGATATAGGTTGTGTGAGTTGAACAACTCACCTTATAATCCAAAGAGCTCCATAGCTAGTAACATTAACCTCAAGCGAAGTAACCAAAAACGGCCCATATTTTTGCCCCTGGAACAGAGTACATTTAACTTAACAAACATTAATATTTTTTAACGAAATTTTTACCGAAGATGCTCAGATGTGTTGGGAAAAACATATCCAAATTTCACGATTTTATGAATTTTCTACAATTAGTTATGATATTTAAATCAACCTATGTTTTTTCTGTCTATATTTCATAGAAAAGTTACTCAGAAATCACCATGTTTAACATATCAAATCTTAAACAAAATTCATGAAAATTGGTAGAGAGTTACTGCAATATGCGAGAAAGAAAACGATAAAATTTGGGAATTTTCAACTTTGTATGAATAAAATTCGAATTTTCCACAAAAGAGGGTTTAAATTTTCAGATCTATCAAAATACAAGTATAACAAGAAATATCATTACCTATCATGTTTGAAATCATAAAAATCAAAGATAAAATCTAAAATTACAAACCCTAATTATTTCACTAGAGGTGTTCGAGCATACCTTCTTTCGAATACTAAAAGATCTAACCAAAAGTCCTTTCATTTAAGACATGAAATTGAGGATTTGTGAAGCTAGGGTTTTCTTTGTTTTAAGAAACTCTCTTTTGTTTACTGCTTGGAACAAATGAACATAGAGTTCATTTAGAAAATGGATAAGAAGATGAACATTCTCTTATTTGCACTAATGGGTTGAGTTTTAATTAGGCCCAAACCCAATTTAATTAAATGAATTGAAGTTCTTTCTATTTATTTTCTTACACTTTAAAGCTATAACACCCCGCATTTTTAACAAAAGATAATAAAATAAGAATAAATTAATTGAATATTTAGAATTAAATAAAACGGACTATGCTATTGTGTTCGTCTCGAAATTCTGGTCAAGATAGACACCTGGTTTGCGCAAATCAGACACCATATGAAGAAGTTATGAGTGTTAGAAGTTTGCATACATATAAGGAGCTTATATGTATATATATTAAATAAATATATCCAAAAAATTCGAAAATTTGTTCAAAAATCAAAATTCACAAGGTGGGAAGTTGAGCGGGAATTTTGCCTGTTGGGGGTCGACCCACCGAGAGGGGGGTCGACCCACCCACAGCCCACCCGCAGATCTGGAACATTCGTTTCTGAAGTGGTCAGTTTTGGTGTTTTAGATTTAGATCAAAGGGTCCTGGTTCCTCCGCTATGCCTATAAATAAGACCCTAGACCCATTTTTTTGTTCATATAATTCAATGGCGACGTCGAAGTGCTACTCCAACGTAGTTTGTTCTAGCCTTTTCTTCTTCTTCAACCTATTAGAGTTATTCTAGCTTGGAGATCTGGGATTCTACATCAGCAATCCCTTTTTCTATTTTTCTAGAATTGATCTACGTTAATTTTAGATCTCTTATCGAAGTGCGGTAATTCCTAGATCTGGTCTATTTTTTAATTCCCTTCTCTTTTCTTCCCTTTTTCTTTTAGTAAAAATTATAAAATCCATGGTTGTTAGGTTTTGAATCTAATTAGGGGAAACCATGGAAGGGTAGATCTGGACCAGATCCAGGATTTGGAAAGCATACGAGGTGAGTGGATTTAAGCCATATTATTTTAGATAGTGGTATATTACCGTTTAGCATTCCCCATTATGACAAATTGGAATATGACATGTTAAGATGCCTAAACATATGCTAATAATGATCAAAGTGGTATACGGGGATGATTAGCATGATATAACGTCAAATTGTTAATATGAATCAGTTGAAATGTTGGAATTTTTGCATGTTATAATATTAATATGAACATGTTGGAAAATTCATATATTGAATTAGTTGAAGTGCTAAAGAATTTACATGTTATGAACTTGTTAGAATATGGGTATCAACTGTGACTGTTCTTGTTACATGTTAATTTGTCCCAAATGTATACATGAAATAATTGGAGTAAGTATACATGAAATAATTGGAGTGCACATTCATCTGATTGTTCTGACGGCTCTGAAGGACTAGAAGGGGAAGCACACGGCTTCCTGAGGTATGTAAGGTGCTCCTTGTAATTCTCTGTGCGGTGGCAGATGTCTTAGGCTATGCTCGCAGAGGTTGGATCTGTGAGTAACTACTGGGTGGGTGTGCCTTGACTACAGAAGTAGCTATGCAGTCAGAATGCTGTGACACGGTGACACCAGGGTGATTCGGTGGTTGCCTCAACGCAAAGCGGGGTCAGGACCAACAAAGATAGTGGATCGTCGGATACTCGTCATCGACAGCTAGTGGGATGCAAAAAGACTTGAGCTAAATCCAAGAAACCATTCACCTTTTGCTATCGGGATATGGTGGTTGAGGGGAAACGCCACATGGATGTTTATATTGTTTACGTAGGGGCAGTCGCTTAACTCTTATAGTCTTTACTAGTTGAGGGAGGGGCCGAGGTGGGGCCAAAGCCACCGTGAAAACAAACCCTAGGGATAACTGTATTTCGAGGCTCTTAAAGGCGGACCTGTACAGGTATGGAAAAGCTCCCGACCGAGTTCCGTATTTATTGTATCGCCCTGCCACGGAACTCAGTGCACATTAGAGGATGTGCGATTGAGGCATCGAGCTACAATTGATGATACGTATGGTGGACAGTTTAGATATTTGCATATCAGCTTTGGGTGGTGTATCGTAGACTTGAGGGCATTACTCCGGTATGAATTCTGATTCGAACAAAGATGGCAGTCTGTACATTTGCGTAGCATAGTAATGACAGATATATACGGAACGTAACATTTTTATATAGAGATTCGTACATCACTACGACATAGGATGAGGGACTGCGTATATTTCGATAATGTTATGGTGGAGATCGTGCGAGTGGGGTACCATGGGGTGTACCTTAATATTGGGGGTAGCTACATATATACTATATTAGGTTAATCCACTGCGAAGTAAATGGGTACAATGTGTGTGTAAGCCTTGAGTGCTGATAACCCAAGTAACCTAATAAATAAGAAAATATAATTGAACGGTATATGTTGGATTATCCAAGTGTATAGTTTAAATCTAGTCACCAGAACTTGTGTTCTGACCCCCTCCTCATAACATACTCGCAGGTTAGATTTGTGGCAATGACATTATAGCCTTGGATACTGGCTCGGCAGTATTATTAATATGGTAAGACTATATTTTGATTATATTATATTTTATCCATTTCGTTGTAAGATATTTTCTGAGCTCTGACATATTTTATGTCTCTGTCTTTTCTACAGGATACCAGAGTAGCTCAATCCAAGTTTCAATAGATTGGAGTTTTTGAAAAAAAATCGGTCTATCGAAATTGGGGTTGTCACATCTGGTATCAGAGCTTAGATTTAGGATTCCTATATAAATAGTGAGTGAACGTATTTGTATTTTTAAAAATGTAAATATATTATATATACCTTGATCCATAGAGGAACCCACTAAATAGAAAGATTATAATATGATGCTTGTCTTGTACACCAAAGGAAAGAATATGGAAATTTGAAGCCCTTAGGAAGTTTGGTTGGGAAGTGTACAATATACTTTATATGGAAGGACAGTGAATCCCATATGATAAGTATTTTGGGCTAGTGGGTTTGGCAGTAAAACCTTATAAATTGGAAAAGGTTTAAAAGAGAAAAACAAAATGGATTAAGAATATATATAGTTGAGAGAATTGACCTTGGGGAGTGTCCAGGAAAGCCTAGAAAAATTGGAAACCCGCTTTGAGTCTAATCCCATTATTAACTTTTAAGAACTTGAAATTATATAAGTTTTTGGAAAATGATTTATGGTGTTTTCAAGTTTTAATCTTACAGTTATAGTTTTAAATATGTGAAGTATACATATGGGGTATATTTTGTAAATAAGTGATTTCTTACAAACTTTATCTAAAGTAAATTTCTCTCAGTAGAAGGTGAGAACATGTATAGCTTGCTAGTTTTCTTGTTATATTTCATAACAAGAAATTTTATAAAAGGAAGAACTGAAATCTCTATTTTTACGATAAACCCTCTTTGATAAATTATTTTAACAAGAGGATTTTGTTAGGTGGGCAAAATAAGTCATATAAATTAGGAGTAGAGTAGATGTTTGCACCTTGTAGTAAGAGACTAAACTGACCTTATAGGTAAGAACAAGTCATAAACCTGATGGAGAAAATAATTGTCCGTATCTACTCCAGTTTTGTGATTTGAAAAAAAAATGATGATTTACATTTTTAAGATGACATGCTTTTATGGTTTGGCAAAAGAAAGTTTTCATGAGGAAAATAATGTTTTGGTACATTTAATTTTTGGAAGAAAAAGGGCCTAACCATGTTTTAAAAAGTATGGAGTAGGTAAGGGTTTGGGCCTAAGGGAGACGGGAAAAGATTTGGGGCTATAAAGTAAATAGCGAGAATCATCTTGGAACAATAATGAGTTTTCGTAGAATGCGTAAGCATTGAAAAGCCTAGGGTGTTGCTTAAGTTAATTGTTGGTACATAGCTAGAGTTAGTAGTGACTACTAGATTGTAAAGGGCAAGTAAGTGTTTAGATCCTGTTGCTAATTTTCATGTTATGGATAAAACCCGTTATCGCATTTCTGTTGGGATCGTTCCGTTATTTTGTTGGGTAGTTAGGGAAACACCTAAACCTGTCGTGCATCCCATAGTTTGGACTTTTCTATCTGATGGGGACATAATCCCGAGATTCTTCGCCCTTAGTAGTAGCTGTGTAGGGTGTCTGTTCTCCTGTTTTAGTTGGAAGAGTAGAAGCTTATTTAAATTTAAATTAAGATCAGATAATTAAATAAGCTAAGAAAAGAGAAAAGGTACAAGTGAAAAGGAAACAGAAAATTCAGTAAAGCAACAAAAATGGAAAATTATGAGAAAAGATGGATAAAGATAAAACTTTCCAAGTTAAGATGAAATAGAAAATCAGTAATAAAAAGAAATTTTCTTATGTGGGCTGTGCTTGGATAGGAAAATAGGTAATCTTTATAAATAGTTACATAAAAATCCAAGTATGGTTAGAAAAAGGTTGAAAAAGAAAAATGGGAGATGCGGAGTTTTCCGTTTTCCACCTTTTTGTAACATAAGAAATCGAATTTAGAAAATTATATTTTTCTAAAATTCGAAAAACAAAGTTGGTTGGTAGGATTATGGATGCAACAATTGAATGAACTATGCTCTTACTCAATAAGAGTGTGGGATAATTTGGATGAAAAAGCATTTGGATTTTCAAAATATTGCATTCATGTAAGAACTGCCAGTATATTTAGGATGTGATCATCATATTTTAAAAGGATTTTTGAAACATTTGCATACACATAGGAGGTACCGCTTAGGCATACATGCATTATTATGTTGTACTTCACTTTGCATAAGCGTACAATGTTTGCAAAAATTGTATGCACACATGATGGATGTATAGTATGCGAGGGGTTAATTGATTTTACCCTGATTAAATTTCGGGGATGAAATTTCCTAAGGTTGGGAGAATGTAACACCCCGCATTTTTAACTTAAGATAATAAAATAAGAATAACTTAATTGAATATTCAGAATTAAGTAGAACGGACTATGCCATTGCGTCCGTCTCGAAATTCTAGTCAAGACAGACACCTGGTTTGCGTAAACCAGACACCATATGAAGAAGTTATGAGCATTAGAAGTTTGTATACATATAAGGAGCTTATATGTATATATATATTAAATAAATATATCCAGAAAATTCGAAATCAGTTTAAAAATCAAAATTCGCAAGGCGAGAAGTTGAGCTGGAATTTTTCCCGTTGGGGGTCGACCTAGGGACCAACCCACCAACAGGGAGGTCGACCCACCCACGGATCTAGAACATTCTTTTCTGACGTGGTCGGTTTTGGTGTTTTAGATTTAGATCTAAGGGTCCTAGTTCCTCCGCTACACCTATAAATAAGACCCTAAACCCATTGGTTTATTCATATAATTCAATGGCAACGACGAAGTGCTGCTCCAACATAGTTTGTTCTAGCCTTTTCTTCTTCTTCAACCTATTAGAATTATTCAAGCTTAGAGATCTGGGATTCTACATCAGCAATCCCTTTTTCTATTTTTCTAGAACGGATCTACATTAATTTTTGATCTCTTATCGAAGTGAGGTAATTCCTAGATTTGACTTATTTTTCCAATTTCCTTCTCTTTTTCTTTTAGTAAAAATTACTAAATCCATGGTTGTTAGGTTCTGAATCTAATTAGGGGAAAACCATGAAAGGGTAGATCTGTACCAGATCCAGGATTTGGAAAGCTTACGAGGTGAGTGGATTTAAGCCATATTATTTTAGATAATGGTATATTACCGTTTAGCATTCCCCATTATGACAAATTGGAATATGACATGTTAAGATGCTTAAACATATGCTAATAATGATTAAAGTGGTATATGACATGCGGGAATGATTAGCATGATATAACGTCAAATTGTTAATATGAATCAATTGAAATTTTTGAATGTCTACATGTTATAATATCAATATTAACATGTTGGAAAATTCATATGCTGAATTAGTTAAAGTGCTAAAAAGTTTACATGTTATGAACTTGTTAGAATATGGGTATCAGCTGTGACTGTTCTTATTACATGTTAATTTGTCCCAAATGTATACATGAAATAATTGGAGTAAGTATACGATTATATGGTTTCATGTTAACATAGAATTGAATAAATAAATATAGATTGGGGCATCGACCAAATTATGTTTAAAGATCTTAAATTGGGCTAGTAAATATGACTTGGAAAAAGGGGCATGAAAACCTATAATGAAATAGGAATAATTATTAAAGAATGAACATGCCTAGAATTACAGTAATTAGAAACTGTAACTGTACTTAGACATGAGGTTAGATTACACTTGTGGTAGAAGTCTGCCCAGACCCGCCTGGCATATCCAGCAACCACAAATGGCGAATCTAATGTGAGGGGTCTAAGTGCGTAAACACGAAATGTGCCAAGACGCGAGGTTAAGTCCGACTTGTGGAAGAAGTCTGCCCGTACCCGCCCGGCATATCCAACATCCATAGGTTGTAGGCTTAATGTGAGAGGTCTGGTACATGCATATATATATATATATATATAATATAAATAGCCGGACTGATAAACAGTGTTAATTGAAATTAATGGTAATAAATGGAATTGAATGAAAGAAAGGTACAATAGTAAATGATTTGGAATAAATGGGGAATAATAATAACCTATTATAAATTAATAACATTAATGAGAATGTTGTATAATAGGTGGACTTCTCTTAGGGACAAGTGCTGATTATAACTCAGGTTATAATAAATTAGTAAGAACGTGATATAACTGGTGGAATGAGATAAGTGACACTTAATTTTAAATTAAGTAATCAGTAATTGAGGGAAAATTGAAACCAGTAGATTGTAATACATAGAGAAAGGGGGAAGTTTATGGAAAATAAGAAGTAGTACTTAATTATTAATTAAGTAATCTATAAACTTGGAAATCTGAAATCTGCTGATAGAATAATATGTTAAGGCTTGTCCTAGGGACAAGTGAGAATTATAACTTGGGTTATAAAAAAACAATAAGAAAAGGGGGATAACTTATGCTAAGAGATAAATTGGACTTAATTGTAAATTAAGTTATTGGTGAGAATGAGAGTATGAAATCTACGGATGAGGACAACATAAGTTATGGAAAGAAGAACTTATTAGTGAACCTTAGTTAAGAGAACTAAGTTAATAAGTAAACAACGATAAGTTGTTAAGATGGTGGAAATGGAATTATGATTAAATAAGAAGAACGAGGAAAAATTATGAAATGAAATAAGTTAGATTTAATCATAAATGGTAAGTGACATGTTAATTGGAAAACATGTGAACTAAGAGATACTTAATATATTAAGTTGAACATGTTATTGTGACCTTGAAATCAAACAAGAATAAAAAGTGATTGTGGATTACAGACCTTGGACTACAATCCAGAGAATAACATGTGGTGGGCTTATTAATAAACCTAAATGGGTTAAGTTATATGACTGAAATTAATAAGCAAGGGAAACTAGATAATTTAAATAAGAGTTCAATATGAATAGGGATAACCAAGTTAAATGGAAACCTGGTGAGGTAAGGCAAGCACGTAAAAGAACGTTTATACATAGGTTCTAACAACATATTAAAGTGAGGCGCTTGGACCAGTCCGTAAGTCTAAGGGTGAGTAACCCAACAGGGTAGATCATCGAGG
Source organism: Allium sativum (assembly GCA_030737875.1). Lineage (NCBI taxonomy): Eukaryota > Viridiplantae > Streptophyta > Magnoliopsida > Asparagales > Amaryllidaceae > Allium > Allium sativum. The sequence goes on from CM060915.1 coordinate 707,543,734, forward strand.
TGTTATAAGGCACGAGGGGAGCGCACATTCATCTTATTGTTCTGACGGATCCGAAGGACTGGAAGGGGAAGCACGCGGCTTCCTGAGTTACTTTAGGTGCTCCTAGTAGTCCCATGTGTGGTGGCAGATGTCATAGGCTGTGCTCGCAGAGGTTGGGTCTGCGAGTAACTACTAGGTGGGTGGGCCTTGACTGTAGAAGTGGCTATGCAGTCAAAATGCTGTAACACGGTGACACCAGGGTGATTTAGCGGTTGCCTCAACGCGACGTGAGGTCAGGACCAACAAAGATAGTGGATCGTCGGATACTTGTCATCGACAACCAGCAGGATGCGAAAAGACTACAGCTAAACCCAAGAAACCATTCAGCTTTTGCTACCGGGGTACAGAGGTTGAGGGAAAACGCCACATGGATGTTTAGATTGTTTGCTTAAGGGCAGTCGCTTAGCTCTTGTAGTCTTTGCTAGTTGAGGGAGGGGCCGGGATGGGGCCATAGCCACTGTGAATACAGACCCTGGGGATATCTATATTTCGAGGCTCTTAAAGGCGGGCCTGTACAGGTATGGAAAAGCTCCCGACCGAGTTTTGCGTTTCTTGTATCGCTCTACCACGGAACTTAGTGTACAATCGAGGACGTGCGATTGAGGCATCGAGCTACAATTAAAGATACGTATGGTGGACAGTCTAGATAAATGCATATCGGCTCTGGGTGGTGTATCGTAGACTTGAGGGCATTACTCCGGTATGAATTCTGATTCAAACAAAGATGGCAGTTTGTACATTTGCGTAGCATAGTAATGATAGATTTATGCGGAACGTAACATTTTTATATTGAGATTCGTACATCACTATGGCGTAGGATGAGGGACTGCGTATATTTCGATAGTGTTACGGTGGAGACCGTGCGAGTGGAGTACCATGGGGTGTAGCTTAATATTGGGGGTAGCCACATATACGCTATATTAGGTTAATCCACTGGGAAGTAATGGGTATGACGTGTGTGTAAGCCTTGAGTGCTGATAACTCAAGTAACCTAATAAATAATAAAATATGATTGAACGGTATATGTAGGATTATCCAAAGTGTATAGTTTAAATCCAGTCACCAGAACTTGTGTTCTGACCCCCTCCTCATAACATGCTTGCAGTTTTGATTTGTGGCGGGGACATGATAGCCTTAAATACTGGTTAGGCAGTATTATTAATACGGTAAGGCTATATTTTGATTATATTATATTTTATCCATTCCGCTATGAGATATTTTCTGAGCACTAACATATTTTATGTCTTTGTCTTTTCTGCTGGATACCAGAGCAACTCAATCCGAGTTTCGATAGATTGGATTTTTTGAAAAAAAATCGGTCTGTCGAAATCGGGGTTGTCACAAAAACTCTACTCTCCATTTGGATTTCACATAGAAATTTTTATAGACAAACCCAAGATATACTTTAATCCTTTTTAGTTAAATATTTTTTTTCACAAATCACAATTAAAATTATTTATCCCTAATTAAACTCAATTAACTAGGTAATTAACAACTGGGTTGTTACATTCCATGGATTTAGAGGTAGTAAAAAAAGGATGAAAAAAATAAATATCTGGAGTGGTGGTGGGGCGAGTTCTGATGCTTGAAGATTTTTGCATGGTCGGTGGAGAAATGTAGGCATAAGACAAATATTTGTTGGAGGAAGGGGTGGAGGTTTTTGGGTTCGGCGGGTTTGAGGAGGAAGAGGAGGAAAAAAATAGGGAGGCAACTCGAACGAAGAAAGGACGTGACTTATGGTTTTGTTCTAGGTTCGAGTTCGATCCGAATAAAAAAATTGTTGACTTCCCATAAGTAGACCAATCGGCTGCTAAGTTCGACCATTTGCTCGATTTCAGACGCGGCCTGAACCTTGACCCAAGCGGGTCGGTTATTAATTATTTAGTGTGACACCCTGCGTCCGTTAATGTCACTCGTTAAGAGAATGCGTTAAGTTTCGTGAAGCGTTATAGGTAAACAGAAACATTATGAGACAGATTTAAAATAGCAGCGGAATTAAAACTTTTATTAAGCAGAAAACATCGAGGTTCAAAACATAATTACATCACAAGTCTGAAATGCATGAAACCAAGTACATCAACTTAAAATTTCTGTCTTGTACTTAAATCATCAGAGTACGATAATAAAAGAATCATAATCCCCAAAAGATAGCCATAATAGAGAGATATGAAATCAACCAGTACATCTAAATAGCTCCAAGCAGGGTGAAAGCAGAATCTTGATCAAGCTCCAGTATTCCCACCCTGAGAACCTGGGGGGAACGAAAGAGAAAGAAGAGGAAACAAAATAGGTCAGACATAAGTCTGGCGAGTCCAGTTACTTTTAGCATATAAATAAGTAAAAGTATCATGATAGGTATATAAAAAGGAGAGATAGATAACAACACAATAAGGCAGGTATGACAAGGTATACAGGATAAACTGAACAGGACGTGAAATGCACTTCTCTACTACATTTGTCTTCCTTTGCACCAATACTAGTATAACTTTAACATGATGATCCCAATAAGCATAAGATGTTAGACTTAGGTGTACATCTAATGAGAGGTTTTAACCCCATACAGTGCAGGTAGCCCAACAGAACTAACGAGTGTTATCCCCAAACGATTATAACGGGCTCCTAAATAGACGTGACTAGATGTACCCTAATTACTATCCCCAATCGATCGCTCCCTAACCTTCATAGATACCCTGTGTTGGACCCACAGTAGGATGTATCACTTCCTAAAGTGGCAACCCTGATACAAACAAGATGCACAACCATATCTACTGATGTCACGGCGTCTTAATCCTCCCTTGTCTGGACCCATGCATGCACATGACCCCGTCGGAATGCGCCGCCCAAACCTCGTCTCAAGTGACCTCTTACAACCAGCCCAGTAAGCGTGCTCTGACCCCGACCTAGTTCGAGGTTTCCTGTTTGATACCGATATAGGTTACTAACTGATGGGCCCCACATACAAGATGATACAAGCTTCCCCCTAGGCTTGTATCCTCACTACTAGGCTTTCCAAAGGTTATGCCTGCTAGTTTCTCCAGTTTGCGTAACCCCAACAGGTTAAGTTTGTAGGACTATATATATAAATATTACCCACCAACCCAATATTTACTTGACCCTCCCACCGATTCAAGCAAACTTACTTAACCCCTACTCAAGTTAATTGGTTCATGTAATCCCTATGGATTCAAACATGTTAAGTATTACAAGTTCATTACCATATTCGTTTGTGGTTATAATGCGCTAGACCTCCCACATTAAGCCTACAACTTGTGGATGCTGAATATGTCAGGCGGGTCCGGGCATACTTCTTCCATAAGTCAGACTTAACCTCGTGTCTTAGCACCATCACATGTTTATGCACTTAGACCCCTCACATTAGATTCATCATTGTGTCCGTTGGATTTGTCGGGCGGGTCCAGGCATACTTCTACCGCAAGTGTAATCTAACCTCGTGTCTAAGCGCGGTTGAAATTTCTTATTACTGTAATTCTAGGCATTTCATTCTTTATTTAATAATTATTTATATTTCATTATAGGTTATCATGCCCCTTTTCCAATCCATATTCATCATTGACCATATGCCTCCAAATTAAGATCTAAATCACAGTTTGATTTATGCCCCAAATCCACATTTATGTATTTAATTCAAGTTACGCCCCAAATTTCCCAATACAAGTTATGCCCCAATTTTAATGTTTTCCCCTCATTCCCAATTTTGTCCATTCGCATATTTCAGCGGTATGCCTAGGCTCGAAGGTAGCCTGACTATAAAATAAAAAGGGAAAAAGAAGAAGGGAAGAGAACAGAAATAAACATAATAACAAGATGGACATACGGTGCCAAAAATATGCATAGCAACAGAATAAGTATATAGTGACACAATTAGGCATAATGACAAGATAGACATAAAAGAACAAATCTGATGAACATGTGATAACAGAACTGATTAGGTATGGTGACATAAGCATAAAAAGGCATGATGAGATCTAATTAGTGAATTAGATATACAAATAACGACAGATTTGACATGATTCAATTAGTCACAAGCTTAAATCCAATTTATAACATGTCAAGATTAACTTAGATACACAGGTTATGGCAGATCTGATATGATTCAATAGTCATAGCCTTCGATCCAATTTATAACATGTCAAAATAACTTTTAAGTGTTTATATCTAAAAATAACGTAGACACTATGATTGGATCTAAGAAATAGAGAAGAGTAATTGCAGATGTTGAATCACATATCCCTAAACTTGAATGACTTGACTATTGAAGAAGAAAGGCTATATTAATCTAGGAAGAGGCAGCATCTAGTTCTCCATTGTTTTAGAATGAATAAAACAATGAGAATGGGGTCTTATTTATAGCCTAGGGTTTACGAATCTGATCAGAAAACAAGTCTACATACGCATAAATGTATTTCGCCTGGATCTGAGGGGTTTTGACATGGATGTCGACACCCTCCTTATGGCGTCGACCCATGGGTCGAAACCCCTAGGGTATGTCGACCGCCAATGGGTCCAATTCCCTCCAAGACTTCCCGCTTCTGATTTTTGAACTGTTTTGAAATTCTGGGCTTAATTTATTTATATATAACTCTCTTGCGCTAAACTTCTAATCTTAATAACTTCTTCATATGATGTCTGGTTTAGGCAAACTTGAAGTCTATCTTAAGCAGAATTCTGAGACGAACACAATGGCGTAGTCCATTTTACTTAATTCTAAATATTTAATTAAGTAACATCTAATTTATCATTTTAATGTGTTATAAATTATGGGGTGTTACATTCTCCCCTACTTAAAGGATTTCGTCCCCAAAATCTCCAAATTAAGAAGAATGTATATCCTAACATCCATCATGCATCTACTACTCCATCAATCACATGCATCCACTATCCTTAAAAAAATTCTAATGCTTGTATGAACATATGCAAAGGTGTGTGTATATGTCCCTATACTACTGCGAAAGATTAGGCAGCCTACTGATTCAGTCGACCTCTTTAATGCAAGGTACGTTAGTGCCACGAATCCAACATATATGCAAATAATCCTATTATAACATGTAAGTTATATGTGTGTGCGCAATCATTCATCCAAATGCAACATCCATATGATGATACAACCATTTCCATCCATAAAAATAGAAAAATGTGCGCAGATCCATATGTAGTATGAGAGTGATTGAGCTGATCTAGTGTCTAATGTGTGTGTATATGTATCCACGAGCAACCACTTGCATCCATCAAACATAACATGTCCCAAACAAATGTTTTACATCTATGGAATTCCTATATAAAGGTCGAAGATTCGATCGATAGGATATACATAAATGATAGAAAAAAGCATAAATAAAATCTTTGGAAAAGAAGTTAAGAACATACCCTTGAAAATAAATGGGTACGAAGAGCAAATCTTGTCTTCAGTCTCCCAAGTTGCATCCTCTTGGTATCTCTCCACTGGACTTTCATCAACTTGACCTCTCGGTTGCGTAGCTTCTTAACGTCCGATCCAAGAATACAGGTAGGAATTCGTCTGACTGTTCCATCCTGTTCCACCTCTAGTTCCTCAAGCATATTTGGCTTAACTGCTTCTACGGTATCATGCAAGCATTTCCGTAAATGAGAGATGTGGAAAACATCATGAACGCCGGACAATTTCTCTGGTAGTTTTACTCTATAGGCCCTTTGACCAATCCTTTCTGTTATGGTAAATGACCCTACAAATCTTGGTGTCGATTTCCCTATAGATCCAAAGCGAACCACATTCCTCAAAGGTGATACCTTGATGTAAACCATGTCTCCCAACTCAAACTCAATGTCAGTCCTTCTCTTATTTGCGTAGGACTTCTGCCTATCCTGAGTTGTCTTCATGTGCCATCTAATAAGATCAATCTTTTTTGAAGTCTCTCTAATTATATCCTGTCCAAGTAAAAGTCTTTCTGTAGATTCCCACCAATAAGTCGATGACCTAAAGGGTCGTCCGTACAATGCTTTGAAGGGTGCCATGCCGATACGAGCTTGAAAACTGTTGTTGTAGGCGAACTCTACTAAAGGAAGATGTTCTTCCCAAGTCCTCCAAAGTCTAGGATACACAGCCTTAATAGATCTTCAAGGACTTAGTTTACCCTCTCTATCTGTCCATCAATCTGTGGGTGATAAGCGGTGCTTAAACACAACTGTGTACCTAATGCCTCTTTTAAGCTTCTCCTAAACTCACTGGTGAAAATGGGGTCATGACCACGTACGATACTGGAAGGCAATCAATGAAGACGTACTATCTCACGAATGTAAACTGCTGTCAACCATGTTGTTGTCCTCTTACTCTTAATGGGAATGAAATGAGTGCTCTTAGTAAGTCTGTCCACTATAACCCAAATACTGGTGTTGTCCTTCCTTGATCTAAGCAAACCATCAATGAAATCCATAGAGACGCTCTCCCACTTCCACTGTGGGACCTACAAAGGATGAAGTAAACCACCAGGCTTCTTTTTCTCAGCTTTGACTCACTAGCAGATCAAACAGTGAGAAACAAACTCTGCTACATCTTTCTTCATCCCAGCCCAAAAGAAAACCCTCTTCATGTAACACCCCGAATTTTTGAATAATCGAAATAACTAAATTCAAGAATAATTAATCACAGATGTGAGAATTAAGGGAAACGAGTTGCGCCATTGTATTCGTCACGGAATTCTGGTTGAGATAGAGTCCGAGTTTGCGTAAAACGGATACCGGATGAAGGAGATATGGATGAACGAAGTTAGGCTGAAGAATTAGAATATATATATATATTTGCACTGGCGCACTTGGGATATGCGCCAGTACAAAAGTGGCACTGGCGCACCTTCCAAGTGCGCCCAGGCCGAGCAGAAAGCCTGCACAGCTTTCTGGTGCAATCTGATCCATATTGTGACTCATTGCTGAGTCCTTTCTGACTCCTTGCTGAGTCATTAGGGCTGAGGTGTCACCCTATCCTGATTGAGTGGTTTTGATTAACCCTAAGATCATCTGACGGCTATAATTAAATTGAAATTCAATATAAACATGGGTAGACTCAAACCCTAAAATCAAATAAAAATCTGAATCATGGTCGTTCATGCTGTCATCTTATAACCTAGAGTAGCCGCCACCAACTTGCGGGAAATCAAAGCTAATCAATTCAGTTCTATTCAACTCTAATCTAAACGATAATGAATCTACTACAAAGGCGAGCTTAATCAATTTCAGAACTCAGATTTCAGAACACAAGACCTTCTTTTTGTGAGTTCGATTTCTTTAATAAGATAATTAACAATTTAATTGGATTGAGCTATGATTTGGATTATATGGTTATGTTGTGAATCATTGACCGTATGTTATTATCTATGTTATAAGTCTATGATGTTATTATCTATGTTGTAAAGCTGTGATGTTATCATCTATGTTGTAAATCTATGTTAATTGTTGGCTTATGTACAATCAATTCATAATGATGTTTCATATGCTAGTTTGGTTATGTTGTTGGAACTAATTCATATGTTAAATCATATGTATGTATGCAAGTTTAGATGTTAATTTAGATATGAATCATATGCAAGTTAGTGAGAATCATATACAACCTTACATGTTTCATGACATCTATTTTATGTGCAAATTGGATCTAAAGTTAGGCTATGACATGTGTGAGTTAGATGCAAGTTTACATCATAGTTTATATTGTATGAATCATACATGCAAGTATATATATATATATATGTTGGAGTATGAATCATGTAATGTAAAGTTTGTAACTATTGCCTATGCAAGTTTACACCTTATGATTAGATCTATGACATCCATAGTTCATGCAAGTTTGTGACTATTGCCTATGCAAGTTTACACCTTATGATTAGATCTATGACATCCATAGTTTATGCAAGTTTGTAACTTTGGCCTATGCAAGTTTTTGGATGAAAAACCTTATTCACACATGCAAGTTAACCCCTTATGTTTAGATCTAGTTTTTATTCTATGAATGTTGTGATGTCGTCTCTTTATTTCATAAGTTAGACTATTCGAGTCTAACGTATATTTTACGTTAAACGAACGAACGTACAACGTGGGGTAAGGGGATAATATTAAAAGATTTAATATTGAGAATTGGCATAAATGCCTTAAATGTGATGTTAATTGGTATAATTTTATATACCATAAATAGATGGACATAATTGAGTCAATTATGGACATAGTTAAATTTGTAATTGATTGGCAATTTGAATAGGGAAATTAATTCAAATTGGGGATGATTAATTAGGTGTAATTAATCGCCTAAGACACGAGGTTAGACTCTTTTGTGGTGTAAGACTGCCCGGACCCGCCCGGCAAATCCAACTGCCACAAATGCCAGTCTAATGTGTGAGGTCTTAGGCATAAATTAAATGCGTAACAGTTGTAAAGACACGAGGTTAGGCTCGTTTGTGGTGTAAGACTGCCCGGACCCGCCCGACAAATCCAGCTGCCACAAATGCCAGTCTAATGTGGGAGGTCTTTACAAGGTTACGGTCTTAATGAATTAAGAAACACTTAACCAGATAAACATGTAGTGGGACATGAGGGGGTTAAGTGGGTGCCTTGGGTGGCATGTGGAATTTAGTGGGTGGCCATGGGTATTATTTGAAATACGATTAGATACACTTAACCAAGATTGAAACATGTAAGAAGACATGAATAAGAATGGGGTTAAGTGGGGGAAAAACCTTAGAGGGGACCAAGCATAGGTGGAAAGCTTGTGTCATGCATGGGGGCCCTTTTCAAACCAGTAACCCATTAAGTATCTTTGTGGGCTCGACCCAAGTCGAGGACGGGACACGCGTACTGGATTTGATTGTAAGAGGTCAAAACGGGTCAGCGGTGGCAGCGCAAGTCCAAGGGGTTCATATGCGTGTGTGGGCCCGGGCTGGTAGGTAAGACATTGTTACATTGTGTAGATATAAGCCGTGCATTTTTGGTTGTATCGGGTTGCCACTTTGGGGAGTGATACACCCCACTGTGGGGCCAGCATGGGTATCTACGAGTTAGGGAGCCAATCGAATGGGGGTAGTGGGTACACCTAGTGGAGATAGGGGCAGATGACACCTATGAAGGTAGCTAGGGGTACACTAAACTACCATTATCATTATTAAGTTCTGTAGGCGGGATCAACCTTTAAGGGTGACTAGTGGTGGTGCAGTGTAGTAATTATCTTATAATGATTAGGGGCGCATTTAACGTTATCCTTGTTCGTCTTGTTTCCCTGTCATACCCAATTGTTCACAGTCATTTCCTTATTTTCCAGCTTATGCCTTAGCCTAGTTATTTTGATAATTATATTGTTAAAGTTATCGCACTCGCCAGACTTTATGTCTGACCCCCTTTTCTTTCCACTTCTTTTCTTCCTCCCCCCCCCTGGGGTTTGCAAGAAGGGAATACTACAGCTTAGTGCCGATTTCTTTCAGTTACTTGAAGAGAGTAGATGCATCACTTGGGACTCTCTCATCTTTATGGCTTTGCTTGTGCTCAATGGGGATTTATGCATTTATGTTATTTAAGTATTTGCTTCTTTATGTACTTTGAAGTTTTTGGAAAAGACTACTGATCCTGTTGTAATGGCTTTGGAAACTACTTATGTAAACTCGTTTTGAGTTATGATGAAATAAAATAAGTTTTATCTTCCGCTGTGTTGTTTTATTTATTTATTCCTGTAATTTATCTGTTCTATACGACATTGATGCATTCCCTTTGTGAGTGACATTAATGGACGTGGGGTGTTACACGTGGTATCAGAGCTATGGTTACAAGAACAGATAAAAAGTTTTGAAAAGTGTTTTCAAAAGTATTATTTTCCTAGAAAGTATTTTCAAAAACTTGTTTTAAAGAAGCTATTTTCAAGGAAAGTTTACTTTAAAGAGCATAATCCCCGCAAGCCATACAACTCTCTTTCGCTTCCCTTGTTTTAAAACTCTTTCTTTTTCTTTTCAGCATGTCTGGAGCATCTGAGATACCCGAGGGTGTTCATGTACCCGGTTGGTTTCGTCAATATCTCAAGGCTAGGGACGCTGCCGCGGGACCAGCCAACGTTCCTCCTCCTCCTTCCCCAACTCCAGTCATTCCTCCGCGTGGAGATACTTTCTCCAAGATATGTAAAGACTTTCGTTCGATGGGTGGAAAATCTTTTAGTGGATCTGAAACGTTCATTGAAGCTAGAAATTGGTTGAAAGAAGTGCTTTAATTGTGGGACACCAGGCCATCTGAGTAAAGACTGCAGGAAAAAGAAGAAGACTGGTTGTTTCCACTGTGGAGAGGCAGGTCATCTAGTTAAGGACTGCCCAAGGAAACAGGGACAAGGGCAAAGAACTTCTGGAGGGCAGCTTCAGGCTCTCATGGCACCAGGGCAGGCAAAGGAGTAGGTCCAGGCTCTCGCGGTCCCACCGCTGCAAGAACGAGGTAGAAACATTTCCGTCGAGAGTTTAGTTTTTCTGTTTGATCATCCTGCATGTACTTTATTCGATTCTGGCACATCACATTCGTTTATCTCTACATCATTAGTTGAAACACTGCACTTAGATTCTAGTCTTGTTGTGGATCCCATTGTAGTCTCAAATCCTATTGGTGGGTAGGCTCATTTATCCATGGTTTGTAGGGATTTGAGATTGTCTATCTTAGGCGTTGGTTTTGAATGTAATGCTTTTGTGCTTGGTTTCATGGCCTATGGGTTGATTCTAGGGATGGATTGGCTAGCCCGATATGGCGCCATCCTAGATTGTGAACGAAGGGTAGTAAAATTATTGACTCGTAGTGGAAAGACCCTTGACATTTCTTGTGACCCTAGAGGACCGGTGATGCTTAGTTATCTTGAGTCACTTGACGCATCCAATGATGATTTACATTCTGTCCGTATAGTCCGTGAATATGTTGATGTCTTTGATGAGGTGAGGGGTCTACCCCCAAAATGTGAGATAGACTTTCGTATCTATCTTGTAGACAATGCAAAACCAGTATCCCCGCCAATACGCTACATGGCTCCTCGTGAGAGGAGGGAGCTCAATAAGCAAGTAGGGGAGTTGCTCGAGAAGGGGTTCATAAGACGTAGTATATCAGAGTGGGGAGCTCCAGTAGTATTTGCCACAAAGGCGGATGGGTCCCTTAGACTTTGTGTGGACTATAGAGAGCTTAATAAACTTACTAAGAAGAATAGGAACCCACTACCGAGGATTGTCGATCTCTTCGATCAGTTAGTTGGTGCCTCTGTGTTTTCGCAGTTGGACTTAGCCACTGGTTTCCATCAGTTGAGAGTGGCTGAGGATAGCAGAGACAAGACTGCCTTTAGGACTCCGTACGGTTTCTATGAATGGCTTGTGATGCCCTTCGGTTTGACAAATACCCCCGCATACTTTGTTGACTTGATGAGTAGGGTGTTTAAAGAGTACCTTAATAAATTCATGGTGGTCTTTGTGGATGACATCTTGGTCTTTTCTAAGAGCGAGGAAGAGCATGCCCTACATCTTGGGGAAGTGTTGGAGACCCTTCGAGCGCATAACCTTAAAGCTAAATTTTCTAAATGTCACTTTTGGAGGAAGGAAGTGCGATTCTTAGGACACGTGGTTTCCAAAGAAGGGATAGCCGTGGATCCCGCGAAGGTGGTGGCCTCCAAGATTGGAAGGTCCCTAAAAATGCTACTGAGGTGAAGAGTTTCTTGGGGTTGGTCGGCTACTATAGGAAGTTTATCAAGGACTTCGCAAAAATATCAGCCCCATTAACACGCTTGACGAAGAAGAACCTAGTTTTTACGTGGGACGTAGATTGTGATGATGCGTTCCAACGTTTAAAGAGAGCTTTGGCCACAGCCCCAGTCTTAGTGTTGCCAGATGGGAGTAAGCCATTTACCGTTTATACCGATGCTTGTGGGACAGGACTAGGCGCAGTCTTAATGCAAGAGGGAAGGGTAATAACCTATGGAGGAAGGCAGTTGAGAGTACATGAGAGAAATTACCCTACGCATGACCTAGAGTTGGCCGCTATTGTTTTCGCGCTTAAGTCTTGGCGCCATTATCTTCTTGGCGAGAAATTCGAATTGTTCACTGACCACAAATCGCTAAAATACTTGTTCTCTCAGAAGGACTTAAACTTAAGGCAGAAAGGTGGATGGAATTCTTAGCGTCCTACGATTTCGAGATAGCATATACCCCTGGCAAGGGTAACGTGGTGGCAGACGCCTTAAGTAGGAAAAGGTTTTCCTTGAGTCCGTTGTTTATTGAGCATCGAAGCTTAGAGTTTATCTCTATGTTTGAATTTAGACTTGCATTGAATTTGTACCCGGTTTGCTAGCATCCTTAGAGGTCAGACCTATGCTTTTGGGACGGATTGGTGAGGCAGAGCGAGATGACCCACAGTTGGTTGAGTTAGTAGAGAAGCTCATAAGGGGGGAGTCATCAAGCCATCTCAGTAGGTATACCCTAGATGATAAGGGTTGGTTACATAAGGGCGGTAGACTTTGTGTACCACAAGACGAGGACTTGAGGAAGACCATTCTTGATGATGCACATCGTTTGAAGATGACCATTCATCCCGGCGGGGACAAGATGTACATGGACATGAGACGAGTTTACTTTTGGGCCGGTATGAAGAAGGATGTGGCTGAGTTTGTCGCTAGATGCTTGGTGTGCCAACAAGTAAAAGCAGAGCAAAAGAAGCCCGGTGGGTTGCTTCACCCTTTGGAGATCCCACAATGGGAATGGGAGAGTGTCTCGATGGACTTTGTTGATGGGTTACCGAGATCGAGGAAGGGTAATACAGGGATTTGGGTCGTGGTAGACAAACTTACTAAGAGTGCCCATTTCATTCCCGTGAAGAGTAAGAGGGCTGCTCCATGGTTACCCTCCATATACATTCGAGAGATAGTTCGTTTGCATGGTGTTCCTTCTAGCATAGTGAGCGATCGCGATCCTACCTTTACTAGCGAGTTTTGGAAGAGCTTGCAAGAGGTGGTAGGGACTCAGTTATGTTTGATCATCGCATATCATCCTCAGACGGACGGCCAGACCGAGAGGGTGAATTGTATTCTAGAGGACCTTTTGAGGATATGTGTTTTAGACTTCGGAGGTACATGGGAGGAGCATCTTCCTTTGGATGAGTTCGCATATAATAATAGCTTCCAGTCTAGCATTGGCATGCACCTTTCGAGGCTCTTTATGGACGGCCATGTCGTTCGCCTACATGTTGGTGGGAATCTATAGATAAGATCTTACTTGGGCCCGATATGATTAGAGAGACTTCGGAAAAGATCGATTTGATTCGAAAGAGGATGAAGACGGCGCAAGATAGGCAGAAATCTTATGCGGACAAGAGGAGGACAGATCTTGAGTTTGACATTGGGGACATGGTATTTATCAAGGTGTCTCCATTACGGAATGTTGTTCGCTTTGGGTCCGTTGGGAAGTTAGCACCAAGGTTCGTAGGGTTGTTTCCTATTAAGGAGAGGATTGGAAAGATGTCATATAGAGTGGAGTTGCCCGAGAGACTTAGTGGCGTACACGACGTATTCCATGTATCACATTTGAGGAAATGCTTGCATGAGACCGCGGAAGTGGTAGAGCCGAGCTTGCTTAAAGAGGTGGAGATAGAGCGTGATGCGACAATTCGACGAGCTCCTACATGCATTCTTGGGTCGGAGATTTAGAAGTTAAGGAATCGAGAGGTCAAGCTAGTCAAAGTGCAATGGGGAGATGATGAGAGCAACGCTACTTGGGAGACGGAAGAGAAGATGCGTTCATTGTACCCTTTTCTTTTCGAGGGTATGTCCTTTAATTTCTCCTTTATCGCTTAGCTTGTACTTGTTTTATCCTTAGTATGTCCTCCCGCTAGTATCTTTGACCTTTAGATAGGGTAGTCCTATGGTTGAAACATGTGTTTGAGACATGTTATGTATGATGGATGCATGTGGATGCAAGTGTTTGCTCGTGGATGCATATACACACACTTTAGGCACTAGATCGGCTCAGTCACTTTCATATTGCATATTGCATATAAATGGATGTATTTAGTAAAATGAATGTACATTGAATGTAACACCCCGAATTTTCTATTAACACTAAAGTTGCTAAAATAATAATAAGTGTGTAGAAGAGGGGATGTATCTAATATGAATATAAAAATATTAATAAGTGTGTAAGAGAGGGGATGTATCTAATATGTATATAAAAACAATAATAAGTGTGTAAAAGGGGGGGATGTATCTAATGTGTACATTGTAGAATATATATATATATATATATATATATATATATATATGGGCAGTTAATGCAAACATGAATAGAAGTTTATTAATTTGCTGAGTGTTTGCTGAGTCACTTCTGACTCATTGCCGAGTCAACAAGATAAACCCCATCTTGTCTGAACGGCTGCGGTTATTTCTAGGTTAAATCTAATGGCCTAAATGAATTCTAAAATCTATAAATAAGTGGGTAGACCCTAGACCTAAATCACTTGTAAAATTAGAGAAGCTACCGTCATGCTGCTGCCATGGAGTTCAGCATAGCCGTCACAAACTAAGAAGAGGAAGCCTAATCATCTACAACTAAATCTACACAAATCAAATCAAAAGATCTCTCTTTCTCTAATTCTTTTCTTTTGTTGGTGAGTATGATGATTCTCACAAGACTATTACAAACTAATTTGACTCAGTTATGAATGGATCACAAGAAAGTGATGTGATTTGTAATTGTAAATTCTATATATTGTGGATCTCTTATTATGTTATTATGTTGTCGTATGATGTAAATTATATATGCTATGTCATGCTATGTTGTAAATTCTCTTATGCTATGTCGTGCTATGTTGAGAATCATGTCAAGCTATGTTATACTATCATACTATGCCATGTTATAAATCATGCTATATTATGTTGAAAAATCATGTTGTTGGATCATGCTTAAAGTTATGTTTTTTTTTCTTAATTTAAGTGGATCTTGTTTATGGGAATTTGCCTATTAGGTTAGGTGTACCCATAAACTTGAAACTATAATTAAATAAAACTTGATTATGGGAATTTGCCTATTGAGTTAGGTGTACCCATATAAAACCATGTTGTTAAAAAATTAGATGATGTTGATTCACACATGTTCATATGTAAGTTTATGAAAATTGATTGAGATTATATTAGGTGAATTTTGAACAAGTTGACACCTTTAGGTCCATGACATGTATAATCTATGCAAGTTGGACATATGCAAGTTTCACCCCTTATTATGATTCATTTGGTCACATATACATGTTGTTATTATGATAATCTCTTTTATGCTATGAGTTAGGCTATTCGAGTCTAACATATATTTTGCGAATAAACGTTCAAACGTGGGGTAGGGGTAATATTAGGAATTAATAAATTGGGTGCAATTTTGTAAGATTTTGCATACCATGAATGGATGTCCATAATTGAGTCAATTATGGACATTGTTAAAAATTGGAAGTAATTAATAATTCAATAGGGAATTATTAAAATTGGGGGAAAGTGGATTATTATTAATAATCAATGCTTAGGACACGAGGTTGGACCCGTTTGTGATGTAAACCTGCCCGGACCCGCCCGGCAAATCCAGTAGTCACAAATGTCGGCCCAATGTGAGAGGTCCTAGGCCCAAACTAAAACATAACAGTTGTAAAGACACGAGGTTAGACTCTTTTATGGTGTAAGACTGCCCGGACCCGCCCGGCAAATCCAGCTGCCATAAATGCCAGTCTAATGTGAGAGGTCTTTATGAGGTTATGGCCTTAATGAACTAAGAAATACTTAACCAGATAATCATGTAAGGTGGGACATGGGGGTTAAGTAGGTGCCTTGGGTGGCATGAGGAATCTGGTGGTTGCCTTTAGAGGCATTTGAAATACGATTAGACTTAACCAAACACACATGTAAATGAACATGACTAAGTGGGTTAAGTGGGATGGACTAATGGGGACAAGCTTAGGTGGAATGCTTGTGGTAAATAGTGGGGGCCCATTTCAACCAGTATCCCAAAACGTATCTTTGTGGGCTCGACCCAAGTCGAGGACGGGACACGCATACTGGGTTTGACTATAAGAGGCCAAAACAGGGAGCGGTGGCAACGCAAGTCCAACGGGTTTCATATGCGTGTGTGGACCCGGGCTGGTAGGTAAGACGTTGTTGCATCGTGTAGGTATAAGCCGTGCATGTCCGTTGTATCAGGTTGCCACTTTAGGGGAGTGATACACCCCACTGTGGGGCCAGCACGGGTATCTACGAGTTAGGGAGCCGATCGAATAATGGGAAGTAGGGTACACCTAGTGGAGATAGGGGCAGGCGGCACCTATGTAGTCAGCTAGGGGTACGTAAAGCCATCGGGAAAGTTTCTAAGTGAAGCTAAGTGGGATGAATCTTTTGGGTGACTGGTGTGGTGCAGTATAGTGTTTATCCTTTAGTATTTAGGAGCGCCTATAACGTTGCCTTTAGCGATTGTCTATGTCCTTAATCTGCTCTTCATAGACATTTTCTTGTTTTCCAGCTTATGCCTTAGTCCAGTTATTTTGGTAATAGTATTGTAGAATTATCATATTCACCAGACTTTATGTCTGACCCCCTCTTTTCCATCCTTTTTCTCCCTTCAGGTCCGCAGGTTGGGCCAAGTTCTAGTGGAGTCTAGTTGGATCGCTTATCTTCTGGAAAGCTTGGACTGCTGAAGTAAAGTCCAGCTTGTTATCTTCCTTTTTAATGGCTATTCATGTAATGGGATTATGTACTTGTTTTATCAAGATAGATATTGTACTTGACATTGAATATGGTGTTATGATGTAATCAAACATGTTTTGACTTCTGCTACAATGAAATAAAGTTTTTGAATTTCCAAGTACTATTTTATATCTGTCTTGTTGTAATTTTACTGTTCTATATTCACTTAAAACCTCCATGGAAGTTAATGCATTCCCTTTGTGAGTGACATTAATGGACGTGGGGTGTTACACGTGGTATCAGAGCATAAGGTTACCAGAACAGATAAAAAATTTTTTTAGAAAAATATTTTTTTTCTAAAGTATTTTTGGAAGAGGTGCTTTCAAAAAAAAAAAACATGTTATTTAAAGAGAGTTTTTATGAAAAACATAATCCCGAATAGCCATATCTTTATCTTTCGAATTCTCCATTTTGAATCTTTCCTTTTTCGTTTCAGCATGGCTGAAGATCTTAATCTCCCAGAAGGTGTGACGATTCCAGGGTGGTTTAGGAGATACTTGGAGGCTAGGGCCACCACTGCAGGCCCAGCGGATACTCCTCCACCCCTAGTTGCACCCATTCCTCCTCCTCCTCCTCCTCCTCCTCGTGTTGACACTTTTGCAAAGACGTGCAAGGAATTCAAGGCTATGGGAGGAAAAACTTTTCAAGGGACTGAGACGTTTGTGGAGGCCAGAGATTGGCTTAAGGAGACTGAGGAATTGTTGGATATCTTTGAAGTGGAAGATGGGAGGAAAGTCCGTTTAGCTGCTTGGTTAATGAAGGGAGAGGCCTCGTTTTGGTGGGAGGTCACTAACGGGGAACGTCCAGTTGATTCATGGGCGGATTTCAGACGAAGGTTTGAGGCAAAGTTTCTTTCAAGGGCAGAGGAGAACTTAAATATGGAAAAATTCCTGGCACTAAAGCAAGGGAGCTCATCAGTAAAGGAATATGTCAATAAATTTAATCAGTTAGCAAGGTTTGGCTTGGAGTTGGTGAACACGCCAGAGAAGAAAGCTTTGAGGTTCGTTAGAGGCTTGAATGAACCGTTGCAAGGGTTGGCTATGACCCACATCCCTATGGGAGCCACCTTTGAAAAGCTAGTAGAAATGGCACTTATGCATGAGGATAAGGCAGTTGAAAAGAAAGGGGATCAGAAGAAACCCCAACAGCAAAATAAGAAGGGTGGTAAAAACAATAATGGCAAAGGGAAGAAGAAATGCTTCAATTGTGGGACGCCTGGCCATCTCAGCAAAGATTGTAGAAAGAAAAAGAAGTCTGGTTGTTTTCATTGTGGAGATGCGGGACATTTAGTGAAGGACTGTCCAAAGAAGGGGCAGAGGGCAGGGTCTACCTCGGGAGGACAGGTGCAGGCTCTTATGGCACCAGGGCAGGCAAGGGGGCAAGTTCAGGCTATTGCGGCCCCACCGCTGCAAGAAAGAGGTAGAACAATTTCTGTTGAAAGCTTAGTTTTTCTGTTTGATCATCCTGTCCGTACCTTATTCGATTCTGGCGCATCTCATTCGTTTATCTCTGCATCATTAGTTGAATCACTGCACTTGAACACCAGTTTAGTAGAGGATCCCTTGGTCGTTTCAAATCCAATTGGGGGTTCGGCTCATTTGACCATGATATGTTTGGATTTGAAAATCTCTATACTTAGCGTTGAATTTAGATGTGATGCTTATGTATTGGGCTTCACGGGCTATGGGCTAATTTTAGGAATGGATTGGTTGTCTAGAAATAGGGCCATTCTTGATTGTGAAAGGAGAGTAGTTAGGCTTGTGACTCGCCTTGGTAATGCTCTCGACATCTTTTGTAATCCCATAAATTCCGTTATGCTAAGTTATCTTGAATCGCTTGACGCGTCTGTAGAGAACCTGCGATCGGTAGAAGTGGTCCGGGAATATCCGGATGTGTTTGAGGAGGTGAAGGGCTTACCTCCAAAGCGGGAGATAGACTTTCGAATTTATCTTGTGGATAATGCTAAACCCGTATCTTTGCCAGTGCGCCACATGGCTCCTCGTGAAAGGAGGGAACTCAATAAGCAAGTAAAGGAGTTGCTTGAGAAGGGGTTCATAAGACGTAGTATATCGGAGTGGGGTGCTCCAGTAGTTTTTGCCACAAAGGCGGATGGGTCTCTTAGACTTTGTATGGACTATAGAGAACTAAACAAGCTTACTAAAAAGAACCGACACCCACTGCCGAGGATTGACGATCTCTTTGATTAGTTAGTTGGCGCCTCAGTGTTTTCGCAGTTGGACTTAGCCACTGGCTTTCATCAACTGAGAGTGGCTGAGGATAGTATAGATAAGACTGCTTTTAGGACTCCTGACGGATTCTATGAATGGCTAGTGATGCCCTTTGGTTTGACAAACGCCCCTGCATATTTTGTTGATTTGATGAGTAGGGTGTTTAGGGAATACCTTAACAAATTCGTGGTAGTCTTTGTGGATGACATCTTAGTCTTTTCTAAGAATAAAGAAGAGCACTCCCTACATCTTAGGGAAGTGTTGGAAACCCTTCGAGCGCATAACCTTAAGGCAAAATTTTCTAAGTGTCACTTCTGGAGGAAGGAAGTACGGTTCTTAGGGCACGTGGTTTCCAAAGAAGGGGTAGCAGTGGATCCCGCAAAGGTGGTGGCCATCCAGGATTGGAAGGTCCCTAAAAATGCAACCGAAGTAAGAAGTTTCTTGGGGTTGGCTGGCTATTATAGGAAGTTTATCAAAGACTTCGCAAAAATATCAGCTCCATTAACACGGTTAACGAAGAAGAACCTGGTTTTTACGTGGGACAAAGATTGCGATGATGCGTTCCAACGTTTAAAGAGAGCCTTAACTTCAGCCCCAGTCTTAGTGCTGCCAGACGGGAATAAACCGTTTACCATCTATACTGATGCTTGTGGGACGGGACTTGGCGCGGTCCTCATGCAAGAGGGAGGAGTAATAGCCTATGGTGGAAGGCAGTTGAGGGTTCATGAAAAGAATTACCCCACGCATGACTTAGAGCTAGCCGCAATTGTTTTCGCGCTTAAGTCTTGGCGTCACTATCTTCTTGGTGAGAAATTCGAACTGTTCACTGACCACAAATCATTAAAATACTTATTCTCTCAGAAGGATTTGAATTTAAGGCAGCAACGGTGGATGGAATTCTTAGCCTCCTACGATTTTGAAATAGCATATACCCCGGGCAAGGGTAACGTGGTGGCAGACGCCTTAAGTAGGAAAAGGTTGTCCTTGAGTCCGTTGTTTGTTGAACGACAAAGCTTAGAATTCATCTCTATGTTTGACTTTAGACCCTCCGTTGACTTAGTACCCGGTCTGTTAGCATCCTTGGAGGTTAGACCTACACTTCTAGGACGGGTTGGTGAGGCACAGTGAGACGACCCACAGTTGGTTGAGATAGTAGAAAAGCTCAAAGTGGGGGAGTCGTCAAGCCATCTTCGTAGGTATACCCTAGACGATAAGGGTTGGTTACGAAGGGATAATAGACTTTGTGTACCACAAGACGAAGACTTAAGGAAGGCCATTCTTGATGATGCTCATCGCTCAAAAATGACCATTCATCCCGGCGGGGATAAGATGTACAAAGATATGAAGCGGGTTTTCTTTTGGGCCGGTATGAAAAAGGATGTGGCCGAGTACGTCGCTAGATGCTTGGTGTGCCAACGAGTTAAAGCAGAACAAAAGAAACCCGGTGGGTTGCTTCACCCATTAGAAGTTCCACTATGGAAATGGGAAAGCATCTCAATGGATTTTGTGGATGGATTACCAAGATCAAGGAAGGGTAACACGGGGATTTGGGTTATAGTAAATAGACTTACTAAAAGCGCCCATTTTATTCCCGTGAAAAGTAAGAGGACTGCTCCGTGGTTGGCTTCTGTATACATTAAGGAGATAGTTCGTTTGCACGGTATTCCTTCTAGTATAGTAAGCGACCGTGACCCCATCTTTACTAGCGAATTTTGGAAGAGTTTACAAGAGGCGGTAGGGACTCAGCTATGTTTGAGCACCGCATATCATCCTCAGACAGACGGCCAGACCGAGAGGGTGAATCGCATTCTAGAGGATCTTTTAAGGCTTTGTATCCTAGACTTTGGGGGTACATGGGAAGAGCACCTTCCGTTAGTAGAATTCGCATATAATAATAGCTTTCAGTCTAGTATTGGCATGGCACCTTTCGAAGCTCTTTATGGAAGGCTTTGCCGTTCGCCTACATGTTGGTGGGAATCTACCGATAAAATCCTACTTGGGCCCGATATGGTTAGGGAAACCTCGGAGAAGATTGAGTTGATTCGAAGGAGGATGAAAGCAGCACAAGATAGGCAAAAATCGTATGCTGATAAGAGGAGGACAGATCTTGAGTTTGACATTGGGGACATGGTTTTTATCAAAGTATCTCCGTTACAGAATGTTGTTCGCTTTGGGTCCATGGGGAAATTAGCACCAAGGTTTGTAGGGCCGTTTCCTGTAAAAGACAGGATTGGGAAGATGGCATATAGGGTGGAGTTGCCTGAGAAACTTAGTGGAGTACACGACGTATTCCATGTATCACATTTGAGGAAGTGTTTGCACAAGACCGCGGAGGTGGTAGAGCCGAGCTTGCTTAAAGAGGTGGAAATAGAGCGTGATGCAACAATTAGACGAGCTCCTACATGCATTCTTGGGTCGGAGATCAAAAAGTTGAGGAATCGAGAGGTCAGACTGGTTAAAGTGCAATGGGGAGATGATGAGAGCAACGCAACTTGGGAGACAGAAGAGAAGATGCGTTCGTTGTACCCTTTTCTTTTTGAGGGTATGTCTTTTAATTTCTCCTTTATCGCTTAGCTTATCTTATCTTATCTTTAGTATGTCCTCTCATTAGTATCTTTGACCTTTAGTTAGGATAATCCTATGGTTGAAACATGTGTTTGAGACATGTTATGTATGATGGATGCAAAATGGATGCAAGTGTTTGCTAGTGGTTGCTCGTGGATGCATATATACACACACTTTAGGCACTAGATCGGCTCAGTCACTACATATTGCATATTGCATATATATATGGATGTATTTAGTAAAATGGATGAACGATGGTTGTATTATCATGTGGATGCTGCATTCAGATGATGGTTGTGCACGCATATAGAAGTATTATGTAGCATTAAGAATCTTTTGCATACATAATGGATGCATGGCACGATCATAGTTGCATTAAGGAGGTCAACTGAATCAGTGGACCGCCTGATTTTGCATTAGATACGGACATATACACACACTGTGCATTTAAACATGAAAGCATTAGAAGTCTGTAAGGACAATGGATGCCTGTGTATGATGGATGAGTAGATGGACGTTTGGATGGTAGGATATACATTCTTCCAGACTTGAAGATTTCGGGGACGAAATCCTAAAAGGAGGGGAGAATGTAACACCCCGAATTTTCTATTAACACTAAAGTTGCTAAAATAATAATAAGTGTGTAGAAGAGGGGATGTATCTAATATGAATATAAAAATATTAATAAGTGTGTAAGAGAGGGGATGTATCTAATATGTATATAAAAACAATAATAAGTGTGTAAAAGGGGGGGATGTATCTAATGTGTACATTGTAGAATATATATATATATATATATATATATATATGGGCAGTTAATGCAAACATGATTAGAAGTTTATTAATTTGCTGAGTGTTTGCTGAGTCACTTCTGACTCATTGCTGAGTCAACAAGATAAACCCCATCTTGTCTGAACGGCTGCGGTTATTTCTAGGTTAAATCTAATGGCCTAAATGAATTCTAAAATCTATAAATAAGTGGGTAGACCCTAGACCTAAATCACTTGTAAAATTAGAGAAGCTACCGTCATGCTGCTGCCATGGAGTTCAGCATAGCCGTCACAAACTAAGAAGAGGAAGCCTAATCATCTACAACTAAATCTACACAAATCAAATCAAAAGATCTCTCTTTCTCTAATTCTTTTCTTTTGTTGGTGAGTATGATGATTCTCACAAGACTATTACAAACTAATTTGACTCAGTTACGAATGGATCACAAGAAAGTGATGTGATTTGTAATTGTAAATTCTATATATTGTGGATCTCTTATTATGTTATTATGTTGTCGTATGATGTAAATTATATATGCTATGTCATGCTATGTTGTAAATTCTCTTATGCTATGTCGTGCTATGTTGAGAATCATGTCAAGCTATGTTATACTATCATACTATGCCATGTTATAAATCATGCTATATTATGTTGAAAAATCATGTTGTTGGATCATGCTTAAAGTTATGTTTTTTTTTTCTTAATTTAAGTGGATCTTGTTTATGGGAATTTGCCTATTAGGTTAGGTGTACCCATAAACTTGAAACTATAATTAAATAAAACTTGATTATGGGAATTTTCCTATTGAGTTAGGTGTACCCATATAAAACCATGTTGTTAAAAAATTAGATGATGTTGATTCACACATGTTCATATGTAAGTTTATGAAAATTGATTGAGATTATATTAGGTGAATTTTGAACAAGTTGACACCTTTAGGTCCATGACATGTATAATCTATGCAAGTTGGACATATGCAAGTTTCACCCCTTATTATGATTCATTTGGTCACATATACATGTTGTTATTATGATAATCTCTTTTATGCTATGAGTTAGGCTATTCGAGTCTAACATATATTTTGCGAATAAACGTTCAAACGTGGGGTAGGGGTAATATTATGAATTAATAAATTGGGTGCAATTTTGTAAGATTTTGCATACCATGAATGGATGTCCATAATTGAGTCAAATATGGACATTGTTAAAAATTGGAAGTAATTAATAATTCAAGTAGGGAATTATTAAAATTGGGGGAAAGTGGATTATTATTAATAATCAATGCTTAGGACACGAGGTTGGACCCGTTTGTGATGTAAACCTGCCCGGACCCGCCCGGCAAATCCAGTAGTCACAAATGTCGACCCAATGTGAGAGGTCCTAGGCCCAAACTAAAGCATAACAGTTGTAAAGACACGAGGTTAGACTCTTTTATGGTGTAAGACTGCCCGGACCCGCCCGGCAAATCCAGCTGCCATAAATGCCAGTCTAATGTGAGAGGTCTTTATGAGGTTATGGCCTTAATGAACTAAGAAATACTTAACCAGATAATCATGTAAGGTGGGACATGGGGGTTAAGTAGGTGCCTTGGGTGGCATGAGGAATCTGGTGGTTGCCTTTAGAGGCATTTGAAATACGATTAGACTTAACCAAACACACATGTAAATGAACATGACTAAGTGGGTTAAGTGGGATGGACTAATGGGGACAAGCTTAGGTGGAATGCTTGTGGTAAATAGTGGGGGCCCATTTCAACCAGTATCACAAAATGTATCTTTGTGGGCTCGACCCAAGTCGAGGACGGGACACGCATACTGGGTTTGACTATAAGAGGCCAAAACAGGGAGCGGTGGCAACGCAAGTCCAACGGGTTTCATATGCGTGTGTGGACCCGGGCTGGTAGGTAAGACGTTGTTGCATCGTGTAGGTATAAGCCGTGCATGTCCGTTGTATCAGGTTGCCACTTTAGGGGAGTGATACACCCCACTGTGGGGCCAGCACGGGTATCTACGAGTTAGGGAGCCGATCGAATAATGGGAAGTAGGGTACACCTAGTGGAGATAGGGGCAGGCGGCACCTATGTAGTCAGCAAGGGGTACGTAAAGCCATTGGGAAAGTTTCTAAGTGAAGCTAAGTGGGATGAATCTTTAGGGTGACTGGTGTGGTGCAGTATAGTGTTTATCCTTTAGTATTTAGGAGCGCCTATAACGTTGCCTTTAGCGATTGTCTATGTCCTTAATCTGCTCTTCATAGACATTTTCTTGTTTTCCAGCTTATGCCTTAGTCCAGTTATTTTGGTAATAGTATTGTAGAATTATCATATTCACCAGACTTTATGTCTGACCCCCTCTTTTCCATCCTTTTTCTCCCTTCAGGTCCGCAGGTTGGGCCAAGTTCTAGTGGAGTCTAGTTGGATCGCTTATCTTCTGGAAAGCTTGGACTGCTGAAGTAAAGTCCAGCTTGTTATCTTCCTTTTTAATGGCTATTCATGTAATGGGATTATGTACTTGTTTTATCAAGATAGATATTGTACTTGACATTGAATATGGTGTTATGATGTAATCAAACATGTTTTGACTTCTGCTACAATGAAATAAAGTTTTTGAATTTCCAAGTACTATTTTATATCTGTCTTGTTGTAATTTTACTGTTCTATATTCACTTAAAACCTCCTTGGAAGTTAATGCATTCCCTTTGTGAGTGACATTAATGGACGTGGGGTGTTACATTGAATGTGTGTATCATATGGATGTTGCATTTAAATGGATGGTTGTGCACACATGTAGTAATGATATGTATAGGATTCTTAGCATACATGATGGATACATGGCACTATCATTATTTGCATTAAGGAGGTCGACTAAATCAGTGAACCGCCTGATTTAGCATTAGTATACGGACATATAAACACACTATGCATATGTACATGAAAAGAAATAGAAATCTTTTAAGGATCGTGATTGCTAGTGGTTGATGGTTGAGTGGATGGATGATTGGATGGTAGGATACGTTCTTCTTGACTTATAGATTTCGAGGACGAAATCCTTTAAGTAGGGGATAATGTAACACCCCGAATTTTTGAATAATAGAATTAACTAAATTCAAGAATAATTAATCTCAGATATGAGAATTAAGGGAAACAGGTTGCGCTATTGTGTTCGTCTCGGAATTCTGGTTGAGATAGAGTCCGAGTTTGCGTAAAACGGATACCGGATGAAGGAGATATGGACGAACGAAGTTAGGCGGAAGAACTAGATATATATATATATATATATATATATTTGCACTGGCGCACTTGGGAAGTGCGCCAGTACAAAAGTGGCACTGGCGCACCAACCAAGTGCGCCCAGGCCGAGCAGAAAGCCTGCACAGTTTTCTGGTGCAATCTGATCCATATTGTGACTCATTGCTGAGTCCTTTCTGACTCCTTGCTGAGTCATTATGGCTGAGGTGTCACCCTATCCCGACTGAGTGGTTTTTATTAACCCTAAGATCATCCGACGGCTATAATTAAATTGAAATTCTATATAAACATGGGTAGATTCAAACCCTAAAATCAAATAAAAATCTGAATCATGGCCGTCATGTTGTCATCTTGTAACCTAGAGTAGCCGCCACCAACTAGAGGGAAATCAAATCTAATCAATTCAGTTCTATTCAACTCTAATCTAAACGGTAACGAATCTACTACAAAGGCGAGCTAAATCAATTTCAGAACTCAGATTTCAGAACGCGAGACCTTCTTTTTGTGAGTTCAATTTCTTTAATAAGATAATTAACAATTTAATTGGATTGAGCTATGATTTGGATTATATGGTTATGTTGTGAATCATTGACCGTATGTTATTATCTATGTTGTAAATCTATGATGTTATTATCTATGATATAAAGCTGTGATGTTATCATCTATGTTGTAAATCTATGTTAATTGTTGGCTTATGTACAATCAATTCATAATGATGTTTCATATGCTAGTTTGGTTATGTTGTTGGAACTAATTCATATGTTAAATCATATGTATGTATGCAAGTTTAGATGTTAATTTAGATATGAATCATATGCAAGTTAGTGAGAATCATATACAACCTTACATGTTTCATGACATCTATTTTGTGTGTAAATTGGATCTAAAGTTAGGCTATGACATGTGTGAGTTAGATGCAAGTTTACATCATAGTTTATATCGTATAAATCACACATGCAAGTATATATATACTGGAGTATGAATCACGTAATGTAAAGTTTATAACTATTGCCTATGCAAGTTTACACCTTATGATTAGATCTATGACATCCATAGTTTATGCAAGTTTGTGACTATTGCCTATGCAAGTTTACACCTTATGATTAGATCTATGACATCTGTAGTTTATGCAAGTTTCTAACGTTGGCCTATGCAAGTTTTTGGATGAAAAACCTTATTCACACATGCAAGTTCACCCCTTATGTTTGGATCTAGTATTTATTCTTGATGTTTTCTCTTTAATCCATAAGTTAGCCTATTCGAGTCTAACGTATATTTTACGTTAAACGAACGAACGTACAACGTAGGGCAAGGGGATAATATTAAAAGATTTAATATTGAGAATTGGCATAAATGCCTTAAATGTGATGTTAATTGGTATAATTTTATATACCATAAATAGATGGACATAACTGAGTCTTTTGGACATAGTTAAATTTGTAATTGATTGGCAATTTGAATAGGGAAATTAATTCAAATTGGGGATGATTAATTAGGTGTAATTAATCGCCTAAGACACGAGGTTAGACTCTTTTGTGGTGTAAAACTTCCCGGACCCGCCCGGCAAATCCAGCTGCCACAAATGCCAGTCTAATATGGGAGGTCTTAGGCATAAATTAAATGCGTAACAGTTGTAAAGACACGAAGTTAGGCTTGTTTGTGGTGTAAGACTGCCCGGACCCGCCCGACAAATCCAGCTGCCACAAATGCCAGTATTATATGGGAGGTCTTTACAAGGTTACGGTCTTAATGAATTAAGAAACACTTAACCAGATAAACATGTAGTGGGACATGAGAGGGTTAAGTGGGTGTCTCGGGTCGCATGTGGAATTTAGTGGGTGCCATGGGTGGCATTTGAAATACGATTAGATGCACTTAACCAAGATTGAAACATGTAAGAAGACATGAATAAGAATGGGGTTAAGTGGGGGAAAAACCTTAGAGGGGACCAAGCGTAGGTGGAAAGCTTGTGTCATGCATGAGGGCCCTTTTTCAAACCAGTAACCCATTAAGTATCTTTGTGGGCTCGATCCAAGTCGAGGACGGGACACGCATACTGGATTTGATTGTAAGAGGTCAAAAAGGGTCAGCGGTGGCAACGCAAGTCCAAGGGGTTCATATGCGTGTGTGGGCCCGGGCTGGTAGGTAAGACGTTGTTGCATCGTGTAGATATAAGCCGTGCATTTTTGTTTGTATCGGGTTGCCACTTTGGGGAGTGATACACCCCACTGTGGGGCCAGCACGGGTATCTACGAGTTTGGGAGCCAATCGAATGGGGGTAGTGGGTACACCTAGTGGAGATAGGGGCAGACGGCACCTATGAAGGTAGCTAGGGGTACACTAAGCTACCATTATCATTATTAAGTTCTGTAGGCGGGATCAACCTTTAAGGGTGACTAGTGGTGGTGCAGTGTAGTAATTATCTTATAATGATTAGGGGCGCCTTAACGTTATCCTTGTTCGTCTTATTTCCCTGTCATACCCAATTGTTCGTAGTCATTTCCTTATTTTCCAGCTTATGCCTTAGCCTAGTTATTATGGTAATTATATTGTTAAAGTTATCGCACTCACCGGACTTTATGTCTGACCCCCTTTTCTTTCCACCTATTTTCTTCCTCCCCCCTCAGGTTTGCAAGGAGGGAATACTACAGCTTAGAGCCGATTTCTTTCAGTTGCTTGAAGAGAGTAGATGTATCGCTTGGGACTCTCTCATCTTTATGGCTTTGCTTATGCTCAGTGGGGATTTATGCATTTATGTTATTTAAGTATTTGCTTCTTTATGTACTTTGAAGTTTTTGGAAAAGACTACTGATCCTATTGTAATGGCTTTGGAAACTACTTATGTAAACTCGTTTTGAGTTATGATGAAATAAAATAAGTTTTATCTTCCGCTGTGTTGTTTTATTTATTTATTCTTGTAATTTATCTGTTCTATACAAACAATAACGCTTCATGGACATTGATGCATTCCCTTTGTGAGTGACATTAATGGACGTGGGGTGTTACACTTCATATCTCTGTACATCTTATCACCGCCTGGATGTATAGTCATCTTGGAATGACGGGCTTCCTCAAGGACTGTCTTCAACAGACTCCCAATATGGGAAACACAAAGCCTTCCATCTCGTCGCAACCACCCTCTATCATCTGTGGAATATCTACTGAGGTGACTAGAAGTCTCCTCTTTACTGAGTCTACCCAAGATATCTACTAGCTGTGGTCCTCTCGCTGCGAAGTCCTTGTCTGATCTAACAAAGTAGGTCGCATCTCTAATGATGCCAACAAACCAGGTGTAAACTCGGTGGAGGGTCTGAAATCAAATGTCGATATGTACTCTAAGCTTTTCCTCTCCGCAAACAGAGGACTAAGTGTCATCCTCTGCCTACTCAATGCGTCTGCGACCACGTTTCCTTTGCCAGGGGTATAAGCAATCTCAAAGTCATAGGATGTTAGGAACCCCATCCATCTTTGCTTCCTTAAATTGAGATCCTTTTGTAAGAACAAGTACTTGATAGATTTATGATCAGTGTACAATTCGAACCTCTCTCCTAGTAAATAGTGGCACCAAGTCTTAAGCACGAATAATATGGCATCTAACTCTAGGTCATGGGTTGGGTAGTTCTTCTCATGAACCATTAGCTGTCTACCTCCATAGCATACTACCCTTCCCTCTTGCATCAGAACCGCACCAAGCCTTGTACCACATGCATCAGTGTATATTGTAAACACTTTGTTCTCATCAGGCAGGGTCAAGACCAGAATGTTGTTAGAGCCCTTTTCAGTCGTTGAAAAGCATCATCACAATCTATATCCCAATAAAATATTAGATTCTTCTTTGTCAGCCTGGTGAGCGGGGTTAATATCTTTGCGAAGCCCTTTTCAGAGCCCCATATATTCATTGGCGACCTTAGGGAGGATTCTCCATGATTTACTCTTATTTATGTTATGCTTGTTCCTAAGAAACTGCTTCTCCAGCTGAGCATGAACACTAGCTCAGTATAATGCTACTAAATACAGGCGGGAGGAACTATTCTTAGACAACTAACAAGGGAGGCACATAAACCTTTGATGAAACAATCCAATTAATATACCGGGGCATTCTTATCATAAACCAGAAAACTCCTCACCTCTATTTCATTCTTTGGGATCTGCCAATCTTGGAATGAAACTACCTTCGCAAGATCTATTCTGTCCCATCTTTAGAGACCAAATGCCCTAAAAATCTCACTTCTTTTCTCCAAAAATGTCATTTGGAGAATTTCCCCTTCCGCTAGTGCGCACAGAGAGCTTTCAAAATCCCCCTTAAATGTAGGGCATGTTCTTCCTCACTCTTCGAGAAAATCAAGATATCATCAACAAAGACCATAATAAACTTATTTAGAAACTCCCAGAACACACTACTCATCAGATCAACAAAATAGGCAGGTACATTCATCAACCCAAAAGGCATAACGAGCCACTCGAAGAAACCATCTGGAATTCTAATAGCGGTCTTGTCTATACTGTCTTCGGCCACCTCAACTGATGAAACCCCATGGCCTAGTCTAACTGAGAGAAAACAGATGCACCAACAAGCTGGTCAAACAGATCATCTATCCTCGGAGGTGGGTTCCTATTCTTCTTAGTGAGCTTGTTCAACTCTCTATAATCCACACATAAGCGAAGCGAGCCATCCGCCTTAGTTGCGAATACCACCGAAGCACCCTATTCAGATATGCTTCGCATAATAAACCCTTTCTCATGTAGCTCCCCTACTTGCTTGCTGAGCTCCCTCCTTTCTCTTGGAGCCATGTGGCGCACAGGCAATGTAACTGGCTTTGCATTGTCCACCAGATATATGCGAAAATCAATCTCGTGCCTCGGAGGTAACCCCTAACCTCCTCAAAAACATCAGGATATTCACAGACTACTGGTACGGATCGTAGATCATTGATAGATGTATCAAGTGACTCTAGGAAACTAAGCATGACAGACCCTTTAGGGTCACAAGAAATCTCGAGGGCCTTCCATGGCAAGTCAAAAGTCTAACGACCCTCCTCTCACAATCTAGAATGGCCCCATACATGGCAAGCTAATCCATCCCTAGAATCAAACCATAGCCCATGAACCCAAGCACATATGCATCACATTCGAACTCGACGCCACAGATATTCTCAAACTCCAACAAATCATAGAAAGATGAGTCGTACCCCCAATAGGATTTGAGACAACAACAGGATCCACAACCATACTAGTACTAAGATGCAAAGACTCAACCACAGAATCAGGTTTAAAACAATGTGAAGCGCCATAATAAAAAAGAGTTCTAATTGGATGATTCGAAAGAGTAATCAAACCTTCAACAAAAACTTTCCTACGTTTATCCGGCACACCAGCCATGAGAGCATGCACCTGCCCTCCAGAAGATCATGTCATTTGACCATGTCCTTGCTTCTTTGGGCACTCCTTAAAAAAGTGTCCGACCTCTCCATAATGAAAACAAACATTCTTTCTTTTCTTGCAATCTTGATCACATGACCCTCTCGTCCACAATGATGACATTTCCTATTATCTCAAGCTTCACCGTTCTTACCACCCTTCTTTTGTTGTTGTTGTTCTTTCTTAGACTACATTTTCTTGTTTTGTGTTTCCTCAACCTTAGCTTCTTTCTTTTCACCTTTACCCTCCTCGTGCATTAATGCCATATCAACAACGTTCTCAAAAGTTGGTCCCATCGGAATATGGGACATAGCTAACCCATGGAGGGGTTCATTCAATCCTCTAGCAAACCTCAAAGCCTTCTTGTGTGGGGTACCCACTAGTTTCAAACCAAACCTCGCCAACTGATTAAACTTATTAACATATTCTCTAATAGTCATGTCCCTTGCTTAAGAGCCAAAAACCTTTCCATTTGCATACTTTGCTCGGCTTGAGAAAGAAAATTCATTTTGAGTCTCTATCGGAAATCATTCCAAATCCCCACTGGATGTCCCGCATGTGTCACTTCCCACCAAAACGAGGCCTCATCTTTCAGCAACCAGGAGGCTAACTGAATCTTTCTACGATCATATACTTCGAAAATTCCAAACAAATCCTCTGTTTCTTTGAGCCAATTCCTTGTTGGATCTAGATTAACCGTAGAGGGGGATGAATAGGGTTTAACATAGTTTTTTGCCGAATTAAAAATATAACGGGATATATAATAAAAACATATCACAGAATATAGCAGAAACAGAAATGCAGAATAAAAACCAACACAAGAATATATAGATTCAAATCAGAATTCACTCACAAGGTTCTCGATCGAGAGAAAACCCAAATCAGAAATTTCCACAACTAAGAGCATCAATCGACAAAGTAGAAAGCTTCGAGCATCAGAGAATTCAAGATCGATTTATCAAGAATCGCGTTTTGCTTTGGGATTTGTAAGAAAAGCCTAACCCAAAATTTTCAGAGCCGCCATTTTTAATCTCCAGAGCAAAGGAGATCAGCAGAACTAAAGTGGTGCACTCAAACAAAGTTGGCCGGCCTATCCAAGATAAAGGGGAGATTAATTTTTCCTTTATAAAGGCTAGGGTTTTATTTTTGTTTTAAATTTTATTGTATTTTGAATTGTTTTGAATTGTAAACAAATCCGAACAGTTTTTTCTAGTCTTTGTAAAAAACTAGGAGATCCAGTTAGGAGTTAGCTGGCAGTTTACTAGTGTATGAAAAACTTGGAGAAAATCTGGTCTAGTGGGTATAGACCAGTCTATGGTTTTGAGCGTAGGGTTAGTACAGGAGCAGGGAGTGCGACTTTACATGGTCTTGTAAGCGGGATCTGTTCAATCACCTAGTAGAAACCTTAGGAATGCAGCAGTAGGCAGGATTTTGCCAAAGCTGGGTATATCTTGTGTCATTTACTTTCTGCATTTCTGTTTCTGCTATATTCTGTGATCTGTTTATTATTATATATCCCGTTATATTTTTAATTCAGCAAAAAAACTATGATAAACCCTATACACCCCCCTCTAAGGTTAATCTAGATCCAACAAATGGTATCAGAGCTTGGTATTCATTAACTCTAGAATAATAGTGAATCCTAGTTGTCAGTCTTCTGATAGTCAGTCCGGTGATATTCCAATAATTTTCAATGGAACAAATTTTTTAATATGGAAATCAAGATTCGAATTATATTTAAAATCTGTTAATTTTGAATACTGGAATATTATTGAAAATATGGGAGATATGTTAGATAAGAAAAACAAAGTTGTCAATGCCCGTGTTATGCTTATTCTCTATTCTTATCTCAGTAATAATCAGCTTGATCTTATCTCCCACTGTTTGACTGCGCAGGAAGTCTGGAGAACTCTCAACAAGCCGTATGGAAAATCTGACAACATCTCAAAACCCTAGGATGACAACTCAGATTCAGATCTATGCTTAACAAGTCATGTAGATGAAACTTCATATGGATTAGATGATGGAGAATCAACAAATGTTGAAACAGAAAATTTCTCATATGAAGATCTGGTTTACATGTGTCTTGATTTAAAGAAATTTGTTGATAAACTCGAACGGAAAATTAAGTCTCTGAAATCTAAGAATTTTGAGTTGACTAGCAAAATTGGTGTTTTAGAATCACAACTTGAATATGTTGAAAATTCTTCAAATTCAGGTTGCAAAATTGTTTGAAATTGAAAACCAATCTTGTTCATCTCAATAAAAATATTCAAAAGTTTGAAATTTAAATTCTAATCTTAAATGAGAACAAGACCGAGTTATCAAATTTGAATAACCTTTTGCAAAAGGAATTTGAAAATTTTAAAACAGATATAAATTCCAAATTTGAAATTGCTGAAAAGGAGAAGTTGTTGAAATCAAATTTAATTTTAGAAGAACTTGAAAATGAGATTGAAAAATCCAAGGAATTTGAGTCTGAAAAACAAAAACGATTTAAATCTAAAATCATTGAATCCCAAGCCAAAATTAAATTACTTGAAAATGAGAATTTGGTTTTGAAACAGTTCAGTGCTGAATAGGAGATCGCTATAAATCATTGCTCAAATTTGATAAAAGAAAATAGCAATCTTAAATCCAAAATTCAACGATTAGAATCAACTTTGGATAAATTTTCTAATGGGGAAAAATCTTTGAATATGATGTTGCAAAACCAAGTTTCTGTTGGAAATAAATGTGGTCTTGGCTTTGGGAAAATTAATGTTTTTGAAAAACGAAATTCAAATGATTTGAAAAATCCTTAAAACTTCTTTGAAAAGAATCGAATTGATAATTTGAACTCTGATAATTTCAAAGGATTTTTGAATCATAAATGTGATGTGAATTTTTTTGATAACAATCCAGTTAAACCATTCTAGACCCCAAAAAGAGATACATGAATTCATTTAATTTCAAACAGATTTGGGTCCCTAAAGGTACTTTGGTAAATTCTGATGGATTGTTGTATAAACAAGTTTGGGTACCTAAAGCTGTGAACAAAACTGTGAGTGGTTTTACAAATTTTGTTAGACCACTCGATTCTCTAAACAGTTAGATACCAGAGGTGGCTGAGGAACAGCTAGGCAAAAGAGATTTGGATTCAAGCTTCTCAATACTCCTGTATCATCATGGTTCCTCCAGCCAGGATTTGTTGAGTTAGAGATTTGTTTACTCACGTCAATTTCAGGTATAATCTCTGAACTCATCTTTGAATTTTTTTTTTCCTTTTTCGCTTCTTCTTCTATCTCCTTTTGTTTTTTTTAATCACTACCATATTATTTCCTTTTATTCTAAGCTTCTTTACTTCCAGTTGCAGAACTCTTTACTTTCTGGATATTTGCCTCACTTGACAGAAAATCTGATGTTTTAAATCTTATCCAGATCTTGAATCTAAACTTGTAAATATCTACAATTGATGTGAAATTTATTTCTGATTTTCTAAATTCCTTACAATGTTGATGTATT
Source organism: Allium sativum (assembly GCA_030737875.1). Classification (NCBI taxonomy): domain Eukaryota; kingdom Viridiplantae; phylum Streptophyta; class Magnoliopsida; order Asparagales; family Amaryllidaceae; genus Allium; species Allium sativum. The sequence goes on from CM060915.1 coordinate 707,578,240, forward strand.
CATGTCATATCTTGAACATTGTTAATTTTGAACTCTAAATTTTTATGATGATCTGAATATTAGATGAAATTTCACACACCTCTGCTGTTTTGAGTTTCTCCTAATTTCAGAAAGGATTAAAATAAAATACTCATTATAGCACACCAATATTTATCAGTTGTGATAATTTCATTATTTTTAAGATTGGCTTGGTTATATTGATTTTTCCTTGAATTACAGTGATACATCTTGAAATTCATTTTATATTCATGATCATTATTGTTGAAATTTGGTTGTTTGAAATCATCTGAAATTCTTGATATTATGAATCTCACACATGTCTTAAATTTAAAAATATCAATCTTGTGTGACAAATTCATTATATCTCAAAACTCGACATTGATTCATGTGATTTCAAATAAATTATTTCTTAATATTAGGATCATGAATAATTCTCAAACTTGATGTAAATGATCTGAATATTTCATTTGTGCTTGTCAGAGATTTCTTGTGAAAAATTCATCAAAAATCTGATTTTGTAACCGATTGTTATTTCATGATCAATTGGCTTAAATATTCATTTAAAATCATTTGAAATTATTGATTTCTTGAATCTCACACACTTCCTGAATCTGAATTATACAAACTGGTGTGATCGATTCATTTAATCTTGAAATTTTCATATTCCCTCAAGTGATTTCAAATAAATCGTATTCTTGGATCATGAATTTTTTTTCCATCCTCTGACAAGTTTGATGTGATATTGATTTTTGTGCTACTCAGATATTGTTCTTGAAAATATTTTTTGGTGACTTCTTGTTTTGGTATCAAATGCTCTGATAGATGAAATTATTGTGCCTGATTTGTTAATTGTCTGCTTGGGCCATGTAACTAAATTTCTTTTATATGTGATACACTTGCTTGTCTCCTGTGTCTTGTTACAATCCTCATTAATATAGACATCAAGTGGTATCAGATTAGGAAGTGTTGAAATTTTTATTGATCTTATTCTCATCATATATATATATATATTTTGTCTTGTATATATCTCTCTAAATTCCTCTTGTAATTGTTTTTCAATTTTAAAATTATTTATTTCTAATCCATTCAGAAATTGAAATCAATATCCAAATTGAATTGTATTTATAATTCACCAAAATTATCATTAGAGTTTGAAATTGTGATGAATTGTGACTGCAACATATTTCACAACAAGAGGAGAATTTTATTTAGATTTTCATGATGATTGAATAATTATCATAATACCTTCGAATTGGCGATTATTTCACGACCATCTTCTTTATCTACCAATATTCTGTCGTCCATCATGATAATTTTATATTAATGTGGAGAGTTAATATGTTTTAAAAATCTTTTTGAATAAACAGTGAAAATATTTGTGATAGAAATTGGAGTATGTTATTATTCATAATTAGTGATAATTGAAAATTTTCAATGATCCCGGTACAGTCGAGCATATTTCATAATATAATTAATTTAGAAATTTATTTCACAAACCATTTCTGTACCTACCACTTTTCTATCATCCATTTTTGGTTTTATATACTGAGGAGTTTTTCATTTTGAAACAAAAAATATATATTCATAAGTGTTTCTAACCTCATTTAAAAATCCAAGCTCTGGTCATGCATGGTTATGAGATTTCTTACATTTAAGCTGCAACTGATCTCATTTAAATATCCAAGATCTGGTTATGCGTGGTCAGTGTGCTCCTAAAAAAATATTGTGCTATAAATAGAAATTAATATGAATTTTTCCTTGGTATGTAAAAACCAGTCTATCAATCCATCTTCTAATATGTGAAATGTGTTAATATTTTATGATGTATTATGATTTGTTGATTGATAGCTATTGGGATTTGAGATTATTTGATTTTATCCCTTAAATTGAATTATTAATAATAGTCCAAATCCATCACTGTTTTTTTGTGCTCAATTTTACAAAAACCTTTTGAAAATAATTGAAAATCATATTTTTGTAACTCTCTCTCCATTTTTATAAATTTCATCGTAAATCCGTCATTCTCTACAATGTGAAATATGTCACCAGTTCTCAGTTTATTATGATTTTTGTTTGGCTGATTGAGATTTATGATAACTGTTCTTCCTCTTATGGTGAAATTATATTTTTAGTCATTTTTCATCTATATTTTAAACTCTAAATCCTTTTGATGATAACAAAAGGAGGAGAATGGATTGAGATTTTGATTTGTGAGTGAATATTTTATAAATATTTTTAATTTTGAAAATTCATTCAATTTTCATTTTTTCACTCATGCATAGATATAGGGGGAGTTTTCTGTTGTGGGGGGAGCTAATAAATAGGGGGAGTTCAAAATTCACTGTCAAACATATTTATTTTGCTCAAAATCTTTTATTTGTTTGTCATCATCAAAAGGGGGAGATTGTTGTATATGACGTAGTTGTATACACAATTATATGATTTTTATTTGATGATAACAACTAAATAAATATTATTTTAAATGTGTGTTACTATACTGTTCTATATATTCATCACAGACAGGAATATTATATTTATATTTAAATAGAATACGATTGTACAGACATTCATATATTCATACTGTATTTTATTTAAATTGAAATATATATTTCAAATATTCAAACAGTACAACTATTCGTAACTCCACTATTTGAACACATCACAATTCGTATACATTCCCAGAATATTGTACTTGTTGTAAATAAAATGAATAAAATAGACAAGTTTGTTTGACAACAATAAAATAATATTTTATTTCAAACAAAATTGTTTATTACAAATACCAGTACAATTCTCTCATTATACATTCATACACTGCTCCTCACTATAACACTGTTACTCAGTTATACAATTTTATGTACATTCTTTACATCTCATATACACGTATACGCTCTTTCTCTGTCTTCTGTCATCTTCAGTTTTTTGTCTTCACAGCATTCTTCAGTCAGTCCAGTCTTCATACCTGTCATATACAGAAACACACACAGAGTATATGGAACAAAAATAATATTCAAAATTCATGCAAATATAAATTTTATTTTTAAAAATTTTATTTGCCTCAGTTTTCTTGTGTGTTTCTCATCATTTTTCTGACTCGATCTGATTTTCATATCCATCCGACTGTGTCTAGACAGCTTGTTATATTCACAGTGATACACTGTAAATATCACAAGGTAGACTGTATACATACATTTTACAGGGATAGAAAAACTTGTCTGGTTGGCTGCATATACACACGTGTATATATATACACGTGTGCACTGCCTCGCCAATCCAGTGTGCAGCTGTGGAGCAGCCACATGGACCATGCTCGACACAGTGCAAATGTCAAGTACAAACAGCCCAAACAAAACAGCCTACATGAAAGCAACTCGATGGTCGGAAAAATTCAACACACACATGTATACATACATGATTGTATGTATACACGTGGAGCAACATGGTGAGACAAGTAGAAAGCAACAGCAATGACATATGCAACAATGGAATACAATCTGGTCAGCTCAATGATACATGGCAGGAGCTAAAAGGCATTACATTGTAAAGCAAGTTCAAGTGGAAATCTGCATACTCAAGTGACAAAGAAAAATGTACACAGCAAATTGACATGTATGCAAACCTATGTGACTTCTTAAATATAAGTAATGAATAGCATATATGGTGGAGCTTTTTCAAGTGAACAAGGCAGGTTTTAAATGAACACGCCCAAGTACATGCCTAGTCAGCATGGTTCAGCTCTTCATGGATCAAGCAAAAGGTGAAATACAGGTGAGGCTCAAGTAAAATATACATGGCTCAGCAATGCATTGCAGCAAACATAAATGGAGCAGGAGCAATATGGCATAAAGGATTGCATACATAAGTAAAATTCAAGTGCTCATTCAAGCAGCATCTACGTAGGTGGTGATAAGCCATAGCATACACAAGAGTGAAGTATATGTGTGCAAATTTCATATATCAATGCACAAGTACATTATCCAGGCAGTTCATAATGGTCTACACAGTAATAGCACATAATCATGGGTGCATACACAATGCCAACATAGTGATGAGGGGCTAGAGGATGGTCAGCAAGTCAAAGAGCAACTCAGGTCAATGTAGTTGCATGAATGTGTGGATGTATAAGTGATAACAAAATGATCAAGCGGAAAGCAAGGTGACAAATACATAATAGTGGTGAAACTGCAAATGGCAAGGTGGTTTAAGCACACACATCAGTGTCAGCACAGTGAAACAACAGTGAAGTGAAGATGCTAAAGTATGAACAGTGCTAGATGTCAAACATATCTATCATTTCCAGAATTGGAAAAATGTTCAGATATTCAACTGTTTAAATGGAATAAATCTTTTGGAGGAATAAATCACAAATGCATGTTTCCAGAAATAAACAGTAAAGAATCTTTTTGGAATTCAAACATGGCAACAGCAAAATAGGACATGGCTTGAAGACAAATGAGTTCAGAAATCAGTTTTTGGCAAGAACAATTTTTTATGGCATGTATGGAAATACAAAGAAGTGTTCTAATTCCAATCACAAAAGGGGGCCAAGAAATTTCATTAGCTTTCCAGAAATTCAGCAAGAGTTAATTTCGGCAAGTATTACTTTGGGTAAAAAATGTTTCCACAAATCTTTTCTGGCAAGTTTTTATTCCTGAAATCAATCAGGGATTTTAAAGTCAAAGAAAAAATTTTTGGCAAGTGTATATTGTGCACATCATTTTTTTCTTTAAGATTCAAAAGGGGATAGAAGATAGACCAGGTTCATCAGCAAATCAAGAACCATTTTTTTTGGTAACATGTTCAATTCGAAATTCAATATATTTCCAGAATTAAACCAGGACTTCTCAGCATATATTCAAGGCAACAACAAATAATATATTTCCAGTATGACTCGATTTCAATCACAAGAATCACACAAGTACAATCATTCAACCGATAATTCAAAAGGGGGAAAAAACACAATCAGGCCAAGTCACAAAATTGAAATCAGAGATTCAATTAGGGTTTCTAATTAACCCTATTTATACACACATCATCATCTCCATTAAAAAAAAAGAGATCGAAACCAAAAAAAATCCTAGCCTGGTCTATATACACTAGACTAGATTTTCCCCTAGTTTTTCAGACAATAGTAAACTGCCAGCTAACTCCTAACTGGATCTCCTAGTTTTTTACAGAGACTAGAAAAAACTATTCGGATTTTTTTACAATTAAAAACAATTCGAAATACAATAAAAATAAAAAAAATAAAACTATAGTCTTTATAAAGGAAAAGTTAATCTCCCCTTTATCTTGGATAGGCCTCCACGAAAGTCTCAGTTCCTTTGAATGGCTTTTCGCCTATAGCACAGAAGTCTCTGCATATCTTAGATAAATTATCAGCATGCAGGGGAGGAGGAGGAGGAACAACGGGTGCAGCTGGGGGAGGAATGTCTGCTTGACCACCGACAGGCGTCGTGGGCTTTAGATACCTATAGAACCAGCCTGATATCGTAATGCCCTTAGGAATATTAGGTTCCCCAGACATGCTTAAAAGAAAAGGAAAAAGGGATTCAAACAGAGAATCGAAAGATATTACATATGGCTTTGGGGAATTATGTTTTTCAAAACGGACTTTTCTTTTGAAAATGCTTTCTTTTAAAACCGTTTTGAAAACAATTTTCAAAATATTTCATTCGATCTGGTAACCTTATGCTCTGATACCAAATGTGAAACCCCACGTCCGTTAATGTTACTCGTTAAGAGATTGCATTAAGTTTCGTGAAGCGTTATAGGTAAACAGAAACAGAAAAATTACAAGACAGATTTAAAATTGCAGTGGAATTTAAAACTTTTATTAAGAAGAAAACATCATGGTTCAAAACATAGTTACATCACAAATCTGAAATGCATAAAACTAAGTACATCAACTTTAAATTTCTATCTTGTACTTAAATCATCAGAGTATGATAATAAAAGAAGCATAATCCCCAAAAGATAGCCATAGTAGAGAGATATGAAATCAAACAGTACATCTAAATAGCTCTAAGCAGGGTGAAAGCAGAATCCTGATCAAGCTTCAGTATTCCCACCCTGAGAACCTGGGGGGAACGGAAGAGAAAGAAGAGGAAACATAATAGGTCAGACATAAGTCTGGTGAGTCAAGTTACTTTTAGCATATAAATAAGTAGAAGTATAATGATAGGATATAAACTGGAGAGATAGATAACAACACAATAAGGCAGGTATGTCAAGGTATACAGGATAAACTGAACAGGGCGTGAAATGCGCTTCTCTACTACTTTTCTCTTCCTCTTCACTAATACTAGTTTAACTGTAAGATGATGATCCCAATAAGCATAAGATGGTAGACTTAGGTGTACTTCTAGTGAGAGGTTTTAACCCCATATAATACAGGTATCCCAACAGAACTGACGGGTGTTATCCCCAAATGATAATAACGGGATCCTAAACAGACGTGACTAGATGTACCCTAATTACTATCCCAATCGATCGGCTTCCTAACCCTCGTAGATACCCTGTGCTAGTGCCACAGTAGGATGTATCACTTCTTAAAGTGGCAACCACGATACAAACAAGATGCACAACCATATCTACAGATGTCACAGTATCTTAATCCTCCTTAGTCCGAACCCATGCACGCACATGACCCCATCAGAATGCGCTGCCCACGTCTCTTCTCAAGTGACCTCTTACAACAATCACAGTAAGCGTGCCCTGACCCCGACCTAGTTTGGGGTTTCCCGTTTGATACCGATATAGGTTACTGACTGATATGGGTCCCACATACAAGATGGTACAAGCTTCCCCCTAGGCTTGTATCCTCACTACTAGGTTTTCCCAGGTTATGCCTACTGGTTTCTCAAGTTTGTATAACCCCAACAGGTTAAGTTGTGGGCCTATATGTACAAATATTACCCACCAACCCAAGATTTACTTAACCCTCCCACTGATTCAAGCAAGCTTACTTAAACCCTACTCAAGTTAACTGGTTCATTTAATTCCTATGGATTCAAACTGGTTACGTATTACAAGTTCATTACCATATTCATTTGTGGCTATAATGCGCTGGACCTCCTACATTAAGCCTATAACTTGTGGATATTGGATATGCCGGGGGAGGGGTCCGGGAAGACTTCTTCCATAAGTCGGACTTAACCTCGTATCTTAGCACTGTCATGTGTTTATGCACTTAGACCCCTCACATTAGATTCACCATTTGTGGCCGTTGGATTTGTCGGGTGGGTCAGGGCAGACTTCTGCAACAAGTGTAATCTAACCTCATGTCTAAGCACGATTGCAGTTTCTTATTACTGTAATTCTAGGCATTTCATTCTTTATTTAATAATTATCCCTATTTCATTACAGGTTTTCATGCCCCTTTTCCAAGTCATATTCATCATTGACCATATGCCCCTAAATTAATATCTAAATCACAATTTGATTTATTCCCCAAATCCACGTTTATGTATTTAACTCAAGTTATGCCCCAAATTTCCCAATACAAGTTATGCCCCAAATTTTAATGTTTTCCCTTCGTTCCCAATTTCGCACGTTTTCATATTTCATCGGTATGCCTAGGCTCGAAGGTAGACTGACTATAAAATAAAAAGGGAAAAAGAAGAAGGGAAGAGAATAGAAATAAACATAATAACAAGATGGACATACGGTGGAAAAAATAGGCACAGCAACTGAATAAGCATATAGTGACACAATTGGGCATAATGACAAGATAGGCATAAAAGAACAGATCTGATGATCACGTGATAATAGAACCGATTAGGTATGGTGACATAAGCATAAACAGGCATGATGAGATCTAATTAGTGAATTAGATATACAAATAACGACAGATATGACATGATTCAATTAGTCACAAGCTTAGATCCAATTTATAACATGTCAAGATTAACTTAGATACACAGGTTATGGCAGATATGATATGATTCAAATAGTCATAGCCTTAGATCCATTTCATAACATGTCAAAATAACTTTTTAAGTGTTTATATCTAAAAATAGCGTAGACTCACTGTGATTGGATCTAAGAAATAGAGAAGAGTAATTGCTGATGTTGAATCACAGATCTCAAAATTTGAATAACTTGATTGTTGAAGAAGAAAGATTATTTCAATCTAGGTAGAGGCAATATCTAGTTCTCCATTGTTTTAGAATGAATAAAACAATGAGAATGGGGTCTTATTTACAGCCTAGGATTCACGAATCTAGTCAGAAAACAAGTTTACATACGCAGAAATGTATTTCGCCCAGATCTGGGGGGTATCGACACCCCCTTATAGTGTCGACACCCCCTTATGATGTCGACCCATGGGTCGACACCCCTAGGGTATATCGACCCCAACGTGTCCAATTCCCTCCTAGGCTTCCCGCTTCTGATTTTTGAACTATTTTGAAATTCTGGGCTTAATTTATTTATATATAATTCTCTTGCATGTATACAAAACTTATAATCTTAATAACTTCTTCATATGATGTCCATTTTACGCAAACTCGGACTCTATCTTAAGAAGAATTTTGAGATGAACACAATGGCATAGTCCATTTTACTAAATTCTGAATCTTTAATTAAGTATTCTCTAATTTATCATTTTAATGTTTTATAGATTATGGGGTGTTACATTTAGTATCTTTTTCGGTCCTTCCTTTCGCCTTCTTCCACCGAACTAAATATCAAAATCTTTGGCTTCCTTACATCAGCGTCCACCATTACCGTTGTGTCAAAAGAGCTTCCTCAACATAATCACAATTACATAAAAGGAAGATGTGACCAAACAACACCACTAAATACTCGAAATAATTCATCTATTATCCTACATTTATTTTGTTCGGAAAATACCATTTCTTATAGCTAACGGATAAAATTAAACTTCTACAATAAGTTACCCCAACAAAATAAAATACCATTCCCTTTTATCTATGCTTAAATAGAGAAAATATAGAGGCGTTGTTTTAAAAATAGTGGGGTAAATATATGCTCCTTCAAATCAACTTCTAGGTAATAGAATTTAAATTCATCAAAAACTTTCCTTTTGAAAATATCAAGGGATTTCTTAGTTAGATATTTAAAAAAAAAATCAAAACTTGTTTGTTTTTATTTTATTTTCAAATAATTATTTTAGAAAATAAGTGAATCTTGCGAAACCCCTTCCTATTTTGTGTGCGTGTATATATTTCAAAATATATACTTAATCAATTTCTCTCGTGGGTTGGACAAAGGAATTTGATAGGATGGTTTTAAATAGAAAAAACCCATAATATCGTCAACGAGCCTCCGAACCCATGCAACATCTAAGTCCAAACCATAGTACAATAAAATTAAATCCATATCTTCAGTTGGAACTCTCAATCACAATCCAAAATCTTAAATGTTGCTTGTTTTCAACCACTAAGTTGAGTATCTCAGGTCATCGGGATTCTATTGGATGTTATCTTTATACTCTTCCAAAACTATTTCCAAACGCACCGTGGAGTAATTCAGGATTGACAAGAATCTTACACTCTAAAAATATTTCTAGCTTATAGTTCTTTATTCCATTCCTATGAGGTAGGACCTCAACATATATTATTGCTATAATTCTTATAGTCAAGTACATAAATGAAAGAAGGGTAGGTGAAAAGCTAGAATATGTTCTTTTGTTCTTTCCTAAATCCTCTGGTAATCAAGCCTAATCTATAAGAACTCATGTAACAACCTATATTCTTTTAGGTTGAAATTTTGATAAAAATCAAAACCTAGGTCCATCGAAACACTGATTATTTGGTTTGGTACCTGTAAGAGTTAGCAGAAGAAATAGCACAGTCATATAAATTTAAGTTCATAACGGAAACATGATATATAACAAATATCAAATATTCCTACTACCTTAGAGCGAATAGAATTCCTTAGAAACAAAAGGTCACATTGAGACGACCCGAACTTCCCCATGAAGGAAAGCCCGGATTGCTTTGAGGACCAGACGAATCAGAACACAAACAGAAGAACATTTCATTGCTATTACATGAATTCCATCAGAATACAAGAATATAACAGAGTATGAATAAATAGTATACATTCGATAAATATCAGAGATTTAAAATTACATTTAAATACATAGCTGCGGAAAACTAATACAAACACAACTGAAAGGAATAAACGGATACAGAGCTTTCTGAATATCATTTCAGCTGTCAACCAGGATCCTGTGAATGTAAATCTGCAAAACCAAAACTACTATCTGCCCATGTGGAAAATAGGGGCACCCAGAGTTTAGGTTAAAATAATAAACTCCTGGTTATTCATGTGACTGGTGTGAAACTAAAACGGTTATTAATTTGATTTCAAAGTTAGGTAAATCAAGGGACCATACCGTATAACATGGAATGGGTTTACCCCCAAGAGTACCAGTGCATAAAACATACAACGCAATGCTAAATAAAGAACAATGAAGCTATTATAAGACCCAGGTCCCATCATACAATGCAACGCAAGCCGGAGGATAGGGTTTTACCTTATAATAGCCAAATAATGCTTGGTACGCAAAATTTAATCTTTTATTATTACTATAAGTAAAGAAAACAACTTCAAATATAAATGTATCAATCATAGACGACATGAGCTTCCCATGCCACTATGCCGCCAAATATAGGTTTACAATCAAAACCGCACATGTCGTATTGCAAGTTGGATTTCCATCATGAACCAAGGCAAGGGATCGTCCTTACCACTTCGAGACAATCTAGCCTACCATGTCTCAGGACCCAGACTCAGGTGGGCCCTTGGATCATCAGGGTCGGTCCACTCGATGGGGATTAAAATGCCTGAACACTACGTTTCCCCGCCCTATAGGGCGAAAACTGGTCTGTATAAAGACCATATCATCCATCGGCCCCGCAGTGCCAATATAACCAAGGCGCCTCGCTATTCATCATCCACATAAGTAAAACATCTGGGCGTGCAAAACCCAGACACCACTCCTAGCTAGAAGGAAATGCATGTCCTCCCTGAGGTCCTCTCCCGTTTCTGGTTCACATTGGGGTGTGAGGCTTGCGAACTAACGCTACACAAAGCTATACTATATTAAAGCCGTGTTTCGATCATCAACCACAAGACTCTACTTTTCAACAGAAGCCTTTATCATTTTCATCTCAGCATGCCACACAGGCAATTCATGCTATGCAACCGATGTCTATCGATCACACAGAATGAAATCCGATGTCAGACACACATCCATTTACAAGTTCGTTCTGGGTCTGAACGAAACCGGAGGCACCTTATTTCTCGTCCCATATGTCCAATACAGGAGAGAGGTCCTTGCATATCCGGTCGATCTCCAAGTACATCTGGATAATCACCACTTATTACCTTGTCTTGGGTGTACAACCCAATCAAGACATCAGTAATCATCCAAACGATGTTAAGACCTCCGGTCTTCAACCACCATCGTCGACTCATCGTCGAATCAGTTATTCAGAATGGGATAAACCCCGTCTTTCTGAATAACTCGCATATATAATTAACAAGTGCTATAAAAACATAGCATACGCCTTATTCCAATTCTGAATATTCTTTTATTAAACCTTCATACCCTTTGGGAAAGGTTCCCATTAATTTTATCAAAGATAAATTCTTTAAATTTATTCTTTAATCTTCATTTGGATATCAATTCATACCAAATTATGGTTAATCCAAACTAGTCGGGATTAGCGAACCTTACCGAAGAAATCGTTTGTTTAATTTTTTAATCCCAACCTGTTCATCCCATGAAGTAAAACTAGTAATACTTCATATCTAACACCACGGTGTTATCGGTAAAATTAATTACCATTTCACGTTAAAATCTAATTGAAGTTTTAACTATCACTTGGAGCAAAATTGATGATACTCCATTCTCGATCATTTCTTGAATTTGATAATTTTGGTTATCAAATTCACCTTTCAATCTATTCAAAGATTCATTAAAACTCTGGTTCAGTTTTAATTTCCAAAAACCATTACTTAATGGTTTTTCAAAGTTAAGAAATTAATCTTATCTTTAACTGGGTTAAAGAACTAATGTTATTTAAAACACAGCTCACGATAAACCCAAAATCACATTCCATTAACAATGGAATTTTCAAGGAAAACAGATCGATATATATAATCTACATAAACTTCCACATCCAACCGATAATATAAATGGAATAACGGCAAAGCCTTTTAAATTCCATATATACTAACAGCGTTCCTCCACAGGAGTTCACTTCGATTATTACCAAATCGAATTCCATTCAATTCTAATTTAATATGTTAAATTGGAAAACTTTACTTTGGAAAATCTCCTTTAAATCTTAACAAAAGATTTATAAATTCCACATCCCATTTCACTGTAAATCGGGTTAAAGAACGAATGTCATTAAAAAAAACACAATTCACAATAAACCCAATTCACATTCCATTTCAAATCCAATTAAATGTTAATTAATTGGTAATTCTTCTCTACAATTTAATTGAAAGATTTATTATTTTCACACAGGGTCTAAGGACAGTGTTATCGAAGACCCAATCCCATCAGTCTCTAACCGTAAATTACAAAGAGAACAATTCCCTAAGTATTAATCTCGAAGGCTGAAACCAACATCAGATCAATTCCCATGAAACCATTCGACTTAGCTAATCTCCATTTAGTTTCAAATTTTCTTAACTCCCTTGGGTTTAAAAAGAGTGTTAGTGAAGACACCGTTCACGACAAACCCAAAATCCCATTTGATATTAAATGCGAGGCTCTGAATAGAAAATATATCGGCTTATATTCAATATCAAATTCTGAAATCAACAAATATCGTATTGGAATAACGATATATGTATCTTCCAAATTCCTCCACAATATCTGTATAATCACGGAATCACGTATCGAAATATTTCGAAGATAATTTCGATTCAAATCCATTCCAACTTATATATTGGAAATTCCGGTTATTTTTAAAACCATTTCAAATCCAATTTATTTATTTAAAAATATTGGATTATAATTCTAGTTCACAACTAGTTCATTTCGATAAAAATATTTTTTTTATCTTTTCAAATATGGAATTTTTCATTCCAATTCTTCCCAAATCAATTATTATGATTTTACACAAATTATTGATATTTTTAATAATTTTATCAAGGTCCGTACAGTCGATTTCCATAAATGGTCATCGAACTGCACTTACATCGACCTTTTCCACATTTGATTTTGACATAATTCCAAATCCAACCGTTAGGTTTCATATCTCTTATGTTCGTTGGAAAGCTCTTTTCAATACGAACCCAACGGTTCCGGTTTCAGGTGAATCCGACGGTCGGATCTCCTGTAATGTCCATTCGAAGTCAATGGTCGAAATTCGCGAACTGCCGTGGCGCGGCGCGTTCTATTCAGACCATTAAATATATATAATATATATATTATATATGTTTTGCCGTTTTCCTTTTAAAATGTATTTTATAAATCGTTTTAAATTCATTTTCAAAATAATATCCACTTCATATTAAATTTCAAATCAAAATTGAATATTCCATATCATCGATATATAAATGATAGTATTTTCAAAACATTAAATTTTGAAATCACTTCCTTTTCGATATTCATTATAAAAATGAATAAAATTGATATAAATATCGTTCACGTCAAAATGGCGTTAATCTAATCAATACGGCTTTATATATTTAAATATTTTCGTGTCCGTCCCAAATCGTACATCAAAATCAGATTTTGATCTTTTACTGAATTTTAATTTAAAATATTCATTATTTTAAAATATTTGTTATTTTAAAATATTTATTCTTTCTGAATTGGAATCAGACACAGTCAATTACCATATAATGTTATTTATATGGGTTTTATACAACACATGTATAGAGCAACAATGATAAACAATCAACCATCATCCAGAGTGCATAACATAACTGCATAAGCGTTAAATGTAAATAATTAATGCTTACAACATCCTATCAACCCATTGATTGACATAAACCTAAATATTGGGATTAATATATGTCCAATATTATCCAAAAACCCGTGTGGGGTTTTCAAACAACAAACACTAATTATTATTTGTGCAGTTGGGCAATGTGTAAAATATATCGTCCTAATCCATATCAGTCAAATGTGTGTACATAAACAAATCATCCGATTTGTTTATGAATATTTATTTTATTCATATGTACGTTAAAAATTATATTTTTAACTATAAAATATTTTATTCAACATATGAATATTCTATTCATTCCATTCCACATCACAATCTATTTTCACAACACAATCAAATCAAACAAGTCGTCCATGGTTTGTGGACGACGGGTGTCGGGTGCTGCTAAGCACCGTCTGCATCCTAGTATATATTTTAACTAGAAAATAAAATAAAGTGAGAAGTTCTCACCTTTGGTTTCCACTCCGTCATTCTTTATCGTCGCTCAGATTCGCTGTTTTAATTCCAACGCAATCAGTTTCACGAAATTTATATTAAAAATCATATTTTTACTCTTATACTGTTCATATAAAAATCACATCTTTATATCACCATTATATATATAAAAATCCAATTTTAAATTCGCTACATATATAAAATCATATTTTGATCTTTTTAAGAATATTCCCATACCATACACTAGTTAAAAATCATATTTTTAACTTGCCAAAAATATTTTCTAAATATGATAAAAATCATATCTTCATAGCGATAAAAATCATTTCTTTATACCGATAAAAATCATTACTTTATACCGATAAAAATCATTTCTTCAACAACACATGGAGAATATCTATATATGTATCAAACGTGGAAGCCTCCTGCTCGTCTCCGGCACAGCTACTCGTGCATCACCAGCAAACCTGTCTCTAGTCTGCTCGTGAGAGCACCCAGAGTAATAAGAAGAGACATAAAACTCTGGGTCAGACAAAAAGTCTGGTATGAGCGATAAGCAACTAAACAGAACAATAACAGGTATACTAAACCATACCTGAACCTGGACCTGCAACCAAAGAGTTAGCACTACATACCGTACAATACTCTAAGGTGCCACTGAACAGATGTTATAAAGATAACTGGGGTGGGGGTGTGCATGTCATAATGATGGCAAACAAATCAAACATAGCAACCATCCTCACATCTCTCACTCAGTGCGTAAAGTATACGATATCTACCGCTTCGATCACTAGACCCATCGAAGTAGTGACGGAGTTCAACTAGTACAACTACTGCTACTACCAAGCTTACCACATGGAATCATGACCAAATCTTTACAAATGACCGCACTTCATTGGTCTATAGCTCTTTAGTCGTACCTAGGCCATTACGGCCCTGAATCCGTACACGTACCCCATTTACATAGTGATCCAAAGTTATAGACATCGACAACTCCTTAGCACACGTCCCGCAGCAAAGTCCAATCGTGAAGTTCGCTCGTTGGTTCCCAACTGGATCCTGAGTACAAACTTCCCATTTGGACTACCTTTGCGTCACGGGTTATTGGTCTTCTTCTCCAGATCGGTTCGGCTTCCCCATCTCTTCACTCCAGATCGTGCTCTCCAAGGTCATTCGGTTCGGATCCACTCCCCCATCTCGTAACGGTTCGGATCGGTTGTGGTCATCACGTCAGGTCGGATCGAACTCCTCAACTCCCTCCATGGTGTATAATTCGGATTGGGTGACGTGGTTCAGATCGTGGGAGGGGTTCGGGTGGCACACCGGGTCGGGTCGGAGCACTGGCTTCACCTTAGTCTTTTTCCCCACTTTGGATCGGTCTCCATCTCCACAAGCGGATCGGGTCGGGGAGCTACAGGCGGATCGTAGGGAAGGGCTTTACACGGTTCGGTTCGGGTCTTCCTAACCGATCCGATCCGGTTCGGGTGTCTTTCTGCACTTTGTCCAGC
Organism: Allium sativum; assembly: GCA_030737875.1. Taxonomy (NCBI): domain Eukaryota; kingdom Viridiplantae; phylum Streptophyta; class Magnoliopsida; order Asparagales; family Amaryllidaceae; genus Allium; species Allium sativum. The sequence goes on from CM060915.1 coordinate 707,594,129, forward strand.
AAGCTGTTTACGCCATTCGACGACGTTTTTGACCAATCTAACACTTCTAGACAATCACAAATCATACCATACAGTCATAGCAACATGTATACTCATCCACAAACAGCAAAACAACAATCATAGCATGTAAAATGGATCAAATATATCCAAAACCCCATATTTTCCCTTAAGCATGTTTAAGCAAAACTAATTGTAGGATTAACAAAACTTAACCAAATCAAACCAAATTTCTAATAGAGGTCTACAACATTATTTTCGAATTTATAAATATTTTTTCCCAGAAATTTATCATGTTTAATTTCGTTAATCTTCACTAATTACTCTTAATCAACCGTAATTAGTGCAAAACTATGCAAATCACTCACCTTGGCCACAAATAAAACCTTTAGAACTGAAACTCTACTATTTGGGCGCGAATACCAATGCAACACAGCAGCTCTACCTCGATTCTTGTGCTAATCCGCCTTGATTTGATGTTGCTAAGCCTAATCATTGATTAGAAAGTGATTTGGAGGTGTTTTAGAGGTTGGAGGCCATTGTTAGGGTTTCTAAGAGGTAAGTGGCAGCTAGAAAACTGAAATAGAATGAAAACCTAACTCATTTCAGCCTCCCCATAATCCTAATCCCGAAATACCCCATTGGGCCTAGCTGTTAATCACCCGGTTAAGCCCAATTAAGCTATTTTTCACTATTTGAAACTTGTTTCAGCCATATCTCCCAAACGGTGAGTCCGTTTGGCTAATCTGACCATTCTACGGAATTGTAAACCATTATCCGGAGCCAATGGAAGTGGTTTCAGGTCAAAATTCCTTTCCAGTCAAAAGTTATGGCCAAAACAAGATCAGCTAGTGGCAAAACGGTCATTTAAAAATCGACAAAAATCATGAACATGGGAAATGACCCCAATAGTCGTATCCCAAAGTTACATGACCATACGACTTCGTGTGTGAAAGAAATAAATATTCTACGATCCTTCGATGCGTAGAATGCGGGTCGTTACACTCTCCCCCCCTTAAGAAATTTCATCCCCGAAATTCCTTAACCCAAAACATACAAATGATCCCGCATGCCTACCAGCCACATACAACAATCAAACATGCAAAACAAACAAACAAGCTTATCCTAGCATGCGGAAAGATTAATATCGAAGTAAAAATCTTACCAAGCGAAGAGTTCTGGATACGTCTTCCTAATGCTCTCCTCTGTCTCCCAATTACAGTCATTCTCATTCTCGTCCTACTGGACTTTGACTAGATTCACCGCTTTCCTCCGAAGTTGCTTCGTATCGTTCCCAACAATACGCATAGGCTTGCGGTTCCCAACCGCCTCAGGTTCAACTTCGATATCATCCAACTGATCAGGTGAAATAGTCACATCTGGGTCGTGCACGAACTTCCTTTACTGGGAGACATGAAATACGTTGTGAACTCCTGCCATCTTTTCTGGTAATTCAACTTCGTATGCCAAATTCCTAATTTGCTCAAGAACTGGGAATGGACCAACAAATCTTGGTGCTAACTTGCCTCTCCTGCCAAATCGTATCACGCTCTTCAACGGAGAAATCTTGACAAACACCAAGTCGCCAATGGAGAACTTTAATTCTCTTCTCCTTTTATCAGCATAACTTTTCTGCCTATCTTGGGCAGCCTTCATTCGCTGTTGGATAATCTTAATCTTAGCTGAAGTTTCTCTTATCACATCGGGTCCAAGCACAAACTTCTCACCAGTTTCTACCCAACATGACGGTGAGTTGCACGGTCTTCCGTAAAAGCTTTAAACGGAGCCATACCAATACTGGATTGATAACTATTATTATATGAAAATTCTACTAGATGCAAATGGTCATCCCATGATCCACCAAAATCCAATACACAAGCTCTTAAGAGATCTTCTAACACTCGATTCACCCTCTCTGTCTGTCCGCCGGTTTGAGGATGATATGCGGTACTGAGATGTAGTTCTGATCCTAATGCCTCTTGTAAGCTCTTCCAAAATCCACTAGTGAACAATGGATCTCATTCACTCACAATGCCTTTGGGTATTCCATGAAATCTCACTACCCACTTTATATACAATTCCGCTAACTTAGCTGCCGTCCTGTTTGACTTGACGGGTATAAACCTTGCACTCTTAGTCAATCGGTCCACAATCACCCAAATGCTATCATGGCCCGATCTAGTCCTTGGTAACCCATCAATGAAATCCATTGACACTTGTTCCCATTTCCATTCTGGAATTTCTAATGGTGGAAACAACCCACTAGGCTTCTTTTGCTCAGCTTTAACTAGCTGGCAGTTCATGCATTTGGATATAAACTTCCCAATGTCTCTTTTCATCCCTTCCCAGTAGTAAGTCTGCTTCATGTCTCGGTACATCTTGTTACCACCGGGGTGTATAGTCAGTTTTGAGTGATGACATTCTCTAAGCACTTCATCTCTCAATCCATTGACATTGGGTACAACTAGTCTTCCATTCTTTCTAAGCCATCCATCTCGATCAAGCCTATACTTGTTCATCTCTCCATCGATTCCCATCTCTAACTTTGAGATGATTTCCAATAGGTCAGGATTGTTCCTCTGACTGGAACCAATCCGCTCAATCAAAGTGGGTCTGATCGTCGAACTTGCTAACATTTCTAGATCCAATTCGCACTTTGGTCTGAAATCATACCCAACGATGTACTCCAGTTGCTTCCATTCAAGAAACATAGCCCCTAAACTGGCATGTCTTCTACTCAATGCATCGGCTACTGCATTGCCCCTTCCTGGTGTGTATGCGATACCGAAATCGTAGGAAGCTAAGAATTCTAACCATCTTTGCTGCCGGAGATTTAGATCTTTCTGAGAGAAGAGATACTTTAATGATTTATGATCAGTAAACAACTCGAATCTTTCTCCCAAGAGATAATGTCTCCACATCTTCAATGCGAACACGATCGCTGCCAATTCCAAATCATGGGTAGGGTATCTTTTCTCATGCGGTTTCAGTTGCCTACTTGCATAAGCTACAACCCTACCTCCTTGCATTAATACAGCACCTAGTCCGGTACCACATGCATCCGTATATACCGTCATTTCTTCATTCCCCTTAGGAATGACTAACACTGGTGCACATGTCAACTTGTCCTTTAGACTCTTGAATGCATTCTCGCACTTTTCGTCCCAGACGAAAGCTTGATTCTTCTTGGTCAACTGAGTCAACGGTGCTGCTATCTTGGAGAAGTCTTGGATAAACTTACGATAATATCCAGCTAACCCCAAGAAACTTCTTATGTCCGTTGCATTCTTGGGCGCAGACCAATCTTATACCGTAGACACCTTAGCAAGATCCACGACAATACCATTCTCTGAAACAACATGGCCCAAGAATCTCACTTCCCTCCTCCAGAAGTGACACTTAGAAAACTTTACTTTCAATTGGTGTTTTCCAACACCTCCATCACTATTCTTAAATGTTCCTTGTGTTCTTCCTCTGTCCTCGAATAAACAAGGATATCGTCCACGAACACAAGAACAAACTTATTCAATTAATCTCTGAATACTCTATTCATAAGATCCACAAAATATGTTGGTGCATTGGTCAACCCAAATGGCATGACCAACCATTCATAAAATCCAGACGGTGTCCGAAATGTCGTTTTAGCTATACTCTCAGCTTCCACTCTAAGTAGATGAAAACCTGTCACGAGATCCAACTGATAGGATACTCTCGCGCCACTTAACTGATCAAACAAATCATCTATCTACGGTAGAGGATACTTGTTCTACCTCGTCACTTTATTCAACTCGCGGTAGTCTACACACAAACGAAGGGAACCATCCGCCTTGGTAGCAAACAGAACTGGTGCTCCCCATTCAGAAACACTCCTTCTGATAAATCCCTTCTTCAAAAGATCGCTGACTTACACCCCGAGCTCTCGCTGCTCCCTTGGTGCCATATGACGAAGTGGCATCACTATAGGTCTGGCATCTTTCACTAAATCAATGCGAAACTCAATCTCTCGGTGTGGTGGAAGTCCGGTCACTTCCTCGAAAACGTCCGGATACAGGCCAACCACGGGCAAACCTGACAACTCACTATGCGGGATGTCGAGGGAATTTAGAAAACTAGCCATTACCACATCACCGGGTAGACCACCAAACACTACCCTCTGCCCATCATCCGCTCTAGTTGTCACCAAAAAGCCCTCACAGTCTACCACTACCCCGTATCTTTAGAGCCAATCGACTCCCAAAATAATGCCATACCCAGTAAAGCCCAAAACAAAGCAATCACAAACAAACATACATCCATGACTCGATAAGACCACATTACGACAAATCATGCTAAGGTTATTCGAACCACCAATCGGGTTCGTCACTACTAAAGGTCTATCGATGATCTCGGGCTCCAATCCCAACCTGTCTACCAGGTCACTAGATATGAAAGAACTGGAAGCCCCGGTATCAAACAAAACTCTAACATGAACATCATAAACAGAAAGCATACCTTGAATAACAACATTCTTTCCCTTCTCCGCCGCAGTTGGGGCATTCGACGAAGAAGGAATAGCATTAAGAGCATATGCTTTCACCATCTGCTTTTCTTTAGGGGATTGCGGACACTTGTCCTTGTGATGTCCCACTTGGCCACAGTTGAAGCACTTCCTATCCGCTGGCTTGGCCCGACAATTACTAGCATAATGGCCCTTCTTACCATAGTTGAAGCACTCAACATCTTTCTTATTCTTTTTCTGGCCATCCTTATTCTGGTTCTGCTTCCTCTTATTCTGAGAACCACTCTTGCCTCCACCACTTGCTTGAGGCTTTGGCTCCTCTGCAGATGCAACCTCAGTCTTCGACTTAGGGTAAAGACTCTCTAACCTCAATGCTTTCCCCACAATCGAGTCAAATGTCTCATCGATGTGGTTAATAAACCTTCCCCCCAAGTAATGATCCAAGCCAGTTATGAACTTCTCGTTCCTCTTCTCGGCAGTATCAATAAGAGATAACCCATACTTCGACAAAGTGTCGAATTCGGCAATATACTCCGAGACAGCTCTGCCATTCTGCTTGAGTTCCAAGAATTTCTTAAGCAACACTGACTTCTGAGCAGCTGGAATGAACTTATCGCTAAAGCGAACCTTAAACTTCTCCCAAGTAATCTGATCCTCAGGAGTAGCTGCCTTTATAGCATTCCACCAATTCATTGCCCGTCCTTGCAGCTGACGGGATGCTATCCTTCTCTTCATCGCATCCTCGATACCCAAATCTTCGAAGATACGCTCGCAGCTATCCAACCAATCCTGAACATCCATAGCCGACTCCGTTCCGTGGAACGGCTTCCCACCAAGACTAGTATAATCCTTGTTCAGCTTGGCGAAATCGGCCCTAGGCGCCTGCACTATTGGACCACCACCATTACCATTGTTGGGAGATGCCCTCTGCACATCCCTAAGCATCTCCCTCATGAGGTCAGTAAACATCGTCCTCATGTCAGTAGCATTCCCATTATTGGCTCCTCTACCGGCACCTCTTGCGTATCGGCTCATCGTTCAATCTGTAAAGAGAAAACGATTGACCATCTCCATAGTGGTGCTAGTGTAGTGCGATTTCATCCTTAGCTATACTAATAGTATAAATATAGCTTTTGAAAACCAAAATAATCACAAATACGCGCTCTCATATACGTATTTTATCTCTCCCTAATGACTTCCCTAGGTTAAAAACGCAACCCAGAGCTCTAATACCAAGTGTGAAGGCCCGCCCCGCACCAGCCGGCATTTCCTCCGAAAGTGCGCTGTACACATGCCCGACTAACACGGAACAGTCACCAAAGAAAGGAAATAAGAGAATGAACTAATCGAAAACCTGTAGAATGTCTCATAGCGCATGGAACAAAATATAATAATAATATAATCTTGACATAAAACAGGCGAGGCAGTGCATTAGCTGAAAAATAAACCAACATAGGAGCGGTAATCCAAATATAGCTTATGATCCAACATCATTATTACAACTTTAAACTGTCTCTAAAGCAAAAGAAAACTAATGTAGAAGATGCACTACTAATGCCCAAGCAGTGATCTTCAACAACACAGGGAGAATATCTATATATGTATCATACGTGGAAGCCTCCTGCTCGTCTCCGGCACAGCTACTCGTGCATCACCAGCTAACCTGTCCCTAGTCTGCTCGTGAGAGCACCTAGAGTAATAAGAAGAGACATAAAACTCTGGGTTAGACAAAAAGTCTGGTATGAGCGATAAGCAGCTAAACAGAACAATAACAGGTATACTAAATCAAACCTGAACCTGCAACCAAAGAGTTAGCACTACATACCGTACAATACTCTAAGGTGCCACTGAACAGATGGTATAAAGATAACGGGGGTGGGGGTGTGCAGGTCATAATGATGGCAAACAAATCAAACATAGCAACCATCCTCACATCTCTCACTCAGTGCGTAAAGTATACGATATCTACCGCTTCGATCACTAGACCCTTCGAAGTAGTGAGGGAGTTCAACTAGTACAACTACTGCTACTACCAAGCTTACCACATGGAGTCATGACCAAATCTTTACAAATGACCCCACTTCATTGGTCCATAGCTCTTTAGTCGTACCTAGGCCACTATGGCCCTGAATCCATTCACGTACCCCCTACACATAGTGATCCAAAGTTATAGACATCGACAACCCCTTAGCACACGTCCCGCAGCAAAGTCCAATCATGAAGTTCACTCATTGGTTCCCAACTAGATCCTGAGTACAAACTTCCAATTTGGACTACCTTTGCGTCTTGGGTTATTTGTCTTCCAGATCGGTTTGGCTTCCCCTTCTCTTCACTCCAGATCATGCTCTCGAAGGTCATTCGATTCGGATCCACTCCCCCATCTCGTAACGGTTCGGATCGGCTGTGGTCATCACGTCGGGTCTGATCGAGCTCCTTAACTCCCTCCATGGTGTATCGGTTCGGATCGGGTGACGTGGTTCAGATCATGGGAGGGGTTTGGGTGGCACACCGGGTCGGGTCGGAGCACTGGCTTCACCTTAGTCGTTTTCCCCACTTTGGATTGGTCTCCATCTCCACAAGAGGATCGGGTCAGGGAGCTACAGGTGGATCGTAGGGAAGGGCTTTACACGGTTCGGTTCGGGTCTTCCTAACCGATCCGATCCGGTTCGGGTGTCTTTCTGCACTTTGTCCAGCAAGCTGTTTATGCCATTCGATGGCGTTTTCGACTAATCTAACACTTCTGGACAATCACAAATCATACCATACAGTCATAGCAACATGTATACTCATCCACAAACAGCAAAACAACAATCATAGCATGTAAAATGGATCAAATATATCTAAAACCCCATATTTTCCCTTAAGCATGTTTAAGCAAAACTAATCGTAGGATTAACAAAACTTAACCAAATCAAACCAAATTTCTAATAGAGATCTAAACATTATTTTCGAATTTATAAATATTTTTTTCCAGAATTTTATCACGTTTAATTTCGTTAATTGTAACACCCCGTAATTCTGTAATGCTAAGATTCACAAATCAAAGCAGAATTAAAAATTAAAGTCAAAATCAAGGGAAACGGGCTACGCCATTGCGTTCGTCTCGGAATTCTGCATGAAAATGAGTCCGAGTTTGCGTGAATCGGAGTCCGTATGAGGAAGATATGGCCTCCGGAAGTTTCAGCAAAGTTCAAATTTCAAAACAGACTCAAAAGCGGGCTGGGCGGGAAATTTCCCGCCCAGGACCCCGGTCGACTGTGGAGTCGACTGGGTAGTCGACCCCCCCCCAGGTCGACTGGGTAGTCGACCCCCCCCCCCCCAGGTCAACTGGGGAGTCGACTGGGTAGTCGACCCCCCCCCCCTTTTTCCAGCTTTCTGGACCTGGTTCGTTGTGATGTATTTGGTCACTTTTTCTGACCAGGTTCGTCCGCCTAACACTATATAAACAGCCCTAGTCTTCTTCTATATTCACAATTCTTTTCTATCCTTATGCTGCCTCTGAGAAAATATATAAATAAATAATATATAAAATAAATCAAGACGAGGATATGCTGCTAAAGATTTTCAAGAAGAGGTTCAAGTCAAGCTGGGATTCAAGAGGAGGTTCAAACGACTTCAACGACTGTTTTTCTACGAATCTTAGCAACGCCATCTTTCTGTTCTAATATAATCTCTGTAAGTCAGTTACTTTTTAGATTTAAACGTTTTTTTCTCTATTCGTAACATGAAATTAAAGGAATAAAAGAATATGCCAAATCTCTCTCTCTCTCTCTATTCGAATCAGTGCCTATACTCTTGAACCTAATTAAGAACTGTTATGATTCAAGGACAAATAAGACCGTGACTATGAAACTATGGACCTTAAAACCATATGCCTCTTTGACTATGAACATTGCCTATGACTATGAGCATTGCCTATGACTATGAACATTGCCTATGACTATGAACACTGCCTATGACTGTGACTGTGACTATGAGAATTATCTCCTTGACTAAGCCTATGCCTTTGATTGGGAAACATAAACTATTGCTTGTGATATAACAAGGACATCTGTGATTAAACACCTGTGATTCAAGACTAGGAAAGTGTTGCTTAAGTTTTGTGACTATAAAATTGGGTCTAAACCCGATTATCTATTCTGTTTGTTCTTGGTTTTCTTTGGTTTTAGACCTTGGGAATTTACCTATTAAGTTAGGTCTACCCATGTTCTGAACCTACTCTGTCTATTCTTGGTTTTAGATCTTGGGAATTTACCTATTAAGTTAGGTCTACCCACGCTCTTGAACCTACGTCGAAATCTATATGCCTGTGAACTACCATCTTATGCCAGTTGTTATGTCCGTTCTTTCATGGCATTTTTGGTTCATTCCCTTTTATCGACGAATCTAGCTATATTTACAATCTAGATTGAATCACGATTATACGAACGGTGGGAATACGATTTGGGCAAAATATGAAATTTACCAAAAACATAGTTATAAACTAGGAAATTGGCATAAATTGGGAACATGTATTATGACATGTTCATAGGAATGCAAATTGGATAAATTTGGCATAAATTATAGGATATATAATTTGAATCTAGTATTGACTTGTAAATCTAGCATTTACATGAATTGTGAACTAGAATAATAAGTCTAGTTTGACAGGAACTGTAATTAGAATGTTAAATCAGAATTGGATTAGCTAATTTGGCACGGTAAGTATATTGGCATAAATTTGAAATTGGCCATAATTGGAAGTAATTGGCAGGTTTAGCAAAATCATGGTTAGTGACACTTAATTTGGTATAGTTTACATACCAAAAAGCATAAATATGATTTAGAGGGGAAATTGGACCATAGAAATAAATGTAGACAAATTACATTAAAAGAGTAATTGGGAAATAAGTAAATTAGGAATAATTTACTTATAGAATTTGGCCTAAATGAGGAAATGTAAATTTAGACAAATTAAAGGTTTGTTAACGACATCTCTTTTAATAACACACCAGAAAGTTCTAGGGTGACAGAGAGGATAGTGTCTAGGCTTGGGTTTGGAAAATACAAGTTTCCTGCTCTCCCTGGCTATCCCTAACTGATCCGACGGACGAGATGGTTACTTTCAAAACCTGATTTGAAAATTAATCAAAACCCTTTGACCTAGAAAACACGAATAGGCCTAACCCGAGGTTAGACTGAGTTGCGATGTAAATCTGCCCGGAACCAACCGGCACATCCAGTAATCGCAACAATATCTGTCTAATGTGAGTGGTCGTGGCTTTAATCTATTTAATTAAAGCTAGAACAAGAATGGTAGGGTTAAGTTAACTAAGACACTTAACCAATTCAACATGATAACAAAACCAATGGGTGGGGTTAGGTTCATATAGACACCTAGCACAGTTAAGCTAGAATGGGAGGGTTAAGTCCATAGGAACACTTAACCAACATAACACAGTTAAGCTAGAATGGGAGGGCTAAGTCCATAGGGACACTTAACCAACTTCACATGGTAACAAGACAAGATTTGTAGGGGTTAAGTAACTAAGGAAACACTTAGCCAAATTAACATGTTAACAAGGCTAGAAGGTGGGGTTAAGTAAAATCTAATACACTTAGCCAATTTGATGTGTTAGCTGGGCTAGACCGTAGGGTTAAGTAAACTTGAACACTTAACCATCAGGTTGTGATAAAGGAATAGGGTTAAGTCTAAAACATGAAGTGATAATACTTAACCATTAATAACATGTTATTTAAAACAGACAGGCAGGGTTAAGTTAAAAAGGAACACTTAACCAATACAGAATGAAGGAGTATGGTTAAGTAATAAGAAATACTTAACCAATATAACTTGGTTTGTGATGGGGTTAAGTCAACATGAATTACTGATAACACTTAACCAGTTTAATAGGATAAATGAAGAGGGTTAAGTTGGCTTGAATTGACTAATGACACTTAACCAATCCAAAGTGACGGGAAAGAGAACTAAGTAATAAACCTTAGTTAAGAAAAACAACGATTCTGGAAACTAAGTGATAAATCTTAGTTAGCAAAACTAAGTAGTAATTCTTAGTATAACACGGGAAGGAGCGAATGTCCGTCTGAGTAAAAAGAAGGCTCCAACGAATTGGGTTACGAAGCCCGAGGCTTCGAGGGGACGTGAGGGTACTCTTGGTATCCCTCTGTGAGGCTGCAGATGATCCTCCTGGGCTCACAGAGGTTAAGGTCCGCGTAGAAGAACTAGGGGTATGCCTTGGTTGCAATATATGGCAACCTAAAGACTAGGATGGACCGGCGTGATTCGGCGAGCAAACGATAGCCCTGTGATAGCAACTCGTCGTCTACCATCCATCTTCAGTCAATTAAGATACGTGAAGCGGAAAGGCGGAGAACTCCAAAAGACCATATACTTGCTATCTAGTTATGGGTGAGGATGGCCATAGGATAGTGGGGCACCGGGGGCCGGCATATAGTTCTCATTTTACAAGGTGTGCCTTTCATTAGTTGAGGGAGGGGTCAAGTGGGACCATAGCCACTGGAATAAAAACAGACCTTAGCGTCTGCATCGGCAGATATCTGAAAGCTCCCGACCGAGTTCTGTATTCCTTGATTTGCCCTGACACAGGACTCGGGTCGCACATTACAGGACATGTGCATCTAGACAAGCGATAACGATTCGCGATACATGCGTGGGGAAGTATAGGAACATATACCACTCTAGGTAGTGTGTCCTAGATTTGGGGCATCGTTCGACAGGTAGCATAATTCCTAGTTGAACTAGGTGGCATAAATCCTGAATCCGAGAAGCGTTCAGCAGACAACGTAAAATCTAGAAGGCACTTGGTAGAAAACCCTAGATTAAATCTAGGTAACAAATAAATAAAAGGATGCCTGAAGGTGATGGAAAATACAGGGATTGGGATCACGTTAGCGTTACTAGTTGGGACATTAGTTAGGTGGTGCAGAGATAATAGAAATCCGTATAACAAGGAAATGGCGAAGCGGCGAAAGTATTAGAGAACATCCGGTTAATCTTATCTTAGCATATCTTGTGTTGATCTTGTGTAATCTTGCTGACCCTATCATCATGGTGTTATCTTGTATTCAGTTAATTCATGTCATTTTTTTTTTCCATGTTCACATGCTAGAAGTTACTGAACTTACTCAGGCTTTATGTCTGACTCTGTTTTTCTTTCGTCTTCTTTTCTTCCGTTCCCCCCCCCCAGGTAGTAAAGGAGGGAATAGTATAGCTCAGGTTAAGTTGGACTGTCACTCTTTCCCAGCTTGAAGATTTGTCGAAGTTTTGCTTGGATTCTCTTTTCGGATGCTATGGCTGGCTCTTGCCAAAATTGGGGAATATAAATGTATTTTTATGCTTCTTTATTTTGTAAGACAGATGATACTCTGATATTGTAAAGAAACCATTGTACAAATTATTTTATCAATAAAGCAAAGTTTTATTTTCCGCTGTTTAATTTCTGTCTGTCTTGTAATTTATCTGCATCTTTTACCCTAAATGCTCCATAGAACTTAGTGCATTCCCTTTGTGAGTGACACTAACGGACGTGGGGTGTTTCACGTGGTATCAGAGCTGAAGGTTACCGGATCAGATAAAAGATTTGAAAAATTGTTTTCAAAACGATTTTAAAAGAAGCATTTTCAAAAGAAAAGATTTGTTTTAAAGGCATATTCCCCAAAATCCATACACACTATCTTCTCTTCCTCTGTTTGAATTCTTGTCTCCTTCTTCCTTGAGTCTCTGGGGCTCCTGGCTTTCTGGGAGGTAACCTCATCGATGGGCGAAGTAATGCCCGTCTTCCATCCATAGCCGTAGTTGTTTCACCTACGGCCAGTTTTCTTTCAAGTTTATAGGGTTTTCCATAGGATGGAGGCAGCTTCCGAGAGATTTGTCAACATGGTTACATACGGAAGGGGATGAGGAGTTTGGCTAAGGAGCACAACCCTAGGATGATGAGTTCATGGATGTAGATTTAGCTCACGAAGGAGGAAGAAATTATAGAACCTAAGACAAGAGGAAGTATCTTTACTAGGGTAAGGATAGGGAATATAATTAAGGACAAGGGCAAGAACGAGGAACAAGATTTTCAGAAGGGCAAGTACATACTTTCACCACCAAGCGTACCTAGGAGAAAGGTAGTAAAGTTTTGTTGGGAGAGTCTAGTTTTGCTGTTCGTACTCTTTCCTTTGATTTTAGCGCTTCGCATTTGTTCATGTCCACTTCCATAGTTGAGTCTCTGCACCATAGTACTTGTATAGTAGAAAGATCCCACAAGAGTCTCAAATCCAATTGGTGGTCCGACCAGTTTATTTTTGTTAGTAGGGATTTGAGAATAGCTATCGAATTTGCTTATATCATCTCACGTAGATCGTCTAAATTCGGAGGAGATATTCCTTGGGTGTTTGTCTGATATTGGTTTAGGCCTTTGGGGCTTGTACTTGAGGAATGTCGAGTTCGACTAGGATGGTTTGCGTGAGAGATGAATAGTTGTGGCAGGCACTCCAAAAAGCACGTAGTGACCTTTCGACCCTTATAGTTATGGCATGGTGGATAAGAGAGAGACCTCAAACCATCTTAGTACATATACTTGGTACCGTGATTGACATCTGTTTATTTTGGAATTGGAGGTCAGAAACTTCACAATCGTGAAGTTAAATTAGCTAAGATACAGTGGAGTAACGCTCAAGAAGGCTAGATACTAGCATCATACCCTTTTTCCTTAAGGGTGCATCCTTGGTTTCTTTGTTTAGGAACTTTACGCATATTTGTTTCTCTCTTTCCAAAGTATATCCTCTAGGTCGTATCTTCGATCTTTTGGTAGAAGCCAATGGACGTAAACATGTATTTGAAACATGTTATGGTTGATGGTTGCAAGTGGTTGCTAATGGTTGCTCGTGAATACATATGCATACGTATTAGGCACTAGATCAGTTTGGACGCTTTCATATTGCATTTACAGATATGTATTTGTTTGTAAGTTAAGCCTGATACGTTATCATATGGGTGTTGCATATGGATGAATGGCTGTGCACGCATGTAGTATTTACATAACTAGGGATGCTTGCATACATGATTGGACGCATGGCACTGACATGATTCGCATTAAGGAGGTCAACTGAATCAGTAGACCGCCTGATTTTGCATTAGATAAAGACATATACACACACTATGCATATAAACATGAAAGCATTAGAAATCCTTTAAGGACAGTGAATGCCTGTGATTGGATGGTTGAGTAGATGGGTGATTGGATGGTAGGACACATTCTTCCTAACTTGAAGATTTCGGGGACGAAATCCTTTTAAGTGGGAGAGAATGTAACACCCCGTAATTCTGTAACGCTAAGATTCACAAATCAAGGCAGAATTAAAAGTTAAAATCAAAATCAAGGGAAACGGGCTACGCCATTGCGTTCGTCTCGGAATTCTGCTTGAAAACGAGTCTGAGTTTGCGTGAATCGGAGTCCGTATGAGGAAGATATGGCCTCCGGAAGTTTCAGCAAAGTTCAAATTTCAAAACAGACTCAGAAGCGGGCTGGGCGAGAAATTTCCCGCCCAGGACCCAGGTCGACTGGGGAGTCGACTGGGTAGTCGACCCCCCCTAGGTCGACTGGGTAGTCGACCCTCCCCCCCCCCAAGGTCGACTGGGGAGTCGACCCCCCCCCCCCCCCCCGCTTTTTCCAACTTTCTGGACCTGGTTCGTTGTGATGTATTTGGTCACTTTTTCTGACCAGGTTCGTCCGCCTAACACTATATAAACAACCCTGGTCTTCTTCTCTATTCACAATTCTTTTCTATCCTTATGCTGCCTCTGAGAAAATATATAAATAAATAATATATAAAATAAATCAAGACGAGGAAATGCTGCTAAAGATTTTCAAGAAGAGGTTCAAGTCAAGCTGGGATTCAAGAGGAGGTTCAAACGACTTCAACGACTGTTTTTCTACGAATCTTAGCAACGCCATCTTTCTGTTCTAATCTAATCTCTGTAAGTCAGTTACTTCTTAGATTTGAACGTTTTTTTTCTCTATTCGTGACATGAAATTAAAGGAATAAAAGAATATGCCAAATCTCTCTCTCTCTATTCGAATCAGTTCCTATACTCTTGAACCTAATTAAGAACTATTATGATTCAAGGACAAATAAGACCGTGACTATGAAACTATGGACCTTAAAACCATATGCCTCTTTGACTATGAACATTGCCTATGACTATGAGCATTGCCTATGACTATGAACATTGCCTATGACTATGAACACTGCCTATGACTGTGACTGTGACTATGAGAATTATCTCCTTGACTAAGCCTATGCCTTTGATTGGGAAACATAAACTATTGCTTGTGATATAACAAGGACATCTGTGATTAAACACCTGTGATTCATGACTAAGAAAGTGTTGCTTCAGTTTTGTGACTATAAAATTGGGTTTAAACCCGATTATCTATTCTGTTTATTCTTGGTTTTCTTTGGTTTTAGACCTTGGGAATTTACCTATTAAGTTAGGTCTACCCATGTTCTGAACCTACTCTGTCTATTCTTGGTTTTAGATCTTGGGAATTTACCTATTAAGTTAGGTCTACCCACGCTCTTGAACCTACGTCGAAATTTGTATTCCTGTGAACTACCATCTTATGCTAGTTGTTATGTCCGTTCTTTCATGGCATTTTTGGTTCATTCCCTTTTATCGACGAATCTAGCTTAATTTACAATCTAGATTGAATCACGATTATACGAACGGTGGGAATACGATTTGGGCAAAATATGAAATTTACCAAAAACAAAGTTATAAACTAGGAAATTGGCATAAATTGGGAACATGTATTATGGCATGTTCATAGGAATGCAAATTGGATAAATTTGGCATAAATTATAGGATATATAATTTGAATCTACTATTGACTTGTAAATCTAGCATTTACATGAATTGTGAACTAGAATAATAAGTCTAGTTTGACAGGAACTGTAATTAGAATGTTAAATCAGGATTGGATTAGCTAATTTGGCACGGTAAGTATATTGGCATAAATTTGAAATTGGCCATAATTGGAAGTAATTGGCAGGTTTAGCAAAATCATGTTTAGTGACACTTAATTTGGTATAGTTTACATACCAAAAAGCATAAATATGATTTAGAGGGGAAATTGGGCCATAGAAATAAATGTAGACAAATTACATTAAAAGAGTAATTGGGAAATAAGTAAATTAGGAATAATTTACTTATAGAATTTGGCCTAAATGAGGAAATGTAAATTTAGACAAATTAAAGGTTTGTTAACGACATCTCTTTTAATAACACACCAGAAAGTTCTAGGGTGACAGAGAGGATAGTGTCTAGGCTTGGGTTTGGAAAATAAAAGTTTCCTGCTCTCCCTGGCTATCCCTAACTGATCCGACGGACGAGATGGTTACTTTCAAAACCTGATTTGAAAATTAATCAAAACCCTTTGACCTAGAAAACACGAATAGGCCTAACCCGAGGTTAGACTGAGTTGCGATGTAAATCTGCCCGGAACCAACCGGCACATCTAGTAATCGCAACAATATATGTCTAATGTGAGTGGTCGTGGCTTTAATCTATTTAATTAAAGCTAGAACAAGAATGGTAGGGTTAAGTTAACTAAGACACTTAACCAATTCAACATGATAACCAAACCAATGGGTGGGGTTAGGTTCATGTAGACACCTAGCACAGTTAAGCTAGAATGGGAGGGTTAAGTCCATAGGAACACTTAACCAACATAACACAGTTAAGCTAGAATGGGAGGGCTAAGTCCATAGGGACACTTAACCAACTTCACATGGTAACAAGACAAGATTTGTAGGGGTTAAGTAACTAAGGAAACACTTAGCCAAATTAACATGTTAACTAGGCTAGAAGGTGGGGTTAAGTAAAATCTAATACACTTAGCCAATTTGATGTGTTAGCTGGGCTAGACCGTAGGGTTAAGTAAACTTGAACACTTAACCATCAGGTTGTGATAAAGGAATAGGGTTAAGTCTAAAACATGAAGTGATAATACTTAACCATTAATAACATGTTAGTTAAAACAGACGGTGTAACAACCCGAAAATCTGGGCCAGTTTAAAATTTTTATTTTGGCAATTTTAGCGAATTTTCTATATTTAAAATGAATTATTTTAAATAATATCGACGAGAAATTTATTTTTAAAAGGATTAGAACGTATATATTTATACGCGTCGTCGTTAGAATATAAATAATTATATATAATTATAAATAGAATTGAAAATGGCGCGGTAGTTCGATAATTCGATTTCAAACTTCAATTGAATGTACTGGGTGCAAAACAATCCGGATTTTAGTGAAACCAAAAATAATAGGATCTAATTGATAATATCTTTCCAACGAATCCGGAAAATCGAAATTTCATAGCGGGAATCAAAAGATATGTCCAGTTGAAAATTCTGAATAGTCGCTATGGAATTCAGGCCCTTAAAAATTGACATTTGGCAAACGACCTCGGATTTCGACGAAACCACTTTTGTTGGGTCCGTGTTGTCAAATTATTGCAAGATTTCGAATTTCATAATTTTTCGAATCAATATGTGAGCGTGAAAAAGGAAAACGAGTTTGACCAGTTTCAGTTGATTTTAATCGACTGGAAAATGGCCATTTTTCTAACGGTCTCAGAATTCGACGAAACTAGTTTTGTTAGGACCGTATCGTCAATATGAAGCTAGAAAATATTTTTCGGGAATTTTTAGAGTTCGTATGTGACCCCGGTAATTTGAAATGTACGTTTAAAATTCAATATAACGATTTAAATGTAAATTCAACGGAAACTGTTCGAAACGATCGAATCAGCCTGCGATACATATCCCATTGTGTTCGGAATGGGGGTAAAACGCTAAGGACGACAGGCGGTGGGCCTCGTTTAGAGGTCGTATGTAAAAGTCAACTTTTTGCAAATAAAATAATTAAATAAATTAAACTCTCCCTCTCTCCTCTCCTTATCTTCTCTCTGGCCCCTCCCTTTACTCTTCGATTCAGCAAAAAAAAACCCTCTCGATCTCGTCGCCGTCCGTTCTCGCCACCACCCGCCACTGCCTCAGCTCCGGCGCCGACCCCAGAAACCTCCACCCTCCTTCTCCTGTCAAGTCGAGGTACCCGAAACCCCATTTCCCCAAATCGAAGCCCAAATCCACCTGAAACCCTAGCCGATCCAAGCCGCCACCTGACGACACCCCACCGCGCCACCCTGCCACCTAGCGCCGCCGTTGGGATCCTCCTCCGGTCAAGGGCAGCAACGGTGATTTGGTCTGCAATTTCCAGACCTACTGGTGGAGCTTTGTGCGACTACAGTTCGCACTGTTCATGAAGAAGACGCTGGGTAATTTTATAAGCGTAAATACATTGTTTATAGATCAGTTTTTCTAACAATATATTGTTAAAAATCTGAAAATATATTGTTAAAAATCTGAAAATATATTGCTTTAAATCTGAAAATAAAGTATATATAAAGATTTGAT
This sequence comes from Allium sativum, assembly GCA_030737875.1. Lineage (NCBI taxonomy): Eukaryota > Viridiplantae > Streptophyta > Magnoliopsida > Asparagales > Amaryllidaceae > Allium > Allium sativum. The sequence goes on from CM060915.1 coordinate 707,612,116, forward strand.
TTTTAAAATTGAAAAGATTATATTTTTATTTATAAAAATATGATTTTTATATAAGGAAGATGTAGAAAAGATTTTTATTCAATTAAAAATATGATTTTTATATTTTTAAAGTAATAAAAATATGATTTTTATATTTTTAAAGTATTAAAAATATAATTTTACTATATAGAAGATGTAGAAATATGATTTTTGCTTAGGTAGAGAATTAAAAATATAATTTTTACATGATAGGGATATTAGAAATATCATCTTTAAATTTGAAAAGGCGAAATCTTTATATTTGAAAAGGCGAAATCTTTAAATTTGAAAAGGCGAAATCTTTATATTTGAAAAGGCGAAATATTTATTTTTGAAAAGGCGAAATATATATTTTTGAAAAGGCGAAATCTTTATATGAAGAATAGCGTGATAAAAATATAATCTTTACTATATGAACATCGATGTGAAAATATAATTTTTATCTATATAGTAGCGAAGTAAAAATACGATTTTTATATATTGAATAGCGAAGTAAAAAATTCGATTTTTATATATTGAATAGCGAAGTAAAAATTCGATTTTTATATATTGAATAGCGAAGTAAAAATTCGATTTTTATATATTGAATAGCGAAGTAAAAATTCGATTTTTATATATTGAATAACAAAGTAAAAATTCGATTTTTACATATGTAGAGAATACGGGCAACGAAGATTTCTATAAATGAAGAGTCGTGGTATTGGATAGTTATCGGTGAGAATTTCTCACTCTTCAATTTCTTTTTCTAGTTATATATATATACTAGGATGCAGACGGTGTTTAGTAGCACCCGACACCCGTCATCCACAGACCATGGATGGCTTGTTTGTTAAATTGTTTGGTTGTGTAGTTGGTTAGTTTATTTGGTTCGAATTGAATTGTTTGGTAAAATGAATGGATTTGATTGATGTGTGAATGGCGTGGGCCTTCACTAGACCGGGGATAAGGCTAGGCCTCGTCCCGTTTCTAGTATCGTGCCGTTATGCCGCCGAAATTTTCTAAAATAAATTAGAAAAATAAAAATATCATTTTATTTAAAGAATGAACTGAATAGAAATCCATGTGTTAAAATAAAATATTTTATCGTTAAAAATATAATTTTTAACGTGAAAGTGAATAAATAATTATTTATAAACAAATCGACTGATTTGTTTATATACACTGATTTGACTGATATTGATTGGGTCGATAAATTTTACACATCGCCTAACTGCACAAATAAAATCTGTGTTTGATTGTTTGAAACCCCACACGGGTGTTGGGATGAAATTTGAAGTTCACTCATCCTGATTGATTAAATATGTCGATCGATTGATTGACAGGCTGTTATAAGCGTTAGATATCTATATTTGATGCTTATACAGTGTCGTGCACTTTGGTTGATGGTTGACTGTTTTTCAATGCTATTATATACGTGTGATGTATGCAAATCCATATAATTAACATTATATGGTGATTGATTGGGCCTCATTCCAATTTAGAAAATAAAGAATATTATAAAATAAAGGTTCATGTGTTGACCGTACTCATCCGTTGAGATTAGTCATGTGTTGAACGAAATATTTTAATAATAAAATTTACATCTTTATCAATATAAAATAAAGGTTCATGTGTTGACCGTACTCATCCGTTGAGATTAGTCATGTGTTGAACGAAATATTTTAATAATAATTTACATCTCTATCAATATAAAATAAAGGTTCATGTGTTGACCGTACTCATCCGTTGAGATTAGTCATGTGTTGAACGAAATATTTTAATAACAAAATTTATGTAACACCCCACACCCGCTATGGTCACTCACTAAGGGAATGCCATAGCATCGGTGGAGTATTTTAGTGAATATAGAACAGATAAATTACAACAAGACAGATATAAATAGTACTTGATATTTTAAAACATCATCTCATAACAGCGGAAGTAAAACATGCCTGGTTACATCATAAAACCACAATAATAGTCAAGTACAATATCCATCAAATAGATTTATACATAATCCCACTTAACAACAATAGCCATGACAAAAGAAAAGATAACTGGATAACTGGAGCTTTACATCTATCCAAGCTCCTAAAGACTGGAACGGCAATCCGATCAAACTCCACTATTGCTAGGATCCACCGTAGAACCTGAGGGTTGGGAAAAAGATAAAAACAACGGGGTCAGACATAAGTCTGAGTGAGTCCTATAACTTTAACAATACAATCATTAAAGTAACCAGAGAAGACATAAGTTTGATATACGGTAATGTCTGGGGATGAATGGCTATACCAAGCAGTTTGGTAGACCTAGGATAAACTAAGATGACCGCAAAGACGCATCTACCCACCCAAGGGTAATTACTACACTGCACCACACCAGTCATCCCTACTTAAAGGTTGATCCCTCCCAAGGACTTAGAAAATTTTCCCAGTAGTTCTTGTACCCCTAGCTGACTACATAGGTGCCGTCTGCCCCTATCTCCACTAGGTGTACCCACTACTCCCAAGCGATCGGCTCCCTACCGTAGATACCCGTGCCGACCCCACAGTGGGGTGTATCACTCCCCAAAGTGGCAACCCGATACAACAAGCGGTGCACGGCTTATATCTACACGATGCAACAACGTCTTACCTACCAGCCCGGGTCCACACACGCATATGAAACCCGTTGGACTTGCGTTGCCACCGCTACCCCGTTTTGGCCTCTTATAGTCAAGCCCAGTACGCGTGTCCCGTCCTCGACATGGGTCGAGCCCAATAAGATACATATGGGTTACTGGTTGAAATGGGCCCCCACAAGCTACCCACCTAAGCTTGTCACTTATCTAGTGTATCCCACTTAACCCTTTAATCATGTTTAATTACATGTTTCCACTTGGTTAAGTATTCTAATCGTATTTTCTATTGCCACCCAAGGCAACCCACTAGATTTCCACATGCCACCCAAGGCAACCACTGAATTTCCACGTGCCACCCAAGGCACCCACTTAATTTCCACGTGCCCCACTACATGCTTATCTGGTTAAGTGTTTCTTAATTAATTAAGAACGTAACCCTTGTAAAGACCTCTCACATTAGACCGTCTTTTATGGCAGCTGGATTTGCCGGTCGGTTCCGGGCAGCCTTACGCCATAACAGGGTCTAACCTCGTGTCTTTACACTTGTCACGTATTTAATTTATGCCTATGACCTCTCACATTGGGCCAATCATTTGTAGCCGCTGGATTTGCCAGTCGGTTCCGGGCAGTCTTACGCTACAAAAGGGTCCAACCTCGTGTCTTAGTCGATTAATTACTCCTAATTAATCACCCCCATAATTAATTATCCCTAATTAATTACACATTTTTCATAACATGGGTAGACCTAACTCAATAGGTAAATTCCCATGGGGTAGACCTAACTCAATAGGTAAATTCCCACTTATGTTAATTTATTTTTATGGTATGCTTAATCATACCCAATCACACTTTTATTAACATATTTATTCACCCCATCGTTACCCACGTAAATCGTTCTCTTTCCATAACATAATAAAGGAAAGATCCATCACAAATATCATGGGTTCACCCAAAGCTTTAGCATATATCTTTGTCATGGGTTAAGAGGATGTCAACTTGCATATATGAGCATATATTAACCCAACTACAATTTACCCAAACATGCATATCATCATACACATATCTTGCATAACATGTTGAACTTGCATATAAGCATTCTCATAACTTGCATAACATGTTAAACATGCATTTAAACATACACCTAACTTGCATAAGCGTTCACATACTTGCATAAGCATGCATAACTTGCATATCATGTTAAACTTGCATTTAAGCATACACATAACTTGCATAAGCATTCACATACTTGCATGAGCATTCACATACTTGCATAAGCATGCATAACTTGCATATCATGTTAAACTTGCATTTAAGCATATACATAACTTGCATATAAACTTCCATAACATCATACACATAGCATTACACACATAACTTGCATATGAACTTGCATAACTCACTTGTTTAAACATGCATAAACCCACTTATTAAATATGCATAAAACCACTTATTACATATGCATAAACATAAGAAGACATAGAGTAGCATATCATTATAAATGATTCAAACTCTATAATCCGCATTCAAGACCATAAGTCTCATTACACCCAATCTACTTACTTTAACAATTGATGTTAAAGTGATAGAAACTCACCAAACCCAATATTAGCAAACTTATGAAGTGGAATTAGTTGCTAAATATGAAGAAGATAATGATTAGAGATTGATTAGCTTGCAACTTCTTTCATGAATTAGTGGAGGCTCCCTCTAAGATTTAATTTGGCGGCATGAGGCCATCATCTCTATTTTTGGTAAGGATTAGGGGGGTTTAGGGTGTATTTATAGATTAGGTGAGTGTTTTAGGCCCTTAGATTAACCCTAGATTAGATTAGGACCCTTAGATTTCGGAAATCTCTAGAACCAGCCCTCCAAGCCAGCCTAAAGCCCAACCTGGTGCACCCAGGTTCACTGGACGCCACGCCCCTGTCGACAGACAAGTCGACAGGCAAGTCGACACCCCTGTCGACAGGCCTGTCGACAGCCCTGTCGACATGGTCAGGGCGGGATTTTTTCCCGCCTGACCCCACTTGTTCCAATTTAAAATCTGAATTTTAAATTCTTAAATCTGTTTTTAGTTTTGAATTTTCTGCAAACTTCATCGGGCCATAACTGGGCCATACGGACTCCGTTTTTCGAAAACTCGGACTCTATTTTGCGTATTTTTCCGAGACGAATGCAATAACGCAGCCCGTTTCCCCTAATTCCCACATCTGAGATTATTTATCCTGTAATTAGTGAATTTTAGTATTAACCCAAAATACGGGGTGTTACATTCTCCCCTCCTTAAAGGATTTCGTCCCCGAAATCTCTAAGCTAAGGAGAATGAATATCCTACCATCCAAACAACCATCTACTCAATCCATCAAACACGGGCATCCATTGTCCTTAGAACAATTTCTAATGATGTATGAGCATATGCAAAGAGTGTGTGTATATGTTCCCTATCTAATGTATGAACATATGCAAACCATGATAGTGCCATGCATCCATTATGTATGCGAAAGAACCCTATCGACACATACAATATCTACATGAGTGCACAATCATTCACCAAAATGCATCATCCATATGATAACACAATCATTAGACATCCATAAATATAGCTTCCTACACACAATTTTATGCAATATGCAATATGAAGTGATTGAGCCGATCTAGTGCCTAGAGTGTGTATATATGCATCCACGAGCAACCGCTAGCAACCACTTGCATCCACATGCATCCACCAAACATAACATGTCTCAAACACATGTTTCAACCATAGGTTTACCCTATCTAAAGGTCAAAGGTACTAATGAGAGGACATACTAAAGATAAGATAAATACTAGACAAACGATAAAGGAGAAGCTAAAAGACTTACCCTCAAAAAGGAACGGGTACAATGAACGCATCTTTACTTCCGTTTCCCAAGTTGCGTTGCCCTCGTCTTCTCCCCATTGCACTTTGACTAGATGAACCTCTCGATTCCCCAATTTCCTAGTCTCTGACCCAAGGATGCGGGTAGGAGCTCGTCGAATAGTCGCATCACGCTCTACTTCCACTTCTTTAAGCAAGCTCGGCTCCACCACATCTGCGGTCTCATGTAAGCACTTCCTCAAATGAGATACGTGGAATACATCATGTACACCACTAAGTCTGTCGGGCAACTCTACTCTATATGCCATCCGTCCAACCCTTTCCTTAATAGGAAACGGCCCTACGAACCTTGGTGCTAACTTCCCAACAGATCCAAAGCGAACCACATTTCTCAACGGAGATATTTTGACGAAAACCATGTCCCCAACTTCAAACTCAAGGTCCGTCCTTCTCTTGTCCGCATAAGATTTTTGCCTATCCTGCGCTGCTTTCATCCTTCTTCGAATCAAGTCAATTTTCTCAGAAGTCTCCCTAATCATATCAGGCCCAAGCAAGATCTTATCCGTAGATTCCCACCAACATGTAGGTGATCGACAAGGCCTTCCATAGAGAGCTTCGAAAGGAGCCATACCAATACTGGACTGAAAGCTGTTATTATATGCGAACTCCACCAATGGAAGATGCTCTTCCCATGTACCTCCAAAATCTAAGATACAAAGCCTCAAAAGGTCTTCTAGGACACGATTCACCCTCTCAGTCTGGCCGTCCGTCTGAGGATGATATGCGGTGCTCAAACACAATTGAGTTCCCACTGCTTCCTGTAAACTTCTCCAGAACTCACTAGTGAAGATAGGGTCTCGATCACTCACTATGCTAGAGGGTACCCCATGCAATCGAACTATCTCTCGAAGATATACTGAAGCTAGCCATGGGGCAGTCCTCTTGCTCTTCACAGGTATGAAATGGGCGCTCTTAGTAAGTCTGTCTACCACCACCCAAATTCCTGTATTACCCTTTCTCGATCTGGGTAACCCGTCAATAAAATCCATCGAGACGCTATCCCACTTCCATTGCGGAACTTCTAATGGGTGAAGCAACCCACCAGGTTTCTTTTGCTCCGCTTTCACCTGTTGACATACCAAGCATCGAGCTACATATTCGGCCACATCTTTCTTCATACCGGCCCAGAAGAAAACCCTCTTCATATCTTGGTACATCTTGTCCCCACCGGGATGAACGGTCATCCTAGAACGGTGTGCATCATCAAGAATAACCTTCCTCAACCCTTCATCTTGCGGTACACAAAGTCTACCGTCTCTACGCAAGCACCCCCTATCGTCTAGGGTGTACCTACTCAAATGGCTGGACGACTCCCCCCTTATGAGCTTCTCTATCAACTCAACCAACTGTGGGTCGTCCTTCTGGGCTTCCCCAATCCGCCCCAGAAGAGTAGGTCGGACCTCCAAGGATGCTAGCAAACCGGGTATATAATCAATGGAAGGTCTGAAATCAAACATCGAGATAAATTCCAAGCTTCGTCGTTCCACGAACAATGGACTCAATGACAACCTCTTTCTACTCAAGGCGTCTGCCACCACGTTACCCTTGCCAGGGGTATACGCTATCTCGAAATCATAGGATGCTAAGAACTCCATCCACCTTTGTTGTCTTAAGTTTAAATCCTTCTGAGAGAATAAGTACTTCAATGATTTATGGTCAGTGAACAACTCGAATCTCTCACCAAGAAGATAATGGCGCCAGATCTTAAGCGCAAAAACAATAGCAGCCAACTCTAAATCATGGGTAGGGTAATTTTTCTCATGTGGCCTTAACTGCCTTCCACCATAGGCTATTACCCTTCCCTCTTGCATTAAGACTGCGCCAAGTCCTGTCCCACAAGCATCGGTATAGACAACAAATGGCTTGCTCCCATCTGGCAACACTAAAACTGGAGCAGTGGTTAAAGCTCTCTTTAACCGTCGGAACGCATCATCACAATCTACGTCCCATGTGAAAACAAGATTCTTCTTCGTTAAGCGGGTTAATGGGGCTGATATCTTCGCGAAGTCTTTAATAAACTTCCTATAATAACCCGCCAAGCCCAAGAAACTTCTTACTTCGGTAGCATTTCTAGGAACCTTCCAATCTTGGACTGATACTACCTTCGCGGGATCCACAGCTATCCCCTCCTTGGAGACCACGTGCCCCAAGAACCGCACTTCCCTCCTCCAGAAGTGACATTTAGAGAATTTAGCCTTAAGGCTATGCGCTCGAAGAGTCTTCAATACCTCCCCAAGATGTAAGGCATGCTCTTCTTCACTCTTAGAAAATACTAAGATATCATCCACAAAGACCACCACGAATTTATTAAGGAACTCCCTGAACACCCTACTCATCAAATCAACAAAGTATGCAGGGGCGTTCGTCAACCCAAATGGCATCACCAGCCACTCATAGAAACCATCCGGAGTCCTAAAGGCAGTCTTGTCTATGCTATCCTCAGCCACCCTCAACTGATGAAACCCCGTGGCTAAGTCCAATTGAGAAAATACTGAAGCGCCAACCAACTGATCGAAAAGATCATCTATCCTCGGCAATGGGTGTCTATTCTTCTTTGTGAGCTTGTTGAGTTCCCTATAGTCTACACAAAGTCTGAGGGACCCATCCTCCTTTGTAGCAAAAACTACTGGAGCACCCCACTCCGATATACTTCGTCTTATGAACCCCTTCTCAAGCAACTCGCCTACTTGCTTATGGAGTTCCCTCCTCTCACGAGGAGCCATGTGGCGCACTGGTAAAGATACAGGTTTAGCATTATCCACCAGATATATTCGGAAGTCAATCTCCCGCTTCGGAGGTAAGCCCTTCACCTCCTCAAACACATCCGGATACTCCCGGACCACTCTAACAGATTGCAAACTCTCGATCGAAGCGTCAAGCAATTCAAGATAACTTAGCATAACAGAATCCCTGGGATTACAAGAGATCTCGAGAGTGTTACCCAAGCGGGTCATGAGCCTAACAACTCTCCTTTCGCAATCAAGAACGACACCATTACTGGATAACCAGTCCATGCCCAAAATCAACCCATAGCCCGTGAAGCCCAACACAAAAGCATCACATCTAAACTCAATGCTAAGTATAGAAATCTTCAAACCCAAACATATCATGGAAAAATAAGTGGAGCCCCCAATTGGGTTTGAAACAACCAAGGGATCATCTACCAGACTGGTGTCTAAGTGCAGTGACTCAACTAATGATGATGAGATAAAAGAATGCGATGCGCCTGAATCAAACAATGTACGGACAGGATGATCAAATAGAAAAACCAGACTTTCCACGGAAATAGTTCTACCTCTCTCCTGAATCGGTGGAACCGCGAGAGCCTGTACTTGCCCCCTAGCCTGACTCGGTGCCATAAGAGCTTGCACCTGTCCTCCTGAGGTAGACCCCGTCCTTTGCCCCTTCTTGGGACAGTCTTTCACTAGATGCCCTGCTTCGCCACAGTGGAAGCAGCCAGTCTTCTTCTTTTTGCGACAATCCTGGCTTAGGTGGCCAGGTGTCCCACAATTGAAACACTTCTTTTTTTTTTGCCCTTGCCACCGTTGCCTTTCCCGCCTTTGTTTTGCTGTTGTTGCTGAGGTCTCTTTTGATCTCCCTTCTTCTCGGGTGCCTGACTAGCATTGGGACCCTTCCCTTCTTCATGCATGAGTGCCATGTCAACTAGCTTCTCGAAGGTGGCCCCCATAGGGATATGAGTCATAGCCAACCCATGCATCGGTTCATTCAAGCCTTTCACGAACCTCAAAGCCTTCTTCTCCGGTGTATTCACCATGTCTAGGCCAAACCTTGCCAATTGATTAAACTTGTTAACATATTCCTTCACCGAGAGATTTCCTTGCTTAAGAGTCAAGAATCTTTCCATATACAAGTTTTCCTCCGCCCTTGAGAGAAACTTTGCCACAAATCTTTGCCTAAAATCCGCCCAAGAGTCAACGGGGCGTTCTCCATTAGTGACCTCCCACCAGAATGAGGCCTCTCCCTTCATTAACCAAGCAGCCAACTTGACTTTCTTTCCTTCTTCCATCTCAAAGATATCTATCAACTCTTCCACCTCCTTAAGCCAATCTCTAGCCTCCACAAAAGTTTCAGATCCTTGAAAAGGTTTCCCTCCCATAGCTTTAAACTCCTTGCAAGTCTTAGCAAAAGTATCCGTGCGAGGAGGAGGGGGAGGAGGAAGATCGGGTGCTACGGTTGGTGGAGGAACATTTGCCGGACCCGCAGTGGTGGCCCTAGCCTCCATCAATCTCCTATACCATACTGGTACCGTCACACCCTCCGGAAAGTTAAGATCCTCAGCCATGCTGAAACGAAAAAGGAAAGATTCAAAACGGAGAATTCGAAGGATATAGATATGGCTATTGGGGATTATGCTTTTCTTTCAAAAACTTTTCTCTTTAAAGACATGTTTTTGAAAATATTTCTTCCAAAAATGTTTTTAGAAAAATAGTTTTCTAAAAATTTTATCTGTTCCGGTAACCTTTGCTCTGATACCACGTGTAACACCCCACACCCACTATGGTCACTCACTAAGGGAATGCCATAGCATCGGTGGAGTATTTTAGTGAATATAGAACAGATAAATTACAACAAGACAGATATAAATAGTACTTGATATTTTAAAACATCATCTCATAACAGCGGAAGTAAAACATGCCTGGTTACATCATAAAACCACAATAATAGTCAAGTACAATATCCATCAAATAGATTTATACATAATCCCACTTAACAACAATAGCCATGACAAAAGAAAAGATAACTGGATAACTGGAGCTTTACATCTATCCAAGCTCCTAAAGACTGGAACGGCAATCCGATCAAACTCCACTATTGCTAGGATCCACCGTAGAACCTGAGGGTTGGGAAAAAGATAAAAACAACGGGGTCAGACATAAGTCTGAGTGAGTCCTATAACTTTAACAATACAATCATTAAAGTAACCAGAGAAGACATAAGTTTGATATACGGTAATGTCTGGGGATGAATGGCTATACCAAGCAGTTTGGTAGACCTAGGATAAACTAAGATGACCGCAAAGACGCATCTACCCACCCAAGGGTAATTACTACACTGCACCACACCAGTCATCCCTACTTAAAGGTTGATCCCTCCCAAGGACTTAGAAAATTTTCCCAGTAGTTCTTGTACCCCTAGCTGACTACATAGGTGCCGTCTGCCCCTATCTCCACTAGGTGTACCCACTACTCCCAAGCGATCGGCTCCCTACCGTAGATACCCGTGCCGGCCCCACAGTGGGGTGTATCACTCCCCAAAGTGGCAACCCGATACAACAAGCGATGCACGGCTTATATCTACACGATGCAACAACGTCTTACCTACCAGCCCGGGTCCACACACGCATATGAAACCCGTTGGACTTGCGTTGCCACCGCTACCCCGTTTTGGCCTCTTATAGTCAAGCCCAGTACGCGTGTCCCGTCCTCGACATGGGTCGAGCCCAATAAGATACATATGGGTTACTGGTTGAAATGGGCCCCCACAAGCTACCCACCTAAGCTTGTCACTTATCTAGTGTATCCCACTTAACCCTTTAATCATGTTTAATTACATGTTTCCACTTGGTTAAGTATTCTAATCGTATTTTCTATTGCCACCCAAGGCAACCCACTAGATTTCCACATGCCACCCAAGGCAACCACTGAATTTCCACGTGCCACCCAAGGCACCCACTTAATTTCCACGTGCCCCACTACATGCTTATCTGGTTAAGTGTTTCTTAATTAATTAAGAACGTAACCCTTGTAAAGACCTCTCACATTAGACCGTCTTTTATGGCAGCTGGATTTGCCGGTCGGTTCCGGGCAGCCTTACGCCATAACAGGGTCTAACCTCGTGTCTTTACACTTGTCACGTATTTAATTTATGCCTAAGACCTCTCACATTGGGCCAATCATTTGTAGCCGCTGGATTTGCCGGTCGGTTCCGGGCAGTCTTACGCTACAAAAGGGTCCAACCTCGTGTCTTAGTCGATTAATTACTCCTAATTAATCACCCCCATAATTAATTATCCCTAATTAATTACACATTTTTCATAACATGGGTAGACCTAACTCAATAGGTAAATTCCCATGGGGTAGACCTAACTCAATAGGTAAATTCCCACTTATGTTAATTTATTTTTATGGTATGCTTAATCATACCCAATCACACTTTTATTAACATATTTATTCACCCCATCGTTACCCACGTAAATCGTTCTCTTTCCATAACATAATAAAGGAAAGATCCATCACAAATATCATGGGTTCACCCAAAGCTTTAGCATATATCTTTGTTATGGGTTAAGAGGATGTCAACTTGCATATATGAGCATATATTAACCCAACTACAATTTACCCAAACATGCATATCATCATACACATATCTTGCATAACATGTTGAACTTGCATATAAGCATTCTCATAACTTGCATAACATGTTAAACATGCATTTAAGCATACACCTAACTTGCATAAGCGTTCACATACTTGCTTAAGCATGCATAACTTGCATATCATGTTAAACTTGCATTTAAGCATACACATAACTTGCATAAGCATTCACATACTTGCATGAGCATTCACATACTTGCATAAGCATGCATAACTTGCATATCATGTTAAACTTGCATTTAAGCATATACATAACTTGCATATAAACTTCCATAACATCATACACATAGCATTACACACATAACTTGCATATGAACTTGCATAACTCACTTGTTTAAACATGCATAAACCCACTTATTAAATATGCATAAAACCACTTATTACATATGCATAAACATAAGAAGACATAGAGTAGCATATCATTATAAATGATTCAAACTCTATAATCCGCATTCAAGACCATAAGTCTCATTACACCCAATCTACTTACTTTAACAATTGATGTTAAAGTGATAGAAACTCACCAAACCCAATATTAGCAAACTTATGAAGTGGAATTAGTTGCTAAATATGAAGAAGATAATGATTAGAGATTGATTAGCTTGAAACTTCTTTCATGAATTAGTGGAGGCTCCCTCTAAGATTTAATTTGGCGGCATGAGGCCATCATCTCTATTTTTGGTAAGGATTAGGGGGGTTTAGGGTGTATTTATAGATTAGGTGAGTGTTTTAGGCCCTTAGATTAACCCTAGATTAGATTAGGACCCTTAGATTTCGGAAATCTCTAGAACCAGCCCTCCAAGCCAGCCTAAAGCCCAACCTGGTGCACCCAGGTTCACTGGACGCCACGCCCCTGTCGACAGGCAAGTCGACACCCCTGTCGACAGGCCTGTCGACAGCCCTGTCGACATGGTCAGGGCGGGATTTTTTCCCGCCTGACCCCACTTGTTCCAATTTAAAATCTGAATTTTAAATTCTTAAATTTGTTTTTAGTTTTGAATTTTCTACAAACTTCATCGGGCCATAACTGGGCCATACGGACTCCGTTTTTCGAAAACTCGGACTCTATTTTGCGTATTTTTCCGAGACGAATGCAATAACGCAGCCCGTTTCCCCTAATTCCCACATCTGAGATTATTTATCCTGTAATTAGTGAATTTTAGTATTAACCCAAAATACGGGGTGTTACAATTTACATCTTTATCAATATAAAATAAAGGTTCATGTGTTGACCGTACTCATCCGTTGAGATTAGTCATGTGTTGAACGAAATATTTGAAGTAGAAATATTTGAAAACGAAATATTTGAAGTAGAAATATTTGAAATAGAATATTTGAAAATAGAGTATATGAAGCCGTGTTAATTAGATTGACGCCATTTTGACGTGAACGATATTTATATCGATTTTATTCATTTTAAAATAAATATTGAAAAGTGATTTCGAAATCGCATATTTTGAAATGAAATTTGAATTAAATGAAATATAAAACGAATTTGATTTAAATTGATTAGAAAACGAATTTGAATTGAATCGAATAGAAAACCAATTTGAATTGAATCGAATAGAAAACCAATTTGAATCGAATCGAATAGAAAACCAATTTGAATTAAGTCGAATAGAAAACCAATTTGAATTGAATCGAATAGAAAACCAATTTAAATTGAATCGAATAGAAAACCAATTTGAATTGAATCGAATAGAAAACCAATTTGAATTAAGTCGAATAGAAAACCACTTTGAATTGAATCGAATTGAAAACGAATTCGAATTGAATTGGAAACGAATTGAAATGAATTCAAATTGAATTGAAATTTGAATTGAATAGAAATGAATTTTAAAACGAATTTATAAAGAAGAATTCAATTTGGCTTTGGATTGAAATGGAAGTTGAAATTGTTCTTGAAACGAATTCAAAACTATTTATAAAATTCGTTTTAAATAGAAATCGACGAAATATATATTATATATATAGTATAATGGCCTGAATAGAACGCGCCGCGCCGCGGTAGTTCGCGAATTTCGACCATTGACTTCGAACGGGCATTACGGGAGATCCGACCATCGGATTCTCCTAAAACCGGAACCGTTGGGTTCGTATCGAAAAGTACTTTCTAACGAATATTAGAAATTTGAAATCTAACGGTTGGATTTGGAGATACATCCAAATCAAATTCAGAAAAGGTCGCTGTAAGTGCAGTTCGATGGCCGTTGATGGAAATCGACTGTACGGGCCTTGATAAAATTATTAAAAATAGTAATAATTTGTGTAAAATCATAAGAAATGATTTGGGAAAAATTGGGATGAAAACTCCATATTTGAAAAGATAAAAATAGATTTTTATCGAAATGAACTAATTTTGAACTAAAAGTAAAAACCCATTTATTTTAAATAAATAAATTGAATTTGCAATGGGTTTTAAATAGAGATGATTTGGGTTTATCGTGAACAGTGTTTTAAATAACACTTGTTCTTTAATCCGAAAATAAATAGAATGTGATTTGGGTTTATCGTGAACTGTGTTTTAAAAGACATTAGTTCTTTAACCCAGTAAAAGGAGTTTTAATGAATCTGCAATTAAATTGAAATGTGAATTGATAATTATATTATCAAATTTAGAAAGTGAGCGAGGATGGAGTATCACCAGTTTTGCTCCAAAGCGATATTTAAATCTTTAATCAGATTTGAACGTGAAATGGTAACTAATTTTACCGATAACACCATGGTGTTAGATATGGAGTATTACCAGTTTTGCTTCATGGGATAAATAGGTTGGGATTGGGAAATAAAATAAATAATTACTTCGGTGTGGTTTGCTAATCTCGACTGGTTTGGAAAAACCATAATTTGGTTTGAAATGACATCCAAAGGAAGATTAAAGAATAAATTTAAAGAATTTATCTTGGATAAAATTAATGGGAACCTTTCCCTGAGAATATGAATTGGAATGAGGCGTATGTTGCGTTTGTGTAACATTCGTTTTAATATACGCGGGTTGTTCGGAAAGGCCGGGTTTATACCCATTCTGAATAACTGATTCGACGATATGTCGAAGATGAAGACGGTGGTCGAAGACCGGAAGTCTTCACATCGTTTGGATTATTACTGACGATCCTGATTGGGCTGTACACCCAAGAGGATGGAAATAGTTGGTGGTCGTCCAGACGTACTTGGAGATGGATGGATATGCGAGGAAAGTGCCTCCGGTTTCGTTCAGACCCAGAACGGACTTGTAAATGGATTGTGTGTCTGACATTGGATTTTATTCTGTGTTGATTGATTTCTATTAAATATACATCTGTTTGGCGGCGGAGAATTTATTCTCTTGCTTAACGCCCTTCTCTGAGACGTACGAGCTTAGAGGTTGTATATCGATAGATATCAATCGCATGGCATGAATTGCCTGTGTGGCATGCTGAGTTGCATGGATCAAGGCTTCCGTTGAAAAGCAGAGTCTTGTGGTTGATGATCAAAGCACGGCCTTTGTGGCAGCTTTGTGTATAACGTTAATTAGCGAGGCTCACACCTCGGTATGAGTTAAAAACGAGATACGGACTGCAGGGAGAGCACGACGTTTCTTTCTAGCTTTGGTGGTGTCAGTGACTTACCAGCCCTGACATTTATATACTTTTCACCTTTGTGGTTGTTGGATGAGGCGCCTCGATTTTAGGTCTGTAAGGACCGGGAAACGTGTGTTCAGGAATACTAATTCTCTAACGTAAGTGAGGACCGGCCCTGAAGATCCAGGATTGCCCAAGTGTGTAGTCCTGAGACATTTGCTAGAGTGTCTCGAACGCGGAGAGGAGCTTGCCCCTTGCCTCGACTCATGACGGAAATCCAATTTCCAATACGTGTATTGCGGTTTTAATTGTAGAACTAGTATGGCGACATGATAGATGGTACCCATGCCGCCTATGATTTATATTTATGATTGAAATGGTTTTGACACTAAACACTTATTATAGTATCAAATGATTTGTTTTTAAACGTACCAAGCATGTTTGGCTATTATAAGGGAAAACCCTATCCTTCGGCTTGCGTTGCATTGTGTGATGGGACCTGGGTCTTATAATAGCTTCATTTTTTGAAAAGCATTGCGTTGTTTATTCTATGCACTGGTATTCTTGGGAGGAAACCCGTTCCGTGTTATACGGCGTGGTCCCTTGAATTACTCTCTTTTAAAGTAAAGTTTTAAATAACTGTTTTAGTTCTCACACCAGTCACATGACTGACCTGGAGTTTATTGTTTTAACCTAAACTTTGGGTGCCCCTATTTTCCACACGGGCAGCTAGTAGTTTTGGTTTTGCAGATTTATATTCATAGGATCCTGGTTTACAGCTGGAATGATATCCGGAAAGCTCTGTATCCGTATATCACCTTCAGTTGTGCTTTGTATTATTTTTCCGCTGCTATGTAATTTATTGTAATCTCTGATATTTATCGAATGTAATTTATTCATTTATACTCTGTATATTCTTGTATTCTGATGGAATTGTTGTAATAACAATGAAATGTTCTTCTGTTTGTGTCCTGATTTGTCTTGTCCTCACAGTAATTCGTTCTTTCTCATCTCTTCGGAGACCGGGGAAGTTCGGGTCGCTTCAGACGGGCAGGGTTAAGTTAAAAAGGAACACTTAACCAATACAGAATGAAGGGGTAGGGTTAAGTAATAAGAAATACTTAACCAATATAACTTGGTTTGTGATGGGGTTAAGTCAACATGAATTACTGATAACACTTAACCAGTTTAACAGGATAAATGAAGAGGGTTAAGTTGGCTTGAATTGACTAATGACACTTAACCAATCCAAAGTGACGGGAAAGAGAACTAAGTAATAAACCTTAGTTAAGAAAACAACGATTCTGGAAACTAAGTGATAAATCTTAGTTAGCAAAACTAAGTAGTAATTCTTAGTATAACACGGGAAGGAGCGAATGTCCGTCTGAGTAAAAAGAAGGCTCCAACGAATTGGGTTACGAAGCCCGAGGCTTCGAGGGGACGTGAGGGTACTCTTGGTATCCCTCTGTGAGGCTGCAGATGATCCTCCTGGGCTCACAGAGGTTAAGGTCTGCGTAGAAGAACCAGGGGTATGCCTTGGTTGCAATATATGGCAACCTAAAGACTAGGATGGACCGACGTGATTCGGCGAGCAAACGGTAGCCCTGTGATAGCAACTCGTCGTCTACCATCCATCTTCAGTCAATCAAGATACGTGAAGCGGAAAGGCGGAGAACTCCAAAAGACCATATACTTGCTATCTAGTTATGGGTGAGGATGGCCATAGGATAGTGGGGCACCGGGGGCCGGCGTATAGTTCTCATTTTACAAGGTGTGCCTTTCATTAGTTGAGGGAGGGGTCAAGTGGGACCATAGCCACTGGAATAAAAACAGACCTTAGCGTCTGCATCGGCAGATATCTGAAAGCTCCCGACCGAGTTCTGTATTCCTTGATTTGCCCGGACACAGGACTCGGGTCGCACATTACAGGATATGTGCATCTAGACAAGCGATAACGATTCGCGATACATGCGTGGGGAAGTATAGGAACATATACCACTCTAGGTAGTGTGTCCTAGACTTGGGGCATCGTTCGACAGGTAGCATAATTCCTAGTTGAACTAGGTGGCATAAATCCTGAATCCGAGAAGCGTTCAGCAGACAGCGTAAAATCTAGAAGGCACTTGGTAGAAAACCCTAGATTAAATCTAGGTAACAAATAAATAAATGCCTGAAGGTGATGGAAAATACAGGGATTGGGATCACGTTAGCGTTACTAGTTGGGACATTAGTTAGGTGGTGCAGAGTTAATAGAAATCCGTATAACAAGGAAATGGCGAAGCGGCGAAAGTATTAGAGAACATCCGGTTTATCTTATCTTAGCATATCTTGTGTTGATCTTGTGTAATCTTGCTGACCCTATCATCATGGTGTTATCTTGTATTCAGTTAATTCATGTCGTTTTGTTTTCCATGTTCACATGCCAGAAGTTACTGAACTTACTCAGGCTTTATATCTGACTCTGTTTTTCTTTCGTCTTCTTTTCTTCCGTTCCCCCCCCCCCAGGTAGTAAAGGAGGGAATAGTATAGCTCAGGTTAAGTTGGACTGTCACTCTTTCCCAGCTTGAAGATTTGTCGAAGTTTTGCTTGGATTCTCTTTTCGGATGCTATGGCTGGCTCTTGCCAAAATTGGGGAATATAAATGTATTTTTATGCTTCTTTATTTTGTAAGACAGATGATACTCTGATATTGTAAAGAAACCATTGTACAAATTATTTTATCGATAAAGCAAAGTTTTATTTTCCACTGTTTAATTTCTGTCTGTCTTGTAATTTATCTGCATCTTTTACCCTAAATGCTCCACAGAACTTAGTGCATTCCCTTTGTGAGTGACACTAACGGACGTGGGGTGTTACATTAATCTTCACTAATTACCCTTAATCAACCGTAATTAGTGCAAAACTATGCAAATCACTCACCTTGGCCACAAATAAAACCTTTAGAACTGAAACTCTACTATTTGGGTGCAAATACCAATGCAACACAGCAGCTCTACCTCGATTCTTGTGCTAATCCGCCTTGATTTGATGTGGCTAAGCCTAATCCTTGACTAGAAAGTGATTTGGAGGTGTTTTAGAGGTGGGAGGCCATTGTTAGGGTTTCTAAGACGTAAGTGGCGGCTAGAAAACTGAAATAAATGAAAATCTAACTCATTTCAGCCTCCCCATAACCCTAATCTCGAAATCCCCCATTGGGCCTAGCTGTTAATCACCCGGTTAAGCCCAGTTAAGCTGTTTTTCACTATCTGAAACTTGTTTCAGCCATATCTCCCAAACAGTGAGTCCGTTTGGCTAATGTGATCATTCTACGGAATTGTAAACCATCATCCGGAGCCAATGGAAGTGGTTTCAGGTCAAAATTCCTTTCCAATCAAAAGTTATGGACAAAACAAAATCAGTTAGGGGCAAAACGGTCATTTAAAAATCGACAAAAATCATGAACATGGGAAATGACCCCAATAGTCGTCTCCCAAAGTTACATGACCATACGACTTCGTGTGTGAAAGAAATAAATATTCTACGATCCTTCGATGCGTAGAATGCGGGTCGTTACACTTTTGAATTTCAATATCACATTGATTTCACATTTATTAAGGTAGCAATCACATTTCCATTTATGAAATTAAACTTAATTGCAATTTTAATAGTTCTAATCTCCTATTAGTGGTTATGGCTGCAGTCTTCACAATACTATTAATTGAGTGGTGATTGCTAATCAATAGGAGTTAATTATCCTTACCTAATTCCTGGTGACTTCTTAACACATTATTTATTTATTTATTTATTAAATAAATTATTTATTAGTTTATATTCATTTTACTTTCCTTTTATAAATTTAACTTTCCTATTATTTATTTATTCAAATTTTTTTCAATTTATTACATTTAATTATTGCACATCAAATTCCAGTTATATCCAAATTTAGGTATATTAGTTATAATTAAAATAGTATAACATATTTTCATATCTAATTCATTGAAAACTACATTTCTTGAGAAGAAATCCTTTTCATTCCCATAAAATTAATAAATCAATTAACTCTGTTCGAAATCATAAGAAATGTTTATATTTCTTTTTATTTCGAATTTACAGTGCAAAATACGGAGAAATTCGCGTACTTTACACACTCTACTTTACACAACTTTTTCTCTTTATTTGTTTATTTTCCTTATCTAATCCAACATTTTATTTTATGAGGGAACACCAAAAAAATAAAGTTACAAAGATTAATGGATATTCTTTTCACAAATTGAACCATGAAATTTTAAAAAACTACCAAAAATAACAATAACTGTTTAACCATAATATTTTTCTTTCACATAACTTTACAGATCTGGACTAAAGCAATAATTGAATTAACCATAATTCTTTTAGGACTGATTTCCATATCTGGATAAAAAACAAACAGAATCTACAATTGTATATGCAGGTAAAATTTAACATTAATGAAGCAGTAAGCCCACAACTCAGGTAAAAAAAGATCTAGGCATAGAGATTAGACATACTCCAGTGAGACAAATTAACATTGTAAAACAATAAATATAATTCCCCTACTTGTCTTGAAAGAGTGCTCCCAAATTCTAGATATGAAATTATGATTCTAGATCCAACTCCAATCTCTTTTAAATACAATAAATATGTATAAGAAGATAATGTAACGAACTGGGTTTTCGACTTCGAAAATCAACATACAACTGCCATGTTGACTATTCAAACATCGGAAATACCTGATCATTAATAGAAAGAAATTAGAGGGTGAGAATAGATAAGATAGAAAAATTAGAATAGAAGAAGAAGATCACCACAGCATAGAATCAGAGTAATACGAATCTCACAGCGGAACGAATAAAATATAATATATAACATAACTTTGCAATAAAACAGTATATATATAATAACATTACTAGAGTACAACACTTACACATAGCGGAGATAACAATAGCTATATAATCCTGAAGCCTCCTGCTTCAAGCTCCTCCAAATATATCTGTAAAGACCTGAACTACTTGACTGCCCGTACAAATTTGAGCACCCAAGAGTTTAGGGAAAACAAAACAAAATAAACTATGGGTCAGTCATGGGACTGGTGTGAGTAAACTCAAATCGTTTTTGTTTAACTCTTCAAAAATCCTTTTCAAAATAAAAGGTAATCGTAAGACCAATCCACACATAAACACGGATGGTTTTAACCTTACGATAACCCAAAACAGTTTGGAAATCAACACTTTTCTGATATTATAACACAAGTAATTAACAATTTAGCAGAACGCTTGCATCTCACATTCCACATATATAGTATACAAACAAAACCGAGGGCGCTTATTGGAGATTGGATTCCAACTATGACAAGGTGTGGGACCACCTGCCAATAGTGTATCTATAGAGGCAAATACACTGGATTCAACAAGAACGTCTTGCAAACCGGCCCACACATAACCGACCACTCATTTCGCTTGAGTGTATCGAATGTATACCACCAACGGTTGGGAGCTACCCACCGTTTCCCGAAAAGGGACAGCATTGAAAATAGATAAAGAATGGATTGGATTTTCTCTAGATAGGTGATATACACCCTAATGGGAGCGACCCACTTAACCATGCTGCCTGCCCGATTTCTGTCATTTCCCGGTTGATGAGGCTTGAGGTCATAACGTATCTTTGATACACCTGACCACCATTCACTTTGAATGCCACATCGTCATACCCGCCAAATCACAAAATGATTTCCCTAAAAATACCACGGGTATAAAGCTAAGAGAAACTAATTCCTCCGCCACCAAACGTAAGTACTTTTGAAGAGATCAACTTACGCGATCCGTTAGATATATTTTGTCAGGAATTCGTCCATTCAAGTTTGTCCTGGGACTGGGCAAACTGAAGGCACGATTCCGTAAACAGGATAGCCCTTGCATAACTTCGTCTTCAATTATCTTCATCATATTTGATTGCAACGCTAATGTCCATACAGAATGGTTTTCAGATAATGAATCTGATCCCGGTCTCTCCGTATTGACGACGGAAAAATGGTCAAAAACTTCGATAGTCGGTGATTTAACTATCAAAGAAAAATAAGTGTACAACCAACGATATTATTTCCAGATAGAAATTCTATTTGGATTAACATTTCGAATTCTATTTAAATAAACTATTTCGAATAACTCCTTTAATTCTATTTAAATAAACTATTTCGAATAACTCCTTTGGATTAACTCATTTGGATTAACATGGTTTGATTAACTCATCTTGACTAACTAAACTCGATTAACTCAACTTGATTAACTTACTTGATTAACTCAACTTATTTAACTCAACTTATTTAACTCCTATCGAATAACTAATATTCGATTAACTTACATTCGAATAACTATGTTTGTTTTAACTTTATTTGGAATGGCTAATATTCGATTTAACTCCATTCGCTTGACTCTAGATCGCAGCGATCACAATGGTTACGCCTGATTCCCTCAGGAAACATTCGACCGCCGTAGGCTATCTGCAGCCCTGCGAATTACGCTAGCAAGCGTATGAAATGGCAAGTCCTCCTGAATAACAATGTTTGACAAACTCTATCTCAAATAACTATATTCGATCAACTCTAATTGAATAACTAATATACAATTTATCCTAATTCGATTAGCTATGTTCAATTAACTATATCTGGTTAACTCTAACTGATTAACTCTAACTGGTTAACTCTAACCGATTAACTCTAACTTGTTAACTCTAATCAATCAAATCTAATCAATTAACTCTAACTCAAATCGATTAATTCTAACTCTAATCGATTAACTCTAACTCAAATTGTTTAATTCTAACTCTAATCGATTAACTATAATTCGATTAACTCCTTTGATTTAACTCTACGTCCATATTCAGTTCCAAATATCGATGTTGAAATCGATTCTTACTTCTCTATATAAGTCCCGACTTATATATTCTATTTGTCCAATGATAAATATTTTATTTAATTTATAAAATATTATTTATAAATTTATCTTCTCAATCTATCTGTTAGAATAGATTCTATTTAAAATCTTTGTTTTAAACCCATATCATGTTATACCCGTGTGCAAAGCACGGGTCTAAACCTTTCAAATATAAAATTCTCTTTTATACTATTCTAGTCACTTTTCAAGTATTTCCTTTTACGATATCTTATTTATTTTCTAAATAAATATTCCTTTTACCTTTCTATTTATTTAACAAATAAATATTTCTTTTATCTTTCTATTTATTTAACAAATAATATTCCTTTTATCTTTCTATTTGTTTAACAGATAAATATTCCTTTTATCTTTCTATTTGTAAATGTTTTACAAATATTTCCCTTCAATTTTATCTATTTGATTAACAAATAAATATTCCTTTTTAATCTATTTATTTTCTAAATAAATAGTTTACTTTTTATAAAATCTTTTGATTTTATAAGTATTTCTTTTTCAATATAACATTAAAAATCTTCTTTTCAACATTCCAATATTCCTTATGGTATTTAACATACCATATAACAATGATCGGTATCATTCAACCATACAAAATCAACAACAGATTTCACATCACATCATACAACACAATATATGAAAAACAGTAAAATAAATGTTGAGGAACCCAGTTGGGTCCCTCCGACCTGTTTCCCTGCATCCACAGATGTTACACAATATAAATAGCATCGAATTCATTTCAATATGAAATATTCTGATAAACAAAATTAATATTTGATTAACGATTTATATATATCGTTTTCTATAATTTTAACCAATTAACTAGCAGTTCAACAAAACAGCCAACATACAGCAAACAACCATCATTTATAAATTCTAAAATATTTTATAAAAATATAAATTGAGCAGAGTTAGTGAGATTTACTCACATTGGACGGTTATCGTTAAATAACAATAATTGGTCATTGATTTGATTCAGGCGTTTAATTTCACCATAAATCCAAATGAGCTTCAATTCACTCCCGGTCAGTTCCATTAGGTAGTGTCCGTCCATATGATCCCAACGGATCTTGTTTTGCCCAATTCTGATCATGTATGACGAAGTTATGATTATTTCTAATTCATATATTATTTAAACTAAACTAAAACAAATTTATTTTATTGCGTTGGGCCTTACCCCAACAACCCAGCCCATTTACCATGCTTTAAGACCCATACCCGTGTTCTTCTTCCTCATTCACTATCACCGCAACCTGAAGCTTTCAAACACCATTATCGATTACTTTAAGCCATCCATACCTCCTCCACTCTCCACGATTTCACAAACTGAGAAACGCCGGAATCCCCTTCGAAAACTCTCCCATTCCCTCACTGAAATCCTCAACTCGCACCCTCGCTCAAACTCGCGGCTTCAGGCTCTTCGCACGCACCAGAAAAAGTATTGACAACTTTTATTTCAATAAAACCCCTAAAAATCACAAATGATGTGATTCGATCTCCTGATTCTCAAAATGATATTCAAACTTTGAATCGATCCATAAACTACCCCAAAATCACAGCCCTAGGTTTTGCTGCAAACTCGACATTGGACTGAAACAGGCTCGAACTAAACGAAACTAATAGGAAAATGAAGCGAATCACTTAGGGAGTTCGAAGATAATCATTTCAAGATTTATAGGATTTTATTTTAAATTGTTTGAGAATTTAGAAAGAGGATTTTCCTGTTTGGGTGGTGATGGCACATTTTTGACAGAAGAGGAAATTGTGAGAAGGGTTTGGTGAGGTAACGATAATATATAGGATAGGTTTAATATATTTTTTTATTCGATTTTTATATTTATTTTTAAGCAATCGCTACTTACATTTGTCCTCTAAAATTCCTGTAATCACATACGATACCCAAAAATCACGAAACTGGACATGCAGCTACATTTTGACATTGCGGACCCAACGAAACTGGTTTCGTCGAATTCCGACTCCGTTTGCTCACACAGCGTAATTTTAACCGTCGAAATACTGAGTGTTTTTCACATTAAAATTCCGCACGGCCAAGTACTGACTTCAAAAATCATGAAAATTGAAATCTAATAATAATTTAATATTGCGGATCCAACAAAATTAGTTTCGTCGAAAACAGAGGTAGTTTGCAAAACTGGCTATTTTTAAATCTCTAAATAAACCCTTTTACATATATAAATATATTTAAACTAATTAAATTTAATATTTAAAAATAAATATTATCGTATATATTCACCATAGAATACCATACAGCTCCAAGGGGAATTATTACTCGATATTTCAAAATTCCCAGTTATATCGATATTCATATATAAAATCCTTTTATAATATAAATATATATTTATAAATTTCAAAGGAATTCCATAGCGACTTTTCTAAATTTTGATTTGGGCATAAATCAAAATCTGCACAACGAAATTCCAAATTTTCTCTTCCATTAGAAAAATACACTTCATCAGCTCTGAACATTTCTTGTTTCACAGAAATCCGATTTCAGATGGACCCTGTATATTCAGTTGAAGTTCGAATCGCCAAATAGCGAACTACCACGCCATTTCTAGCTTGATTTTAATTATATTATAATTCTACATTCAAACTGCCATTCAAATAATATATTCATTATTTTAGTTCAATTCTAAACTGAATTAAATATCACAGATGATCCAATTCACACCATATTGTGAATTCCACTATTTCTGATTATTTCAGAAATTAAATATATTATTATATTATTTATTTTAATTAATTATTCACTATAATTTAATTCTGGTCATTTTAAATAACTAAACCATTATTTAAACAAACAAATAAATTATTTATATACCGTAAGAATACGGATCGTTACATTCTTCCCCCCTTAAAATAATTTTGTCCTCGAAATTGCTAAGGTAGAGAACCTACCCTATTGACTAGTACAAATTTATTTGTTTACTTACCAACTTTAATTTCAACCGAACCAATTTAATTTCAATTAAAATATTAATTAATTCTTACTAACGAAAATTTTCAAAAATCCTGAAAATTTTCTAACACTCTAAATTTTCGGAAAATTTAGCTAGCACCTCCTTTGTACCAGTCAATAGTTCAAACCACATCTCACCTCTCTAGGCCCTTTCCTTTCAAAAAGAAAATCAAAAAGCCAAGCGGCTTGCCTATTCGGCACATAAAACCTCATATGGAATTTTAAACATGTACCTTTTTGTCGGGTATATCATCATATCCTTTCCATCTGCTACTTTGTCAGCATACACAAATGCCTTTCCAAACAAAATTCCAATTTTTTTCCACAAAACCAAATCATTCACGTGTCCAAGCCAAATTCCATTTCAAACCAAAGTTCCATTCTTGATTCCAACTCCTAACTCATCAATCCAATACCATTTCAGATTCCTATCTCACAATTCAAAATCTGATTCCACTTGATATATCATATTCCAATTCAATTTCCAGTTAATTGATTTCAATTCAATTATAGCTTGCTTCCACAAATTTCTGCTTAAATTTTTTTTGTACAAACAGTCCCTCCTGGGATTATTTTAACAGTTTAGCCCTTTCAAAAATCAAATATTTCTTTTTAGGATTCAAAACAACTTGTTTTCTCAAAATAATTCAACACAAAATCTTTGGTAGTAATCCGTCACTTAGAACTCGAAAATGAACACTGATGATGTGGCCAGCATCACCAGAGTTATTTTCCAGCTATCGAAGTGAGTTCAATACTTTATCACTTATCAAAATCATATTTAATCATTTCCATTTTGAAAAACATTTCAAAATATCATTCACGATGCTTGTAAAACAAATTTTAAAATCTCCCAGAATCTTAAAATTCTGATATATTTAATCCAACTCAAGTTATAAACAATTGTTCAACATTTAATTCCAATTCTGATTCTAAATTCAGATTTACTTCATCTTATTTCATATATTATATTCATATGAATTTGGATTGGTTATTTACATAACCATTCCAATTTATAATCTCATTCGATTACAACCAATATATCCTATAAATATTATAATAATTCCAATATAAATTCTTTATATCAGAATATAATTTGGGTAAAATTATTCCATTTACCCTCTTTTTCAAAACATACTGTGTCGGTTCATCGTATTCGAGTGTTTAGAAACTCCTACCGATGCAGTGGATCAAACTGATCAATCAGAACCCATAAACAACTCAACCAATAAATCTCCACAATATAAAACATTTTTTTTATAAAATCTACAAATACGTTCACTCGTATATATACACTCAACTCAATCTAGGGTATTATTAACCTCATCTCTACTGAGTCACGCCACAGAGCCAAGGTAATCACTTAACCTTCAGCTCTGATACCACTGTAACGAATTAGGTTTTCGACTCCGAAAATCAACATACAACTGCCATGTTGACTATTCCGACATCAGAAATACCTGATCATTAATAGAAAGAAATTAGAGGGTGAGAATAGATAAGATAGAAAAAATTAGAATAGAAGAAGAAGAAGACCACCACAGCATAGAATCAGAGTAATACGAATCTCACAGCGGAACGAATAAAATATAATATATAACATAACTTTGCAATAAAACAGTATATATATAATAACATTATCAGAGTACAACACTTACACACAGCAGAGATAACAATAGCTATATAATCTGAAACACCCCACCTCCGTTAGGGTCACTCTCAAAGGGAATGCCCTAATTTTGGTGGAGGTTTATAAGTACAAGTCACAGATATACAAGACAGATATAAGAACACATATTTGTAAACAGCGGAAGAACAACAAACTTTATTTCATAAAGTCAAATACGTGTTACAACAACATCCTTTCCAAAAACATAACATAACACTTCATAATCTGTCTTGAGTACATTATTTTTAAAGAAGCATAAATAAAACATAGACAAACTGCCAAAGCCCCATAGTGGATTGTCCAAAGCCATAGTTCAAAACAGGAAAGTCCAAGCAATACATTTCTCTTCTTCAAGCTGGATGTTGAGGTTGATCAAGCTGCTGTATTCCCTCCCTGAGGACCTGGGGGGGGAAACGGAAGAAAGAAGACGAAAGAAAAATAGAGTCAGACATAAAGCCTGAGTAAGTCTAGTACTACTTTGTCTATGAATAAAGAACTGGGTATGATAAGTAAAACAGGAAGTGGGCAACATTATAAACTTGGTCAAGTTATCTAGGGTCGAATATACTATCGTACCCCGAATTAATCTCTGAACCCACATAAACTAGTTTCCAATTTGCACCCCAAAATCAGGGTGAGGTGATCCATTCTACGATGATCGGCTCCTACTCGCATAGTTACATGTGTCTTACGGCCCCCGATGTCTGTAGTTACCTATGCTGGTCCCACCATGGGGTGTATCAAGTCCCATAGTGGCAACCCGACACAACCTTGGAGTGCAAAGGTATGCTACTGGTGTCCAGTGCTTTATTTTTCTGCGCCGGAGTGCGTGCACGCCCGCACACCGTTAGAACCTACACTGCTACCCCACCGCCGTCGATTTGACCTCTTACAATCAGCCCAGTAATCGTGCCCCACCCTGCCTAGTTTCAGGGTATCCTGATACACCTTCTAGGGTTACTGCTGAAAAGGGTCCCCCGTTACTAGGTTTTCTATCTCTAGCCAACATGCTAAGTTGGTTAAGTGTTTCCTAACCTAACCCCACCAGTCCGTTTAGTTTAGCATGTTCCATTTTGATTAAGTCTTTAGTCCACTTAATCCTAACAATCCTGACTCAGCCTTAATTGTCTTATTAAGGCCCTGACCTCTCACATTAGACAGGTATTGTTGTGGCTGCCTGTTGCCGGTTGGTTCCGGGCAGTCTTACGCCACAACTCAGTCTAACCTCGGGTCCTTGCTGGGCTCCATGTTTAACCTCCCACATTGGATAGGTATTGTTGTGACTACTGGACAGCCGGGCGGTTCCGGGCAGGTTTACATCACAACTCAATCCAACCTCGGGTTAAACACATCGTATTTTCTACATTTACATATCTTGTCATTCTTCTTTATTTATATGTAAATATTTGCGGCCCATTATTAAGTTAATGGTGTAAAGATCACACCAATCACGGGCCCAACCCATACTTGAATTTGGGCCCTTCTATTTTATATTTTCATTCATTAATTAAACTTTACCCAACGTTATTTTCCCCCGTTTTACACGTCCGTTCATATATATTGGGCTTAGCCTTTTAAAGCCCAATTTAGCCATGCGAAAAGGGGAGGCTTATGGCGTATACACAAAGAGGGGAAAGTGAGCGCATGAACTTGCATATGACGTTGGAAAATTACATAATAGAAATTGGTGTACTTGCATAGTGGTGACATGTATTTTGGTCATAAAACATAGGTGACATAAATCAAGGCATGTAAACTTGCATAGGGTTAACTACAACATGAACCTATATTCTTATTTAGGCATAATGTCAAACATAAGCATGGCCTAAATATTTCTTGCATAAACATGGCATATTGTCAAACATAAGCATGGCATAAAATACTTCTAGCATAAACATAGCATAATTCAACTTAATCATGTTTTAAGCCTAATAACATAACGATGGTATAAACATACTTATGCATAAATATTCCTAAACATGGTGTTTGCTTTAAACTTGCAAAAAGGGATTTTTGAGTCTAACCTAGCCATGTCATCATATAATCCTTTAAAACAAGATAGACTTAATAACGGATTTCAATTATGCCAAATATCATTCCTAGCCATATTCATAAGTTTGTAAAAGCATGACTTAATGCATGGATTATGGTGTCAAAATTCTACATAGTTTCATATGAACTATAATAACCAAACTTGTTTCAATTACTTGCAAAACGATTTATGCACAAAATATACATCATAATGGCATAATAACAAAGCCTCAAATTTGCATGAATTTCAATTAACTACATACATGTAGCTTCAATATAGATTACACAATTTGCGCAATATCCCAAACGTTTATTTGCATAGAACTACCGCATGTAGTTCTTTATAATGAATAATATAATTCAAGAGTATCCAAACGTATATAAATTGATAAGAACGTACAAATATGAATTACTTCCATTGCCACAATTCAAGCATACACATCAACACAGTTGTTTATTATACCAAAGTAATACTCTACTTACAATGGTTTGATGAATTCTCTAGTTTAGGGATTGAAGACGCAAATTCCTTTGTTGAATTGATTAGCTTTAGGTTGCTTGAATTGCTTTAGGCCTTAGAACTTTCTCCCTAATCCTCTCTTTAGTTGGCGGCTATTCTTTGTCGTTCCTCAGCAACATGGCGGCTATAATCTTATTTTGAATGAATAGATTAGGGTTTAGTCTAGGGTTGTTTATATAGAGGTTAGGAATTGATTAGGACCCTTGATGTTGCTAGGTTAGATCATAGCCATTCATTAGGAAGAGAGACCAATAAAAACCCGCCACCTAGCCCTAATGACAAAGCAGACCACAGAAATTCGACCACACACCGACCTGGCCAGCCAGGTTGACTGGGCTCGACCAGGTCGACACCCCTGTCGACAGGGCTGTCGACAGCCCTGTCGACATGGGTAGCCCAGGTCGACAGCCCAGTCGACCTGGGTGGCCCAGGCGGCGCTTTTCTGGCCCAATGGGCCCCACTTCGGAATATTTAATTATTTTAATCTGTTTGAATTTTAAATTTAATTCAAAACTTCCGAAGGCCATATCTTCTTCATACGGACTCCGTTTTTCGAAAACTCGGACTCTATTTCGCGTATTTTTCCGAGACGAACGCAATGGCGTATCCCGTTTCCCTTAGTTCTTTGATTTCAGATTAATTATACTTAAATTCGCTAATTTCACAGTTATAGAATTTTCGGGGTGTTACATAATCCAGAAGCCTCCTGCTTCAAGCTCCTCCAAAAATAACTTGACTGCCCGTACAAATTTGGGCACCCAAGAGTTTAGGGAAAACAAAACAAAATAAACTCTGGGTCAGTCATGGGACTGGTGTGAGTAAACTCAAATAATTTTTGTTTAACTTTTCAAAAATCCTTTTCAAAAGAAAAGGTAATCGTAAGACCGATCCACACATAAACACTAACGGTTTTTACCTTACGATAACCCAAAACAGTTTGGAAATCAATATTTTTCTGATATTACAATAGTATCTAATCACAAGTAATTAACAATCTAGCAGAACGCTTGCATCTCACGTTCCACGTATATAGTGTACAAATAAAACCGAGGGCGCTTATTGGAGATTGGATTCCGACTATGACAAGGTACGGGACCACCTACCGATAGTGTATCTCTAGAGGCAAATACACTGGGTTCAACAAGAACGTTTTGCAACCCGGCCCACACATGATCGACCACTCATTTCGCTTGAGTGTATCGAATGTATACCACCACTCATTTCTGTTATTTCCCGGTTGATAAGGCTTGAGGTCATAACGTATCTTTGATACACCTGACCACCATTCACTTTGAATGCCACATCGTCATACCCGCCAAATCACAAAATGTTTTCCCTAAAAATACCACGGGTATAAAGCTAAGTTAAACGAATTCCTCCGCCACCAAACGTAAGTACGTTTGAAGAGATCAACTTATGTGATCCGTTAGATATACTTTGTCAGACATTCGTCCATTCACGTTTGTCCTGGGACTGGGCAAACCGAAGGCACTATTCCGTAAACAGGATAGCCCTTGCATAACTCCGTCTTCAATTATCTTCATCATATTTGATTGCAAAACTAACATCCATACAGAGTGGTTTTCAGATAATGAATCTGATCCTGGTCTCTCCGTATTGACGATGGAAAAAGGTCAAAAACTTTGATAGTCGGTGATTTAACTATCAAAGAAAAATAAGTGTACAACCAACGATCTTATTTCCAAATAGAAATTCGATCAATCATCAATCAACATTTATCTCTTTAGTTCATCAGTTTATTTATTTCCTATTTCCATATATTCAACATTTCTTATTTTCTAAATTTAGGAAATATACGTTATCATTCATTGGAAAACATTTTCATCTCTGTTTCACGTATCACTGTCATTCCAGTATTCTTTCTCATCAACATTTCATTTTCTTTGATTAGAAAATATCTCTGATTGTATTTGGAAAATGTTTCCGAAATTTATACATTTGATTTAAACAGATGTCTAAATAAAACATCGCTAAGCCAATTTAAACCATTACACTCATTAACTAAATTAACTTAACCAATCTTCACTATCGAACCTTACCCACCCCTTAGTTAAAAACGAAGTCAATCAAGTTGAGGTATAATTACCTCTCAGACCTTAACTGAACAATGATTTTAAAACAACGATTTTAACTATAGCTTTATAATTCCTTTCTTCTTAAATATCCCACTTCAAAATGTAACTTTTATTCCTTAATTTAATTAAATAACTAAACCACTAATTTATTAATAAATAAGTAAATCTTGATAAAAATGGAAAGTAAATATTACTTTCTCGAATTTGATAAAATCAAATCCAATGTATAATTATCTTTTTTGAATAATCTCTATTCGATAGCTCCTTTTCGAATAAACTATATTTGATAACTCTTTCTTCGAATAACTATATTCGATAATCTCTCTTCGAATGATTTACATTCGATTAACTCTCTTCGAATGATTTACATTCGATTTACTCTCCTCTAATTATTTACATTCGATAAATCTCCCTTCGAATAAACTATATTCGATTAACTCCTTCAATTCTATTCGAATAAACTATTTCGAATAACTCCTTTAATTCTATTCGAATAAACTATTTCGAATAACTCCTTTGGATTAACTCATTTGGATTAACTTGGTTTGATTAACTCATCTTGACTAACTCAACTCGATTAACTCAACCTGAATAACTTACTTGATTAACTCAACTTATCTAACACAACTTATTTAACTCAACTTATTTAACTCCTATCGAATAACTAATATTCGATTAACTTACATTCGAATAACTATGTCTGTTTTAACTTTATTTCGAATGGATAATATTCGATTTAACTCCATTCGCTTGACTCTAGACGCAGCGATCACAATGGTTACGCCTGATTCCCTCAGGAAACATCCGACCACTGTAGGCTATCTGCAGCCCTGCGAATTACGCTAGCAGTCGTACGAAATGGCAACTCCTCCTGAATAACAATGTTTGACTAACTCTATCTCAAATAACTATATTCGATCAACTCTAATTGAATAACTAATATTTAATTTATCCTAATTCGATTAGCTATGTTCAATTAACTATATCTGGTTAACTCTAACTGATTAACTCTAACTGATTAACTCTAACTGGTTAACTCTAACCGATTAACTCTAACTTGTTAACTTTAATCAATTAAATCTAATCAATTAACTCTAACTCTAATCGATTAATTCTAACTCTAATCGATTAACTCAAACTCAAATCGATTAATTCTAACTCTAATCGATTAACTATAATTCAATTAACTCCTTTGATTTAACTCTATGTCCATATTCTGTTCCAAATATCGATGTTGAAATCGATTCTTACTTCTCTATATAAGTCCCGACTTATATATTCTATTTGTAACGACCCAGAAATTTCGACGATTGGAATATACGATTAATTAAAGAATTTACTATTAATAATTAATTTATATCGATATTTTGAATTAAAAATCAAATATATTGTTGTGTGTATGGATTTAATTCGATTCAGAACATTGGTTGATAATTAAATATTATTGTTGAATATTTGGATTTAGTTTTGTTGAATATTCGAATTGGGTTTGAAATTCGATTGGAAAATATAAATGATTTTTATTTAAAAATAAACGTTGTTAACATTAAATAATTGGAAATTTTATTTGTTCAAATATATGAAAAATGGTATAGATATGTGTGTATTTGTTTATATTGAGAAATTGAATCTAACATTGCAGATTTAGAAACGAACGGAGTTGTTGTGTGAATAAACGATGAACCGATAAATAATTTGAAAATAAAAATAATGTTTACAAACAGAGTCGGATTACAACCGAATATAATTTTATTGAATTCAGAATGTTGAAACGAAGGGGTACATATATTTTTTGTCGCATTTGGAGATTTTGTGGACGGTGCGAAGTTAGAACGTTACGTGTAAATTGGTGGTACGAATTAATATTAAATTAATTTTAAATATCACCTTCCTCAGATAATTTTTCTCTGACCTATTTTATAGACGCACAAATACCCTATAATCAACGATGGAACATCGTTCTTATCTCCAATAATTTTCCCCTATAAAATAATCCATAGCCGAAGCATAAATGGCAAAAGGAAGAACTCATTCTTCTTTTCAGTTTCATGGCTCCTTAAAAAAAATCCGTTCTATTTCCTAATTCAACAGTAATGGACGAAATCTTTATTTCTATTTCCAAATCAAAAGCAAAGATCGGGTTTTCCCCAAATTAAATTCCCCTAAAGAGAAATCATTTATTCGCTGTTCCCCTTAAAAAAATTGAAATCAGCACCACCTGAAGCCAATTCGCCACCGTCGAAGTCTCCAAGCTGCTGCCCTTCTTGCCCGAAGCCCACCGAGCCACCGTTGTCCTTCAGTTCTCGGTGTCGCCGTTCAAACCAGCGGCTGACCTAAAAATCGAAGTTTGACCCAATTCTGCTAGACCGTCTTCGAACCTAGCCAAGACACAATTTCTTCGGCTACCCAAGGTGAGTTTTGTTTAAAACTCACGATTTACTTGGATTGAAGTAGATTAACGTAAGGTAATGGTTGATTTCTGTGATAGAGTTGTGATTGCTGTTTTGATTTTCTGATTCTCACTTGTGTGATTTTGTTCACCAGTATCAAACACTGAAACCATTTGTCTCACTATATTAGCATTACTGAAACCATGTTGAACTACATATATGTATCTACATATACAAATCGAACTGCACATGTATATCTCACATGAACTGAACATGTTAATGTTAACCTGAAACTTGCATGAACCATTGTTTTACTGGAAGGAATCTTGCATGAAACCATTTTGAATTGTTTATGCTGAAACCATTTTGAACTATTTATGTTGCATTATTACCTTTGCTGGGAGATTCCCTTTGTTGCCAATTAGCTGTTACAGCACCTACTGGCATGCGATTTTTCTTACTACTAGCCTCATGCATGCAACCGTATTTTCTGCTGTTCAAAGTGTACAGTAAATGCTTTTACTTAGAAAATGATTTCAAAATGTGTTGTAAACGCTTGGAAAAATGATTTCAAAGTGTACAGTAAGTGATTTTAAAGCATACAGTAAATGATTTCAAACATAATATAATATCTCGTCCAAGTTTTCAAGGCAATTGTTTTTATTTGGCATTGAATTTAGAGTGTACAGTGAATTTTATTCATTTACCTTATGAGATATCCATGCATACATGTTTAGATCAATGTTTAAATAAGTATTTTATTTTTCTTGGTAACATTTGTTTTCTTCTGGAAATATTGCCAGTCAAATGTGGTATGAATTAGCTGAACCGTTGTTCATGCTTTGCTAAAATGAAAAAAAAAACATATTGTTTATTGAAATGAATCAGCTGAATCGTTCACTGAAATAAACATGTTGAACCCCCATAAATGATACATGCTGCTACATATTGCTTATAACTGTTCAACTCCTTTCTCACCATTCTTTTTTTTGCTGATACCATATTGACACTAAGAAACATTTGTTTGCAGATACTATATTGACACTGAGAAACATTTGTTCATGCTAATACAAACATTGGTTGAGTCTGCACTGACCTGCTTGTGTACATGTAACCTGATTTGAAAAAAAAATTAAAATAAAATGCTAAATTGGATGACATTAACCACCTTGATGTTTTTTTAGTCCCTGCGTTTGTTGGCACACGCTGGAACTAACACCTTACATTGTATACGCATTGTTACTATATCTTGGAAAATTTGGCATTTTTCTATGTTATTAACCACTAAACTATTGTATAAAACAAGTATGCACTATTATATATGTGCTTATTTGTTTATACCTGTAGCTGGATACACATTATAACAGTGCAAACTTCATTGCTCCCTTTATACAAATTTATGTTGTAATGCACCAGTGAAATATACACCCATGCTTTGCTTAAAACTGATGGTGTACCCTGCTTTCCTAAAGCACATGTTCTTTTTACATTGTGTATTTCCGTTCATATATGAACAGTTCCGTAAAACTGACATTGTGTCATCAATTTGCATCCATATAGTATTTTTCATGCACATATTATTACATTAATCTGCATCCATATAGTATTTGCTATGCTCATATTATCATATTAACTTGCCATGCTCATTTGAAAACTTTTCACTGTTTTGACTCAAGTATTCATGTTAAACCATTTGCTGGTTCATGCAATGACTTGTAATAACCCGGAAATCTGAGCCAATTTAAAAATTTTATTTTGGCAATTTTAGCGAATTTTGAATATTTAAAATGAATTATTTTAAATAAAAACGACGAGAAATTTATTTTGAATTGAATTCGAACGTATATATTTATTAGATTGTCATTGGAATATAAATATTTATTTTAAATTATAAAGGGAATTGAAAACGGCGCGGTAGTTCGATAATTCGATTTCAAACTTCAAAATGAATGTACCGGGTGCAAAATAAACCGGATTTTAGTGAAACCAAAAATATTTGAATCTAATTGAGAATATCTTTCCAACGAATCCGAAATATTGAAATTTCATAGCGGGGATAAAAAGATATGTCCAGTTGAAATTTGAGAATAGTCGCTATGGAATTCTGGCCCTTAAAAATGGCCATTTCGCAAACGACCTCAGTTTTCGACGAAACCACTTTTGTTGGATCCGTGATGACTAGTTATTGCTAGGTTTCAAATTTCATAATTTTTCGAATTAATATGTGAGCGTGGCAAAAGAAAACGCGTTTGACCAGTTTCAGTTGATTTTAATCAACTGGAAAATGGACATTTTTCAAACGGTCTCAGAATTCGATGAAACTAGTTTTGTTAGGACCGTATCGTCAATACGAAGCTAGAAAATATTTTTCTGGAATTTTTCGAGTTAGTATGTGGCCCCAGTAAATTGAAATGTACGTTTAAAATAGAATATATATTTTTAAATTTTGATTTAAACTAAAACTGATCGAAATGATAGAATTGGCTAGCGGGACATATCCCATTGTGTTCGAAATGGGGGTAATTAGCTATGGACGATAGTCGTTGGGTTTGATTTCGTGTTCGAATTAAAAAATTACCTTTTTGAATTTAATAAAAAAATAAAATTATAAACACCCCCCTCCTTTACCTCTTGCCAAGTCAACCCCCCTTTCCCTTATCGTTCAAACGGAAAGAAGAAGAAAAAAATCACGAAGACCCTCCAGCCCGTAACCCTCAATTCCCGACGCCCCCTCCAATGTGTGCCACCGCCCAGGCAGCGCCTCACCCTTCCACCGACTTCCGCCTGCCACCCTCTCTCTCTTCTCCCTCCAGCCTCATCCTTCCTCTTCGTGAAAGCCCGTCGTTTCGTTGCCAATCGCCGCTTCCTCAGGCGATCGAGTTCGACCAGAGGGGGGTCAGTAGGTGCGGCTCGTGAAGGACAGCAGCGTGGCAACCTCCGATCTGGCGCTAGCCCCCTATAGCGATCGCAAAGTTGAACCCTAGCCTTGAACGCTCGCGCGACAGTGACTATCGAGGTAAACAGAGAAAGGTAATTGCTTTATTTAAATACAACATTGTTTTTAAAATCAGTTTTAAAATATATAATAGCATAAATAAAATCAGTTTTTTTTATATAATAATTTTGTAATATAAAATGGCATATAGTTTTGAAATATAAAATGCCATATTGTTTTGAAATGTAAAATGGCATATAGTTTTGAAATATAAAATGCCATATAGTTTTGAAATGTAAAATGGCACATGGTTTTGAAATATAAAATGACATATTAAAAATATGAATTTTTATATTATAGAAAGTATAAAAATGCGATTTTTATATTATATAGATGATAAAAAAATCGATCTTTATATATGAAGTAGACTTATAAAAATATAATTTTTATATAGAAAGGAAGCGTTATAAAAATATAGGAAGAAGAAATAAAAATATGATTTTTATTTATTGAATGAAGTGATAAAAATATAATTTTTATTATAAACAGCGTGAAAAGAACTGCCTTGGAATTGCAAGTGGATCGAAAAGGATCAACAGTTCAAAAGCAAAGAACGGCGGAGTGGAACCCTCTGTGAGAACTTCTCACCTTTAATTTAATTTTTCTAGTTAAAAATATATACTAGGATGCAGACGGTGTTTAGTAGCACCCGACACCCGTCGTCCACAGACCATGGACGGCTTGTATGCTTGTTTGTTTGATTTTGATGTGTAGTTGATTGTGTGATGTGATGTGAAATGAAATAAAATATTTATATAGTTAAAAATATTTTATAGTTAAAAATAGAATTTTTAACGTGTATATGTAAGGAAATAAAAATAAACAAATCGGACGATTTGTTTATATACACACATTTGACTGATATTGATTGGGACGATAAATTTTACACATCGCCCAACTGCACAAATAAAATCTGTGTTTGATTGTTTGAAAACCCCACACGAGTATTGGGGTGAATATTTATATCGATTGATGGACAGACTGTTATAAGCGTTGAATATTTATATTTGATGCTTATACAGTGTAGAATGCACTTTGGATGATGGTTGATTATTCATCGTTGTTATTGTATACATGTGTTGTAGAAAATCCATATAATTAACATTATATGGTAATTGATTAGGCCTCATTCCAGTTTTGAAAAAGAAATATTTGAAAAAGAAATATTTGAAATAGAAATATTTGAAAAAGAAATATTTGAAATAGAATATTTGAAAATAGAAATATATGAAGCCGTGTTGATTAGATTGACGCCATTTTGACGTGAACGATATTTATATCGATTTTATACATTTTATAATGAATATCGAATGTGATTTCAAAATCTGATATTTTGAAAAGAAATGAATTCGAATTGAAATCGAATAGAAATGAATTCGAATAGAAATGAATTCGAATTGAAATTGAATAGAAATGAATTCGAATTGAAATCGAATAGAAATGAAATCGAATTGAAATTGAATTGAAAACGAACTGAAATTGAATTAGAAATCAATTTGAATTGAAATCAATTTGAAATGAATTTAAAACGAATTTATAAGGAAAAATTCAATTTTGATTTGAATTTGAAATGAAGTTAAAATAGTTTTGAAAACGAATTTAAAATGATTTATATAATACGTTTTGAATTGAAATCGACGAAGTATATATTATATATATTATATATATAACATAATGACCTAAATAGAACACGCCGCGCCGCGGCAGTTCGCGAATTTCGACCATTGACTTCGAACGGATATTGCGGGAGATCCGACCGTCAGATTCTCCTGAAACCTGAACCGTTGGGTTCGTATCCAAAATAGCTATCTAACGAATATTAGAAATTTGAAATCTAACAGTTGGATTTGGAATTATGTCCAAATCAAATTTGGAAAAGGT
Source organism: Allium sativum (assembly GCA_030737875.1). NCBI lineage: Eukaryota > Viridiplantae > Streptophyta > Magnoliopsida > Asparagales > Amaryllidaceae > Allium > Allium sativum. The sequence goes on from CM060915.1 coordinate 707,651,108, forward strand.
CGCTGTAAGTATAGTTCGATGGCCATTGATGGAAATCAACTGTGCGGGCCTTGATAAAATTATTAAAAATAGTAATAATTTGTGTAAAATCATAAGAAATGATTTGTGAAGATTTGGGATGAAAAACTCCATATTTGAAAAGATAAAAACAGATTTTTATCGAAATGAACTAGTTTTGAACTAGAATTATAATTCTATTTATTTTTAAAATAAATAAATTGAATTTGAAAAATGGTTTTGAAGGTAACTAGAATTTCCAATAATTGAATTGGAATGGATTTGAATCGAAATCGTCTACGGATTATTTCGATGTTGGATTTCGTGATTATACAGATGTTGCTATGGAAATTTGAAAGATATAAATATATATATATCGTTATTTCCAATACGATATTTGTTGGTCGTAGAATTTGATATTGAATATAAGCCGATATATTTTCTATTCAGAGCCTTGTATTTAATATCAAATGTGATTTAGGTTTGTCGTGAATGGTGTCTTCATTAACACTGTTCTTGAACCCAGTTGAGAAAAAGATTAAATCTTTTTATTTAGATTTAATGATGTGTACCAATTAAATAATATTTAATTGGAATTGAATTGATATTGATTTTTGGGTTTATCGTGAACAGTGTTTTAAATAACACTTGTTCTTTAACCCGATAATTAATGGAATGTGATTTTGGGTTGTCGTGAGCGGTATTTTCAATAATACTGTTCTTAAACCCAAAGGAGTAAAGAAAATCAGAAACTAACTGGAGGTTAGTTAAGTTGAATGGTTTCTTGGGTATTGATCTGATGTTGGTTTCGGCCTTCGGGGTTAATACTTGGGGAATTGCTCACTTGCTAATTTACGGTTAGGGACTGATTGAAATGTAATATGATTTTGGGTTTATAGTGAACCGTGTTTTAAATGACACTGATTCTTTAACCCAGTTAAAGATTAAAACTAAGTGGAGTTTTAATGAATCTTTAATTAGATTGAAATGATCGAAAATGGAGTATCACCAGTTTTGCTCCAGGCGATAGTTAAATCTTTAATTAGATTTAAACGTGAAATGGTAATTAAATTTACCGATAACACCGTGGTGTTAGATATGAAGTAAGACCCGTTTTACTTCATGGGATGAATAGGTTGGGATTGGGAAATTAAAACAAACGATTACTTCGGTAAGGTTCGTTAATCCCGACTAGTTTGAATTGATATTCAAAAGTAGATTAAAGAATAAATTTAAAGGATTTATCTTTGATAAAATTAATGGGAACCTTTCCCTATGAATGTGAAATTTAGAAACTAACTGTCGGTTAGCTAAGCAGAATGGTTTTCTGGATATTGATCTGATGTTGGTTTCGGCCTTCGGGGTTAATATTTGGGGAATTATTCTCTTGTTAATTTACGGTTAGTGACTGATGAATTGGAATGAGGCGTATGTTGTGTTTGTGTAACGCTTGTTTATAATATACGCGAGTTATTCGGAAAGACCGGGTTTATCCCATTCTAAATAACTGATAAGACGATAAGTCGAAGATGAAGACGGTGGTCGAAGACCGGAGGTCTTCACGTCGTTTGGGTGATTACTGATGATCTTGATTGGGATGTACACCTAAGAAGATGGAAACAATTGGTGATCGTCCAGACGTACTTGGAGATCGATGGATATGCGGGGTACTAGGTGCCTCCGGTTTCGTTCAGACCCAGAACGGACTTGTAAATGGACTGTGTGTCTGACATTGGATTTCATTCTATGTGATTGATATCGGTTGCATGGAGTGGTTTGCCTGTGTGGCATGCTAAGATGCAAATGAGCAAGGCTTCTGTTGAAAAGCAAAGTCTTGTGGTTGATGATCAAAGCACGGCCTTTGTAGTGTAGCTTTGTGTAACGTTGAATCGCGAGCCTCACACCCCGGTCGTGAACTAAAAACGGGAGAAGGACCTCAGGGAGGACATGCGTTTCTTTCTAGCTAAAAGTGGCGTCAGTGGTTTTACACGCCCTGACGAGTTTGACTTATGTGGTTGTTGCTATTGCGAGGCGCCTCAGTTTGATCGTAAGATCCGGGTCCGATGGAGTCATTTGTTGGCTCACTTACGCCCCAAAGGGCGGGGAAACGCAGTGTTCAGGCATTTTAATCCACATCGGTGGACCGGCCCTGACGATCCAAGGGCCCACCTGAGTCTGGGTCCTGAGGCTCGGATTAGACAGTCTCGAATCGGTAGAGGACTATCTTTTGCCTCTGTTTCACAGACGGAAATCCAATTTCCAAATACATGACATTTGCGGTTTTATTTGTAGAGCCTAGTATGGCGACATAGTGGGATGGGGCGCTTATGCCATCTATGATTGATACTTATGATTTGAAGTCGTTTTATACACTATGCACTTATAATAGTATCAAATGATTTGTTTTAAACGTATCGAGCATTCTTGGCTATTATAAGGTAAAAACCCTATCCTCCGGCTTGCGTTGCATTGTGTGATGGGAACTGGGTCTTATAATAGCTTCATTGTTCTTTATTTAGCATTGCGCTGTTGTTTTATGCACTGGTGTTCTTGGGAGGAAACCCGTTCCGTGTTATACGGCGTGGTCCCTTGATTTACCTAACTTTAAAATAAAGATTAATAACTGTTTTAGTTCTCACACCAGTCCCATGACTGACCTGGAGTTTATTGTTTTAACCTAAACTCTGGGTGCCCTTATTTTGACACGGGCAGCTAGTAGTTTTGGTTTTGCAGATTTATATTCACAGGATCCTGGTTTACAGCTGGAACGATATCCGGAAAGCTTTGTATCCGTATATCTCCTTCTAGTTGTGTATTGTATTATTTCCGCTGCGATGTATTTAAATGTAATTTAAATCTCTGATATTTCTGTGTAATATTCATTCATACTCTGTATATTCTTGTATTCTGATGGAATTGTTGTAATAAACAATGAAATGTTCTTCTGTCTGCGTTCTGATGTGGCTTGTTCTCGAACTATCCGCGCTTTCCTCACCGGGGAAGTTACGGGTTTTTACATGACTAGATGCCGTACTCAAATTCATGTTAAGCTAGGAGCCTGAATGCATTCATGTTTGATCCCTAAATACATTCATATTAAACCCTTTGCCGTTATTCAAAAACTTAGTGCTACACTCATTTCCTTTGTGCTCACCCTGTTCTTGAAATTGAAATTACTGATTTTCCTTTTATTTGGCTACATCAGTATTGCCATACTGCACTTGATATTTGTTGTGTCCATTATATATACACGACTGTGCATATGTGAGAGTGAGTGTGTTGTGCTTGTGTAGTTGAGGGAACTTAAACATCCTGTCTTAAGTTTTTGAACACAGCTGTTTAATGTAGCATACATATTTTGTAACGACCCGGATTTTGAGCGACTTTGGTTATCGACATAAGCTCGATGTCGATAACCAAAACATCGAAAAATCCCGGTAATTAATGAAAAAAATTAGAAGGTTAGAATAGATAAGATAGAAACTTAGAATAGAAGAAGAAGAACACAACATCAGAGTAACACGAACCTCACAGCGGAACGAATAACATATAATAGATAACATAACTTTGAAATATAACAGTTATGTATACAATAGCACTTAATTATCAGAGTACAGCACTTACAACACAGCGGAAATAAACTATAGCTATATGATCCAGAAGCCTCCTGCTCCAGCTCTTCAAGTATATCTGTAAATTCCTGACTACTTGACTGCCCGAACAAATTTAGGCACCCAAGAGTTTAGGGAAAACAAAACAAATAAACTCCGGGTCAGTCATGGGACTGGTATGAGTAAAACAGTTTAAACAGGTATATGAACAAGTAAACGATATCTCATAAGACCACGCCGCAGAACGGAACGGGTTTTTCCCTTATGAGAATCCAAAATATCCTTATATCAAAAACCTTTTGATATTATAATAATGTCTATGTACAAATAGATATCAACTAGCAGAAACGCTTTCATCTCACGTTCTACATATATAGTATACAATCAAAATCGCAAGCACGTATTGGATAATGGATTTCCAACTATGACAAGGTATGGAACCACCTTCCGATCAGTGTACTCTAGGAACGATGCACTGGAGTTCAACAAGAACATCTTGTAACTTAGCCACACATGACCGACCACTCATTTCGCTTGAGTGTATCGAATGTACATCACCAACGGTTGGGATCAGCAACCGTTCCCGTATATATATGGGACAGCATTGATAGATTTAAGAAACAAATGAATATTCTCTAGATAGGTGATTATACACCCTACTTCGGTGCGACCGACTTAGCCATGCTGCCTGCCCGATTTCTGTCATTTACCGGATGATGAGGCTAGAAGCTACGCTTTATCATCACATCGGATTCACTTCGAATGCCACATTGTTAGGTCCATCGAAAATCACTAATTGACGTCTACAACCATACATTACGTGTCAGCTAAAAGAAGTTTCCTTCTCCGCTTCCACTCTTGGTACGGTTGAAGAAATCAATGTACGTGACCTCTCTGGAAATACTCTGTCAGACATTCATCAACACAAGTCATCCTCATTCACTTAGAATGTCACATCGTCATACCCGCCAAATCACAAATTGACTTATCCAAAAATAACACGGGTATACAGCTAAGAGAAACGAATTCCTCCACCACCAAACGTGAATACGTTTGAACAGATCAACTTACGCGATCCATTGGATATACTTTGTCAGACCTTCGTCCATACAAGTTGTCCTGGGACTGGACAAACCGAAGGCACTATTCCGTATATCCATCTTAGTCACTGTTATCTAAGACTTATACAACAGCCCTTGTATTTTACTCCGTCTTCAATTATCTTTGGCATATATGATTCACAACGCTTATGCCAATACAGAGTTGTTCTTCGGATAATAATCCAACCGGTCTCTCCATATTAACAACGTTAAAATGGTCAAAACTTCGATAGTCTGTGAGTTAACTATCAAAGAAAAACAAGTGTGCAAACAATGATATTATTTCCAGATGGAAATTATATCGATCAAACATCATTTAACATTAATCTCTTTAATTCATTTATTTACTTATCTCCTGTTTCCCTATATTCTAAATTCTTATTTTCTTTTATCAGAAAACATTTCTGATTCTCGTTTGGAAAACATTTCCAAAACTCCTTTACAATCAAACCTTACCATTTCTTAGTCAAGAAGGAAGTCACTCAAGTTGGGGTATAATTACCTCTCAGACCTTAACTGAACAACGTTATAACTTCGAAATGGTTAAAGTTTATCTTTTAATCTTTAACAACTTCTTTACGCCTTTCTCGGATTCAATTTTACTAATCCACTTCTATATTTAAAACATTGGTTATAACGATAACGTTATAATCCCTACTTTCGAATTATCTAACTTTAATTATAACTTCTATTCTTATTAGTGAATAATTAACCTAACACTTATTTATTTATAAATAAATAAATCTCTATTTAAACACTGGAAAGTATAAGTACTTTCCCGAATTCGATATAATCGAATTTGCCGATTAACTCTCTTCGAGAAATCTCTATTTGATTAACTCTTCTTCGAATAACCTATATTCAATTAACTCCTTCTCGAATAAATGATATTCGATAATCTCTCTTCGAATAACTAATATTCGATAACTCTTCCTTTCCAGATATCTCATATTTGAAAATCTCACTTCGATTAAACTAAAATCGATAACTCCTTTCGATGAAACTAACATCGATAACTCTCACTTCGATCAAACTATAATCGATAACTCCTTTCGATGAAACTAACATTGATAACTCCTTTCGATGAAACTAACATCGATAACTCCTTTCGATGAAACTAACATCGATAACTCCTTTCGATGAAACTAACATCGATAACTCCTTTCGATGAAACTAACATCGATAACTCCTTTCGATGAAACTAACATCGATAACTCCTTTCGATGAAACTAACATCGATAACTCCTTTCGATGAAACTAACATCGATAACTCCTTTCGATGAACTTAACTCGACTATCTTAACTTACTTGGTTCGACCAATTCGATTCGATTAACTAGGCTCGACTAACTTGGTCGAACCACCCGATCAACTCAACTTATTTAACTTAACTTATTTCTCAACCCGATCAACTTGATTAACTCCTATCGAATAACTAATATTCGATTAAACTCCATTCGCTTGACTCTAGATCGCAGCGATCACAATGGTTACGCCTGACTCCCTCAGGAAACATCCGACCGCCGTAGGCTATTTACAACCCTGCGAATTACGCTAGCAGTCGTACAAGATGGTAACTTACCCTGAATACTATGTTTGACTAACTCTGTCTCAAATAACTATATTTGATTAACTCTAGTTCGTTTTAACTCTAATCGATTAAATCTAACTGATTAACTCTAACTGATTAACTCTAACTGATTAACTCTAACTGGTTAACTCTAACTGATTAACTCTAACTGGTTAACTCTATTTGACTAACTCGACTTGACTAACCCCTTTCGAATAACATATTCTATTAACTAACTTTCGAATACCATATTCGATTAACTAACTTCGAATACCATATTCGATTAACTAACTTCGAATACCATATTCGATTAACTAACTTCGAATACCATATTCGATTAACTAACTTCGAATACCATATTCGATTTAACTCCTTTCGAATACCATATTCGATTTAACTCCTTTCGAATACCATATTCGATTTACTCCTTTCGAATACCATATTCAATTTACTTTATTCACTTTATAAAGATTTTGTAACACCCCACGTCCATTAATGTCACTCACAAAGGGAATGCATTAACTTCCATGGAGGTCATAAGTGAATATAGAACAGAGAAATTACAACAAGACAGATAATAAATAGTACTTGGAAATCTAAAACTTCATTTTATTGCAGCGGAAATTAAATATGTCGGTTACATCATAAAACCTTAAATCATAACCAAGTACAACATCCGTCTCCACAAAAACAAAATACATAATCCCATTACAATAAATAGCCATTAAAAAGAAAGATAACAAGCTAGACTTTACTTCTGCAGTCCAAGCTCTCCAAGAGATAAGCGATCCAATTAGACTCCACTAGAACTTGGCCCAACCTGAGGAACTGAAGGGGGAAAAAGATGGAAAAGAGGGGGTCAGACATAAAGTCTGGCGAGTATGATAATTCTACAATACTATTATCAAAATAACTAGACTAAGGCATAAGTTGGAAAACAAGGAAATGTCTATGAAAGAGCAGATTAAGGACATAGACAATCGCTAAAGGCAACGTTATAGGCGCTCCTAAATACTAAAGGATAAACACTATACTGCACCACACCAGTCACCCTAAAGATTGATCCCACTTAGCTTCACTTAGAAACTTTCTTAATGACTTTACGTACTCTTAGCTGACTACATAGGTGCCGCCTGCCCCTATCTCCACTAGGTGTACCCCACTTTCCATTTTTCGATCGGCTCCCTACTCGTAGATACCCGTGCTGGCCCCACAGTGGGGTGTATCATTCCCCTAAAGTGGCAACCCGATATAACGGAGATGCACGGCTTATACCTACACGATGCAACAACGTCTTACCTACCAGCCCGGGTCCACACACGCATATGAAACCCGTTGGACTTGCGTTGCCACCGCTCCCTGTTTTGGCCTCTTATAGTCAAACCCAGTATGCGTGTCCCGTCCTCGACTTGGGTCGAGCCCACAAAGATACGTTTTGGGATACTGGTTGAAATGGCCCCCCTTATTTCCCACAAGCATTCCACCTAAGCTTGTCCCATTAGTCCATCCACTTAACCCACTTAGTCATGTTCATTTACATGTGTATTTGGTTAAGTCTAATCGTATTTCAAATGCCTCTAAAGGCAACCACTAGATTCCTCATGCCACCCAAGGCACCTACTTAACCCCCATGTCCCATCTTACATGATTATCTGGCTAAGTATTTCTTAATTCATTAAGGCCATAACCTCATAAAGACCTCTCACATTAGACTGGCATTTATGGCAGCTGGATTTGCCGGGTGGGTCCGGGCAGTCTTACACCATAAAAGAGTCTAACCTCGTGTCTTTACAACTGTTATGCTTTAGTTTGGGCCTAGGACCTCTCACATTGGGCCGACATTTGTGACTACTGGATTTGCCGGGCCGGTCCGGGCAGGTTTACGTCACAAACGGGTCCAACCTCGTGTCCTAAGCATTGATTATTATTAATAATCCACTTTCCCAATTTTAATAATTCCCTATTTGAATTATTAATTAATTCCAAATTCAACAATGTCCATAATTGACTCAATTATGGACATCCATTCAAGGCGTGCAAAATCATACAAAATTGCACCAAATTTATTAATTCCTAATATCACCCCTACCCCACGTTTGAACGTTTATTCGCAAAATATATATATTAGACTCGAATAGTCTAACTCATAGCATAAAAGAGATTATCACAATAACAACATGTATATATGACTAAATAAATCATAACAAGGGGTGAAACTTGCATACATCCAAAATTACAACTTGCATAAGGTTATACATGTCATGGATCTAAGGGTGTCAACTTATTCATAATTCACATAATATGATTTTGATCAAATTTCATAAACTTGTATAGGACATGTGTGAATCAACATCATTAACAATATGGTTTTATATGGGTACACCTAACTCAATAGGCAAATTCCCAAAAATCAAAATTCATTTAATCATAGATTCATGTATATGGGTACACCTAACTTAATAGGCAAATTCCCATATTCAAGATCCAATTAATTTGTAGATTCATGTATATGGGTACACCTAACTCAATAGGAAAATTCCCATAATCAAGATCTATTATAAAAAAACATAAACTTTAAACATGATCCAATTCGCATAAATAATAACATCATGATTTTACAACTTGTATGATTCAACACAACTTAACATGACATCATTATCATATAACATAAGTATTTCAACATGTGTGATAATATGAGACCTACAATATATATAAGATTTACAACATAGCATATCATAATTTGCAACATAGCATGATATGATTTACAACATAGCATAGCATGATTTACAACATGGCATAACATGATTTATAACATAGCATAGCATGATTAATCACATATGACATAGCATAGGATTATTTACAACATAATCACTACAACATAGCAACATATATATGATGACATAATAGCATAACAAGAGATCCACAACATAATTTACAAATACATAACAATTCATATCACTTTCTTGTGATCCATTCATAACTTAATCAAATTATTTTATAATAATATTGTGAGATTCATCATACTCACAATTTTAAAGAAGAGAAATAGAAAGAGAGAGAGCTTTTGATTTGATTTGAGTAGATTTAGTTTGTAGATTAGGCCTTCTCCTTCTTCTTTAGTTTGTGACGGCTACGCTGAACTCCATGGCAACGGCATGTCGGTAGCTCTCCAATTTTTCAAGTGATTTAGGGTTAGAGTCTGCCCACTTATTTATAGATGTTAGGATGCATTTAGGCCATTAGATTTACCCTAGAATAGATTAGAGCCATTAGATTTCGTCCATCCCTCAAAACACAGCCCGAAAACCCAACCAGATGCACCCAGGTCACCTGGGCTCGACCAGGGAGGTTGACACCCAGGTCGACTCTAGTGTCAACCTGCCCCCCCCCCCAGGTCGACTCCCAAGTCGACCCCCAGGTCGACCTGGTCTGGGCGGGAGTTTTCCCGCCTGCCTCCATTTCTGTGTTTTTGAAATCTGTTTTAAAATTTGAATTTTTCGTGAAACTTCTCGAGGCCATATCTCGGTCATACAAACTCCGATTTACAAAATTTCGGACTCTATTTCGCGTATTTTTCCGAGACGAACACAATGCCGCAGCCCGTTTCCCAATATTCTTATATTTGAAATTAATTATTCTTTCATTTGTGAATATTAGTATTAACTGATTTACGGGGTGTTACATTCTCCTCTCCTTAAAGGATTTCGACCCGAAATCTTCAAGTCAAGAAGAATGTTTAACCTAACATCCAATCAACCATCTACTCAATCATCAAACACTGGCATCCACTGTCCTTATAGACTTCTAATGCTTTTATGTTTAAATGCATAGTGTGTGTATATGTCCGTATCTAATGCAAAATCAGGCGGTCCACTGATTCAGTTGACCTCCTTAATGCAATTCATGATAGTGCCATGCATCCATTATGTATGCAAAAGATCCTAATTGCTTACATACTACTTCTATATGCGTGCACATCCATTCAATCAAATGCAGCATCCAGATGATGGTACAACCATTATACATCCATTATACTAAATACATTCATTTATGCAATATGCAATATGTAGTGACTGAGCCGATCTAGTGCCTAAAGTGTGTGTATATATGCATCCACGAGCAACCACTAGCAAACACTTGCATCCATTTTGCATCCATCATACATAACATGTCTCAAACACATGTTTCAACCATAGGATTTATCCTAACTAAAGGTCAAAGATACTAACGAGAGGATATACTAAAGATAAGATAAGATAAGCTAAGCGATAATGGAGAAATTAAAAGACATACCCTCAAAAAGAAAAGGGTACAACGAACGCATCTTCTCTTCTGTCTCCCAAGTAGCGTTGCTCTCATCATCTCCCCATTGCACTTTAACTAGTCTGACCTCTCGGTTTCTCAACTTTTTGATCTCCGACCCAAGAATGCATGTAGGAGCTCGTCTAATTGTTGCATCACGCTCTATTTCCACCTCTTTAAGCAAGCTCGGCTCTACCACCTCCGCGGTCTTGTGCAAACACTTCCTCAAATGTGATACATGGAATACGTCGTGTACTCCACTAAGTTTCTCAGGCAACTCCACCCTATACGCCATCTTCCCAATCCTGTCTTTTATAGAAAATGGCCCTACAAACCTTGGCGCTAATTTCCCAACGGACCCAAAGCGAACAACATTCCGTAATGGAGACACTTTGATAAGAACCATGTCCCCAATGTCAAACTCAAGATCTGTCCTCCTCTTATCAGCATACGATTTCTGCCTATCTTGTGCTGCTTTCATCCTCCTTCGAATCAAATCAATCTTCTCCGAGGTTTCCCTAACCATATCGGGCCCAAGTAGGATTTTATCGGTAGATTCCCACCAACATGTAGGCGAACGGCAAGGCCTTCCATAAAGAGCTTCGAAAGGTGCCATGCCAATACTAGACTGAAAACTATTATTATATGCGAATTCTACCAACGGAAGGTGCTCTTCCCATGTACCCCCAAAGTCTAGGATACAAAGCCTTAAAAGATCCTCTTGAATACGATTCACCCTCTCGGTCTGGCCGTCCGTCTGAGGATGATATGTGGTGCTCAAACATAGCTGAGTCCCTACCGCCTCTTGTAAACTCTTCCAAAATTCGCTAGTGAAGATGGGATCACGGTCGCTTACTATACTAGAAGGAATACCGTGCAAACGAACTATCTCTTTAATGTATACAGAAGCCAACCACGGAGCGGTCCTCTTACTTTTCACGGAAATAAAATGGGCGCTCTTAGTAAGTCTATCTACTATAACCCAAATCCCCGTATTACCCTTCCTAGATCTTGGTAATCCATCCACAAAATCCATTGAGACGCTTTCCCATTTCCATAGTGGAACTTCCAATGGGTGAAGCAACCCACCAGGTTTCTTTTGTTCCGCTTTTACTCGTTGGCACACCAAGCATCTAGCTACGTACTCGGCCACATCCTTTTTCATACCGGCCCAAAAGAAAACTCGCTTCATATCTTTGTACATCTTGTCTCCGCCGGGATGAATGGTCATCTTTGAGCGATGAGCATCATCAAGAATGGCCTTCCTTAAGTCTTCTTCTTATGGTACACAAAGTCTATTATCCCTTCGTAACCAACCCTTATCGTCTAGGGTATACCTACGAAGATGGCTAGACGACTCCCCTCCTTTGAGCTTTTCTACTATCTCAACCAACTGTGGGTCGTCTTGCTGTGCCTCACCAACTCGTCCTAGAAGTGTAGGTCTAACCTCCAAGGATGCTAACAAACCAGGTACTAGGTCAACGGAGGGTCTAAAGTCAAACATGGAGATGAATTCTAAGCTTCGCCGTTCAACAAACAACGGACTCAAGGACAACCTTTTCCTACTTAAGTCATTTGCTACCACGTTACCCTTGCCCAGGGTATATGCTATTTCAAAATCGTAGGAGGCTAAGAATTCCATCCACCGTTGCTGCCTTAAATTCAAATCCTTCTGAGAGAATAAGTATTTTAATGATTTGTGGTCAGTGAACAGATCGAATTTTTCACCAAGAAGATAGTGACGCCAAGACTTAAGCGCGAAAACAATTGCGGCTAACTCAAGGTCATGCGTAGGGTAATTCTTTTCATGAACCCTCAACTGCCTTCCACCATAGGCTATTACTCTTCCCTCTTGCATGAGGACCGCGCCAAGTCCCGTCCCACAAGCATCAGTATAGACGGTAAACGGTTTATTCCCGTCTGGCAGCACTAAGACTGGGGCTGAAGTTAAGGCTCTCTTTAAACGTTGGAACGCATCATCGCAATCTTCGTCCCACGTAAAAACCAGGTTCTTCTTCGTTAACCGTGTTAATGGAGCTGATATTTTTGCGAAGTCTTTGATAAACTTCCTATAATAGCCAGCCAACCCCAAGAAACTTCTTACTTCGGTTACATTTTTAGGGACCTTCCAATCTTGGATGGCCACCACCTTTGCGGGATCCACTGCTATCCCTTCCTTGGAAACCACGTGCCCTAAGAACCGTACTTCTTTCCTCCAGAAGTGACACTTAGAAAATTTTGTCTTAAGGTTATGCGCTCGAAGGGTTTCCAACACTTCCCTAAGATGTAGGGCATGCTCTTCTTTGTTCTTAGAAAAGACTAATATGTCATCCACAAAGACTACCACGAATTTGTTAAGGTATTCCCTAAACACCCTACTCATCAAATCAACAAAATATGCGGGGGCGTTTGTCAAACCAAAGGGCATCACTAGCCATTCATAAAATCCGTCAGGAGTCCTAAAAGCAGTCTTATCTATACTATCCTCAGCCACTCTCGGTTGATGAAAGCCAGTGGTTAAGTCCAACTGCGAAAACACTGAAGCGCCCACTAACTGATCAAAGAGATCATCAATCCTCGGCAGTGGGTGTCGGTTCTTTTTAGTAAGCTTGTTTAGTTCTCTATAGTCCACACAAAGTCTAAGGGACCCATCCGCCTTTGTGGCAAATACTACTGGAGCACCCCACTCCGATATACTACGTCTTATGAACCCCTTCTCAAGCAACTCCTTCACTTGCTTATTGAGTTCCCTCCTTTCACGAGGAGCCATGTGGCGCACTGGCAAAGATACGGGTTTAGCATTATCCACAAGATAAATTCGAAAGTCTATTTCCCGCTTTGGTGGTAAGCCCTTCACCTCCTCAAACACATCCGGATATTCCCGGACCACCTCTACCGATCGCAGATTCTCTACAGACGCGTCAAGCGATTCAAGATAACTTAGCATAACGGAATCTATGGGATTACAAAAGATGTCGAGAGTGTTACCAAGGCGAGTCACAAGCCTAACTACTCTCCTTTCACAATCAAGAATGGCCCCATTTCTAGATAACCAATCCATTCCTAAAATTAGCCCATAGCCCGTGAAGCCCAATACATAAGCATCACATCTAAATTCAACGCTAAGTATAGAGATTTTCAAATCCAAACATATCATGGTCAAATGAGCCGAACCCCCAATTGGATTTGAAACAACCAAGGGATCCTCTACTAAACTGGTGTTCAAGTGCAGTGATTCAACTAATGATGCAGAGATAAACGAATGAGATGCGCCAGAATCGAATAAGGTACGGACAGGATGATCAAACAGAAAAACTAAGCCTTCAACAGAAATTGTTCTACCTCTTTCTTGCAGCGGTGGGGCCGCAATAGCCTGAACTTGCCCCCTTGCCTGCCCTGGTGCCATAAGAGCCTGCACCTGTCCTCCCGAGGTAGACCCTGCCCTCTGCCCCTTCTTTGGGCAGTCCTTTACCAAATGTCCCGCATCTCCACAATGAAAACAACCAGTCTTCTTTTTCTTTCTACAATCTTTGCTGAGATGGCCATGTGTCCCACAATTGAAGCATCTCTTCTTCCCTTTGCCATTATTGTTTTTACCACCCTTCTTATTTTGCTGTTGGGGTTTCTTCTGATCCCCTTTCTTTTCAACTGCCTTATCCTCATGCATAAGTGCCATTTCTACTAGCCTTTCAAAGGTGGCTCCCATAGGGATGTGGGTCATAGCCAACCCTTGCAACGGTTCATTCAAGCCTCTAATGAACCTCAAAGCTTTCTTCTCTGGTGTGTTCACCAACTCCAAGCCAAACCTTGCTAACTGATTAAATTTATTGACATATTCCTTCACTGATAAGCTCCCTTGCTTTAATGTCAGGAATTTTTCCATATTTAAATTCTCCTCTGCCCTTGAAAGAAACTTTGCCTCAAAACCTTCGTCTGAAATCCGCCCATGAATCAACTGGACGTTCCCCGTTAGTGACCTCCCACCAAAACGAGGCCTCTCCCTTCATCAACCAAGCAGCTAAACGGACTTTCCTCCCATCTTCCACTTCAAAGATATCCAACAATTCCTCAGTTTCCTTAAGCCAGTCTCTGGCCTCCACAAACGTCTCAGTCCCTTGAAATGTTTTTCCTCCCATAGCCTTAAATTCCTTGCACGTCTTTGCAAAAGTGTCAACACGAGGAGGAGGAATGGGTGCAACTGGGGGTGGAGGAGCATCTGCTGGGCCTGCAGTGGTGGCCCTAGCCTCCAAATATCTCCTAAACCACCCTGGAACCGTCACACCTTCTGGGAGATTAAGATCTTCAGCCATGCTGAAACGGAAAAGGAAAGATTCAAAATGGAGAATTCGAAAGATAAAGATAAGGATATGGCTATTTGGGATTATGTTTTTCATAAAAACTCTCTTTAAATAACATGTTTTTGAAAGCACTTCTTCCAAAAATACTTTAGAAAAATATTTTTCTAATTTTTTTTTATCTGTTCTGGTAACCTAATGCTCTGATACCACGTGTAACACCCCACGTCCATTAATGTCACTCACAAAGGGAATGCATTAACTTCCATGGAGGTCATAAGTGAATATAGAACAGAGAAATTACAACAAGACAGTTAATAAATAGCACTTGGAAATCTAAAACTTCATTTTATTGCAGCGGAAATTAAATATGTCTGTTACATCATAAAACCTTAAATCATAACCAAGTACAACATCCGTCTCCACAAAAACAAAATACATAATCCCATTACAATAAATAGACATTAAAAAGAAAGATAACAAGCTGGACTTTACTTCTGCAGTCCAAGCTCTCCAAGAGATAAGCGATCCAATTAGACTCCACTAGAACTTGGCCCAACCTGAGGACCTGAAGGGGGAAAAAGATGGAAAAGAGGGGTCAGACATAAAGTCTGGCGAGTATGATAATTCTACAATACTATTATCAAAATAACTAGACTAAGGCATAAGCTGGAAAACAAGGAAATGTCTATGAAAGAGCAGATTAAGGACATAGACAATCGCTAAAGGCAACGTTATAGGCGCTCCTAAATACTAAAGGATAAACACTATACTGCACCACACCAGTCACCCTAAAGATTGATCCCACTTAGCTTCACTTAGAAACTTTCTTAATGACTTTACGTACTCCTAGCTGACTACATAGGTGCCGCCTGCCCCTATCTCCACTAGGTGTACCCCACTTTCCATTTTTCGATCGGCTCCCTACTCGTAGATACCCGTGCTGGCCCCACAGTGGGGTGTATCATTCCCCTAAAGTGGCAACCCGATATAACGGAGATGCACGGCTTATACCTACACGATGCAACAACGTCTTACCTACCAGCCCGGGTCCACACACGCATATGAAACCCGTTGGACTTGCGTTGCCACCGCTCCCTGTTTTGGCCTCTTATAGTCAAACCCAGTATGCGTGTCCCGTACTCGACTTGGGTCGAGCCCACAAAGATACGTTTTGGGATACTGGTTGAAATGCCCCCCCTTATTTCCCACAAGCATTCCACCTAAGCTTGTCCCATTAGTCCATCCACTTAACCCACTTAGTCATGTTCATTTACATGTGTATTTGGTTAAGTCTAATCGTATTTCAAATGCCTCTAAAGGCAACCACTAGATTCCTCATGCCACCTAAGGCACCTACTTAACCCCCATGTCCCATCTTACATGATTATCTGGCTAAGTATTTCTTAATTCATTAAGGCCATAACCTCATAAAGACCTCTCACATTAGACTGGCATTTATGGCAGCTGGATTTGCCGGGTGGGTCCGGGCAGTCTTACACCATAAAAGAGTCTAACCTCGTGTCTTTACAACTGTTATGATTTAGTTTGGGCCTAGGACCTCTCACATTGGGCCGACATTTGTGACTACTGGATTTGTCGGGTCGGTCCGGGCAGGTTTACGTCACAAACGGGTCCAACCTCGTGTCCTAAGCATTGATTATTATTAATAATCCACTTTCCCAATTTTAATAATTCCCTACTTGAATTATTAATTAATTCCAAATTCAACAATGTCCATAATTGACTCAATTATGGACATCCATTCAAGGCGTGCAAAATCATACAAAATTGCACCCAATTTATTAATTCCTAATATCACCCCTACCCCACGTTTGAACGTTTATTCGCAAAATATATATATTAGACTCGAATAGTCTAACTCATAGCATAAAAGAGATTATCACAATAACAACATGTATATATGACTAAATAAATCATAACAAGGGGTAAAACTTGCATACATCCAAAATTACAACTTGCATAAGGTTATACATGTCATGGATCTAAGGGTGTCAACTTATTCATAATTCACATAATATGATTTTGATCAAATTTCATAAACTTGTATAGGACATGTGTGAATCAACATCATTAACAATATGGTTTTATATGGGTACACCTAACTCAATAGGCAAATTCCCAAAAATCAAAATTCATTTAATCATAGATTCATGTATATGGGTACACCTACCTTAATAGGCAAATTCCCATATTCAAGATCCAATTAATTTGTAGATTCATGTATATGGGTACACCTAACTCAATAGGCAAATTCCCATAATCAAGATCTATTATAAAAAAACATAAACTTTAAACATGATCCAATTCGCATAAATAATAACATCATGATTTTACAACTTGTATGATTCAACACAACTTAACATGACATCATTATCATATAACATAAGTATTTCAACATATGTGATAATATGAGACCTACAACATATATAAGATTTACAACATAGCATATCATAATTTGCAACATAGCATGATATGATTTACAACATAGCATAGCATGATTTACAACATGGCATAACATGATTTATAACATAGCATAGCATGATTAATCACATATGACATAGCATAGGATTATTTACAACATAATCACTACAACATAGCAACATATATATGATGACATAATAGCATAACAAGAGATCCACAACATAATTTACAAATACATAACAATTCATATCACTTTCTTGTGATCCATTCATAACTTAATCATATTATTTTATAATAATATTGTTAGATTCATCATACTCACAATTTTAAAGAAGAGAAATAGAAAGAGAGAGAGCTTTTGATTTGATTTGAGTAGATTTAGTTTGTAGATTAGGCCTTCTCCTTCTTCTTTAGTTTGTAGAAATAGAAGAGAAATAGAAAGAGAGAGACATTTTAAATAAATTAAAACATGGATTTAAAACAAATGGGCTTTACCCGATCTCTAGGCCCAATCCCCTCTTTAAAATCCCTCAGCCCATTCAAAACTCAACACACCCGCTACCATTCTTCCCTCCGTCTTCTACCAGTATCGAACTCAGTAACTGTTTCTCGTTGACCCAATTTTGACCTTCCTTCCTCATTGATTTAACCACCAACCTCACACGAGACCACCACCCTTCTACTCTCCATCTGGATCTCTACCTCCCTACATACCCCTGATCGCACTCGAACTGGCCACCTCACCATCATCTCCGTCGGCTACAGGAAGAAACCGACGCCAATTTCAACCGAACAACACCAAAGTTCGTGTACAACTGCCAAACCCCATCGCGAATCCAAGTATCAACTCCACTCGAGCTCAAAACCAAAGAACGCGACAAGAACTTCAACCCTAACTCTGCTGACCCAAACTCGAGCAACCATAATTTGCGTCGCAAGCCTCCAATTGGGTACCGAATCGAAGAGAATGCATCAGGGAATCCATATATACTGGTTTCAGGATTTTTAGGAATTTTCTTTTTAATTGTTTGGATTTTCTTTTGCTCAAACTTTTTCTGTTGAGATGGTTTATACTGTATTTATAAGCTGTTTGAGGTTGGTAAGCTTTGTGGTTGAAAAGAGAGGTCGCGTGGCCTGCTTGTGATCGGTAGAACGAGGGGAGATATTTTGAATTTGATTTTTATAATTTATTTTATCGATTTTCTAGTTTTTGCTGGTCCTTAAAAATCCCTGCGATTTCATACGATACCCAAAAATCACGAAACTGGACATGCAGCTATAGTTTGACATTACGGTCCCAATGAAACTGGTTTCGTCGAATTCCGACTTCGTATGCTCACACATCGTATTTTTAACTATCAAAATACTGACTATTTCTCACTCTAAAAATCCGTACGACCACACAGTGACTCTAAAAATCACGAAACTAGAAATCTAACAACTATTTGATATTGCGGATCCAACAAAACTGGTTTCGTCGAATTCCGACTTCGTTTGCAAAAGTGTCTATTTTTAACGCTTTGAATAGCCCATTTAAATATATAAATATATTTAAATAAATTAAATTAAATATTAATAATTTAATATTATCGTATATCTTCACATATGATATCGTACAGCTCCAGAATATCATATCAGAATATACAGTTTGATATTTCAGATTTTAGATTTATCGATATTCAATTCATATCGAAAAAATCATTTATAACGTAAATAAAGCATCGCAAATTATAAAGAAATTCCACAGCGACTTTTCTGAAATTTGATTTGGACGTAAATAAAAATCTACACGACGAAATCCCGATTTTTCTCTTCCACTAGAAAGATATACTCCACCAGCTCCACACGTTTCTTGTTTCACAGAAATCCGGCTTCAAACGAATCCTGTACATTCAGTTGAAGTTCAAATCGCCAAATAGCGAACTGCCGCGCCATTTCAAGCTCTATTTTAAATTATATTATAATTATACGTTCAAACCGTCGTCGATTGAATATATTCGTTATTATATTTTGAATCGAAACTCCACCAAATCTCGTATGCTATTCAATTCACATGATATTGTGAATTTCACTATTTCCGACTATTTCGACATTATAATATATTATTATATTATAATTATTAATTAAATATTCAATATTATTTAATTAAACGATCATTAACTTCTCTAAATCACCAATTATATAATTAAATAAATTAATTATATGTCTCTAAAAATGCGGGTCATTACATTCTTCCCCACTTAAAATAATTTCGTCCTCGAAATTGCTAAGTTAGAGGACGACCCTACCTATTGGAATTCCTAAGATTTGTTTACCCCTTATTTCTGATTTCAACTGAACCAATTAATATCGACAAAAATATTTATTCATTCCGACTAACTAAAATTTTCAAAAATTCTGAAAATTTTCTAACACTTTAAACTTTCGAAAAATTTCGCCAGCACCTCCTTTGTACTGGTCAATAGCTCAAACTCCAACTCGCCTCTCTGGGCCTTCTTCAACCCAAAAGAAAATCAAAACGCCAAACGGCTTGCCAATTTGGCTCATAAATTCCAAACTCATATAAAATATAAACTTGTACGTTTTTGTTGGGCATATCATTATCTCCCTACCACTTCCATATGCTATCAACTCAGCATATACCAGTGTTATCTCAATCAAATTCCAATAAGTTCATATCCTCAAATCCAAATCAAATTTCATTCGAACCCCAATATCAAATTTCAAATTCTTAACTCATCAACCCAATTCCATAACAGATTATTCTCTAATCCAATTCAATTTTATTTAACTTAGTTCAAGTTAAATTTCAAGTTATTTTTACCATCTCATTTTATTTAACTTCATTAGTTAAATTTTAATTCCAGAACTTAAATTCCTGGGTTTCTTTCAAATCAACATGAAATCATAATCACAATTCAAAAACCTTTGAATTTCTAAACACTTGTTTTCTCAAAACAATTAAAATCAAAATCTCTGGTAGTAATCCACCACTTAGAACTCGAAAATCACACCGATGATACTGCGCAGTCATCATCGGAATTATTTTCCAGTGACCCAAGTGATTTCAATACTATATCATTTCAAAACCCTTACTAAATACATTCATTTTGAAAATATCTCAAAATCTCCTAGGAACTTAAAACTTCCTTATTTTAATTCCAAATCTGATTTAAATTCATATTTAATTCATCTTATTTCATATACTTTACTTATATGAATTCTGATTAGTTATTTATAACCATTTCACTTTATAATCTCATTCGATTATAATTACAACCAATATATCTAATATATATTTCCTCTATATCAGGATATACTCTGGGTAAACTTATTTTAATTTACCCTCTTTTCAAAACATATCGTGTCGATCCATCATATTCGAGTGTTTTTAAACTCCTACCGATACAGTGGATCAAACTGATCGACCAGAACTCATCAACAACTTGACCAATGAATCCCCACAATATAAAATCATTTTTATATCAAATAACAAATACGCCCTCGTATATATACACTCAAACTCAATCTAGGGTATTACTAACCCTATCTCTACCGAGTCACGCCACAGAGCCAAGTAATTCTTAACTTAAGCTCTGATACCAACTGTAACGACCCGGATTTTGAGCGACTTTGGTTATCGACATAAGCTCGATGTCGATAACCAAAACATCGAAAAATCCCGGTAATTAATGAAAGAAATTAGAAGGTGAGAATAGATAAGATAGAAACTTAGAATAGAAGAAGAAGAAGAACACAACATCAGAGTAACACGAACCTCACAACGGAACGAATAACATATAATAGATAACATAACTTTGAAATATAACAATTATGTATACAATAGCACTTATCAGAGTACAGCACTTACAACACAGCGGAAATAAACTATAGCTATATGATCCAGAAGCCTCCTGCTCCAGCTCTTCAAGTATATCTGTAAATTCCTGACTACTTGACTGCCCGAACAAATTTAGGCACCCAAGAGTTTAGGGAAAACAAAACAAATAAACTCCGGGTCAGTCATGGGATTGGTATGAGTAAAACAGTTTAAACAGGTATATGAACAAGTAAACGATATCTCATAAGACCACGCCGCAGAACGGAACGGGTTTTTCCCTTATGAGAATCCAAAATATCCTTATATCAAAAACCTTTTGATATTATAATAATGTCTATGTACAAATAGATATCAACTAGCAGAAACGCTTTCATCTCACGTTCTACATATATAGTATACAATCAAAATCGCAAGCACGTATTGGATAATGGATTTCCAACTATGACAAGGTATGGAACCACCTTCCGATCAGTGTACTCTAGGAACGATACACTGGAGTTCAATAAGAACATCTTGTAACTCAACCACACATGACCGAACACTCATTTCGCTTGAGTGTATCGAATGTACATCACCAACGGTTGGGATCAGCAACCATTCCCGTATATATATGGGACAGCATTGATAGATTTAAGAAACAAATGAATATTCTCTAGATAGGTGATTATACACCCTACTTCGGTGCGACCGACTTAGCCATGCTGCCTGCCCGATTTCTGTCATTTACCGGATGATGAGGCTAGAAGCTACGCTTTATCATCACATCGGATTCACTTCGAATACCACATTGTTAGGTCCATCGAAAATCACTAATTGACGTCTACAACCATACATTACGTGTCAGCTAAAAGAAGTTTCCTTCTCCGCTTCCACTCTTGGTACAGTTGAAGAAATCAATGTACGTGACCTCTCTGGAAATACTCTGTCAGACATTCATCAACACAAGTCATCCTCATTCACTTAGAATGTCACATCGTCATACCCGCCAAATCACAAATTGACTTATCCAAAAATAACACGGGTATACAGCTAAGAGAAACAAATTCCTCCGCTACCAAACGTGAATACGTTTGAACAGATCAACTTACGCGATCCATTGGATATACTCTGTCAGACCTTCGTCCATACAAGTTGTCCTGGGACTGGACAAACCGAAGGCACTATTCCGTATATCCATCTTAGTCACTGTTATCTAAGACTTATACAACAGCCCTTGCATTTTACTCCGTCTTCAATTATCTTTGGCATATATGATTCGCAACGCTTATGCCAATACAGAGTGGTTCTTCGGATAATAATCCAACCGGTCTCTCCATATTAACAACGTTAAAATGGTCAAAACTTCGATAGTCTGTGAGTTAACTATCAAAGAAAAACAAGTGTGCAAACAATGATATTATTTCCAGATGGAAATTATATCGATCAAACATCATTTAACATTAATCTCTTTAATTCATTTATTTACTTATCTCCTGTTTCCCTATAATCTAAATTCTTATTTTCTTTTATCAGAAAACATTTCTGATTCTCGTTTGGAAAACATTTCCAAAACTCCTTTACGATCAAACCTTACCATTTCTTAGTCAAGAAGGAAGTCACTCAAGTTGGGGTATAATTACCTCTCAGACCTTAACTGAACAACGTTATAACTTCGAAATGGTCAAAGTTTATCTTTTAATCTTTAACAACTTCTTTACGCCTTTCTCGGATTCAATTTTACTAATCCACTTCTATATTTAAAACATTGGTTATAACGATAACGTTATAATCCCTACTTTCGAATTATCTAACTTTAATTATAACTTCTATTCTTATTAGTGAATAATTAACCTAACACTTATTTATTTATAAATAAATAAATCTCTATTTAAACACTGGAAAGTATAAGTACTTTCCCGAATTTGATATAATCGAATTCGCCGATTAACTCTCTTCAAGAAATCTCTATTTGATTAACTCTTCCTCGAATAACCTATATTCGATTAACTCCTTCTCGAATAAACGATATTCGATAATCTCTCTTCGAATAACTAATATTCGATAACTCTTCCTTTCCAGATATCTCATATTTGAAAATCTCACTTCGATTAAACTAAAATCGATAACTCCTTTCGATGAAACTAACATCGATAACTCTCACTTTGATCAAACTATAATCGATAACTCCTTTCGATGAAACTAACATGGATAACTCCTTTCGATGAAACTAACATCGATAACTCCTTTCGATGAAACTAACATCAATAACTCCTTTCGATGAAACTAACATCGATAACTCCTTTCGATGAAACTAACATCGATAACTCCTTTCGATGAAACTAACATCGATAACCCCTTTCGATGAAACTAACATCGATAACTCCTTTCGATGAAACTAACATCGATAACTCCTTTCGATGAAACTAACATCGATAACTCCTTTCGACGAAACTAACATCGATAACTCCTTTCGATGAAACTAACATCGATAACTCCTTTCGATGAAACTAACATCGATAACTCCTTTCAATGAACTTAATTCGACTAACTCGACTATCTTAACTTACTTGGTTCGACCAATTCGATTCGATTAACTAGGCTCGACTAACTTGGTCGAACCACCCGATCAACTCAACTTATTTAACTTAACTTATTTCTCAACTCGATCAACTCGATTAACTCCTATCGAATAACTAATATTCGATTAAACTCCATTCGCTTGACTCTAGATCGCAGCGATCACAATGGTTACGCCTGACTCCCTCAGGAAACATCCGACCGCCGTAGGCTATTTACAGCCCTGCGAATTACGCTAGCAGTCGTACAAGATGGTAACTTACCCTGAATACTATGTTTGACTAACTCTGTCTCAAATAACTATATTTGATTAACTCTAGTTCGTTTTAACTCTAATCGATTAAATCTAACTGATTAACTCTAACTGATTAACTCTAACTGATTAACTCTAACTGGTTAACTCTAACTGATTAACTCTAACTGGTTAACTCTATTTGACTAACTCGACTTGACTAACCCCTTTCGAATAACATATTCGATTAACTAACTTTTGAATACCATATTCGATTAACTAACTTTGAATACCATATTCGATTAACTAACTTCGAATACCATATTCGATTAACTAACTTCGAATACCATATTCGATTTAACTCCTTTCGAATACCATATTCGATTTAACTCCTTTCGAATACCATATTCGATTTAACTCCTTTCGAATACCATATTCGATTTACTCCTTTCGAATACCATATTCGATTTACTTTATTCACTTTATAAAGATTTCCTTTTTAACAACGTTTTATTCATTTTAAAAAATTTACTTTTAAATAATGGTTCTACACTTTAAAAATGATTTCCTTTTTATAACGTTTCCTTTTCAATTCTATTTGTAAATGGTTTACAAATATTTCCTTTTCAAATTTATTCTTGAAATATTCTAACTCCTTAAATTCCCGGGAAAATTTGCCATAACCTCCTTTGTAACGGGAGCATCGGGAAAATCCCCAAACCCGCCACACAGGCCTTTCCATTCAAAAAGAAATGTTTTGAAATTACTTCCTTTTTGAATATCTCTTATTTATAAATATTCCAATTTTATAAATATTCCTTATTTATAAATATTCCATTTATAAATATTTTTATTTCAATATCACTTTGAAAAATCTCCTTTATCTACACTCCGGTATGTCATGGTATTCAATCATATCAAATCACGATGTCTAATCTCGTCCATACACATATAATCGCCAACAGATTATATATCACATTATATATCACAATATATAAATCACAGTAAAATAACTGTTGAGGAATCCAGTTGGATTCCTCCAACCTGTTTCCCTGCATCACAGATGTTAAACAATATAGATAACATCACTTTCAGTTCCATATGATATATTCTGTTAGACAGAATCAATATAGAAATTTAACTAACTGACTAGCAGTTCAATCAATCAACCAACACACAGCAAACAGTCAATATTTAACGGTTCTAAAAATACAACATGAAAATATAAACTGTTCAGAGTTAGTGAGATTTACTCACATTTGCGTGTTAGCCGTTAAATAACGGTTTGCGTTATTTGATTCAGTCGAACAATTTATTTCGCCATAAATTGTAACGAGCTCAGATTGACTCGCGGTCAGTCCCATTGTGTTGCTCCCGTCCATACGATCCCAACGCAACTTACGGTTCGTCAATCTGATTTCATATGACCCAGATATCGCGTTATGAAGTTAATACAACATTTTAAATAAATTAAAACATGGATTTAAAACAAATGGGCTTTACCCGATCTCTAGGCCCAATCCCCTCTTTAGAATCCCTCAGCCCATTCAAAACTCAACACATCCGCTACCCTTCTTCCCTCCGTCTTCTACCAGTATCGAACTCAGTAACTGTTTCTCGTTGACCCAATTTTGACCTTACTTCCTCGTTGATTTGACCACCAACCTCACACGAGACCACCACCCTTCTACTCTCCATCTGGATCTCTACCTCCCTACATACCCCTGATCGCACTCGAACTGGCCACCTCACCATCATCTCCGTCGGCTACAGGAAGAAACTGACGCCAATTTCAACCGAACACCACCAAAGTTCGTGTACAACTGCCAAACCCCATCGTGAATCCAAGTATCAACTCCACTCGAGCTCAAAACCAACGAACGCGACAAGAACTTCAACCCTAACTCTACTGACCCAAACTCGAGCAACCATAATTTGCGTCGCAAGCCTCCAATTGGGTACCGAATCGAAGAGAATGCATCAGGGAATCCATATATACTGGTTTCAGGATTTTTAGGAATTTTCTTTTGTATTGTTTGGATTTTCTTTTGCTCAAACTTTTTCTATTGAGATGTATTATATGGTATTTATAAGCTGTTCGAGGTTGGTAAGCTTTGTGGTTGAAAAGAGAGGTCACGTGGCCTGCTTGTGATCGGTAGAATGAGGGGAGATATTTTGAATTTGAATTTTATAATTTATTTTATCGATTTTCTACTTTTTGCTGGTCCTTAAAAATCCCTACGATTTCATACGATACCCAAAAATAACGAAACTGGACATGCAGCTATAGTTTGACATTACGGTCCCAATGAAACTGGTTTCGTCGAATTCCGACTTCGTATGCTCACACAGCGTATTTTTAACTGTCAAAATACTGACTATTTCTCACTCTAAAAATCCGTGCGACCACACAGTGACTCTAAAAATCACGAAACGGGAAATCTAACAACTATTTGATATTGCGGATCCAACAAAACTGGTTTCGTCGAATTCCGACTTCGTTTGCAAAAGTGGCTATTTTTAACGCTTTGAATAGCCCATTTAAATATATAAATATATTTAAATAAATTAAATTTAATATTAATAATTTAATATTATCATATATCTTCACATATGATATCGTACAGCTCCAGAATATCATATCAGAATATACAGTTTGATATTTCATATTTTAGATTTATCGATATTCAATTCATATCGAAAAATCCATTTATAACGTAAATAAAGCGTCGCAAATTATAAAGAAATTCCACAGCGACTTTTCTGAAATTTGATTTGGACGTAAATAAAAATCTACACGACGAAATCCTGATTTTTCTCTTCCACTAGAAAGATATACTCCACCAGCTCCACACGTTTCTTGTTTCACAGAAATCCGGCTTCAAACGAATCCTGTACATTCAGTTGAAGTTCAAATCGCCAAATAGCGAACTGCCGCGCCATTTCAAGCTCTATTTTAAATTATATTATAATTATACGTTCAAACCGTCGTCGATTGAATATATTCGTTATTATATTTTGAATCGAAACTCCACCAAATCTCGTATGCTATTCAATTCACATGATATTGTGAATTTCACTATTTCCGACTATTTCGACATTATAATATATTATTATATTATAATTATTAATTAAATATTATTTAATTAAACGATCATTAACTTCTCTAAATAACCAATTATATAATTAAATAAATAAATTATATATCTCTAAAAATGCGGGTCATTACATATTTATACCTTGTTATATTTTGTATTTCTCACCTGGCACATGCCGTACCCTATTGAATGAGATATACATTTGTTATAGGATGAACCTTGTTTTTAAATGAAGTGTACATGTTTGTTCCAACCATTCGTGAACCTGAATGTACATTAGTGTATTAATTTCATGCGCTAGTTGATGCACTGTCTAGTTATGCTGCCATGTTTGCTCACAACTTTTGATCTTCATTGCACTTGTTAAATTATTGGCTAATGGAATGCTGGGGCAATGCACACGTGTACCTGTACACGTGTGTACTTGCAGGCTTCCGTGACTATTCGTCCCTAGAAATAAATAAGACTGAAATGAACAGATACCACAATTGTTTATGTTATTAATAGGATTGGCTATTATATTTCAGTTTCTATTGAAGTTAATTTACTTGAACTATGATTTAATCCTGACTCGATTGTTTTCTGTTTTTGCATGGAACGCTTGGGTCAGACCCGAGCAATACAGATTTTAAAGATAACAGTTAAGGATTCGAAGATTGACGAAGCTGGGGATTCCAAGAGACGGCGCACTCTGAAGTTTAAACAGTAAAGATTTTTATTTGTATTTAAAGTGTTTTTGAATTCCGCTGCATAATAATCTTGTATAAAAGCTCTGATTATATATAAAAGTTATTTTGTTGTTCAATACACTTATTCTTTATTCTGTGTTGATTCTGTGTTTAAACTTTGTAAGCTAAATAACGATCCGTTGATTTGGACGTTTTAAGTTGGTTTAATTACCGATTTGAAGCGGTCAAAAAGGCGGGACATTACAAGTGGTATCAGAGCATTGGTTTATTCAAAGCATAGCTTATCGGGTTTGAAATAAATAGGATCGACACTGGATAAAACGGATTTTGAAAATAAAAATGTTTTGAATTATAAATTTTGAAAGTATAAATAATTTTTAAATAACTTTTGAAAGGAAAAATATTTTGGTAATATTATATATTTTGAAAACTAATATTTTGAAAATAATACAGTGGAAATAAAAAATTATTTTGATATTTAAAATTTTCGGGGTCCCCAGTCTTCGAATCCGGATTTGCCAAAGCTGTTCTTTGATAAGTTCTCTTAGGATTGAATCTTGAATCCGTTATCAAATGGTTTCAAAGGAAGATACATATGAGAGAATAAAAAAATAAATTTCTGAAATTATGAATTTTAGAAATGAAAGCCAAATGAAATTGATTGGAAATAAGAATTTAGATGAGAATTTGAATGAAAAAGGGGAAACTTGGAATCGTTTCAAAAATAAAACGCTGAATTTTATTTTGATATTTAGGATGGAAATAAATGAAAATAAAATTGGAGAAAGATAGGATTGGAGTACGACTATGCTAAATTGGATTAATTTATTTGAGTTATTCAGAATTTAACAAGATGATTTATAATTGGGTTTAAACTAATAATGTATAATCGAATACAAGAATTCGATAGTGAAGTATAAAATTGTTAATTAGTTCACAAGAAGTGATTGGTAAACAAAAACTATAAATGAAGTGATATATGAATAAAGATTACAAAGAGATTTGAATCAATATCGGAATAAAATTTTATTTTATTTGATGTTACGAGTTCAGATTTCAAAAAGGGAATAATATTTTCTTTTTAGAAGTAAATAACGTTCGAAAGCGAATATGTTGCAAATAGAATTGAAAACAACGGAAAAAGAATTTAACTGGTACAGTGAGATTATTCTGAAGTTCAGAATGTAAATCAAGTGAGATTTTTCCAAGGTTCGGATTATATTATCGAATAAGGGATTATTCGGAAGAAGGCTTTGCGTAGAGTTAATTATGCTGGATTTCAAGGAAATATTATTTACTTTTTGTTTAATTGAAATTTAATTAGCTATTATGTATTTAAATTAATGAATAAAGAACATTTTAAAGTTAAATATTTCAAATGCGTGAATTATTGTTATGATCAACAATTATCGTAAAAGAAGAAAAATCTTAACTTGAATTCGGAAGTCATGAGAATTGAGTATTTTTCAAAGCTGTGAATTTTATCTGTTTCAAAGTTAATAATGTTGTTCAATTAAGGTTTGAGAGGTGATTATACCCCAACTTGATTGACTTCATTGTTGACTAAAAAAAATGGTTAAGGTTCTATATTAAGAAATGATTAAGTGAAGTAAGCAAATAAGCGACAATGGTTAAGTGGGAATAACGATGTTTGTTACACATCTAGTTCAATCCAAATAACGAATTTAAAAATGTTTCCCCATGAGAATAAAGTATATTTTCTATAGAGAATGAAGATTTGTGAATACTTAGAAATGTTTTCCAATGGTGATGGGATATTTTATAGAATTATAAAAAAATAATTATGATAATTGAAAATGTTGAAGAAAAAAAAAGAACTAAAGAGCAAAATGGCGCATGACGAGAACGAAGGCCAGCAAAGCGTAAAGGGAAATTCGTAAATTGAATCTAAAGTTGTGTAAGGAATGATTTGAAAAGAAATTAAGAATTGGAATTAAGGAAATTGGAAATTGACTAGAGATTAGTTATGTTGGATAATTTCCTGAGTTTTGATCTGATGTTGGTTTTGGCCTTCGGGGTCAATACTTAGGGAGTTGTTCGCTTGCTAATTTACGGTCGATGGATGTAAATATGGAAGAATGATAATGCGTGAATGAGAAATGTGTTAAAGAAATTTTTAAATTTTTTAGGAGTATAGAGATTTGAATTAAGTGAGGTATTTAGCAACTGGAATTTGGAAGAAAATTGGTTTATAACCAATAAAGTTGTAAATCTGAGTTGGGAAAAATATATCAGGTATCTGAATTGATAAGAAATCAAAAACAGAAATTTTAGAATTTGAAACTTGAATTTGAGGATATTCGATTTTAAATATTGAATGTAGAAGTTTCAAAACTTATATGGAAAATATATAAGAATTTAGTGAATTTGAAAAATTTCTGTAGTAGAAGGTAATGGTTTGAGATAGAATCTTATATAATAGAATTTATATAAGAAAGAAAAATTGAAAAATATGATTTGGTAGAATGTGTTGAGAAAATTTTATAAGTACGAGATATGCGGAAGGTAACAGAAGTACTATATATACATAATATTATATGTTTTCAAAGCAAAAAAAAGGAAAGTACCTTCCTCCTCCTTTGAATTTCGAGCTTAGCTGAAATATGCTACTGGTGGTAGTAGGTTGTCCGGACATAAAACTCATGAGTTGCCATTGAGCACGACTGCTAGCGTAATTCGCACGGCTGCAAATAGCCTATGGCGGTCAGATGTTTCTTGAGGGAATCAGGCGTAACCATTGAGATCGCTGCGATCTAAAGTCGTTGGAATTCGACCATTTAGCGTAATTCGCAAGGCTGCAGATAGCCTACGGTGGACAGATGTCTCTTGGGAGAACCAAGCGTAACCATTGTGACAGCTGCGATCTACAGTCGAATGATAAGGGCGTAATCCGCAGAGCTGTGAAAGCTTACGGGTATGGATGTTTCCTGAGGGAATCAGGCGTAACCATTGTGTACCTGTGGTCCCCATGGCATATCTACAAGTGAAAGAGATGTAACCACTAGAGTTACTAAAGGTAGAATGGAGCCATGAAATGTGTGAGATGTATTAGTGATGTAGAGCCACCTGTTTGATGCAGCACCGTGTCTTCGTGACTGTATTTGTCTTCGTGACTTGATTGGTCTTCGTGACCTGATATGTCTTTATGACTTGATTTGTCCTTGTAACTTGAAGTATCTTCAGAATTCCATGATTGTTTTGTTACTTTGAGATAGAGCGGTTAACGCTCAGTGACCTCAGTTTTCTCTTTTGATTCGTAAATATTTTCCGTTTATCTGTCCATGACGAAATTCGCAGGGAAGTGATTTCCTACGGATACGGATGTTTTCTGGGGGATCCAGACGGAACCATTGTGTATCTGCGATTCATGAGCAATCAACATT
The DNA here is from genome assembly GCA_030737875.1 of Allium sativum. Classification (NCBI taxonomy): domain Eukaryota; kingdom Viridiplantae; phylum Streptophyta; class Magnoliopsida; order Asparagales; family Amaryllidaceae; genus Allium; species Allium sativum. Next base: position 707,682,247 of record CM060915.1, read on the forward strand.
ATCGTTATCACGTTGGTACTTTCTGTATCTATTTTAAAGAGAATTTTTGAAATATATTTTCACTAGGAGTTGAAGCAAGGATATTTAGTACTTGGAGATTTTAGTCGTGTGCCTGGCCAGCGTATGCCTAACATTTGTAAGAACGACAATAGACTTGTCAAACTTCGAGTTATAAAAGTTATTTTTAAATAAATAATTTTGAAATTAAATTATACCTATCATAATATTTTAAGAAAGAGAATTACAGAATATTTTCAAATCCATAGCTTTGGGAAAATAATGCAAATATTTTCCGCACAAATTTTGTATAGAAGTTATAAAAGAAATTCGGATCTTTGGAAATTTTCAAGTCAACAATTTGTACTTGAAAAAGAAATGTTATTTACATTCTTTTAATGCGTGTTGTGAAATATTAGAATGGATTGAATGTAAGGAGATTGGGTTGAGGGTTGCTAAGCCTGGACTCATTTCAATCACAATGATGGATAAGTAAACCTTGACAAATGGGGTCTATAAAGAAATTTGGAATAATTTGAGAGGCGTAAATCCAACTTATGCGAATTTTGAAATTTAAAAAGAAGTTAGTTTTGGAGAGAAATTTAATGATCAGAGAAAATTGAATATGATGGAAACAAAGAAGATCGATGACTTGAATATCGATATTTAAATCGGTTGTGGAATAATTACACACAAGTATGAAAATTTGAAGTGTATATTGGTATAACTCTAACGATTTTTCCTTTTCGAGGACGAAAAGTTTTAAAGGGGGGAAGAATGTAACGACCCAGAAATTTCGACGATTGGAATATACGATTAATTAAAGAATTTACTATTAAAAATTAATTTATATTGATATTTTAATTAAAAATCAAATATATTGTTGTGTGTATGGATTTAATTCGATTCAGAACATTGGTTGATAATTAAATATTATTGTTGAATATTTGGATTCAGTTTTGCTGAATATTCGAATTGGGTTTGAAATCCGATTAGAAAATATAAATGATTTTTATTTAAAAATAAACGTTGTTAACATTAAATAAATTGGAAATTTTATTTGTTCAAATATATGAAAAATGGTATAGATATGTGTGTATTTGTTTATATTGAGAAATTGAATCTAACGTTGCAGATTTAGAAACGAACGGAGTTGTTGTGTGAATAAACGGTGAACCGATAAATAATTTGAAAATAAAAATAACGTTTACAAACAGAGTCGGATTACAACCGAATATAATTTTATTGAATTCAGAACGTTGAAACGAAGGGGTACGTATAATTTTTGTCGCATTTGGAGATTTTGTGGATGGTGCGAAGTTAGAACGTTATGTGTAAATTGGTGGTTGGAATTATTATTAAATTAATTTTAAATATCACCTTCCTCAGATGGTTTTTCTCCGACTTATTTTATAGACGCACAGATACCCTATAATCAACGATGGAACATCGTTCTTATCTCCAAGAATTTTCCCCTATAAAATAATCCATGGCCGAAGCCTAAATGGCAAAAGGAAGAACTCGTTCTTCTTATCAGTTTCATGGCTCCTCAAAAAAATCCGTTCTTTTTCCTAATTCAACAGTAATGGATGAAATCTTTATTTCTATTTCCAAATCAAAAGCAAAGATCGGGTTTTCCCCAAATTAAATTCCCCTAAAAAGAAATCATTTATTCGTTGTTCCCCTTCAACAAAATTGAAATCAGCACCACCTGAAGCCAATTCGCCACCGTCGAAGTCTCCAAGCTGCTGCCCTTCTTGCCCGAAGCCCACACGAGCCACCGTTATCCATCAATTCCCGGTGTCGCCGTTCAAACCAGCGGCTAACCTAAAAATCGGAGTTTGACCCAATTCAGCTTGACCGTCTTCGAACCTAGCCAAGCCACAATTTCTTCGGCTACCCAAGGTGAGTTTTGTTTAAAACTCACGAATTCAAGTAGATTAACATAAGGTAATGGTTGATTTCTGCGATAGAGTTATGATTGCTATTTTGATTTTCTGATTCTCACTTGTGTGATTTTGTTCACCAGTATCAAACACTGAAACCATTTGTTTCACTATATTGGCATTACTGAAACCATGTTGAACTACATATATGTATCTACATATACAAATTGAACTACACATGTATATCTCACATGAACTGAATATGTTAATGTTAACCTGAAACTTGCATGAACCATTGTTTTACTGGAAGGAATCTTGCATGAAACCATTTTGAATTGTTTATGCTAAAACCATTTTGAAATATTTATGTTGCGTTATTACCTTTGTTGAGAGATTCTCTTTGTTGCCAATTAGCTGTTACAGCACCTACTGGCATGCGATTTTTCTTACTACTAGCCTCATGCATGCAACCATATTTTCTGTTGTTCAAAGTGTACAGTAAATGCTTTTACTTAGAAAATGATTTCAAAATGTGTTGTAAACGCTTGGAAAATGATTTCAAAGTGTACAGTAAGTGATTTTAAAGCATACAACAAATGATTTCAAACATAATATATTATCTCGTCCAAGTTTTCAAGGCAATTGTTTTTATTTTGGCATTGATTTCAGAGTGTACAGTGAATTTTATTCATTTACCTTATGAGATATCCCTGCATACATGTTTAGATCAATGTTTAAATAAGTATTTTATTTTTCTTTGTAACATTTGTTTTCTTCTGGAAATACTGCAAGTCAAATGTGGTATGAATTAGCTGAACCGTTGTTCATGCTTTGCTAAAATGAAAAAATAATGAAACCATATTGTTTATTGAAATGGATCAGTTGAACCGTTCACTGAAATAAACATGATGAACCCCATAAATGATACATGATGCTACATATTGCTTATAACTGTTCAACTTCTTTCTCGCCATTATTATTTTTGCTGATACCATATTGACACTAAGAAAAATTTGTTTGCTGATACTATATTGACACTGAGAAACATTTGTTCATGCTAATACAAACATTGGTTGAGTCTGCACTGACCTGCTTGTGTACATGTAACCTGATTTGAAAAAAAGTAAAATAAAATACCAAATTGGATGACAGTAACCACCTTGATGTTTTTTTTAGTCCTTGCGTTTGTTGGCACACACTGGAACTAACACCTTACATTGTATACGCATTGTTACTATATCTTGGAAAATTTGGCATTTTCTATGCTATTAACCACTATACTATTGTATAAAACAAGTATGCACTATTATATATGTGCTTATTTGTTTATACCTGTAGCTGGATACACATTATAACAGTGCAAACTTCATTGCTCCTTTTATACAAATTTATGTTGTAATGCACCAGTGAAATATACACCCATGCTTTGCTTAAAACTGAACTTGTACCCTGCTTGCCTAAATCACATGTTCTTTTTACATTGTGTATTTGCGTTCATATATGAAAAGTTCCATAAAACTGACATTGTGTCATCAATTTGCATCCATATAGTATTTTTCATGCTCATATTATTACATTAGTCTGCATCCATATAGTATTTGCCATGCTCATATTATCATATTAACTTGCCATGCTCATTTGCATTGTTTTCACTGTTTTGACTCAAGTATTCATGTTAAACCATTTGCTGGTTCACGCAATGACTTGATTCCGTACTCAAATTCATGTTAAGCTAAGAGCCTGAATACATTCATGTTTGATCCCTAAATACATTCATATTAAACCCTTTGCCGTTATTCAAAAACTTAGTGCTACATTCATTTCCTTTGTGCTCACCCTGTTCTTGAAACTGAAATTACTGATTTTCCTTTTATCTAGCTACATCAGTATTGCCATACTGCACTTGATATTTGTTGTGTCCATTATATATACACGACTGTGCATATGCGAGAGTGAGTGTGTTGTGCTTGTGTAGTTGAGGGAACATGAACATCTTGTCTTATGTTTTTGAACACCCCTGTTTAATGTAGCATACATATTTATACCTAGTTATATTTGGTATTTCTCACTTGGCACATGCCACACCCTGTTGAATGAGATATACATTTGTTATAGGATGAACCTTGTTTTTAAATGAAGTGTACATGTTTGTTCCAACCATTCGTGAACCTGAATGTACTTAGTGTATTAATTTCATGCGCAAGTTTATGCACTGTCTAGTTATGCTGCCATGTTTGCTCACACCTTTTGATCGCCATTGCACTTGTTAAATTATTGGCTAATGGAATGCTGGGGCAGTGCACACGTGTACCTGTACACATGTGTACTTGCAGGCTTCCGTGAATATTCGTCCCTAGAAATAAATAAGACTGAAATGAACAGATACCACAACTGTTTATGTTATTAATAGGATTGGCTATTACATTTCAGTTTCTATTGAAGTTAATTTACTTGAACTATGATTTAATCCTGACTCGAGTGTTTTATGTTTTTGCATGGAACGCTCGGGTCAGACCCGAGCAATACAAATTTTAAAGATAACAGTTTAGGATTTGAAGATTGACGAAGCTGGGGATTCCAAGAGACGGCGCACTCTCAAGTTTAAACAGTAAAGGTTTTTATTTGTATTTAAAGTGTTTTTGAATTCCACTGCATAGAAAATCTTGTATAAAAACTCTGATTATATATAAAAGTTATTTTGTTGTTCAATACACTTATTCTTTATTCTGTGTTGATTCTGTGTTTAAACTCTGTAAGCTAAATAACGATCCGTCGATTTGGACGTTTTAAGTTGGTTTGATTACCGATTTGAAGTGGTCAAAAAGGCGGGACGTTACACTATTTATCCAATGATAAACATTTTATTTTATTTATAAAATATTATTTATAAATTTAGCTTCTCAATCTATCTATTAGAATAGATTCTATTTAAAATCTTTGTTTTAAACCCATATCATGTTATACCTGTGTGCGAAGCACGGGTCTAAACCTTTCAAATATAAAATTCTCTTTTATACTATTCTAGTCACTTTTCAAGTATTTCCTCTTATGATATCTTATTTATTTTCTTAATAAATATTCCTTTTACCTTTCTATTTATTTAACAAATAAATATTTTTTATCTTTCTATTTATTTAACAAATAATATTCCTTTTATCTTTCTATTTGTTTAACAGATAAATATTCCTTTTATCTTTCTATTTGTAAATGTTTTACAAATATTTCCCTTCAATTTTATCTATTTGATTAACAAATAAATATTCCTTTTTAATCTATTTATTTTCTAAATAAATAGTTTTCTTTTTATAAAATCTTTTGATTTTATAAATATTTATTTTTCAATATAACATTGAAAATCTTCTTTTTAACATTCCAATATTCCTTATGGTATTTAACATACCATATAACAATGATCGGTATCATTCAACCATACAAAATCAACAACAGATTTCACATCACATCATATAACACAATATATGAAAAACAGTAAAATAAATGTTGAGGAACCCAGTTGGGTCCCTCCGACCTGTTTCCCTGCATCCACAGATGTTTCACAATATAAATAACATCGATTTCATTTCAATATGAAATATTCTGAAAAACAAAATTAATATTTGATTAACGATTTACATATATATCGTTTTCTATAATTTTAACCAATTAACTAGCAGCTCGACCAAACAGCCAACATACAACAAACAACCATCATTTATAAATTCTAAAATATTTTATAAAAATATAAATTGAGCAGAGTTAGTGAGATTTACTCACATTGGACGGTTATCGTTAAATAACGATAATTGGTCATTGATTTGATTCAGGCGTTTAATTTCACTATAAATCCAAATGAGCTTCAATTCACTTCTGGTCAGTTCCATTGGGTAGTGTCCGTCCATACAATCCCAACGGATCTTGTTTTGCCCAATTCTGATCATGTATGACGAAGTTATGATTATTTCTAGTTCATACATTATTTAAACTAAACTAAAACAAATTTATTTTATTGCGTTGGGCCTTACCCCAATAACCCAGCCCATTTACCATGCTTTAAGACCCATACCCGTGTTCTTCTTCCTCATTCACTATCACCGCAACCTGAAACTTTCAAACACCATTATCAATTACTTTAAGCCATCTATACCTCCTCCACTCTCCATGATTTGACAAACCGAGAAAACCGCCGGAATCCCCTTCGAAAACTCTTCCATTCCCTCACCGAAATCCTCAACTCGCACCCTCGCTTAAACTCACGGCCTCAGGCTCTTCGCACACACTAGAAAAAGTATCGACAACTTTTATTTCGATAAAACCCCCAAAAATCACAAATGATGCGATTCGATCTTCTGATTCTCAAAATGATATTCAAACTTCGAATCGATCCATAAACTACCCCAAAATCACAGCCCTAGGTTTGCTGGAAACTCGGCATTGGACTGAAACAGGCTCAAACTAAATGAAACTAATAGGAAAATGAAGCGAATCACTTAGGGAGTTCGAAGATAATCATTTTGAGATTTATAGAATTTTATTTTAAATTATTTGAGAATTTAGAAAGAGGATTTTCCTGTTTGGGTGGTGACGGCGCTTTTTGACAGAAGAGGAAATTGTGAGAAGGGTTTGGTGAGGTAACGATAATATATAGGATAGGTTTAATATTTTTTATTCGATTTTTGTATTTATTTTTAATCAATCGCTGCTTACATTTGTCCTCAAAAATTCCTGTAATCACATACGATATCCAAAAATCACGAAACTGGACATGCAGCTACATTCTGAAATTGCGGACCCAATGAAACTAGTTTCGTCGAATTCCGACTCCGTTTGCTCACACAGCGTATTTTTAACCGTCGAAATACTGACTATTTTTCACATTAAAATTCCGCACGGCCACGTACTGACTTCAAAAATCACGAAAATTGAAATCTAGCAATAATTTAATATTGCGGATCCAACAAAATTAGTTTCGTCGAAAGCAGAGGTCGTTTGCAAAACTGAAGCTCTAAATAAACCCTTTTAAATATATAAATATAATTAAAAATAATTAAATTTAATATTTAAAAATAAATATTATCGTATATATTCACCATAGAATACCATTCAGCTCTAATGGGATTTATAACTCGATATTTCAAAATTCCCAGTTATATCAATATTCGATTTATATACAAAATCCTTTTATAATATAAATATATATTTATAAATTTCAAAGGAATTCCATAGCGACTTTTCTAAATTTTGATTTGGACATAAATCAAAATCTACACAATGAAATCCCAAGTTTTCTCTTCCATTAGAAAAATACACTTCACCAGCTCTGAACGTTTCTTGTTTCATAGAAATCCGATTTAAAATGGACCCTGTATATTCAATTGAAGTTCGAATCACCAAATAGCGAACTGCCGCGCCATTTCAAGCTCGATTTTAATTATATTATAATTCTACGTTCAAACTGTCGTTCAAATAATATATTCGTTATTTTAATTCAATTCTAAACTGAACTAAATATCACAGATGATCCAATTCACACCATATTGTGAATTCCACTATTTCTGGTTATTTCAGAAATTAAATATATTATTATATTATTTATTTTAATTAATTATTCACTATAATTTAATTCTGGTCATTTTAAATAACCAAAACATTATTTAAATAATTAAATAAATTATTTATATACCGTAAAAATACGGGTCGTCATATTCTTTCCCGCTTAAAATAATTTCGTCCACGAAATTGCTAAGGTAGAGAACCTACCCTATTGACTAGTACAAATTTATATGTTTACTAACCAACTTTAATTTCAACCGAACCAATTTAATTTCAATTAAAATATTAATTAATTCTTACTAATGAAAATTTTCAAAAATCCTGAAAATTTTCTAACACTCTAAATTTCCGGAAAATTTAGCTAGCACCTCCTTTGTACCGGTCAATTGTTTAAACCCTATCTCACCTCTGTAGGCCCTTTCCTTTCAAAAATAAAATCAAAAATCCAAGCAGCTTGCCTATTCGGCACATAAAACCTCATATGGAATTTTAAACATGTACCTTTTTGTCGGGTATATCATCATATCCTTTCCATCTGCTACTTTGTCAGCATACACAAATGCCTTTCCAAACAAAATTCCAATTTTTTTCCTCAAAACCAAATCATTCACGTGTCCAAGCCAAATTCCATTTCAAACCAAAGTTCCATTCTTGATTCCAACTCCTAACTCATCAATCCAATACCATTTCAGATTCCTATCTCACAATTCAAAATGTGATTCCACTTGATATATCATATTCCAATTTAATTTCCATTTATTTGATTTCAATTCAGTTCTAGCTTGCTTTCACAAATTTCTGCTTCAATTTGTTTGTGTTCAAACAATCCCTCCTGGGAGTTTTTTTTAACAGTTTAGCTCTTTCAAAAATCAAATATTTCTTTTTAAGGTTCAAAACAACTTGTTTTCTCAAAAAAATTCAACACAAAATCTTTGGTAGTAATCCGTCACTTAGAACTCGAAAATGAACACTGATGATGTGGCCAGCACCACCAGAGTTATTTTCCAGCTATCGAAGTGAGTTCAATACTATATCACTTATCAAAATCATATTTAAACATTTCCATTTAGAAATACATTTCAAAATATCATTCACAATGCTTGTAAAGCAAATTTTAAAATCTCCCAGGATCTTAAAATTCTCATATATTTAATCCAACTCTAGTTATAAACACTTGTTCAACTTTTAATTCCAATTCTGATTCTAAATTCAGATTTACTTCATCTTATTTCATATATTATATTCATATGAATTTGGATTGGTTATTTACATAACCATTCCAATTTATAATCTCATTCGATTACAACTACAACCAATATATCCTATATATATTATAATAATTCCAATATAAATTCTTTATATCAGAATATAATTTGGGTAAAATTATTCCATTTACCCTCTTTTTCAAAACATACTGTGTCGGTTCATCGTATTCGAGTGTTTAGAAACTCCTACCGATGCAGTGGATCAAACTGATCGATCAGAACCCATAAACAACTCAACCAATAAATCTCCATAATATAAAACAATTTTTTTATAAAATCTACAAATACGTTCACTCGTATACATACACTCAACTCAATCTAGGGTATTACTAACCCCATCTCTACCGAGTCACGCCATAGAGCCAAGGTAATCACTTAACCTTCAGCTCTGATACCACTGTAACGAACTGGGTTTTCGACTCCGAAAATCAACATACAACTGCCATGTTGACTATTCAGACATTGAAAATACCTGATCATTAATAGAAAGAAATTAGAGGGTGAGAATAGATAAGATAGAAAAAATAGAATAGAAGAAGAAGAAGATCACCACAGCACAGAATCAGAGTAATACGAATCTCACAACGGAACAAATAAAATATAATATATAACATAACTTTGCAATAAAACAGTATATATATAATAACATTATCAGAGTACAACACTTACACACAGCGGAGATAACAATAGCTATATAATCCTGAAGCTTCCTGCTTCAAGCTCCTCCAAATATGTCTGTAAAGACCTGAACTACTTGACTGGCCGTACAAATTTGGGCACCCAAGAGTTTAGGGAAAACAAAACAAAATAAACTTTGGGTCAGTCATGGGACTGGTGTGAGTAAACTCAAATCATTTTTGTTTAACTTTTCAAAAATCCTTTTCAAATGAAAAGTAATCGTAAGACCGAACCACACATAAACACGAACGGTTTTTACCTTACGATAACCAAAATTAGTTTGGAAATCAATACTTTTCTGATATTATAATAGTGTCTAATCACAAGTAATTAACAATCTAGCAGAAAGCTTGCATCTCACGTTCCACATATATAGTATACAAACAAAACCGAGGGCGCTTATTGAAGATTGGATTCCAACTATGACAAGGTATGGGACCACCTGCTGATAGTGTATCTCTAGAGGCAAATACACTGGGTTCAACAAGAACGTCTTGCAACCCGGCTCACACATGACCGACCACTCATTTCGCTTGAGTGTATCGAATGTATACCACCAACGGTTGGGAGCTACCCACCGTTTCCTGAAAAGGGACAGCATCGAAAATAGATAAAGAATGAATTGGATTTTCTCTAGATAGGTGATATACACCCTAATGGGAGCGATCCACTTAGCCATGCTGCCTGCCCGATTTTTGTCATTTCCCATTTGATGAGGCTTGAGGTCATAACGTTTCTTTGATACACCTGACCACCATTCACTTTGAATGCCACATCGTCATACCCACCAAATCACAAAATGATTTCACCAAAAATACCACGGGTATAAAGCTAAGAGAAACGAATTCCTCCACCACCAAACGTAAGTACGTTTGAAGAGATCAACTTGCGCGATCCGTTAGATACTTTGTCAGACATTCATCCATTCACGTTTGTCCTGGGACTGGGCAAACCGAAGGCACTATTCCGGAAACAGGATAACCCTTGCATAACTCCGTCTTCAATTATCTTCATCATATTTGATTGCAACGCTAACGTCCATACAGAGTGGTTTTCAGATAATGAATCTAATCCCGGTCTCCTAGTATTGACGACGGAAAAATGGTCAAAAACTTTGATATTCGGTGATTTAACTATCAAAGAAAAATAAGTATACAATCAACGATCTTATTTCCAGATAGAAATTTGATCGATCAATCATCAATCAACATTTATCTCTTTAGTTCAATCGTTTATTTATTTCCTATTTCCATATATTCAACATTTCTTATTTTCTAAATTTAGGAAATATACTTTATCAATCATTGGAAAACATTTCCATCTCTGTTTCACGTATCACTGTCATTCCAGTATTCTTTCTCATCAACATTTCATTTTCTATGATTAGAAAATATCTCTGATTATATTTGGAAAATGTTTCCAAAATCTATACATTTGATTTAAACAGATGTTTAAATAAAAATTCACTAAGCCAATTTAAACCATTACACTCATTAACTAAATTCACTTGACCAATCTTTACTATCGAACCTTACCCACCCCTTAGTTAAAAACGAAGTCAATCAAGTTGAGGTATAATTACCTCTCAGACCTTAACTGAACAACATTTCTAACCTTGAAATAGACAAGGTTCACTTTCTTAAATCTTTAACAACTTCCTTACATAACTCGGATTCTATTTATGAATCCCCTTCTTTATTTTAAAACAATGATTTTAACTATAGCGTTATAATTCCTTTCTTCTTAAATATCCCACTTCAAAATGTTTCCTTAATTTAATTAAATAACTAAACCACTAATTTATTAATAAATAAGTAAATCTTGATAAAAATGGAAAGTAAATATTACTTTCCCGAATTCGATAAAATCAAATCCAATGTATAATTCTCTTTTTCGAATAATCTCTTTTCGATATCTCCTTTTTGAATAAACTATATTCGATAACTCTTTCCTCGAATAACTATATTCGATAATCTCTCTTCGAATGATTTACATTCGATTAACTCTCTTCGTATGATTTACATTCGATTTACTCTCCTCGAATGATTTACATTCGATAAATCTCCCTTCGAATAAACTATATTCGATAAACTCCTTCAATTCTATTTAAGTAAACTATTTCGAATAACTCCTTTAATTCTATTCGAATAAACTATTTTGAATAACTCCTTTGGATTAACTCACTTGGACTAACTTGGTTTGATTAACTCATCTTGACTAACTCAACTCGATTAACTCAACTTGATTAACTTACTTGATTAACTCAACTTATTTAACTCCTATCGAATAACTAATATTCGATTAACTTAAATTCGAATAACTATGTCTGTTTTAACTCTATTTCGAATGGCTAATATTCGATTAAACTCCATTCGGTTGACTCTAGATCGCAGCGATCACAATGGTTACGCCGGATTCCCTCAAGAAACATCCGATCGCTTTAGGCTATCTGCAGCCCTGCGAATTACGCTAGCAGTCGTACGAAATGGCAACTCCTCCTGAATAACAATGTTTGACTAACTCTATCTCAAATAACTATATTCGATCAACTCTAATTGAATAACTAATATTCAATTTATCCTAATTCGATTAGCTATGTTCAATTAACTATATCTGGTTAACTCTAACTAATTAACTCTAACTGATTAACTCTAACTTGTTAACTCTAACCGATTAACTCTAACTTGTTAACTCTAATCAATTAAATCTAATCAATTAACTCTAACTCTAATCTATTAATTATAACTCTAATCGATTAACTCTAACTCAAATTGATTAATTCTAACTCTAATCGATTAACTATAATTCGATTAACTCCTTTGATTTAACTCTACGTCCATATTCAGTTCCAAATATCGATGTTGAAATCGATTCTTATTTCTCTATATAAGTCCCGACTTATATATTCTATTTATCCAATGATAAACATTTTATTTAATTTATAAATTTATCTTCTCAATCTATCAATTAGAATAGATTCTATTTAAAATCTTTGTTTTAAACCCATATCATGTTATACCCGTGTGCGAAGCACGGGTCTAAACCTTTCAAATATAAAATTCTCTTTTATATTGTTCTAGTCACTTTTCAAGTATTTCCATTTAGATATCTTGTTGAGTTTCTAAATAAATATTCCTTTTACCTTTCTATTTATTTAATAAATAAATATTTCTTTTATCTTTCTATTTATTTAACAAATAATATTCCTTTTATCTTTATATTTGTTTACCAGATAAATATTCCTTTTATCTTTCTATTTGTAAATATTTTACAAATATTTCCCTTCAATTTTATCTATTTGATTAACTAATAAATATTCCTTTTTAATCTATTTATTTTCTAAATAAATAGTTTTCTTTTTATAAAATCTTTTGATTTTATAAATATTTATTTTTCAATATAACATTGAAAATCATCTTTTTAACATTCCAATATTCCTTATGGTATTTAACATACCATATAACAATGATCGGTATCATTCAACCATACAAAATCAACAACAGATTTCACATTACATCATACAACACAACATATGAAAAACAGTAAAATAAATGTTGAGGAACCCAGTTGGGTCCCTCCGACCTGTTTCCCTGCATCCACAGATGTTACGCAATATAAATAACATCGATTTCATTTCAATATGAAATATTCTGATAAAAAAACTAATATTTGATTAACGATTTATATATATATCGTTTTCTATAATTTTAACCAATTAACTAGCAGTTTAACCAAATAGCCAACATACTGCAAACAACCATCATTTATTAATTCTAAAATATTTTATAAAAATATAAATTGAGCAGAGTTAGTGAGATTTACTCACATTGGACGGTTATCGTTAAATAACGATAATTGGTCATTGATTTGATTCAGGTGTTTAATTTCACCATAAATCCAAATGAGCTTCAATTCACTCTCGGTCAGTTCCATTGGGTAGTGTCCGTCCATACAATCCCAACGGATCTAGTTTTGCCCAATTCTGATCATGTATGACGAAATTATGATTATTTCTAGTTCATACATTATTTAAACTAAACTAAAACAAATTTATTTTATTGCGTTGGGCCTTACCCCAATAACCCAGCCTATATACCATGCTTTAAGACCCATACCCGTGTTCTTCTTCCTCATTCACTATCACGGCAACCTGAAGCTTTCAAACACCATTATCGATTACTTTAAGACATCCATACCTCCTCCACTCTCCACGATTTCACAAACCGAGAAACCCGCCGGAATCCTCTTCGAAAACTCTTCCATTCCCTCACCGAAATCCTCAACTCGCACCCTCGCTCAAACTCGCGACTTCAGGCTCTTTGCACGCACCAGAAAAAATATCGATAGCTTTTATTTCGATAAAACCCCCAAAAATCACAAATGATGCGATTCGATCTCCTAATTCTCAAAATGATATTCAAACTTCAAATCGATCCGTAAATTACCCCAAAATCACAGCCCTAGGTTTGCTGCAAACTCGACATTGGACTGAAACAGGCTTGAGCTAAACGAAACTAATAGGAAAATGAAGCGAATCTCTTAGGGAGTTCGAAGATAATCATTTCAAGATTTATAGAATTTTATTTTAAATTGTTTGAGAATTTAGAAAGAGGATTTTCCTGTTTGGGTGGTGACGGCGCTTTTTGACAGAAGAGGAAATTGTGAGAAGGGTTTGGTGAGGCAACGATAATATATATGATAGGTTTAAAAAAAATTATTCGATTTTTATATTTATTTTAAAGCAATTGCTGCTTACATTTGTCCTCAAAAATTCCTGTAATCACATACGATACCCAAAAATCACGAAACTGGACATGCAGCTACATTTCGACATTGTGGACCCAACGAAACTGGTTTCGTCGAATTCCGACTCCGTTTGCTCTCACAGCGTATTTTTAACCATCGAAATACTGACTGTTTTTCACGTTAAAATTCCGCACGGCCACGTACTGACTTCAAAAATCACGAAAATTGAAATCTAGCAATAATTTAATATTGCGGATCCAACAAAATTAGTTTCGTCGAAAACAGAGGTCATTTGCAAAACTGAAGCTCTAAATAAACCCTTTTAAATATATAAATATATTTAAAAATAATTAAATTTAATATTTAAAAATAAATATTATCGTATATATTCACCATAGAATACCTACAACTCCAATGGGATTTATAACTCGATATTTCAAAATTCCCAATTATATCGATATTCGATTTATATATAAAATCCTTTTATAATATAAATATATATTTATAAATTTCAAAGGAATTCCATAGCGACTTTTCTAATTTTTGATTTGGACATAAACCAAAATCTACACAATGAAATCCCAATTTTTCTCTTCCATTAGAAAAATACACTTCACCTGCTTTGAACGTTTCTTGTTTCACAGAAATCCGATTTAAAATGGACCCTGTATATTCAGTTGAAGTTCGAATCGCCAAATAGCGAACTGCCGCGCCATTTCAAGCTTGATTTTAATTATATTATATTTCTACGTTCAAACTGCCGTTCAAATAATATATTCGTTATTTTAATTCAATTCTAAACTGAATTAAATATCACAGATGATCCAATTCACACCATATTGTGAATTCCACTATTTTTGATTATTTCAGAAATTAAATATATTATTATATTATTTATTTTAATTAATTATTCACTATAATTTAATTTTGGTCATTTTAAATAACCAAACCATTATTTAAATAATTAAATAAATTATTTATATACCATAAAAATATGGGTCGTTACAAATAATATGTTTATGTCTACTGATATGAAGAAAGATTTGGGATTGGGAAGAAAAATGAATAGATAGAACATACGGAATTTAGAACCGAAGAACATAACTTAAGCGTATAGGGTGATTATAACAACCTGCCTTTTTTGACCGTTCAAATCGACAATATCCTCAATGTCGACTTAAACAAATCAAAAATATAGATAGTTATTGGATTTAAGATAAGAAAAAGAAGAAAGAAGAAAAACGGTTATAGAATCTCACAGCGAAAGGACAAAATATAATACATAAATAACTATTCATGAAGCTGTTAAAACATACATTGATTTTACATTTACAATGATTATAAGAGTTAATTAACATACAACATACCAATATATGCAGTGGAAAATATAAATGAATACGTTAGTCAGGCTCCATCTTCATCTTCATAACTGTGTCTTCATTAACTGAAAACTCAGGCTGACCCGAGCATAAATGAAAAAACAAAAACACTCAGATTAGAACTAAAATATCCTCGTATCGGTTAAATCAATTTCATGTGACAATATGAGTGCAATAACTTAAGAGATGTTATGGGAAATTCCATCTCTTAAGGATCCGCCAAACTAGATACTACATAATAAAATACGCTATTATAATAGTGTCTATGGTTAAATATAAAATATTAAAATAGTGTAAGTGGGATTACCATTATTACCCTTACACTGTTTATACCTTTGTCATACAGTTTGCATATAACACTAGTACGTTGATGGATAGGGATGCGCTGTGATACGACAACGTTAAATCAAAATCGTAGGGGGCTCGATCAGGATAAATATGACAAAGCATCGAGGCAATTCCCATCAGTAGGATTATACTGGATTGCGGACCCAGGCCGGTGGTAACGCATAGCCGCGACTACCGCTCACCCCAAACAATACTCCAAAAATTAAAGGCGCCAATCAATCACAAAGTAATATATATGGTATCAAGGAAGCATGTCTGATAAGAGGAGCTAGCTCACATTAACTTGGGTATGGCTCCTGTTTTAGTCATTTTAATTATGACCCGAAGGTCAAGGCTATCCATCATCATTCTCTTTCTTTAAATCCAGTAATCACCTCCTAATAAACCTACTTCATTCTGAAACTCCACCGCGTACACAATTGTTAAAGTGGTTTTCGGCATTGGCAGAGAGTATGACAATAGCCGATCCAAAACTCTTTAACAACCAATCGTTGACCTTTTCACAACGGTCTGTTTTTTACCTTTCAAAGGGGTTCGTACTTCATATCAACATATCAGATTTTCTTAAAAACTCGTTTCAATAGTCGAGATAGACTACTATTTCATATTAAAATCTCCTTTTAAAACCAATCTTAAATCTTGGAACAATTCCAACTTTAAAATAATCTTAATATTAAAATAGTAAAAATATATTTAAAATGGTTTAGATATATAATTGAAATAGTTTGAAAATAAATAATTTGTATTTAAAATAGAATTTTCAGATTTAGTAAATTCTGTAGTTAAAATATAAAATAGTTTATAAAATAAATATGTTATTGTTAAAATGGTTTATTTAAAATAATTAATAAAAATAAAATAGTTATAAGGTAAATAGTTTATAAAGAAAAGTAATTATTATTAAAATGGTTTATAAAATGGTTTAAAATACTATAGTTGGAATTTGAATCATTTCTTCAAAATTTAACCAAACTGGAAATCATTCTAGTTTCAAATCAATTAGCCTAAATTTCGATATCTTAATTCAAAAGGATTTAACTTCCCGTTGACATTTCAATTTGATTCAACAGTTCGATTTCAATAATTCGATTTAATAATTCGATTCAAATAATTTAATTTCAATTATAATTCTCACTTTGAATTATTTGTTTATAAAATCCCGAGTTACAGTTCAGTTATTACTATAAATCAAGTTAATTTAAAGTAAATATCAAAGATGGATAAACAATTCAATTTCGATAAATTTATTTCATATTCAATTCAGTTTTAACTTCAGTTATTCACATTTATAAATTTCTAAAAATTTAAAAGTTTAAAATTTCAAAGCTCAAAGTTCATATTCAAAGAAAATCGGTTAATAATATCATTTATATTGTTTTTGAAACAATATTCCAAAACTCAAGGTTAAAACAATTTTTAATTTAACTAACCAGTGTCCGTATATAAATTTCTATCATATGGCCAAGTAATACTTAAAATTTAATTTCAATATTTTGGGAAAGGATATATATCATTTCAATCCAAATAAGGGTCGTAGGTATTTATCATTTCAACCTACGTTCTTAATTCATTTTAATGATTAATTCCGGGTTTATTTTATGCCCATAACATCTAAGGTAAATGGTTGGGATTAATCAGCATAAACAATGGTCATCATAAAAAAAATCAAGATGAATAATGGATAAATTCGCACAACAACATCAATATGTCAAATATATCAAATCCAGACCATTCATCACATCAATACATATAAACAGACCAATATCGTATAAGTTTACATATTATCGGATGTTGGGTATTAAACAGTAATTAAATGTTGAATTTTAACTTAACTGTAAAATTAAATATAACAGTCAGATTAAACTACACAATCAATGCAATTCAATAGAAATATGCAATTTAAACTACCAAACATCAATCAATACAATCAAATCATGACATAATATTAATTTAAATAATATTAGAATATTTTAGATAGGCGTGAGTGGGTTTAATCACTCACCTTTTGGTTCTGAACGCATTTGAAATCCAAAATAGATCCAAAATTCTACAATCTCAGAATTCATCCAAACCAGCGCCATCACAGAGAGCTCGTCAACATGATTCTAACGCAACAACCTGTGGGTCAAAATGAGTTCGTATGAGAAAGTTATTCAAATTAACCCAACCCGCATTAATTGATAAAACGAAAATGAGACAAAAAAATTGAAAAACTTGCCACGTCAACCATCTCTCAGCCATTTCTTTCTCCTTCACACATTCAAACCAGTAAATCGAAACCCAACCCGCGCCTTCCTCTTTCCAGAACGCATTGAATCCCGAGCCTCGAGAAACCGATCGGAAACCCCCACTTCGACCGCCGTTGAAAGCTTTACCTGCGCGCCAAAGATGGTCAGACTCGGTGGCCCACCTCGTGCCTGATGCCTTCGAAACCACGCTGACTTTAAGCCAAAATCCTGATGATTTCTGATACAACTGATATTGATCAATCGTATGGATTGGAAGCCTTCGTCGAGATCTACAGTTTTGCTTTTGAAACTTGTCGATTTCATTGATCGTATTGGACGAAATTAAGCTAAGAAGATTTGAACAATAACGGCCATTGAAAATAAAGAATGGCGGCTAGGAAAAATTACGGTTCTGAAATTATTATTTTAATATTAAACTCGTCGTTTTGGGTGTTATAAAGCGAAAAAATCGGACTGTGTCCAAATCAGGCCTGCTTACTGCCTAACAATATGTTTTGACGCCTTCTGAACGCAATGGATATGTTTCAAAGCCCAATTCCAAAGTCTTTAGCAGTTTCTTCTAAAACTTGATTATTTAATTAAATGGTACACCCAAACTTCTACACGTTTTAGTTTCTTACAATCAAACTTAAATTCCGATGGATACGAAATTTTAGATCATATAATAACTTACAATTCCGGATCCAAAAAAAGTTAATTTTATTGAATTTTAAGATTGTTTGTAATATTGTCAAATTTTAACCAATTTATTAATATATTAAAATATTCATTTTTCGTTTATTCACTTTTAATTTAAATTCAAAGGTTTATAAATTCAATCCAAATCAAAATAAAATTCATGTAAAATCAAAAAATGTTTTCATGAATTCAATTTTTATTATTTACAAATCAATGCAAATTGTTACATTTTATAACTAGTAGAAATTCATTACATGATCAAATGATTTATATTATTCATAATCATAAACTAGAATTATCAATTTAAAATAAATCTCAAAATTAGTTAATCCATTTTACATTATTAATTCAATATAAATTTCAAATTTCTATATAAATAGATTATCAACACCGTCAATATCATACATATTCTATTGCAGTTCATTTTTCAATAAGTAAATTTTAGTTCATATCTTATCAATATACAACATAAATCATAAATTTTAATATTTAAAACAATTTTGTTCAAAATCACATTAAATTTAATAATTTAAATTGCAGCAAAAATCTCGTGATGTTATAGTGATTTACTTCTTTTGTTAAAAAATTTAATTCATTAATCTTCCCCTATTTGAATATATTTGGATATATAGATTTGATTTAATAAATTTTTTTAAAGAAAGTGAAGAAGACGAAACGATCTTGCTTCACTCATGTCAACAATAATATAGGAAGAGACCGAAAGGTTTTACCTTAATTTATTAACATAAAATCAACCACGGTCGTTTAATCTAATATATTAAATCTGGGTCATTCATGCCATAACAGATTAAATCCTCTGACACAAGGCTAGTTGATCGCTAGGTTAACCGCTTGATAGAGGTGAATCGACATGTGTTTCCCTCCAAATGTATATGTGCATGTGTGATTTTTCTTATATATATGTATATGTATGTGTGTGTGTGTGTGTGCGTGTGTGTATGTGTTTGTGTGTGTGTGTGTGTGTTTTTACGCCCATAACTTCTTCATAGGAACTCCATTTGCAAAACTTTAAAATATAAAAGTTGCTTAAAATTTTCATCATGAATTCATTAGTGCAAGTTTCATGGTCAAATTCCATCGTTTGCACAAAGTCCATAATTGAACCGTAACTAGGTAACTAAAGTAACTAACGTCAAAATTATAGGGTGTAACAGAGTGTACTTGTGTGTGTTAAAAATAATTAATCACAATACACTTATATATTCATATTTAGGTAGATGACAGATGAATGTATAATTATATATGATGTCCATCCAGTCTAACCATATATTTATGTAAATATGAATAAATGGTAAATAAAATATACATACCAGAATATTACTATAACGACCCAATTTTTTGACCCTTAGAGTCGACTGATACATCCACGGTATCGACCTATCGAACATCCAAGTGCCAGAATGCCAAATCATTAGGGGTTAAAGAAAAAGAAGATAGAATAGAATCTCAAATCGCAGCGAATAACATATAATGATCACAAAATACTTTACCAAGTCATTTACAAAATTGATTACATCAGAGTTACACTAGAAAATTTTCACCTTAGTACAGTTATAGCAGCTCATCCTTACACATCAGATAGAGAGTACATAATATACAACAGAAACTTGGGATGACTAACTATTGTAACGACCCGGAAAATCTGAACCAATTTAAATATTTTTAAATTGGCTAAAATAGTGGATTTTAAATATTAAAAAAAATATTTTAAATAATAACGATGAAAAGTAAGTTTAAGTCGACATTTGAAAACGAATATAATTAATTCTAATTATAAACAAGGCCGGAAATGGCGCGGTAGTTTCAAAATTTGAATTCAAACTTTGACTGACTGTACCGGGTGCAAAACAAAACGGATTTGAGTGAAACCAAAAATATTTAAATCTGTTAGTGAATACCTTTCTAACGAATCTGAAAAATCGAAGTTTCATAGCGGGATGCAAAAGTTATGGCCAAATGAATTTTCAGAAAGGTCGCTATGGAATTTATATAGCCCGTGAAATTGGCCATTTTGCAAATGACCTCAGAATTCGACGAAACCAATTTTGTTGGATCCGGGATGCGATGTTATTGCTAGGTTTCAAATTTCATAATTTTTGAAGCTAGTATGTGAGCGTGGCAAAGGAAAACGTGTTTTGGTCAATTACAGTTAAATTGGATCGACTAGAAATGGGCCTTTTTGCAAACGGTCTCAGAATTCGACGAAATTAGTTTTGTTGGGACCGTATCGTCAAAACAGAGCCAGATTTATTTTTCTGGAATTTTTCGAATCAGTTTGTGGCCCTAGCAAATTGAAATGTACGTTCAAATCGAATATAGAATGTTATATATTTTAAATTGAATGAAAACTGACTGAAACAGTCGAATGGGCCTACGAAACATATCCCATTGTGTTCGGAATGGGGGTAAAACGCTAGGGATGACAGTCGTTGGGTTTGAATTGGTGTTCGTGTGTGACGAGGGGTATTTTCGGATTTTTAAAACTTTATAAATAAATAAATAAATATCACTGGTCCACATCACCCCCCCCCCCCCCCCCCCCCCGCCGATATTTTCTCTCTCCCCGTAGCGATCGAAGGCGAAAAACCATTCCATCGTTCCCGTTCGATTTCCGATCAATCCACGCAAAATTAGCCCCTCCTCCAGTTGAAGATTTTGTAGAGCTCCTCGAGATCTTCAAATCCATATAAGTATTGGATTTTTTCGTGGCCTGTAGGAGAAGAATCACCACCTGGAAGTTGCGGGTTTCAAACCGCCGCCGCCATCACTTGGAGCCACCGAGTTCGACCCCCTCCCTGGCGCACGTGCGCCTCTCCTAGCCCGTCAAGGTGGCGCTGGCCGATCGTAGCAACGATCAACGGATTTGAAGATAATCGAAAACCTAGTTTTGAAGAAATAAATAAGGTAACGACTGATTTTCTTTGAACTGATTTTAACACCTTTAAACCGTTGCAAACTTTGAAAAATCATATCTTTTTCGTTTCTTGACGAAATTCGATGAAACAGGAAACATCGTGACCGTGTGGACGTCTTCTACATTCTAGAAGAGACCGCATATTTTTCTGAGCCTTCTGCTATTTTTGGTGGAGTGGGACCCAATGTGAGATTTCTAATTTATAAATGATATGGAAAACGACGTTGTATAAATTATATAATCGATGTATGAGTTATATAAGCGTTGTACACCTCTTGTATAAGCGTTGTATAAGTTGTACGTTCGATGTATAAGTTGTATATGCGTTGTAAAAATTATATATGTGTTGAAATAGAAGTGAAATGCTATATATAAATATATATATATACGCCCCTCGTCCACAAACCATGGACGATATTTATTGGTTGTGATTGGTGTGAAAATTGATTGATAGCGAATGGTTGATTGAAATTGTTTGTGGTTGAGATTGATTGATTGTGGTTGAAAAATACCCGTCTGTGGTTGAGAAATATTTGGTTGAAACCACATAGGATTAGTTTGTGGAAAAAAATATATACATGCCGCCTGCGTGCGAACTAGATGCATGATTCCCCATTGTCAAAAGCTGCGAGGCTTTAAGGTAGAGCGAGGAGCCGTACTAGGAACGGTCCCGGTTTTAACTACCCTGCCGTTATGCTGCCGAAATTTTGAATAATATTCATGTGTTAGAATTATTTTCCTGTATTGAAACTATATTCGTCTGTTGAATAGAAAACCTTCATGTGTTGAATTGAAATTCATTCGTTGAATAGAATTCATGTGTTGAATGGTATTCGTGTTTTTAAATATAAAAATCACCTTTTTATCTATTTATATAAACTATAGAAAACCTTCATGTGTTGAATTGAAATTCATTCGTTGAATAGAATTCATGTGTTGAATGGTATTCGTGTTTTTAAATATAAAAATCACCTTTTTATCTATTTATATAAACTATAGAAACCTTCATGTGTTGAATTGAGATTCATTCGTTGAATAGAATTCATGTGTTGAATGGTATTCGTGTTTTTAAATATAAAAATCACTTTTTATCTATTTATATAAACTATAGAAAACCTTCATGTGTTGAATCGAAATTCATTCGTTGAATTGAAATTCATGTGTTGAATGGTATTCATATTTTGAAAGAAATTGTTTTATAATAAAAATCCTATTTTGATCACCTATATAAACTATATAAAATAATCGTGTTTTGAAATATATTGTTTTACAATAAAAATCACATTTTTACTGTATACATGAATTGTTAAAAATAGTGAAGTGTTGAAATAGAAGACAGATAGATAAAAATATCATTTTTATCAAATATATGAAATGAATATAGCTTTGAAATCGAAGAATCGATATATATATATATATATATAGAATTGAAATATATCGAATAACGAAGCTGTAGTTTGTATTTTGAAACCGTGATTTCAAACGATTAGTGCGGGAGATCCGAACATCGGATTTTCCCGAAATCGCAACCGTTGGGTTCGCTTTGGAAATATCTTTCCAACGGCACCAACTTTGTAAAAATCCAACGGTTGGATTGTCTGGAATGTTTAATTCAAATCTGAAGAAAAACAGCGCCAGAATCGATTATATATATATATATATATATAATTATAGTAAATCGAATAACGACGCTGTAGTTCGTATTTTGAAATCGAAACTTCAAACGATTATACCGGGAGATCCGACCGTCGGATTTTCCCGAAACTGGAACCGTTGGATTCGTTTTGAAAAGATCTTTCTAATGATGTAAATTTTGTGAAGATCCAACGGTTAGATTTTCAGATATGTGTAAATCAATTCTGAAGAAAAACAACACCACGGCCGCGTTATGGCCCGAAGCGTCATTTTGAATAAATTGGCGATTTTAAAATAAATAAAAATAGCGATAAATCATTATAAAATATTATAAATGATATGGATGTGAAATTTAGAAACTAACTGAATGTTGGCTAAGTCGAATGGTTTCTTGGGTATTGATCTGATGTTGGTTTCGGCCTTCGAGGTTAATATTTGGGAAATCGTTCTCTTACTGATTGACAGTTAGTGACTAATGAATTGAAATGATGCGTAGTAGTGTTTGTGTAGCACTTGTTTATTATATACGCGAGTTGCTCAGAAAGACCGGGTTTATCCCATTCTGAATAACTGAATCGACGATAAGAAATCGAAGATGAAGACGGTGGTCGAAGACCGGAGATCTTCACCTCGTTTGGATGGTAACTGATGTCCTGATTGGGAGGCATCCCGAAATATGGATAATGAGTGGTGATCGTCCAGACGTACGTGGAGGTCGATGGGTTTGCGAGGTATATAGTGCCTCCAGTTTCGTTCAGACCCAGAACGGACTTGCAAATGGACAGTGTGTCTGACATTGGAATTTATTCTGTGTGATTGATAGCTATCAGTTGCCCGGTGTGAATTGCCTGTGTGGCATGCTAAGATGCAATGAGAAAGGCTTCTGTTGAAAATCAAAGTATTGCGGTGATGATCAAAGCACCGCCTGTGTGGCGTAGCTTTGTGTATAACGTGAAATCGCGAGCCTCACACCCCGGTATAAACCAGAAACGGGAGAGGACCTCAGGGGGGACGTGCGTTTTCTTTCTAGCTAGAAGTGGCGTCAGTGGTTTTACACGCCCTGACGAGTTTGACTTATGTGGTTGTTACTGTTGCGAGGCGCCTCAGTTAGATCGGACGATTTGGGTCCGATGGAGTCATTTGTTGGCTCATTTACGCCCCAAAGGGCGGAGGGACGCATTGTTCAGGCATTATAATCCACTTCGTGTGGACCGGTCCTAACGATCCAAGGTACGGTTGCGGATGTGCCTGAGACATGGGCTAGATTGTCTCGAATTCGGTAAGGACTATCTTTTGCCTTGGTTCATGGCGGAAATCCAATTTCCAAATACGACACCGTGCGGTTTTGATTGTATATATATGGCGACATGATATATGGTACCCATGCCGTCTATGATTGATAGTTATGATTGAAATTGTTTTTGAAACTTATAAACACTAGTAATATTATCAAATGCTTTTGTTTTATTCGTATCAAGCATATTTTGGCCATTATAAGGTAAAACTCTATCCTCCGTTTTGCGTTGCATTGTGTGATGGGAACTGAGTCTTATAATGGCTTCATTTTTATAAAAAGCATTGCGATGTTTAAAGATTTACTTGTTTTAAAGCACTGGCAATCCAATGGAGTAAACCCGTTCCATGAAAGTGGCGTGGTCCTGTGATTGGCCATATTGTAAATGTGTTGAGTAGATTTCTCATACCAGTCCCATGACTGACTCATAGTTTGTTTCACTTTCAAACTCGGGTGCCCCTTTTTCTACACGGGCAGCCTTGTATTCAGGTTTAGCTGGCTCTTTCTGGATAGCTGGAGCTGAAGATGGATTCTATCATTTATCTCTTTTTATGCTGTTCAGCTCCTATTGTACATTATGTTTGTTTTCCGCTGTAGACATTTATGTATAGCTGAACTGTATTTGTACTAAGTATGATCCTGTATACTGTGTAACTCTGATGTTTATGTTTATCCAGTGTATTATTTGTTCATTATCTGGTGTATTTATTTAATTCTGTTCTGCTGTTATCTGTTTATGTGTTATATTCCAAGGATTACCCTTGCCACCGTCAGTACGGGGTTTGGGGTCTTCTCAACTGTCGATGAAGCCTCATGCTCTAAGCTCCTCTATAAGAACCTACTTATAAAAATTTGAGCATCCAAGAGTTTTAGGGAAAAGAAAATAAAACTCCGGACCAGACATTGATCCGGTGTGAGAAATCTCAAGCAACTTGATTATTATTTTATAATCCTTTCGAAATCCAAAGTATCTTGTAAGATCAAGCCGCACATAAACACAGACAAGTTTTTACCTTATGGTAACCAAAACATTGTATATAAAATCTCATGATATTATGATAGTGTTTAGATACTAATACTTATGAATCTTAGTCGAAATTGTTACATAGTTAAATTCCAGCATAATAGGTATACAACTAAAACTGTAAAGGCACGTATTGGAGTTTGGATTCCATACAATGGCAAGTCACTAGGTACCACTTCTCATGGCACCTCTCTAGATAAGCATACGGAGAGCCTCACATGGACTCCCTACGAATGTGGATTGGCCAACCCTACACTGGATAGTAATGAATATTTGATCACCATGGTAGTGATCAACAACCACCGAACCTTAAGCATACAAAAAGGGTCGATATCAAATCTAGATCAGGTGACCGCATTACCCTAATGGGTGTGACCCACATAGCCCGGAAGCATTTCCCATGCTTTAGTCATTACCGGTTGATGAGGCTAGAGGCTATGTTTTTACCTTTCATACATGGCATACACCATCTTTAGATGTAACATCATCATTTCATCGATCACTAATTGACATTTATAAAATACAACCTCCAAGCTTATACATCTCAAAGAAGAGTGTTAAGAAAAGAGAAATTGTCTTCTCCGCCACTAAACAGATGCACCTTTGCAAAAATCAATGTATGTGTTCTAAGAAATGCAATGTTAGGCATCCATCCGTACAAGTTGTTCAGGAACATGACAAACCGAAGGTACTCTTTTACTACATACTATAAGGGATAATCCCTAAGATTAGTAACAAGAAGTCCTTGCATCATGCAGAACCCCCAAACGTAGAGACTATGCCATAAGTATAATCCTTGTAGCTAACCATAGACATCACTAAGCAGTACTTTTCGCTCCAAAGGTCTACGCCTTCAACTTAAGTCTTCTATTTGTCCTTGAATTCATCATCTTTAATGTTTTCCACATTCGCCACCTAGCCAGAACGAAGTGGTTTCCGGATATTTGATTCGATCCAAGTCTCTTTGAAACAACTGCCGATAGTTTCTTGTAAACTCAACCTCGGTTCTTTAGAAAATAAATAGACAAGGATACGGAGTTCACTTCCTAACCATTAGTAAATGGATTTCACCATCACTTGTTAATAGAGAAACGAAGTTTGTATGCATAGTGAATCATTAACAGGGATAACAGTGTCATATAACTTCAGCGTTCTCACAAGATATTTTCAAAGTAAGATTTATGTCTAGCTTTGATAGTCGGTTATTTAACTATAAAATAAAACACAAACAAAACAATCAAAGGTTAATTTCCTATAGTAATCATTGAGCCTCTTTTTATTTAATTTCTTATTAATTAAATTTCCAATCTCTTCCCCCAAAGCATTCACATACTTAACCCTTCGATACAAGTATGTATTCCAAAACCAATTAGGTTGATTTGACATTTCTAATTTACTAGGACTCAAATAGCTTTATTTTACTTCTAATAAGTTGTCCTTTAAGTAAAAAAATCCATTTATGAAAATAATGATTTAAATTCCAAAGATCAACTCTTGATCACAACTAATACTATCCTTCGAATAAAAATGAAATCGTTCAAGTTGGGGTATTTATTTACCTCTCCGACCTTAACTCGACATCACCTTCATCTTCGAAATAATAGAAGATAGTCCCAAGTTATAAAACATCTTACTCATGTTGGCCAACTTCCAAATGAAATTCATTCCAAAATAAGTTTTAAAACTAGTCTTCTTTTTACATTCACTTTCCAAAATATAACTCATTTACTTAATTTCTTTCATAAGAAATTATTATATTACAATCGACTCGTTGGCTTTAAATCCAATATTGATTTAAAGCTTATTCTTAAGTTAATTGATTTAACTTATCTCTTAATTGTCAATAAATTAATTAACTATAACAACTACTTATTTAGAACACATTTAGTAAAATGATTTCATTTAGTCCAAACCTCCTTATTGAATAAACTGATTATCCTTTAACCATATAAAAGTAATTAACAATTCTAAACCTCATTATTAAAATAATAAATTAGTTTAAATACCTTATTTAAATTAATTAATTAACTTTAAAATATCATAAATTAATCTTAAAATGATCATTTAATAAAATGAAATAATTTAATCACTTTTAAATTAAGATAAGATCTTAAACAGTTATTAATTAAAACGAAACTAACTGTAAAATAATTATTTATTCTTAAAATAAATAATTAAGTAGTTATTTAAACTTTAAATAAATAGTTAAATAATACTTCATCTTCAAATAAATTAACTTAAAGCCCCAAACAATATTTATTTAATAATTAAAAAATAATTTAAACTTTTGTTAATCATCAAAAAAATAATTGAAATACTTCTTAAATAAATATTTAATATTAAATTTTAATCAAACACTTTAAATAATAATTTATTTTTAAAGTAAATCATTAAACAATAATTAACCTTAATTAGTTATAACCACTATAATTAACTTTTTAATTGAACTTAAGTATAAATACTCTTAAAGCATCTTTACTAAGTAACTAGTAAATCAAAATGTCACTAATAAATAATTGTTAAGTTTTAAACTAGTATTAATGAATAATTAAAAAATTAAACAATTAATTGATAAGATTAATCTTAAAATATTTATTAAACTTAAACCCTTTTTTAGAAATACTTTAATAAATTCTTAAACCTTTGATAATAATTCTTCAAACATTCCTAGATGGAATATTTAACTTCTTAACCAATCCCATTTCAGAATTCATATAAATGAAAATAGTTTCACATTTGAGACTTAGGGATCACAGTGGTACTTAAATAAGTTACCACAAATTTCCATATCCAAATGGGTTCACATATTTATTAATGTCACATACAATATTGCCAAGAGATAAAGATTCTGGCGCTCAACAATTTAATATCAATATTTTATTTAATAACTCAATTTGTATCAACCAATATCGATGCAATTAACCACACAATTTAAATGGTCACTTAACAAGAACAGAATGGGGTTTTATTCTGCTCAATATATGTCCAAATTAATCTACATATTTAAAATCACTTGACAATATTTTATTTGACCGAATAAACAACATAATTTTAGGTGTGCAATTTAAACGACGTTATTTATTTAAAATAACGTTATTTTAATTTTGTCAATTTCAAGATGTCATAGGTTTTAGCTTATCCAAACAGGCAAACAAATTTTACTTAGACATGGTACTCGTCGATACGAACCCAACGGAACGATCCGTGAGTCAATTGGATTAAATATGAGCAAATGAAGCTAATTTATAACTTAATACATATAAATAAAACAATATAAACAAAACAACTAGTTTTCTCACCAAAATTAAATGGGTCGAGCCCAAATAATCATAATCGACCTGCTTCGTTACGGCACCTCATCCCCATCACTCGTCTTCTTCGTTTAAAATCTCTTACCACCTCCTTTTACGTTGCCATCATGTGCACCACTGCATGCACCCCCAGGCAACCAACCAAGATCACCAACAAATTTAGCTTTGCCTCCTCGTCACTTTGGTACCCACCACCACGCATCTCCATCACCCAAGGGAAATCCGACCAAAACCCTGCAACTCCTCCTCAAAATCTGTGCGACACTAAATGATGTTGGAACCTAAAAAAATTCGCAATCGATGACCTCTTTCCTCCACGATCTCTATACAACTCCCTGATTCACCAAACAAAGCCTAAATCTCGAGTTATCCTTAACCCTAGCATCACACAGAATGGCCATGGCCACTGTAACATTCGAACTCACCCACCTCAGCAAGGTCGAGCACTGTAAAATTACAAAAAGCTGAAGACAACATTTAAACTCCAACCAACTAGGCTCAAGAATTTTAAATCCTACATATGCATAGATTTGAATTTATGAAACTTACCTACATCTTGAATTTACTGACTTTGATTTGTACATTGCATCTTTTGTTTTCAGAAGTTTTGTTTACCTTATATATCAGTCACGGATCCAAAAAATTCAAATGGGGGTCATAATATTATCCTTTATCTCTCATTCTCTTTGACTTGGCAGCAGATGTGTACTCTCAAATCCTAAAGGTCGGCTGTGGAAATGGTATAATAAAAAGCTTTGGAAGTGAACACATGGTTAGGGGTATCAATTCTTTACATTATGCTGATGATACTATAATTTTTAGCAGACCGAAAAATAAATATATTGCTGCTCTTAATTTTTTATTGTATTCTTTTGAGAGTTTATCAGGTTTGAAAATTAACTTTCACAAAAACAGTGTATACACTTTAGGGTGTAGTGCAGATTTAAGCAAAAAATGTGCTGAGCTTCTCAATTGCAAAGGACAAATTCCTGCTGAACTATTTGGGCATGTGCATTCAACCAAAGAAGTTGATGAAGAAATATTGGCAACATCTTATTGAAAAGGTTTATGTTAGACTTGCTAGATGGAAAGGAAATTCACTTTCAAGGGAGGGAAGACTGGTGCTGGTGAATTCGGTTCTCTCTTCTCTTCCTCTTTACTGTTTATCCTTTTTCAAATGTCCTGGATGGGTTATTGACAAAATTGATGCAATTAGAAGAAATTTCTTTTGGACTAGAGATAAGGAGACTAAGAAGCTCAGCTGTCTTGTTTCATAAGATCAGGTTTGTAGGTCTAAGGAACAAGGGGGACTAAGTGTACTTAATTTGAAAGACATGAACTCTTCTCTTCTTTGCAAATGGTTGTGGGTGATGATAAGTGACAAGCAAGTTTTTTGGAAGGAATGGATAATTAACACATGTTATAATGGTAGATTTAATTGGAACCGAGATTCATCACATTGTTCTTCATTTTGGAAAGGAGTTATGAGTAATTCCCATTGGATTAAGATTGGCACAAAGGTGTGGGTAAGAAATGGCTTCAATATTTCATTATGATATGATTGTTGGCTTCTTCCTGTTCTATTGAGGGCTGAATTTAAGGTCTTGTTTGCGATTTCTTGTAAAAAATTGTCCACCACTGGTGAGATGTATAATATGGAGGCTATCAATTTTAAATGGAAACTGTCTTTTTACAGACTTGTTAATGGCAATGCTTTCTATCAGTTATGCCAATTGTTCAAGCTGTTAGAAGCTGTTTGCTTAATTGAGGAGAAAGATGAGTTTGTTTGGAAGTTAGAAGGAGAGAAGAATGTATGTCGGGTTAGAGGATTGTACAAGACGATAAACTTTGCTGGTAGAAGGTGGTTGGGTTTTGATTATATGTGGAGTGTTAAGAAAATTCCTACAAAAGTCAAGGTGGTTGGGTTTTGATTATATAATGGTAAAAGCTTTTACCATCGTTGTAAAATTAAAGTTGTAACATGGTGTTTTTGTTGTAGTGTACATTTGTGGATAGTAATACATGGTAGATTGAACACTATTTGTCGTTTACATCGTAAAGCCTTGACTGTAAGTGGTGGTTTTGTTTTCTGTGAGGAGGACGAAGAAGATTACATTCATCTGTTCTGGAAATGTAATTTTGCATTCTACATGTGGACAAAATGCTTGGTTTACCTGAATTTGGATCTGGAATGTTTTTTTTTAATCAAGGATCAATTCAATTTTTGGCAACAAATTTTCCTTCTTTGGATAACACACCTATTAACCATCTTTTTGGCAAAAACTACCACGGATCAGATCAAAGCCCAATATCCAGAAATGCGCCGTTTAGCGACGCACAATCAGCCAATTCAGATAATTCACGCTCCAGGAAGCCCAGCCAAGGCTCGGCCCAAACAAGCCTTCTTCAGCCACCAGCCCGAGCCAGTTCCTCCAGCCAATAACTCATTCACTCCGGAAGAATCGCTCTCCCCAGTCGACCGAGTAAAATGCTTCCATTAAAGACGCATCAACCGAATATCTTGGATCCGCATGGAAACATCCAGTTGAGTCATTCAAACGCTCAGTCCGGCTTTTAAGGCAATAAAGGCGGTCAACTATATCCGAGCAGAGCTCTACTTTTGATACACCTCACCACGATGGCCACGTAAGCCTCTATTTCCGAGGATACTATTAATGAGCAGTGGAATGGGTCCTACCGCCGCTATTGCTACCAATGATCGAGCTCCATGTGTCTAAGCTCCAGGCCACGTGGCAGCCCGCTCCGCCTATGTATTCACCTATAAATACCTCAACTCTCAAAGAGGAAAAGGAGATTTCTACTTCTTTTGGACTGAGGATTCTTAAGGCTTTTCTTGGGATACTCTCCTCTTACCAAAAGATCTCCAACTCTCATGGCTAACTCAAAAAGATATATAGCCATTTTCTCTTCTTTCCTCAAACAGAAAAAGCTTTGTACTTGTAATAAAAAAAGGATCAATACATATAAAGTGGACGTAGGCACAGTCTTTTGCCAAACCACTATAAAAAAAATGTATGTCCCTGTTCTCTTTACTTTTTGCATTTTATAATCATTGTTAGTGTGTCATTCACAAGATTGGGGGTTGGATGTCACTAGTGACCAGCTTTTGACGTCAACGCTTTGGTGCGCCAGGAAGGGGGAGATAGGCTTCGACATACCCTCCGACCTTCTGCAAGTTTCAACCCATGGCAAACAAATGAAAGAAAGATGCAACATCTTTGCATCCCACTAATGTCGATGCAGCTAGTACAAACGTTGCAAAAGCAAGTCAGGAAGCCTCCTCTCATGAAGATATGCCCTGATATTTCGCTCGGGACGACATGGATAAAATCATGGTCGAATTCAGAGACTATATGACATCTTAGGGTAAACTCATTGAACAACAGCAACAGTTGATGGATCACCTTCTCGGTCGAGTGGAGATAGGGCTAAACGCTTCAACATTAATTCCTCCAACGGTTGGGAATGGGGCAACAACAAGTCTTCGGTGTGCACAGAATCAGGCCACTGATTGGATTCCACCTTTTTATCTTGGCTTGGCTCCACCTCCCGACCAATCACAGCCAGGAGTATCGCTTCCAGCGACCTACGCAGCCGCAACAGCATATTTCCAAAAGGCCCGCGATCAAGATCTAGGTCATTCAACCACTTTGCCTCTACTCTTAGGGACAGTTCGACCCCCCGGACCTATCGACCAACTACCGGGCCCATCAGAATCAATGCCATTCCCATTATAGCCCGGAATCTTACCACAGACTAATCTAACCACTCTTCCCCTTCAGCGAAGAGCTGGCGCGGCCTTCCCTTCGAACCAGAGAGACCACTCTACCATAAAGGTCCTCACCGTGGCGGAAGAAAACGCTACCATAGACCCTTCTAACCTCGCTCCAACTGGGGGCAACCCCGAGCTCTGAACATCACATGCCATGCTGGACCATCCTGGACCCTCTTTCATGGGTACAGCTCGATCCAATACTCATCAAGTTCAAAAGGGGCCATTCTTCCCAGAACCACCTACCGGAGCTCATCCTCACTCTCACCTTCACTCAACTCTCGGAGGCCGAGCCCATCCAATGGCCACCCTTCGAGCATGATTTTTCCAGATCCTCGTACCGAAGTTATTCCAAATGCAGAGCTAAATTCATGGCAACGACTCCACGGAGATGGAAGACGGCTTACAAGCATCATCCGACATTTTACTCGGGGCACCTCTTCTCAGCAGGATATAGATAATGTCCATCGCAGCCCCTTCATCCGGGAAATCAAAAACTCCCGAAACCCTCCGGACTTCAAGTTTCCAGCCATCGGGCCCTACAACGGTCGGACTGACCTAACCATACACCTTATGCAATATATGCGCCATATGGAGGTGCTTGGCGCATCGACCGACGTCATTGCCAAGTGCTTTCCACTCTTTCTCACAGATATAGCTGGCAGATGGTTTCTGCAGTAACAACAGAGTCGATCGGCAGCTGAAACACGCTGGTCACCTGTTTCATCGAACAGTCCAGAGTACATATCTACCGACCAAAGAGTGTCATGTTACTGTCCACCATCAAGCAGCGATCAGGGGAAACACTTCGATCCTTCCTCGAAAGGTTCAACGCGTCCATAGCATCAGTCGATCAACTTGAGCCATCGATGGTGCTTATGGCCGCCATTGCATGAGTTCGGAACCGATTAGAATTCTCGATCTCTTTAACCAGAGATCCTACCAAAGATATAAATGATTTCGATGCTAAGGCCGAGTGATTCCTCCGAGAAGAAGACACCAACATTGAGATGGAGAGCCTCGAGGTCTTAGCCACCAAACAAGGAGGTCCATCCAGCAATAACAGCCAGAATAAAGGAAAAAAGAAAGGCCCTGGATAAGAATGGACGCAACGTGCGGCCTCGAAATGAAAATAAGTACGACCAGTACACCGAGCTCAACTCTTCTTTACTCGATATATACCTTTACATACGAGGGTCCCTGCCTCTTCCATGACCACCTCGACGAGAACCAACCCAGATGGAACTCAATTCCGGCAAACATTTCATATTCCACAACGTAGTTGGACATAGCGCCAATGAATGTCGGCATCTGCACGTTCTCATCGAGGATCAAGTCAGGCGAGAAGAGCTTCCTGAATATATTAAGAAAAGCGCCCCGGCCTTGCCATCGCAATCTTCTGCCCAGGCTCCTCAGGCTGGTCCTCGAGCCCCTAGAAACAGAAAGGACCCTAAGACTAGCACTCACATCATTATTATTAATTAAGTTTAAATTTCTTTTTTTAGGTATTCAATAAAACAGACACTTTGATGTACACATGTACTGGGTTAGTATTTAGCTCTTAGGCATGCTCTGGAATCAACTGTTGTCCTCCTAGAATTTATTTTCATTATCTTTGCAATAGTTCCTTAATGACTATGAACTTTTCTTTTGCAAATATGGATTATGTTTGGATGATTTAAGCCGAGTATGGTTAATGCTCGCCACCTCTATAAGCCGAGTATGAATTATACTCACCTCGCTTTTCTGGACCAAGAGCATTTATCGCTCACTGGGCATAATAATATGACATGAGTCGAGCATAAAAAAACAATTGCCACAAGCCGAGTATGGTTAATACTCGCCACCTCTGTAAGTCGAGTATGGTCAATACTCGCCCCCTCTGTAAGCCGAGTATGGTTAATACTCACCCCCTAAAGGCCAAGTGAAATAAATGCTTACCCATGACTCTAGGTTTGGTATATTCAATACTCGACCCATCGAGATTGAAGCCTTCTTCAAACCAGGAATGGCTTATTTTATCCTAGCAGGTACTAAAACTCATAACCAAATTCAGTGATCTTCATCTCGGCCTTAATACGGTTCCCGATGGTTGTCGATTTTCTGGCCTTAATACGATCTACTTCAATCGTCAGCTTTCCGGCCTTAATGAAACCATCAGAACCGTCGGATTTCCGGCCCTAATATGGTCCGGTGTTACCATAGCTTCTCGAGCAATTGTGCTTCGGATCATATTTCAGAACACACCTCCCTCTACCGAAGAAGATGTATTCTGAGGAGCAAAGTGTTAAGCATCTTTTTGGCAAAAGCTACCACGGATCAGATCGAAGCCCAATATCCAGAAATGCGCCCCTTAGCAATGCGCAATCAGCCAATTTGGATAATTCACGCTCTAAGAAGCCCAGCCAAGGCTCGGCCCAAACAAGCCTTCTTCAGGCACCAGCCTGAGCCAGTTCCTTCCCGCCAATAACTCATTCACTCCGGAAGAATCGCTCTCCCCAGTCGACCGAGTAAACCGCTGTGACGACCCCGAACCGCGTACAGACGGTGGCAAGGGTAATCTTTGGAATATAACACAAAAACAGATAACAGCAGGACAGAATTAAATAAATACACCAGATAATGCACAAATAATACACTGGATAAAATTAATCATCAGAGTTACACAGTATACAGGATCATACTTAGTACAAATACAGTTCAGCTATACATAAATGTCTACAACGGAAAACAAACATAGTATGTACAATAGGAGCTGAACAGCATAAAATAGATAAATGATAGAATCCCTCTTCAGCTCCAGCTATCCAGAAAGAGCCAGCTAAACCTGAATACAAGGCTGCCCGTGTAGAAAAAGGGGCACCCGAGTTTGAAAGTGAAACAAACTACGAGTCAGTCATGGGACTGGTATGAGAAATCTACTCAACACATTTAAAATATGGCTAATCACAGGACCACGCCACTTTCGTGGAACGGGTTTACTCCATCGGATCGTCAGTGCTTTAAAACAAATAATTCTTTTAAACATCGCAATGCTTTTTATAAAAATGAAGCCATTATAAGACTCAGTTCCCATCACACAATGCAACGCAAACCAGAGGATAAAGTTTTACCTTATAATGGCCAAAATATGCTTGATACGAATAAAACAAAAGCATTTGATATTATTACTAGTGTTTATATGTTTCAAAAACAATTTCAAATCATAACTATCAATCATAGACGGTATGGGTATTATATATCATGTCGCCATATATATATACAATCAAAACCACACAGTCACGTATTTGGAAATTGGATTTCCGTCATGAACCAAGGAAAAAGATAGTCCTTATCGAATTCGAGACTCTCTAGCCCGAGCCTCAGGCAAGCGCGCAGGCAAGCCTTGGAGCGACAGGGCCGGTCCACCGATGTGGATTATTATGCCTGAACAATACGTTTCCCCGCCCTTTGGGGCGTAAATGAGCCAACGAATGACTCCATCGGTCCCGGACCGACCGATATAACCGAGGCGCCTCGCTATCCATCATCCACATAAGTAAAATGTCAGGCCGTGTAAAAACACTGACATAACTCCTAGCTAGAAAGAAACGCATGCCCTCCCTGAGGTCCTTCTCCCGTTTCTGGTTCATACCGGGGTGTGAGGCTCGTGAATTCACGTTATACACAAAGCTCCGCCACACAGGCGGTGCTTTGATCATCAATCACAAGACTTTGCTTTTCAACAGAAGCCCTGATCACTGCATCTTAGCATGCCACATCGGCAATTCTCACCATGCAACTGATGGTTATCAATCGCACAGAATGAATTCAATGTCAGACACACAATCCATTTACAAGTCCATTCTGGGTCGGAACGAAACCGGAGGCACTATATACCTCGCATATCCATCGATCTGCACGTACGTCCGGACGATCACCACTCATTATCCATATTTCGGGATGCCTCCCAATCAGGACATCGGTTACCATCCAAACGAGGTGAAGATCGGTCTTCGACCAACGTCTTCATCTTCGATTACTTATCGTTGATTCAGTTATTCAAAATGGGATAAATCCGGTCTTTTTGAGCAACTCGCGTATATAATAAACAAGTGCCACACAAACACACATGCGCATCATTTCAATTCATTAGTCGCTAACCGTAAATCAGTAAGAGATCGATTTCCCAAATATTAACCCCGAAGGCCGAAACCAACATCAGATCAACACCCAGGAAACCATTCGACTTAGCCAACCTTCAGTTAGTTTCTAAATTTCACATCCATATCGTTTATAATATTTTATAACGATTTATCTCTATTTTTATTTATTTTAAAATAGCCAATTTATTCAAAACGACGCTTCGGTCCATAACGCGGCCGTGGCGCTATTTTTCTTCAGATTTGATTTACACATATTTGAAAATCTAACCGTTGGATCTTCACAAAATTTACATCATTAGAAAGATCTTTCCAAAATGAATCCAACGGTTCCAGTTTTGGGAAAATCCGACGGTCGGATCTCCCGGTACTATCGTTTGAAGTTTCGATTTCAAAATACGAACTGCAGCGTCGTTATTCGATTTAATATAATTATATTTATATTTATATATATAATCGATTCTGGCGCTGTTTTTCTTCAGATTTGAATCAAACATTCCAGAAAATCCAACCGTTGGATCTTTACAAAGTTGGTGCCGTTGGAAAGATATTTCCAAAGCGAACCCAACGGTTGCGGTTTCAGGAAAATCCGATGGTCGGATCTCCCGCACTAATCGTTTGAAATCACGGTTTCAAAATACGAACTACAGCTTCGTTATTCGATATATTTCAATTTTATTTATATATATATCAATTCTTCGATTTCAAAGCTATATTCTTTTCATATATTTGATAAAAATGATATTTTTATCCAACAAACATTCACTTCGACACTTCACCATTTTTAACAACTCTCGTGTACAGTGGAAATGTGATTTTTATTGTAAAACAATTCATTTCAAAATGCGATTATTTTATATAGTTCATATAGGTAATAAAAATATGATTTTTATTATAAAACAATTTATTTCAAAATGCGATTATTTTATATAGTTCATATTGATGATAAAAATAGGATTTTTTTATTATAAAACAATTTCTTCAAAATATAAATACCATTCAACACATGAATTTCAATTCAACGAATGAATTTCGATTCAACACATGAAGGTTTTCTATAACTTATATATATAGATAAAAAGGTGATTTTTATATTTAAAACACGAATACCATTCAACACATGAATTTCAATTCAACGAATGAATTTCGATTCAACACATGAAGGTTTTCTATAGTTTATATATATAGATAAAAAGGTGATTTTTATTGCAAAACTATTTATTTCAAAACATGAATGTCGTTCTATAAATGAATTTCTATCCAACACACGAATATAGTTTCAACACATGAAAATAATTCTAACACATGAATATTATTCAAAATTTCGGCAGCATAACGGCAGGGTAGTTAAAACCGGGACCGTCCCTAGTACGGCTCCTCGCTCTACCTTAATGCCTCGCAGCTTTTGACAATGGGGAATCATGCATCTAGTTCACACGCAGGCGACATGTATATTTTTTTCATTTCCACAAACTAATCCTATGTGGTTTTAACCAAATATTTCTCAACCACAAACGGGTATTTTTCAACCACAATCAATCAACTTCAACCACAAATAATTTCAATCAACCATTCGTAATCAACCAATTTTCACACCAATCACAACCAATAAATATCGTCCATGGTTTGTTGACGAGGGCGTATATATATATATATATATATATATATATATATTTATATATATTTATATATAGCATTTCACTTTTATTTCAACATATATATAATTTTTACAACGCATATACAACTTATATATCGAACGTACAACTTATACAACGCTTATACAAGAGGTGTACAATGCTTATATAACTCATACATCGACTATATAATTTATACATCGTCGTTTTCCATATCGTTTATTATTTAGAAATCTCACATTGGGTTCCACTCCACCAAAAATAGCAGAAGGCTCAGAAAAATGTGAGGTCTCTTCTAGAAGGTAGAAGACGTCCACACGAGTCCACTGTCTCTTATTTCACTGAATTTCGTCAACATATGAGAAATATACGATTTTTCAAAGTTTGCAACGGTTTAAAGGTGTTAAAATAGTTGAAAATAAACATAGCCGTACCTCCCCAGTTTGGTTCGAAACTAGGTTTTCGATTTTCGCGAAATCTGTGTAGCTATATGACGATCGGCCTTCGCAGCGTCGAAGGGCTAGGAGAGGCGCAGGGATCGGTGGTGGAGGGGGTCAACTCGGTCAAGCCAGGCAGCGGCGGCGGCTCCCTGAAGTCGACGACTTCACAGCACCCAATCTCGACAACCACGCCACGAAAAAATCCAAGGTAGGTATGGATTTGAAGGTCTCTGGAAGCTCTACAAAAAGCTTAACTGGAGCATTGGCTATTATTGTGTAGAGGAGGAGAAAACGAGGAGGGAAGGAATGAAAGACAGCCGCCGTTAATCGTGAGGAGCGGGGAGAGAGAAAAGAGAGAGAGAGAGAGAAATGAATGGCCAATCAGATTTTTTTATTTTATTTATATTTTTTTTCAAAAATACCCTCTTTCTCACACGAACCCCAATCCAAACCCAACGACTGTCATCCCTAGCGTTTTACCCCCATTCCGAACACAATGGGATATGTTTTGTAGGCTCATTCGACTGTTTCAGTTAGTTTTCATTCAAATTAAAATATATAACATTCGATATTTGATTTGAACGTACATTTCAATTTGCCAGGGCCACAAACTGATTCTAAAAATTCCAGAAAAAAAAATCTGGCTATGTTTTGATGATACGGTCCCAACAAAACTTGTTTCGTCGAATTCTGAGACCGTTTGAAAAATGGCCCATTTCTGGTCGATCCAATTTAATAGAAATCGACCAAAACACATTTTTTTTTTGCCACGCTCACATACTAGCTTCAAAAATTATGAAATTTGAAACCTAGCCATAATTTGACATCCCGGATCCAACAAAAGTGGTTTCGTCGAATTCCGAGGTCGTTTGCAAAATGGCCATTTTCACGGGCTATATAAATTCCATAGCGACCTTTCAGAAAATTCCTTTGGCCATAACTTTTGCCTTCCGCTATGAAACTTTGATTTTTCAGATTCGTTAGAAAGGTATTCACTAATAGATTTAAATATTTTTGATTTCACTCAAATCCATTTTGTTTTGCACCCGGTACAGCCAGTCAAAGTTTGAATTCAAATTTTGAAACTGCCGCCCATTTCAGGCCTTGTTTATAATTAGAATTAATTATATTCGTTTCCAATTGTCGATTCAAACTCAGTTTTCATCGTTATTATTTAAAATATTTATTTTAAATATTTAAAATCCACTAAAATAGCCAATTTAAAATTTTAAAATTGGTTCAGATTTTCCGGGACGTTACAATCTCCCCCACTTAAAACTTTTCGTCCCCGTAAAGGAACAAAGTCGAAAGTGGTTTGATTAATCAACTCTACGTTCAGTCTGGCTTCCATTCTCCAACTTTTCAGTTTCTGAGAATTTTCAAATTCTTCAAAAATTTGGCTAACACACGAAATTTTCGAAAAATTTCGCCATAACCTCCTTTGTACGGGGAGAGGTTTGGAAATTTATTGGGCCGTATTAGGTACCCAATAAATCCTAATAAGCATACACATATTTATAGTGATATATTCTGGTGTTTACAGGGGAGCGTGTATAGATAATAACTCCAGAGAATAAATTCTCGTCACCCTGTCAAAGCCTGAGGGAGTGTGTATTTTAATTGCTCCAGAGGATAAATCCTCG
The DNA here is from genome assembly GCA_030737875.1 of Allium sativum. Lineage (NCBI taxonomy): Eukaryota > Viridiplantae > Streptophyta > Magnoliopsida > Asparagales > Amaryllidaceae > Allium > Allium sativum. The sequence goes on from CM060915.1 coordinate 707,722,871, forward strand.
TCACCTCGTCCCGTGTGGGAAATAAATAGTCCATGTGCCGTATCTAATGACTAGAGAGACGTGATTATTGTCAACTCCAGACCCGTGTGGGGTTTTTATTAATCTGGCAATTTATCGTTACATTTTATATGGTCCATATCAGTCATCAGTTCAACCTGTAAAATATAGTCTTCGCCATACAAGCCTCTCGCTCGTATGGTAAATCTTCCACCTCGTCACACAAGCTCCAAATGCTTATGTGGTATATGATGAAGTATGCCTATCTTCCAGAAGTATGCCATGTAATGTAGTTCAAAATTAATTGTTACTATCCTATGGCGACATTTAATATTACACACAGAATACCCAGCACTCCGCATCCAATGGCATTCACAGGAGTTGATATAATGATATTTCGCATCCAACTCATTAAGGTTTACCTATTTGTCGGGCACGCAAATAAATTCTTTACTCAACAGCTATCCAATTACCTGTTCAAACATATATAATGCACATGTATATATTTCTATCTATTTTTAAATCAGTTCAATGTGTGATTTAATCGAATAAATTCTACCATTCATTCTATTATTGATTAAATTAACTATCATTTCAATAATTTTAATTAATCAAATCTACTTTCACACAACACAAACAACAATCAATTTGTTTTTAACTTTTCAAAATCATACAAATTAATTCATACACTCTTTTTAAATTAAGCAGACTATAGAATTAAAAGTGCACATCTATGGAAAGAAAATAACAACAAAGTAGAGAACTAATTGGTAATGCAAAGTATGGTAAATGTACCTTACACCGGAGTCAATCATAGATATCTACTCGACACTTAGGATAGGCTTTCTGAATGCTCTCCTCAGTTTCCCAAGTACAATCTCGTGGATCTCCACTCCATTGCACTTTGACTAAGTGAACCTTCTTGTTCCTCAGCTTTTAGGTTTCTTTGCCGATAATCTTGAGCGGCTCTCTTCTCACAGCCAATTCTGGAGTAATTTCAATATCTTGTTGAGCTGCTTCTTCCATGATCAAGTCTGGATCATGAACGTGCTTTCGAAGTTGAGATATGTGAAATACATCATGCACTCCAGGCAACCAATCAGGAAATTTAACTCTATAAGCGAGAGTTCCAATCCGTTCAAGAATAGGAAATGGACCAATGAATTTGGGCGCCAACTTCCCTGTTTTACCGAACCGGATAACTCCTCTCATCGGCGATACTTTCAGATATACATAGTCGCCAACAGCAAATGATATATCTCTTCTTCTCTTGTTGGCATAGCTCTTCTGTCGTCTTTGAGCGGCGAGTAATCGCTTCTTAATAAATTCGACTTTGTCGGCAGCTTCTCGGATCATATCTGGCCCCAACACAAGTCTATTACCGGGTTCGACCCAACAAGCAGGAGATCGGCACGGACTACCATACAGTGCTTCGAATGGCGACATTGTCAGGCTCGCCTGGTAGCTGTTGTTATATGAGAATTCAGCCAAATGTAGATGGTCTTCCCATGATCTACCAAAATCTAGAACACAAGCCCGCAATAGATCTTCTAAAATATGATTCACCCTCTCAGTTTGACCATCTGTCTGAGGATGATAGGCGGTGCTTAGGTTCAGCTTTGTTCCCAGCTCTACTTGAAATGCCTCCCAGAACTTGCTAGTAAATATTGGATCCCTATCACTGACTATACTGAGCGGCACTCCATGTAGCCTTACAATTTCCTTGAAGTATATCTGCGCAAGACTCTGAGCAGTTCTGCTTGATCTGACAGGTATGAAATGGGCGGTCTTCGTGAAGCGATCTACGATCACCTAAATACTATCATTTCCTCTCCTGGTTCTGGGCAAACCATCTATGAAGTCCATGGAAATATGTTCCTACTTCCAGCTTGGAACGTCAAGCGGTTGCAACAATCCGGCCAGTTTCTGTTGGTCGCTTTTGACTAGCTGGCAAGTAGGGCATCGGCTAACATATAAAGAAATGTCCCTCTTCATCGACTTCCACCAGAAAGTGCATTTGATGTCATTATACATTTTGCTTACTCCCGGATGGATACTAAGTTTTGACTTGTGGCACTCATCCAGTGCTTCCTTTCGGAGCTCAGAAATGTTAGGGACACAGATTTGACCTTTGAGCCTTAGAATCCCATCATTATCAACTTGAAAACTCGAGGGCTCGCCTTTCTGAATTATCTCTCTTATCTTCTGAATGAAGTGATCATCCTTCTGAAGAGCAGATATTTTATCTATCAATGAAGTCGTGATAATAAAACTGGCGATCATTTCATTCTTTCGGCTTAACGCATCGGCAATGACATTGGCTTTCCCTGGAGTGTATAGAATTTCAAAATCATATGCTGCAAGAAACTCTAGCCAACGTTGCTGCCTCAGATTCAAGTCTTTCTGGGTGAACAGATACTTTAGCGACTGATGATCTGTATACAGTTCAAATTTCTCACCCAGAAGATAGTGCCTCCAGATTTTCAAAGAGAATACTATAGCCAACAACTCAAGATCATGAGTGACGTAGTTCTTTTCATGTGGCTTCGGCTGACGGCTAGCATAAGCAATCACTTCTCCCCTTTGCATTAACACTGCACCAAGGCCTTCTCTAGAAGCATCTGTCCAGACTTTCAAATCCTGATTGCCATCGATGATGGTTAACACTGGAGCAGTTGTTAATCTTAACTTTAATTCCTCAAAAGCCTCCTCACATTCTGGAGTCCACTTGAATTTCGCGTGCTTCTTTGTAAGCTTCGTTAAGTGACCAGATATCTTCGAAAAGTTTTTAATGAACTTCCGGTAATAGCTAGCCAATCCGAGAAAACTGCGGACTTCTGTAGGAGTACTAGGCTGTTTCCAGTTTCGAATAGCCGTGATTTTACTTGGATCCACAGCAATTCCTTCTTTCGATACGACATGGCCTAGAAATTTCACTTCATCTTGCCAGAATATACATTTGGATAGTTTGGCTTTTAATACATTCCTTCTGAGGATCTCCAGAACCTGTTCCAAATTCTTTTCATGTTCGGCCTTTGATTTAGAGAAGATTAGAATATCGTCAATAAAAACCAGAACAAACTTATTCAAAACTCCTTTGAACACTCTATTCATAAAATCGACGAAGTATACTAGAGCGTTACATAAGCCGAACGACATTACTAACCACTCGTAGAATAAGTCTGGACCTCTGAATGCTGTCATTGGAACACATTCTTCGGCAATTCGAAGCTGATGGAAGCCTGTAGCTAGGTCCATCCTTGAAAATACTTGTGCTCCATTCAGACGATCCAATAAATCATCGATTCGCGGCAATGGATATTTGTTCTTTATTGTCTGCTTGTTCAAATCGCGATAATCCACACATAGTCGTAGAGTACCGACTGATTTTGGGACAAACACCACTGCTGCTCCCCAGTCAGAGAAACTAGGCCTGATCAGACCCTTCCATACTAGCTGTCGTGTTTGATTGTCAAGTTCTTCTTTCTCTTTCAAGGACATTCTTCGAATAGCGTGAACTACCGGCCTTGCATTCGGAATCAAAGCGATCTTGAAATCAATTTCCCTCTACGGAGGTAAGCGAACAACTTCTTCGAACAAATCCGCATAACTCTTTACGACAGGAATATCGTTTACGAGGTCGGGAATATTCTCTGTGACTTCAGGGATATTTTCTATTTGAGCAGGAGAAACATCAAGAGCTGACCAGAAATCTTTTCTATTTGAATTCGGACCTTCGCATGGTATGGTTATATAATTCCCTGATTGGGCCTTCGCCTTAACAACTCTCTCGGCACATCTAACCACTGCTTCATATTTGGTTAGCCAATCCAATCCCAGAATAAGATCGAATTCAGTAAAATTCATGACGATAGAGATAGTAGGGAATTTATAGCAGGAAAAAGAGACAGGTACTGCATAAACCCAACTGAGATCGATGGAACCCCCGACCGGATTTTGGACAGTCATTGGTTCTTTGAGCTTCTTCAATTTCAAATCCAACTTCTTAACTGCATTCTTGGCAATAAAGCTTCGTGACGCTCCTGTGTCAAACAGTACTTTAACTGGAATATTTTTGACATTAAGCGTGCCTTCTAAAACATCAGACCTACCCTGACCATCTGAGGGTGCTGAGGTTTCTGCTACTTCATTTACTTGAACCATTTTGGTCTTTTTCAACAGCCAGCAGTCTCTCTTTATATGACCAGTCTTATGACAAAGATTGCACTCTCGGGTCACTTGAAACTTATTCTTGGATTTAGATTCATCCTTTTTTGGTTTCTTTAGAGATCGGCAACTTATCGAGAGATGTCCTTGCCTATTGCAGTTAGAGCATGTGGCCGTCGTTATGGGTTCTTTCTCAGATTTGGCCCTTTTCCGATTGTCTTTAGGCTTCTTACTGACCTCAGACATTGTACTGGCCTCAGGACGATCAGTTTCAGACTCAATTTTATTACTAGAGCTGACTTCCTCTTCGTACTGTAACATACCTTTCTTGTCGAGATCCTCGTACTGGTAAGCCATGTATATCATTTCAGAAAAGGGGAGCTTCACATTCCTCATTACACTGTTCTGATATTTTCTTTGAAGCCCGTTGATAAATATCAAATTCTTGCTCTTCGGATTTTCAATTAGATGAGGGGCAAAGTGAGAAAGTTCACTGAATTTCTTATGATATTCGGGAATGGTCATATCTCCTTGTATCAGATAAGAAAATTCATCACATAGCCGCTTAATTGCTTCAGGAGGAGTAAATCTTTCCAGGAAAATCACTTTGAATCTATCCCAGGTGATATCACCTTCTGGATTATCCTTAATAACAGAATCCCACCAGAACAAAGCTTTGTCTTTGAGTGCCCAGGAGGCCAGTAATCTTTTCTGGTCATCCCTCAGCTTTAATCCTTCCAAGATTTTCTCAGCCGAACGAATCCAAGCTTGTGTTCTCATAATAGATTCTTCGCCCGAGAAGGGTTTTCCACCCAGATCTCTATATTTCATGAATAGGGCTTCTATATCCGGATCAGTATTACTTCTTCTGTTTCTGGAACTCATTTTCTAGTAGTTCTGCAAATAGCAGATCAAGTGTCAGGTCACAGAAAAGATATCTTAAAGCATAGAAACATATACTTGAATGTAAATGTACCTATCTAGGTGTTATTTCATTTTGCTACTCATACTAGGATATTACTGATCCTATCTGTAATGAGTTACTCGTCCTAGAACACAACTGGTTCTATTTCTGATGAGTTCGTTAATATGTTATATTCCAGAACTAAGCTTAACCAAAGCTCTAATACCAAATTGTGACGACCCCGAACCCCGTACCGACGGTGGCAAGGGTAATCTTTGGAATATAACACAAAAACAGATAACAGCAGGACAGAATTAAATAAATACACCAGATAATGCACAAATAATACACTGGATAAAAGTAATCATCAGAGTTACACAGTATACAGGATCGTACTTAGTACAAATACAGTTCAGCAATACATAAATGTCTACAGCGGAAAACAAACATAGTATGTACAATAGGAGCTGAACAGCATAAAATAGATAAATGATAGAATCCCTCTTCAGCTCCAGCTATCCAGAAAGAGCCAGCTAAACCTGAATACAAGGCTGCCCGTGTAGAAAAAGGGGCACCCGAGTTTGAAAGTGAAACAAACTACGAGTCAGTCATGGGACTGGTATGAGAAATCTACTCAACACATTTAAAATATGGCTAATCACAGGACCACGCCACTTTCGTGGAACGGGTTTACTCCATCGGATCGCCAGTGCTTTAAAACAAATAATTCTTTTAAACATCACAATGCTTTTTATAAAAATGAAGCCATTATAAGACTTAGTTCCCATCACACAATGCAACGCAAACCGGAGGATAGAGTTTTACCTTATAATGGCCAAAATATGCTTGATACGAATAAAACAAAAGCATTTGATATTATTACTAGTGTTTATATGTTTCAAAAACAGTTTCAAACCATAACTATCAATCATAGACGGCATGGGTACCATATATCATGTCGCCATATATATATATACAATCAAAACCGCACAGTCACGTATTTGGAAATTGGATTTCCGTCATGAACCAAGGCAAAAGATAGTCCTTACCGAATTCGAGACTCTCTAGCCCGAGCCTCAGGCAAGCGCGCAGGAAAGCCTTGGAGCGACAGGGCCGGTCCACCGATGTGGATTATTATGCCTGAACAATACGTTTCCCCGCCCTTTTGGGGCGTATATGAGCCAACGAATGACTCCATCGGTCCCGGACCGACCGATATAACCGAGGCGCCTCGCTATCCATCATCCACATAAGTAAAATGTCAGGCCGTGTAAAAACACTGACATAACTCCTAGGTAGAAAGAAACGCATGCCCTCCCTGAGGTCCTTCTCCCGTTTCTGGTTCATACCGGGGTGTGACGCTCGCGAATTCATGTTATACACAAAGCTCCGCCACACAGGCGGTGCTTTGATCACCAATCACAAGACTTTGCTTTTCAACAGAAGCCCTGATCACTACATCTTAGCATGCTACACCGGCAATTCACATCATGCAACTGATGGTTATCAATCGCACAGAATGAATTCCAATGTCAGACACACAATCCATTTACAAGTCCGTTCTGGGTCGGAACGAAACCGGAGGCACTATATACCTCGCATATCCATCGATCTCCACGTACATCCGGACGATAACCACTCATTATCCATATTTCGGGATGTGTCCCAATCAGGACATCGGTTACCATCCAAACGAGGTGAAGATCGGTCTTCGACCACCGTCTTCATCTTCGATTACTTATCGTCGATTCAGTTATTCAGAATGGGATAAACCCGGTCTTTCTGAGCAACTCGCGTATATAATAAACAAGTGCTACACAAACACACATGCGCATCATTTCAATTCATTAGTCGCTAACCGTAAATCAGTAAGAGATCGATTTCCCAAATATTAACCTAGAAGGCCGAAACCAACATCAGATCAACACCCAGGAAACCATTCGACTTAGCCAACCTTCAGTTAGTTTCTAAATTTCACATCCATATCGTTTATAATATTTTATAACGATTTATCGCTATTTTTATTTATTTTAAAATAGCCAATTTATTCAAAACGACGCTTCGGGCCATAACGCGGCTGTGGCGCTATTTTTCTTCAGAATTGATTTACACATATCTGAAAATCTAACCGTTGATCTTCACAAAATTTACATCATTAGAAAAATCTTTTCAAATCGAATCCAATGGTTCCAGTTTTGGGAAAATCCGACGGTCGGATCTCCCGGTACTATCGTTTGAAGTTTCGATTTCAAAATACGAACTGCAGCGTCGTTATTCGATTTAATATAATTATATATATATATATATATATATATATATATATAATCGATTCTGGCGCTGTTTTTCTTCATATTTGAATTAAACATTCCATACAATCCAACCGTTGGATCTTTACAAAGTTGGTGTCGTTGGAAAGATATTTCCAAAGCGAACCCAAAGTTTGCGGTTTCGGGAAAATCCGATGGTCGGATCTCCCGCACTAATCGTTTGAAATCACGGTTTCAAAATACGAACTGCAGCTTCGTTATTCGATATATTTCAATTTTATTTATATATATATCGATTCTTCGATTTCAAAGCTATATTCTTTTCATATATTTGATAAAAATGATATTTTTATCCAACAAACATTCACTTCGACACTTCACCATTTTTAACAACTCTCGTGTACAGTAGAAATGTGATTTTTATCGTAAAACAATTCATTTCAAAATGTGATTATTTTATATAGTTCATATAGGTAATAAAAATATGATTTTTATTATAAAACAATTTATTTCAAAATGCGATTATTTTATATAGTTCATATTGATGATAAAAATAGGATTTTTATTATAAAACAATTTCTTCAAAATATGAATACCATTCAACACATGAATTTCAATTCAACGAATGAATTTCGATTCAACACATGAAGGTTTTCTATAATCTATATATATAGATAAAAAGGTGATTTTTATATTTAAAACACGAATACCATTCAACACATGAATTTCAATTCAACGAATGAATTTCGATTCAACACATGAAGGTTTTCTATAGTTTATATATATAGATAAAAAGGTGATTTTTATTGCAAAACTATTTATTTCAAAACATGAATGTCGTTCTATAAATGAATTTCTATCCAACACACGAATATAGTTTCAACACATGAAAATAATTCTAACACATGAATATTATTCAAAATTTCGGCAGCATAACGGCAGGGTAGTTAAAACCGGGACCGTCCCTAGTACGGCTCCTCGCTCTACCTTAAAACCTCGCAGCTTTTGACAATGGGGAATCATGCATCTAGTTCGCACGCAGGCGGCATGTATATTTTTTTCGTTTCCACAAACTAATCCTATGTCGTTTCAACCAAATATTTCTCAACCACAAACGGGTATTTTTCAACCACAATCAATCAACTTCAACCACAAATAATTTCAATCAACCATTCGTAATCAACCAATTTTCACACCAATCACAACCAATAAATATCGTCCATGGTTTGTGGACGAGGGGCGTATATATATATATATATATATAGCATCTCACTTCTATTTCAACACATATATAATTTTTACAACGCATATACAACTTATACATCGAACTTACAACTTATACAACGCTTATACAAGAGGTGTACAACGCTTTTATAACTCATACATCAACTATATAATTTATACATCGTCGTTTTCCATATCGTTTATAATTTAGAGATCTCACATTGGGTTCCACTCCACCAAAAATAGCAGAAGGCTCAGAAAAATGTGCGGTCTCTTCTAGAAGGTAGAAGACATCCACACGAGTCCACTGTCTCTTGTTTCACTGAATTTCGTCAACACATGAGAAAGATACGATTTTTCAAAGTTTGCAACGGTTTAAAGGTGTTAAAACTGTTGAAAATAAACATAGCCGTACCTCCACAGTTTGGTTCGAAACTAGGTTTTCGATTTTCGCGAAATCCGTGTAGCTATATGACGATCGGCCTTCGCAGCGTCGAAGGGCTAGGAGAGGCGCAGGGATCGGTGGTGGAGGGGGTCAACTCGGTCAAGCCAGGCAGCGGCGGCGGCTCCCTGAAGTCGACGACTTCACAGCACCCAATCCCGACAACCACGCCACGAAAAAATCCAAGGTAGGTATGGATCTGAAGGTCTCTGGAAGCTCTACAAAAAGCTTAACTGGAGCATTGGCTATTATTGCGTGGAGGAGGAGAAAACAAGGAGGGAAGGAATGAAAGACAGCCGCCGTTAATCGTGAGGAGCGGGGAGAGAGAAAAGAGAGAGAGAGAAATGAATGGCCAATCAGATTTTTTTATTTTATATATATATATATATATATATATTCAAAAATACCCTCTTTCTCACACGAATCCCAATCCAAACCCAACGACTGTCGTCCCTAGCGTTTTACCCCATTCCAAACACAATGGTATATGTTTCGTAGGCCCATTCGACTGTTTCAGTCAGTTTTCATTTAAATTAAAATATAAAACATTCAATATTTGATTTGAACTTACATTTCAATTTGCCAGGGCCACAAACTGATTCTAAAAATTCCAGAAAAATAAATCTGGCTATGTTTTGACGATATGGTCCCAACAAAACTAGTTTCGTCGAATTCTGAGACTGTTTGAAAAATGGGCCATTTCTGGTCGATCCAATTTAATAGAAATCGACCAAAACACATTTTTCTTTGCCACGCTCACATACTAGCTTCAAAAATTATGAAATTTGAAACCTAGCAATAATTTGACATCCCGGATCCAACAAAAGTGGTTTCTTCGAATTCCGAGGTCGTTTGCAAAATGGCCATTTTCACGGGCTATATAAATTCCATAGCGACCTTTCAGAAAATTCCTTTGGCCATAACTTTTGCTTTCCGCTATGAAAATTCAATTTTTCAGATTCGTTAGAAAGGTATTCACTAACAGATTTAAATATTTTTGATTTCACTCAAATCCGTTTTGTTTTGCACCCGGTACAGTCAGTCAAAGTTTGAATTCAAATTTTGAAACTGCCGCGCCATTTCAGGCCTTGTTTATAATTAGAATTAATTATATTTGTTTCCAATTGTCGATTCAAACTCAGTTTTCATCGTTATTATTTAAAATATTTATTTTAAATATTTAAAATCCACTAAAATAGCCAATTTAAAAAATTTAAATTGGTTCAGATTTTCCGGGTCGTTACAACCGCTTCCGTTAAAGATGCATCGACCGAATATCTCAGATCTGCATGGAAACATCCAGCTAAGTCATTCAAACGCTCAGTCCGGCTTTTAAGACAATAAAGGCGGTCAACCATATCCGAACAGAGCTCTACTTTTGATACACCTCACCACGATGGCCACGTAAGCTGCTACTTCCGAGAATACTATTAATGAGCAGTGGAATGGGTCCTACCACCGCTATTGCTACCAATGATCGAGCTCTACGTGTCCAAGCTCCAGGCCACGTGGCGGCCCGCTTAGCCCATGTATTCACCTATAAATACCTCAAAGCTCAAAGAGGAAAAGGAGACTTCTACTTCTTTGGACTGGGGATTCTTAAGGCCTCTCTTGGGATGCTCTACTCTTCACCAAAGATCTCCAACTCTCACGACTAACTCAAAAAGATATATAGCCATTTTCTCTTCTTTCCTCAAACAGAAAAAGCTTTTTACTTGTAATAAAAAAAGATCAATATATATAAAGTGGACGTAGGCACAGTCTTTTGCCGAACCACTATAAAAAGTCTTGTGTGTCCCCTATTCTCTTTACTTTTTGCACTTAATAATCATTATTCGTGGGTCATTCACACGGTTAGGAGTTCGTTGTCATTATGACCAACTTTTGATGTCAACAACACCTAAATGTCACCTTTTTGTTTTACTAAAATTTACTTATACGTGGATTTTGCGGCATGAACGCAACTCCAGGAAATTAAAATTTAAGATGAGGACGCCTAATAAAACTATTTACACCTTCCTTAAATATGTTTTCTTGTGGACAGGTAAAGACAGTTGGGAGTGTATGGACACAATTATAGCTAGAGTTCATGATAGAGTTCGTAGAAGGATTGTAGACTAGCTTACTTGGTTGCTGGGTGCTTGATTTAGTGTTGTCGTTTCTTACTATATTTTGTTATGTAGTTTGGTTATGTCTTTTTGGGCACACTGTTATATTATCTATGTTGATGGTTTTTGCTGGTTATGCATATATGTTGTAAATACACGAATGATGTTGTACTAGATCTTTTATACTGGAATATATGAAGGCGAGAATCTGACAATTCACTACCTTTTGCTTCAAAAGAAAGAACAAAAATTCAATCAGCGGTAGCACATTGAAATATAGTTAAAACAAAGTTGGTAAGCTACATAGAAATATTGTAATCTACTTACAATTGACCTCTACAATTTTTTGCTTTTTGAAAATAATTCATGACAGCATCATTAGATAAATTCTCAAATACATCCTTTTCAATGTATACAACCAAACTATCATTCAACCGTTGATCACACATTCGGTTGCGGAGTCGATTCTATACAATCTTCATTCCAGAAAAAGCTCGTTCTACAGTATTAGTTGCAACCAGTAGTATCAAAGCCAAAGCAAAAAAATTTATAAACTAATAGATATGTCATATTTCTTTTACTTTTGACCACCATCTGAGTAACATCACTCAATCCCTTTAAATCTGAAGAATCAATGTTTGTTCATACATCCATAATAAAAGTCTCAAGTAGGTTTGACAAGGATAAAGTGTCAAATCTTTTGGAAAAAAATTAGCCGATTTAGTCAATTTTTGGTTGTCAAGCAAGAAAAGAGTTTAAGGGATTCAAGCATGCAATACAAACTAACAATTTGGTATTCGCTTCATTAAACTGATTATTTAGCTCTTGTAGTTGCATATTTGTGATGGTGTTGAATAATTTAATATGATAATGGTGAAAATTTGTCACCTCTTCAGCTTTACGACGCGATCTTTCATGAATAACATACAAATCATCCATATTTGGAATTGAAATTAAATGTTTTCCACATGCTATAAAATTGGAAGTGAAAAGATGTTTCGCCAAATCATCTATGTTTGGAATTGAAATTATCCATATTTGTCACCTCTTTAGCTTCACGACGTTACCTCTTCAGCTTTATGACAATTTTTTTTGGAAGACTCGTCGTTTGTTGGAGACGATGATCTTTTTAGAGAATTTGTTTTGTGTTGTTCATTGTGATTCACTGAAGGAGATTCCCCAACATTTGATTTTTTAAAAAATATGTCAACATGCTATAAAAAAGTTTATCATTAAATAAAATAAACAAATTCTATTTCTTTATTAAGGCTTCAACAAGAACCTACTTTATTTTTCTAACAAATTCAAAGTTCAAACCTTTTAGTGCAGTAATTACCTACCATGTCACATACTTCTTCCTATGTTTATAATAACAAGCCTTTATTTAATAATATGTTTTTCAAAAGGTAGTGTTACTACTACTAATCAATACAAAATTGTATATGAATGCTACTGAACAAGGAGCAGACGAAAGATGGAGCAAATTGTAAGGGTTTTTTTTCTTCTGAATTCCCATTTCCAACAAACATACAATTACCCCCAATTTCAATTTCAAAATCCCTAATTTCAAACAAATATACAATAAAGCATAAAATACCTTTCTATTCCAACCACTCAGTACTAGAATAGCGAAGGTGATGAAGAGATGATGGGTTGGAGATGAAGAGATAAAGAGGCGGATCTTAGTCTGAGATGCAGCTCGCACATGCGGAGAGAGGAAGACCTAATTTTCTTCGCAGTTATCAAGACGACGGAAGACCTAATTTTCTTTGTAGCACTCAAGGCGACCTGATTTTGTTTTGAATAAATAGAAGTAATGAGGGAGCGATTAGCGGAAAGAGAGGAAGAAATAAACAATGCTTTAGTTTTTGTGTTTTAGGAAATGGGGGTACACTGTAATTTTTTCAAATTTCAGGGGGGTCACTTGACCCTCCTTTCCCCTTACTGTGCCCGCCTATGTTATATATAAATATATAATGGATGCGGCAATTATAACTTTTATGTAGAAGAATAAAGATGGAAAAGGTGAAAAATGAAGGAAAGAGAGGTTACATGTTCATATATAAGATTTAAATATCATAAAAACATAATTACATTAATTTAATTAATTAAACAAAGGACCTATATTCCCTTCCAATCACTTCGAACCTTTTACCTAAAGTCAACTTGGTACAACACAATTAATGAGATGTTAAGTCTTTTGAAAAAGTTATGTACTTAATTTAATTATTACATTTCTTATTTTGCTACAAGTCAAATAACCATTTTTAAATTATATAATATAATAATTTCGAAAACATTTTAATAATGTAAATCAATATAAACTTGTTCAACCTCAAATCAAAATATTTAACATTACTACACAAGTATCATATATGCACAATTTATTATAAAAGTACAAATTCAAAGATATACTTTTGGTAATTTTATAAACAACATCAAGTCATGCGTTTTAAATTTTTAACCATCAAGTCAAGTATATTTTTATAACAAAATTTAAAATTATAGTTTTAAATTACAAAGTTTAAAAAGGCTATTAAACCGTTAAAAACATTATTTGAAAGATAATTATTTTTTCTACCATAAACTAACATTAGAATGGAATATAAATAATTAATAGCTCAAACCGAATATTTAAATAAATTAAATAATCACAAATTGGATTGATAAAATTTCAGGTTGTTACAGTTACTTTGACTATAGCCCAATAGTAAAAACTAGTATGCATAATCTATTTAACTCCCTAGGATCTGAATCCAATCCATTTCCCGAAGCGCTATCAGATCAGAAGCTCTGCACAGTCATGCACTGTTATAACTCAACCTGTTTTCATGATTAAAAAAAAGTGAGGACGTGAAGGTTATTTTCGACCAGACGTAGAAAGGGAAAAGCAAAAGGAGGGTAGAAAAGTAAACAGTAGCGGTGCTTAAAAAGAGAGTAAAATATATATCTAGATCTGTTGTGCTTAGATTAACCCCTAGTACCTTACGGTTATAGTTGGTCATCACTGGACCCTTGTAAGCTTTTGCTCTATTTTTAATCCAAATTAGATATTTCTCATATAAATCAAATGCATACATACATCGATATCGTATATCGTCATCCGTGTGTATATAACTTTCATATATGCATTGTTTACGAGCACAAATCATATAAAATTTTATAATTAATATTTCATAAATATGTTTTGATTAAGTCAATTGATAACGTTAATAATCCAGCTTAATCAAATCAAATCTAGTTGGAGTATTCAACATTTGTTGTGTGAGTTTTAAGTGCAAATTCAGCCAACTATGACACCCCACCTCCGTTAAGGTCACTCACAAAGGGAATGCCTTAATTTTGGTGGAGCGTTTATTGTGTATAAAACAGAAAAGTAATCAAGACAGATAAATATATTGGTACTTGGAAAACAAAAACCACTTTTATTGCAGCGGAGAAATAGTTCGGTTACATCACATCAAAAACCAACTACAAAACCAAATACACTTATTATCCATCTTGACAAATAAGTTCTGAGTACATAAAATAAAAGACATAACCCCAACACCAAATAGCCATAAGTAAGATAACTTTACTTCAGTGATCCAAGCAACTTCCAAAAAAAGAGAGAGATAAGCTATCCAAATCAAGCTCCACTAGTGCTAGTCCCACCCTGAGCACCTTGGGGGGAAAGGGAGAAAAGAGGTGGAAGCAAAGGGAGTCAGACATAAAGTCTGGCGAGTGCAATAACTTTAACAATATAATCATTAAGTAACTAGGATAAGGCATAAGCTGGAAAATAAGCAAATGACTGTGAACCAATGGGCATGTCAGAGCAAACAAAGGAATAAGATGAACAAAGACAATATTAAAGGCGCACCTAATCATTATAAGATAATTACTACATTGCACCACACCAATCACCCTACAAGTTGATCCCGCCTACCAAACTTAATAATGATAATGGTAGTTTCGTGTACCCCTAGCGGCCTTCATTGGTGTCGCCTGCCCCTATCTCCACTAGGTGTACCCACTACCCCCATTCGATCGGCTCCCTAACTCGTAGATACCCGTGTTGGCCCCACAGTGGTGTGTATCACTTCCCAAAGTGGCAACCCGATACCACCAAAAATGCACGGCTTATATCTACACGATGCAACAACGTCTTAACTACCAGACCGGGGCCACACACGCTCATGACCCTGTTGGACTTTCGTTGCCACCGCTAACCCGTTTTGACCTCTTACAATCAAACCCAATACGCGTGTCCCGTCCTCGACTTGGGTCGAGCCCACAAAGATACTTAATGGGTTACTGGTTTGAAAAGGGCCCCCATGTATGACACAAGCTTTCCACCTATGCTTGGTCCCTTCTAAGGTTTTCCCCACTTAACCCCATTCTTATTCATGTCTTCTTACATGTTTCAATCTTGGTTAAGTGCATCTAATCGTATTTCTCATGCCACCCTAGGCACCCTCTTAACTTCACATGCCACCCAAGGCACCCACTCAATCCCCCATGTCCCACCACATGTTTATCTGGTTAAGTGTTTCTTGGTTCATTAACACCATAACCTTGTAAAGACCTCCCACATTAGACTGGCATTTGTGGCTGCTGGATTTGCCGAGCGGGTCCGGGCAGTCTTACACCACAAACAAGCCTAACCTCGTGTCTTTACAACTATTACGCATTTAATTCATGACTTTGACCTCTCACATTAGACTGGCATTTGTGGCTGCTGTATTTGTCGGGCGGGTCCGGGCAGTCTTACACCACAAAAGAGTCTAACCTTGTGTCTTAGGCGGTTTATTATTACACATCATTATTTAACCCCAAATTGGATTAATATCCCTATTAAAATTTGTAAATAAATTCTGAATATACTTATATCCATAATTGCCACCTAAATTATGTCCATAAATACCAATTTTTCCAATTAATGTCGAAAATTAATTATATGCCTTTTTAAGGCCATTTATGCCAACTCTAAATATGTGAATATTCAATATTACCCACATCGTCCCCATGTTGTTCGTTCGCTTATCATGACATATATATATTAGACTAGCAATTAGTCTAATGACGTAAAAGGGAAGAAACATCGCAAATTTGTATAACGTACAAATTGGATCTAACTTACAAATAAGGATTACAACATAAACTTGGTATTGTCATGAATCTAAACATAAGCCTAAAGGTGTGAACTTGCATATATGAATTTAGTTTTCACCCGAAACTTGCATATACGAATATAGTTTTCACCCAAAACTTGCATAAGCCATAGTCACAAACTTGCATAAAACTATGTATGTCATAGATCTAAATCTAAAGGGGTAAACTTGCATATATGTGAATCCAATTTCTACCTAAACTTGCATATAGTCACTTTATTTGATTCACTTGTATACAATTCATATAGAAACTAGCATATAATCTACACCCAAACTTGCATATAAAATGATGTCAAACATGAATCAGGTTGAACATAGATGATTGGGTATATACAAAGGGATTCACAACAAAAACTATCATTATGAACAACTAGCATACATTCACAAAATATCGCATTTTTCCCAATGTTTTACAAACATAACCATATAACCCAAATTATAACTCAACCTAATTAACTTGTTAATTATCTTATTAAAGAAATCGAACTCACAACTCAAAGAAGGTCTTGAGTTCTGGGATCTGAGTTCTGAAATTGATTTAGCTCGCCTTTGAAGTAGACAAATTTGTTGTTGTAGCTATTATAGACTTGAGTTGAATTGAGTTGATTAGCTTTACTTTTCCTCTAATTGATGATAGCTATTCTAGGTTGCAAAGTGATAGCATGACGACCATGGTTCTAATTTTGATTAGGTTTTAGGGTTTGAGTCTTCATGTGTTTATATAGAATTTAGGAATAATTTAGGCCATCCGATCAAAGTAGAATCGATCAAGACCATCTAGTCAAGATAGGGTGACACCTCAGCCCTAATGACTCAGCACTGAGTCAAAAATCGTCATCTTTCATATCTGCCAGGGGGAGGGGGTAGGTTGACCCCTAGGTCGACCCTTAGGTCGACCTGTAGGGGGAGGTTGACACTAAGGTCGACCCCCTGGTCGACCTGGGTCCCGAGCGGGAATTTTCCCGCCCAGCCCGTTTCTGACTTCTGATTTGAATTTTGAATCTGTTTTCAAGCTGTTTGAATTTATTTTAATTTTATGGAAACTTCCGACAGCCATAACTTCTTCTTACGAAGTCCAATTTACGCAAACTTGGACTCTATCTCAACCAGAATTCCGAGACGAACTGTGACGAGAACGAATTTCGCTCGGTCCGAACCAGTCGCTAAACCGATCCAGGCCGTTCGAAACGCCCTATCGTTTGAGAACAGGACAAAACAGAACGCATACAGAAGAACATTTCATTGTATATTACAACAATGCATCATATTACAAGAATATACAGAGTATAAACGAATATTACACAGAAATATCAGAGATTTAAATTACATTTAAATACATAGCAGCGGGAAATAATACAATACACAACTAGAAGGAGATATACGGATACAAAGCTTTCCGGATATCGTTCCAGCTGTAAGCCAGGATCCTGTGAATATAAATCTGCAAAACCAAACTACTAGCTGCCCGTGTCAAAATAGGGGCACCCAGAGTTTAGGTTAAAACAATAAACTCCAGGTCAGTCATGTGACTGGTGTGAGAACTAAAACAGTTATTAATCTTTATTTTTAAAGATAGGTAAATCAAGGGACCACGCCGTATAACACGGAACGGGTTTCCTCCCAAGAATACCAGTGCATAAAACAAACAGCGCAATGCTAAATAAAGAAAAATGAAGCTGTTATAAGACCCAGGTCCTATCACACAATGCAACGCAAGCCGGGGGATAGGGTTTTCCCTTATAACAGCCAAAGAATGCTTGATACGCTTAAAACAAATCGTTTGATACTATTATAAGTGCATAGTGCATAAAACAACTTCAAATCATAAGTATCAATCATAGGCGGCATGAGCGTCCCATGCCACTATGTCGCCATATATAGGTTTACAAATAAAACCGCAAATGTCACGTATTTGGAAATTGGATTTCCGTCTATGAACCGAGGCCAGGGATCGTCCTCTACCGATTCGAGACGCTCTAGCCCGTGTCTCAGGCAAGCGCGCAGGCAAGCCTTGGAGCGACAGGGCTGGTCCACCGATGTGGATTATTATGCCTGAACAATACGTCTCCCCGCCCTTTGGGGCGTCAATGAGCCAACGAATGACTCCATCGGACCCGTATCGTCCGATCAAACCGAGGCGCCTCGCAACAGCAACAACCACACAGGTGAAAAGTATATAAATGTCAGGGCTGGTAGGTCACTGACACCACCCTAGCTAGAAAGAAACGCATGCCCTCCCTGAGGTCCTCTCCCGTTTTTGGTTCACAACCGGGGTGCGAAACTCGCGAATTCACGTTACACAAAGCTGTGCCACACAGGCTGTGCTTTGATCATCACCACAAGGCTTTGCTTTTCAACAGAAGCCTCGATCAATTGCCACTTAGGCATGCCACACAGGCAATTCACTCCATGCGTTTGATATCCATCAATATATAACCCCTGAGCTCGTACGTCTCAGAGAAGGGCGTTAAGCAAGAGAATAAATTCTCCGCCGCCAAACAGATATATATTTAATAGAGATCAATCACACGGACTAAAATCCAATGTCAGACACACAGTCCATTTACAAGTCTGTTCTGGGTCTGAACGAAACCGGAGGCACCTAGTACCCCGCATATCCATCGATCTCCAAGTACGTCTGGACGATCACCAACTGTTTCCATCTTCTTGGGTGTACAGCCCAATCAAGATCATCAGTAATTATCCAAACGACGTGAAAACCTCCGGTCTTCGACCACCGTCTTCATCTTCGACACCACGTCGAATCAGTTATTCAGAATGGGATAAACCCGGTCTTTCTAAATAACTCGCGTATATATTATAAAAGTGTTACACAAACACAACATACGCCTCATTCCAATTCAGAATATTCTTTTATTCAAATATTCCCATACTTTGGGAAAAGTACCCATTAATTTTATCTAAGATAAATTCTTTAAATTTATTCTTTAATCTCCTTTGAATATCAATTCAAACTAGTCGGGATTAGCGAACCACACCGAAGTAATCATTTATTTTATTTCCCAATCCCAACCTATTCATCCCATGAAGTAAAACTGGTTATACTTCATATCTAACACCACGGTGTTATCGGTAAATTCAATTACCATTTCACGTTCAAATCTAATTAAAGATTTAACTATCGCCGGGAGCAAAACTGGTGGTACTCCATTTTCAATCTTTTCAATCTAATTAAAGATTCATTAAAACTCCACTTAGTTTTAATATTTCACTGGGTTAAAGAATCAGTGTCAATTAAAACACAGTTCACGATAAGCCCAAAAACACATTCATTAATTATCGGGTTAAAGAACGAGTGTTATTTTAAAACACTGTTCACGATAAACCCAAAAATCAATATCAATTCAATTCCAATTAAATATCATTTAATTGGTACACTTCATTAAATCTAAATAAAAAGATTTAATCTTTTCTCAACTGGGTTCAAGAACAGTGTTAATGAAGACACCATTCACGACAAACCCAAATCCCATTTGATATTAAACACAAGGCTCTGAATAGAAAATATACCGGCTTATATTCAATATCAAATTCTATGACTAACAAATATCGTATTGGAAATAACGATATATATATCTTTCAAATTTCCATAACAACATCTGTATAATCACGAATTCCAACATCGAAATATTCCGAAGACAATTTCGATTCAAATCCACTCCAATGCAATCATTGGAAATTCTGGTTATTTTCATAACCCTTTTCAAATTCAATTTATTTATTTAAAAATAAATAGAATTATATTTCTAGTTCAAAACTAGTTCATTTCGATAAAAATCTATTTTTATCTTTTCAAATATGGAGTTTTTCATCCCAATTCTTCACAAATCATTTCTTATGATTTTACACAAATTATTAATATTTTTAATAATTTTATCAAGGCCCGTACAGTCGATTTCCACCAATGGCCATCGAACTGCACTTACAACGACCTTTTTCAAATTTGATTTGGACATAATTCCAAATCCAACCGTTAGATTTCAAATTTCTAATATTCGTTAGAAAGCTCTTTTCGATACGAACCCAACGGTTCTGGTTTCAGG
The DNA here is from genome assembly GCA_030737875.1 of Allium sativum. NCBI lineage: Eukaryota > Viridiplantae > Streptophyta > Magnoliopsida > Asparagales > Amaryllidaceae > Allium > Allium sativum. Next base: position 707,743,197 of record CM060915.1, read on the forward strand.
AGAATCCGACGGTCGGATCTCCCGTAATGTCCGTTTGAAATAAATGGTCGAAATTCATGAACTGCCGCGGCGCGGCGCGTTCTATTCAGGCCATTATATTATATATATAATATATATAATATATACTTCGTCGATTGCTATTTAAAACAAATTATATAAATAGTTTTAAAATCGTTTCAAAAGCGATTTCAACTTCCTTTTCAATTCAAATCAAAATTGAATTCTTCTTTATAAATTCGTTTCAAAGTTCATTTCTATTCAATTCAAATTTCAATTCAATTTGAATTCATTTCAATTCACTTTCAATTCAATTTGAATTCGTTTTCAATTCAATTCATTTCGAAATCGTTTTCAATTCAATTCATTTCGAAATCGTTTTCAATTCAATTCATTTCGAAATCGTTTTCAATTCAATTCATTTCGAAATCGTTTTCAATTCAATTCATTTCGAAATCGTTTTAAAATCGATATAAATATCGTTCACGTCAAAATGGCGTCAATCTAATCAACACGGCTTCATATATTCCTTTATTTTCAAATATTCTATTTCAAATATTTCTTTTTCAAATATTTCTTTTTCAAATATTTCTTTTTCAAAACTGGAATGAGGCCCAATCAATTACCATATAAAATTAATTATATGGATTTTCATACAACACATGTATATAATAGCATTGAAAATAATCAACCATCAACCAAAGTGCACTACACTGTATAAGCATCAAATATAGATATTCAACGCTTATAACAGCCTGTCAATCAATCGATCGACATATTTAATCAATCAGGATGAGTGAACTTCAAATTTCATCCCAACACCCGTGTGGGGTTTCAAACAATCAAACACAGATTTTATTTGTGCAATTGGGCGATGTGTAAAATTTATCGACCCAATCAATGTCCTTCAAATAGGTGTACATAAACAAACCGTCCGGTTTGTAAATGAATATTTATTTATTCACATTCACGTCAAAAATTATATTTTAACGATAAAACATTTTATTTCAACACATGAATTTCTATTCAGTTCATTTCTTCAATAAAATGATATTTTATTTTTCTAACATATTTTAGAAAATTTCGGCGGTATAACGGCACGATACTAGAAACGGGACGAGGCCTAGCCTTATCCCCGGTCTAGTGAAGGTCCACGCCATTCACACATCAATCAAATCCATTTATTTCACCAAACAATTCAATCTCAAATCAAATCATCTAACTAATCTATGCAACCAAAACAAACAAGTCCATGGTCTGTGGACGATTGTGTCGGGTGCTACTAAGCACCGTCTGCATCCTAGTATATATATATGATTAGGAAAGAAATTGAAGAGTGAGAAATTCTCACTTATAGCTATCCTAGCTCCACGGCTCTTCCTTTGCAGAAGTCTTCGTCGTTTCGCCTTTTTGTCACCTTCGTTGTCCGCTTTCACTACATATGTAAAAATCGAGTTTTTACTTCGCTATTCAATATATAAAAATCGAATTTTTAGTTCGCTATTCAATATATAAAAATCGAATTTTTACTTTGCTATTCTATATATAAAAATCGAATTTTTACTTTGCTATTCTATATATAAAAATCGAATTTTTACTTTGCTATTCTATATATAAAAATCGAATTTTTACTTCGATGTTTAATATGTAAAAATGGAATTTTTACTTTGTTATATAGATAAAAATTATATTTTTATCACGCTATTTTCCATATAAAGATCTCGCTTTTTTACATATAAAGATTTTATCTTTTCAAATATAAAGATTATATTTTTATTATCCTTATGATGTAAAAATTATATTTTTAACTCTCTACCTAACCAAAAATCATATTTTTACATCTTCTATATAGTAAAGATTATATTTTTAATACTTTAAAAATATAAAAATCATATTTTTATTTCTTTCTATATGTAAAAATTATGTTTTTTTCTTACATAAAAATCGAAACTTTATACAAATAAGAATCGTAGCTTTATATTGTTCATGTATAAGCAAAAGAACCCATTTTTATACTCTACACACATATTATAAACTGATATAAAAATATAATGATAAAGGCTCACCTTTCCGCTGTAAAAAAAATCGACCTTCGGATGGAGGAGGGCCTTGGCGTCGCTGCAGGTGATGGGGAAGGTGCGGGGGTGGTTCTGGGGGCGGCGGCCAGGCTAGGGGGTCGGGTAGTGGCAGATTTCGTTGGGGTTGGGGTTTCCTAGCAGGCTTCCCATCGGAGAAAGGGGGCTGGGCTTGTTTGGCGGCCGGAGGAGGGAAGGGGGGGCAATCGACGGTGGACGGCAGCCAAGGGAGAGGCGATCGATGGTGAACGACGGAGTGGTGAAAGGCGACGGGCTGAAGGAAAGAAAAGAAGAAGAAATAATAAAAAAAAAAAGCATGTTTTATTATTTTGAAAGGGGGTTTGGAGTTTTATCAACTAAAGGGGGACTATATAGTTTTTATATTTAATTTAATTTTCCATAAAAAGCAAATTTTTATTTCGATCTCTAAACGAAACCCACCGACTGTCGTCCATAGCATTTTACCCCCATTCCGAACACAATGGGATATGCATCGTAAGCTGATTCGAACATTACAATCAGTTTTCGTTAGATTTACATTTAAATCACTATATTGAATTTTAAACGTACATTTCAAATTACCGGGGTCACATACTAACTAGAAAAATTCCAGAAAAATATTTTCTAGCTTCGTATTGACGATACGGTCCTAACAAAACTAGTTTCGTCGAATTCTGAGACCGTTGGAAAAATGGCCAATTTCCAGTCGATTAATATCAACTGAAATGGTCAAAACACGTTTTCCTTTGCCACGCTCACATATTGATTCGAAAAATTATGAAATTTGAAACCTAGAAATAACTTCACATTCCGGACCCAACAAAAGTGGTTTCGTCGAAATCCGAGGTCGTTTGCAAAATGTCCTTTTTTAAGGGCCTGAATTCCATAGCGACTATTCAGAATTTTCAACTGGACATATCTTTTGATCCCCGCTACGAACTTTTGATTTTTCGGATTCGATAGAAAGATATCATCAATTAGATCCCATTATTTTTGGTTTCACTAAAATCCGGATTGTTTTGCACCCGGTACATTCAATTGAAGTTTGAAATCGAATTATCGAACTACCGCGCCATTTTCAATTCTATTTATAGTTATATATAAATATTTATATTCTAACGACGACGCGTATAAATATATACGTCGAATTCTATTCAAAATAAATTTCTCGCCAATTTTATTTAAAATAATTCATTTTAAATAATCAAAATTCGCTAAAATTGCCAAAATAAAAATTTCAAACTGGCTCGCATTTTACGGGTTGTTACAATCTCCCCCACTTAAAACTTTTCGTCCCCGAAAAGGAACAAAGTCGAAAGTGGTTTGATTATTCAACTCTACGTTCGATCTGGCTTTCCTTCTCCAACTTTTCAGTTTCTGAGAATTTTCAAAATTTCAAAAATTTGGCTAACACCCTAAATTTCCGAAAAATTTCGCCATAACCTCCCCTGCAATGGGAGCATCGGGGAATTTCAAATAGCTTCCCCGGTCCTTCAGATCTCAAAAAGAAAAAGAAAAAGCCAAGCGGCTAGCCAGTAGGCTCACAAAATCATCATCACCCAAACAAAACAGGAAATTATGTAGTAAACATGTACCTATTTGTCGGGCAAACAAATTTTATTCTCTGGCTCTAGCCTCCTTGCTATGACCTGTTCAAGGTAAGTACATATATGCAAGCAAATGCGACCAATTTTCAATACAATTCAATATTTGGTTCAATTAGGCTAATTGGTTAAAAATTAGCAAACAAATAAACAAACAACACAAACATCAATCAATTAGTGAATTAGATTATCAAATTCATAATTTTGATACATATACTGAAAATCTTGTTTTTGATGCCAATTCACAACAAGGTGTTCTAACTATATAAGTTTTGGTTCTCACACCAGTCTAATGGAAATATATAGAAATCACACCTTCGAAACTCGAACATAAATGTTGATGATGCGATCGCTATCATCAATATCATCTTCGGGCGACTAGAGTGTGATTCTATATCTATCCAATATATTAAAATTTCAAATACACGCGGATCAGACGTATACGCAAAATCTATATATACTGGATTGTCCACATCAATATAAATAAATAACCAAATACAAATAATTGATTTATATTTCAAAACAAGTTTTGTTTTTATTTTCAAAAATATACTCTTCACACTCGTTCTAGAATACTACTGATCCCATCTCTAACGAGTCATTCCCATTGGATATTACTAATCCAATATCTGATGAATTCTTTCGTATGGTTCTAATGTGCCTTGTTCTCTGAGCTTTGTAAACCAAAGCTCTGATACCAAATGTGACGGCAACGAATTTCGCTCGGTCCGAACCAGTCGCTAAACCGATCCAGGCCGTTCGAAACGCCCTATCGTTTGAGAACAGGACAAAACAGAACGCATACAGAAGAACATTTCATTGTATATTACAACAATGCATCAGATTACAAGAATATACAGAGTATAAACGAATATTACACAGAAATATCAGAGATTTAAATTACATTTAAATACATAGCAGCGGAAAATAATACAATACACAACTTGAAGGAGATATACGGATACAAAGCTTTCCGGATATCGTTCCAGCTGTAAGCCAGGATCCTGTGAATATAAATCTGCAAAACCAAACTACTAGCTGCCCGTGTCAAAATAGGGGCACCCAGAGTTTAGGTTAAAACAATAAACTCCAGGTCAGTCATGTGACTGGTGTGAGAACTAAAACAGTTATTAATCTTTATTTTTAAAGATAGGTAAATCAAGGGACCACGCCGTATAACACGGAACGGGTTTCCTCCCAAGAATACCAGTGCATAAAACAAACAGCGCAATGCTAAATAAAGAAAAATGAAGCTGTTATAAGACCCAGGTCCTATCACACAATGCAACGCAAGCCGGGGGATAGGGTTTTCCCTTATAACAGCCAAAGAATGCTTGATACGCTTAAAACAAATCGTTTGATACTATTATAAGTGCATAGTGCATAAAACAACTTCAAATCATAAGTATCAATCATAGGCGGCATGAGCGTCCCATGCCACTATGTCGCCATATATAGGTTTACAAATAAAACCGCAAATGTCACGTATTTGGAAATTGGATTTCCGTCTATGAACCGAGGCCAGGGATCGTCCTCTACCGATTCGAGACGCTCTAGCCCGTGTCTCAGGCAAGCGCGCAGGCAAGCCTTGGAGCGACAGGGCCGGTCCACCGATGTGGATTATTATGCCTGAACAATACGTCTCCCCGCCCTTTGGGGCGTCAATGAGCCAACGAATGACTCCATCGGACCCGGATCGTCCGATCAAACCGAGGCGCCTCGCAACAGCAACAACCACACAGGTGAAAAGTATATAAATGTCAGGGCTGGTAGGTCACTGACACCACCCTAGCTAGAAAGAAACGCATGCCCTCCCTGAGGTCCTCTCCCGTTTTTGGTTCACAACCGGGGTGCGAAACTCGCGAATTCACGTTACACAAAGCTGTGCCACACAGGCTGTGCTTTGATCATCACCACAAGGCTTTGCTTTTCAACAGAAGCCTCGATCAATTGCCACTTAGGCATGCCACACAGGCAATTCACTCCATGCGTTTGATATCCATCAATATATAACCCCTGAGCTCGTACGTCTCAGAGAAGGGCGTTAAGCAAGAGAATAAATTCTCCGCCGCCAAACAGATATATATTTAATAGAGATCAATCACACGGACTAAAATCCAATGTCAGACACACAGTCCATTTACAAGTCCGTTCTGGGTCTGAACGAAACCGGAGGCACCTAGTACCCCGCATATCCATCGATTTCCAAGTACGTCTGGACGATCACCAACTGTTTCCATCTTCTTGGGTGTACAGCCCAATCAAGATCATCAGTAATTATCCAAACGACGTGAAAACCTCCGGTCTTCGACCACCGTCTTCATCTTCGACACCACGTCGAATCAGTTATTCAGAATGGGATAAACCCGGTCTTTCTGAATAACTCGCGTATATATTATAAAAGTGTTACACAAACACAACATACGCCTCATTCCAATTCAGAATATTCTTTTATTCAAATATTCCCATACTTTGGGAAAAGTACCCATTAATTTTATCTAAGATAAATTCTTTAAATTTATTCTTTAATCTCCTTTGAATATCAATTCAAACTAGTCGGGATTAGCGAACCACACCGAAGTAATCATTTATTTTATTTCCCAATCCCAACCTATTCATCCCATGAAGTAAAACTGGTTATACTTCATATCTAACACCACGGTGTTATCGGTAAATTCAATTACCATTTCACGTTCAAATCTAATTAAAGATTTAACTATCGCCGGGAGCAAAACTGGTGGTACTCCATTTTCAATCTTTTCAATCTAATTAAAGATTCATTAAAACTCCACTTAGTTTTAATATTTCACTGGGTTAAAGAATCAGTGTCAATTAAAACACAGTTCACGATAAGCCCAAAAACACATTCATTAATTATCGGGTTAAAGAACGAGTGTTATTTTAAAACACTGTTCACGATAAACCCAAAAATCAATATCAATTCAATTCCAATTAAATATCATTTAATTGGTACACTTCATTAAATCTAAATAAAAAGATTTAATCTTTTCTCAACTGGGTTCAAGAACAGTGTTAATGAAGACACCATTCACGACAAACCCAAATCCCATTTGATATTAAACACAAGGCTCTGAATAGAAAATATACCGGCTTATATTCAATATCAAATTCTATGACTAACAAATATCGTATTGGAAATAACGATATATATATCTTTCAAATTTCCATAACAACATCTGTATAATCACGAATTCCAACATCGAAATATTCCGAAGACAATTTCGATTCAAATCCACTCCAATGCAATCATTGGAAATTCTGGTTATTTTCATAACCCTTTTCAAATTCAATTTATTTATTTAAAAATAAATAGAATTATATTTCTAGTTCAAAACTAGTTCATTTCGATAAAAATCTATTTTTATCTTTTCAAATATGGAGTTTTTCATCCCAATTCTTCACAAATCATTTCTTATGATTTTACACAAATTATTAATATTTTTAATAATTTTATCAAGGCCCGTACAGTCGATTTCCACCAATGGCCATCGAACTGCACTTACAACGACCTTTTTCAAATTTGATTTGGACATAATTCCAAATCCAACCGTTAGATTTCAAATTTCTAATATTCGTTAGAAAGCTCTTTTCGATACGAACCCAACGGTTCCGGTTTCAGGAGAATCCGACGGTCGGATCTCCCGTAATGTCCGTTTGAAATAAATGGTCGAAATTCACGAACTGCCGCGGCGCGGCGCGTTCTATTCAGGCCATTATATTATATATATAATATATATAATATATACTTCGTCGATTGCTATTTAAAACGAATTATATAAATAGTTTTAAAATCGTTTCAAAAGCGATTTCAACTTCCTTTTCAATTCAAATCAAAATTGAATTCTTCTTTATAAATTCGTTTCAAAGTTCATTTCTATTCAATTCAAATTTCAATTCAATTTGAATTCATTTCAATTCAATTTGAATTCATTTTCAATTCAATTCATTTCGAAATCGTTTTCAATTCAATTCATTTCGAAATCGTTTTCAATTCAATTCATTTCGAAATCGTTTTCAATTCAATTCATTTCGAAATCGTTTTAAAATCGATATAAATATCGTTCACGTCAAAATGGCGTCAATCTAATCAACACGGCTTCATATATTCCTTTATTTTCAAATATTCTATTTCAAATATTTCTTTTTCAAATATTTCTTTTTCAAATATTTCTTTTTCAAAACTGGAATGAGGCCCAATCAATTACCATATAAAACTAATTATATGGATTTTCATACAACACATGTATATAATAGCATTGAAAATAATCAACCATCAACCAAAGTGCACTACACTGTATAAGCATCAAATATAGATATTCAACGCTTATAACAGCCTGTCAATCAATCGATCGACATATTTAATCAATCAGGATGAGTGAACTTCAAATTTCATCCCAACACCCGTGTGGGGTTTCAAACAATCAAACACAGATTTTATTTGTGCAATTGGGCGATGTGTAAAATTTATCGACCCAATCAATGTCCTTCAAATAGGTGTACATAAACAAACCGTCCGGTTTGTAAATGAATATTTATTTATTCACATTCACGTCAAAAATTATATTTTAACGATAAAACATTTTATTTCAACACATGAATTTCTATTCAGTTCATTTCTTCAATAAAATGATATTTTATTTTTCTAACATATTTTAGAAAATTTCGGCGGTATAACGGCACGATACTAGAAACGGGACGAGGCCTAGCCTTATCCCCGGTCTAGTGAAGGCCCACGCCATTCACACATCAATCAAATCCATTTATTTCACCAAACAATTCAATCTCAAATCAAATCATCTAACTAATCTATGCAACCAAAACAAACAAGTCCATGGTCTGTGGACGATTGTGTCGGGTGCTACTAAGCACCGTCTGCATCCTAGTATATATATATATGATTAGGAAAGAAATTGAAGAGTGAGAAATTCTCACTTATAGCTATCCTAGCTCCACGGCTCTTCCTTTGCAGAAGCCTTCGTCGTTTCGCCTTTTTGTCACCTTCGTTGTCCGCTTTCACTACATATGTAAAAATCGAGTTTTTACTTCGCTATTCAATATATAAAAATCGAATTTTTAGTTCGCTATTCAATATATAAAAATCGAAATTTTACTTTGCTATTCTATATATAAAAATCGAATTTTTACTTTGCTATTCTATATATAAAAATCGAATTTTTACTTTGCTATTCTATATATAAAAATCGAATTTTTACTTCGATGTTTAATATGTAAAAATGGAATTTTTACTTTGTTATATAGATAAAAATTATATTTTTATCACGCTATTTTCCATATAAAGATCTCGCTTTTTTACATATAAAGATTTTATCTTTTCAAATATAAAGATTATATTTTTATTATCCTTACGATGTAAAAATTATATTTTTAACTCTCTACCTAACCAAAAATCATATTTTTACATCTTCTATATAGTAAAGATTATATTTTTAATACTTTAAAAATATAAAAATCATATTTTTAATACTTTAAAAATATAAAAATCATATTTTTAATACTTTAAAAATATAAAAATCATATTTTTATTTCTTTCTATATGTAAAAATTATGTTTTTTTCTTACATAAAAATCGAAACTTTATACAAATAAGAATCGTAGCTTTATATTGTTCATGTATAAGCAAAAGAACCCATTTTTATACTCTACACACATATTATAAACTGATATAAAAATATAATGATAAAGGTTCACCTTTCCGCTGTAAAAAAAATCGACCTTCGGATGGAGGAGGGCCTTGGCGTCGCTGCAGGTGATGGGGAAGGTGCGGGGGTGGTTCTGGGGGTGGCGGCCAGGCTAGGGGGTCGGGTAGTGGCAGATTTCGTTGGGGTTGGGGTTTCCTAGCAGGCTTCCCATCGGAGAAAGGGGGCTGGGCTTGTTTGGCGGCCGGAGGAGGGAAGGGGGGGGGCAATCGACGGTGGACGGTGGACGGCGGCCTAGGGAGAGGCGATCGATGGTGAACGACGGAGTGGTGAAAGGCGACGGGCTGAAGGAAAGAAAAGAAGAAGAAATAATAAAAATAAAAAAAAGCATGTTTTATTATTTTGAAAGGGGGTTTAGAGTTTTACCAACTAAAGGGGGACTATATAGTTTTTATATTTAATTTAATTTTCCATAAAAAGCAAATTTTTATTTCGATCTCTAAACGAAACCCACCGACTGTCGTCCATAGCATTTTACCCCCATTCCGAACACAATGGGATATGCATCGTAAGCTGATTCGAACGTTACAATCAGTTTTCGTTAGATTTACATTTAAATCACTATATTGAATTTTAAACGTACATTTCAAATTACCGGGGTCACATACTAACTAGAAAAATTCCAAAAAAATATTTTCTAGCTTCGTATTGACGATACGGTCCTAACAAAACTAGTTTCGTCGAATTCTGAGACCGTTGGAAAAATGGCCAATTTCCAGTCGATTAAAATCAACTGAAATGGTCAAAACACGTTTTCCTTTGCCACGCTCACATATTGATTCGAAAAATTATGAAATTTGAAAGGGTGCGTTTTTTACAAGTCCCTATAAACTTTCTAAATGGAAAAAAAAACCCGGTGATAAAAAGTATATAAAAAACATCCTTATTTTTGAAATAGCGGCGTAAATATTCCAGAAATACCCTTATGACCGTTCAAAACATTTAAAATCGACTTAAACAATTAATCGGTCATTGCTCCTATAATTTCTCCCTAAACCCTAGAAAGAGAATTCCAGAAAACCCTAAAACGATCATTCAAGTTTGAGAAGTGAAAGCCGCCGTCCTGAAGCTTCTTCCGGAATCGTCAGTCATCGCTTCTAATTTTAAGGCGTCACCGTCAAAGTAAAAAATGGCGAGAAAAAAGGTATAAAACAAACGTTTTTTTGTTCGTAATCGACTAATTTTTGATATCATGTTGTGAAAAAGTGTAGTATTTGTAAAAAAAACTTTGCAATTGGGTGATTGGTATTCGTAATATATGTTAATTTGATTTTTTTTTGGGATTGTACGATTTGTTTTAGAAAATATGAATACCCAAAGGGATGTGTAAGTTATTATAACCTGGTTAATAAATATGGTTATGAATTTGTAAGGTATGTTAGAATAAATGTATGATATTCATGCGTATGATGTGTATTGCTGTATCCAAGATAGGGTAATAAAGGTTTGACTGCATGTTTTCGAAATATATGCATGCGGAAATGTTCAATTTCATAAGTTTTGCTTGATTGTGTGCATATTTATGAATTGGTCGCAGTTTTGAATTAATAATCTCAAAGAAACATAAGTAGATGGTTGACCCGTATTATGAAAGGGAGATATAGTGAAGTAAATATAAAAATGAATTGTGTAAGTAATATCAATTATTATTCTGGTGTAATTTGAAATATGTATGTTGATATAGTAAAAGTATTGGACAAATTTATGAGTAATTCAAGATTGAATGAACTAATGTATACATTAGAATGTTAACTGCAGATTTTGATGCAAGTATTATATTTACTTGCATTCTTTTGTGATAATGTACAGAATGAGTGGACAGTTGCATGCTAATGTATGTATTAATTGCATGCATGCGTTATTATTTATGAAATATTTGTATAGAAACATGCAGATATTCAAAATTTTGAATTTCTAATACTAAAACAAATTTATCATATTTTCTTACGTGTAGCCTTGTTGTGGGCAAACAGCTATTTCGATTTCTTTTGGTTCTTGTAATTTTTTCTCTCCAGTTTTTTCAGCATCCCACAAACGTTATGTAAATGTGTAGTAATTTTTTCACAAATGTTTACACATATTAGGTTTTGTTGGACATATTTGAGATAGAAGTTACACTAGTCAGAAAATTTGTACATATTTTATGAGTACAAGCATTCATATATGAATATATTCAGAATAATTGTATAGATGTATGCATATATGTGATTACATTGAACGTTCTTGTAACAGAGAGCATTGGTCGAAGCAGACCATATTCCCAATGTAGAAAAAGAGAAAGCTATAGTTCTCACTGAGCAAGCGTGTGAACTGGACAGAATGGTAAAACAGAGAAGAGTTGATGAATTAAAAAATAAACCAAAGAAAGAAGGGGTGTATAGGAACAATCTAAAAGCATTTATAGAGCTGATTGAGGATTTGAAGAAAAAAGACTTGTATACGCATCATCATTCCGTATTTCTTGAGAAATTACCGTTGAGTAAATTCATAGACATGATTATCGATGGCATCATCTCTCCTGCAGAAGCCATTAAAAATTCGACAACTTTAGATATTATTTTTAAAGGTTATAAGAAGGACTTGAAATATTTTCAGTTTGGAGATTTGATGCTAACATTTACAGAAGAAGATGTTGGAAATCTTTTGGGTGCTCCTGTCGAAGGTGAGTTGATTAAAACAAGTGGACATATAAAAAATGATGACAAAGAAGATGAAGATTATAAAGCTTTTATAGAAAGACATTTTGGTGGAGAAGCTACGATTAACAAGAGAAACTTAGAACGACAAATTTTTGCAACAGTTAAAGTTCAGACAGAAGTAGCATGTTTTGATACTGTTAAGCTTTTGCTTTTGTATCTAGTAGCCACATTCCTGGTATCTACTCCAAACTATTCTTTACCGTGGACTTTGGTGCCATATTGTGTGTGTGAGAGAAAATTACATACGATATCTTGGCCAAAAACTGTTCATCACCATATAGTCAGTCAAGTTGATAAATATTACGAGGCTCCAAGGAAAATTACTGGTTGTGTGACATTGTTTTTGGTAATAATATCTTACTTATTATGTCTGATTGTTTAAAAAATATTAGTCTTGCTGTTTGTAATGTTATGTTTAATTTGTGTACTTGCAGTGGTGGGTTTGTGACAAAACTCATATTTTGCCAAGATCAAAACCTAATTACACTGAAGATGTTTTTCCACGAGCAGGAAAATGGGACCTTAAATTGCTAAAGCCAGCAATGATACTGGATATTAAATTCAACCATGTAAGTTTAGTGTTAATTGTTAACATGTATTTCTGTAAAATTAGTAATATAAATAAATGTAATGATATTGGATATTATGTGCATAGTTGGTTGGAAATAATGCCAATATATACATTAGTGTATGCAGATATAAGGTTTATCTGCATATTTGAAAGCAGATTTGAGATATAGTTGCATCAGTCAATGCAAATTTGTTCAAGAAATGCATAATTTTATGGAGATGTTACCTATACTTTATAATTTGTACACATGTTATCACAATATTTGCACGTATATGTTCAAAAATTAACAAATGTATCATATTTGTAATATGTTGTAATTGGGACAACTACATAGTTATAAAAAGTTGGAAAATTAAAAGATGAATGTTTGACTGAAAAATTGGTCAATATTTGAAGTAATATATCTAGATAATTTGTTTTAAGATGGATTATAGTCTTATGTAGTAGAAATTGTTTCGTGAAATCAAAAACTAACTAGAACTTTTTTTTCGATGTAGTGCAAACAATAAGGAGTTATGCATATAATTTTTGAGAAATATTGAAATGTAATACTAGGAATATTGAAAAAGTAATTGTAATATTTACAAATTGAAGTTCTTTTAATTTGTACACTTGTAATTTTTTAAGGTGGATTGTCGTAAACAAGATAACACGATACTAAATAGTGATTATGCAGTATTTACTGAACATAAGATGTTTGATATGTTTGCAGGATGTTCAGCGAAAGGAATTGAAGTTGCTGAAACAAGCCGTGGATAAAGATGAACAATATGACGCGTATTTCAAAAAGAGGGAAAAACATTTGAAAGATATGATAACCGATTTGAAACAAGAGAATAGACAATTAGTAGAAGAAAACACAATGTTAAAAAGACAAATAAAAGAGCTTACTGCTTGCACGACATCAGAAAGTGCTGAAGATCATGTAGATGTAAGTAAAAAAAATGCTGGCGAGGATAGTACTGACAGTGAGGACAGTCGTAAAGGCAATGAAAATGAAAATCAAGATCTTGATGAAATGAATATTGATGAAGATGATGAGAAAACTGGAAGTGATAAAGAAGTGGAAGACGAAAACAGTGATCAGGTGATTGATAATCTAGTGGAGAAAATTGATAAGATGCATAGTAAGGAAGATGTGCAGAAGAAGAAGAAGCATGGAAAAATAACAATTTTGGGTGATTTTAATGATAAAAATGATGAAGGAAGAGATGTTGAAGATATTCAGGGTAATGACAGTTTAGGTGTTTGGGTAGAGAAGGATAGAAATAAGAATGTAGTGGATGAGCTTGAAGTGAGTGAGATTGACAGGACAGCAGCAGAAAAAAATGAAGAAGAAAAAATGAGGGAAAATAATCAAATTGTTAGTAGAAGAAATGAGACAGACCAAGAAAATGTAAAGGAGAAGCAGCAAAAGGTGATTGAAGCATGCAATAGAATGAAAGAAAAATCCAAAAATTTAAGAAACCGAAAAGAGCAAGAAAAAGTTAGTGTGATGAACCAGATCGATGATACAGAAAAATTGAATAGGCGTATTAATTTAAGAAGCAGAAAAGGTGAGCTACATTTTATTGATTTAGTTATATTTATGAAATATAATTTCCAAGGTGTAATGCATGATAAATGTAATGTAATTTGTAGTTGTAGGAAAAGGAAAAAGGAAAGCGGATGAAATTGTTGAAGTTAAAGATTATGGAAAAGGACCACGAGATAAAGAAATGCCTATGAAAGCTAAATTGAGCATAAGGAAATTCAAGAATGTGCGGGAGTTGAAAGAGAACCAAATAGAAGTATTAGAGCAATTTTTTGCAAAAACGAACATGAGGTATGTCGGTTTCATAATTTACTTATTTTTTGTTTAAGTTGACTTTTAGTTTTGTTTCTAATGAAGCAATGTTTTATAAATTTTTGCATAAAATTATGTAGATAGTAGTCAAATTTGTATTCTAGTATACATATTTGAACTTAATATGCGAAATTGTATGCAGATGAGTAAAAACAAGTGCAGATTTGTGTGCATATTTTGATAATATATGCATTTATGTATGAAGATGTAATGTTTATGTCTGATTTAATGATGTATATCAGGAAAATGATTGCGTGACTATATGTCGATATAAATCGTTGTAAAGAATGGATATCAAAAAAAATATCTAGTAGCTGAAAATTGAACAAGTATTTGCTGATGATTGTCGTAGGCAAATATTGAAACATATTGTAGACATTTATGAGGTAGAAAAATTTATTTATATGTATCATTTTATAATTTGTTATTACGTATATTTTCAGAAAAAGTGCGTATTTGAACGGTGAAGATTCAATTTGCATTGTTGGTAGTTCATTGGGTGATTTGTTAGCCGGAGGATTTATCGACGGACAGGTATGAGTATATTATAAATATTTTGCTTTGACTATTAGTTTATTAAAATTTTCTATTTGTTGTGCTAGATAATTGACTATGTGGGATTCAATTTGAAGAAAAAACATCCGGAGTTGGTATACATTAGAGTTTCAGCTTCTGTAAGTAGTTTTATATTTTTTTTGTTACGTAAAGTCGTGTTTGTAGTTACATTTGGCCACTGAGTAGATTACAATTACAGGCTTTTGTAAATACGGATTCAGTAGTTCAACTGGAGCATTTTATAGATCAACCGCTTGAAAAGGGATTCAAAGCTTGCAAGAAAATGTTAATTCCTATTCATCAAAAAAATCATTTTTCTATATTAGAGTACATTAAAGATGAGAGAAAATGGATCCATTATGATTCCAACAAACCACGGCGTGAAGGAGCGCATATAAAATTTGCAAAAGATATGGTATGTAAATTGTTAAAATTTTGATTTCAAGTTCTGGTTTATACCGTAATAAAAATGTATAGATATAATAAAGTATAAATATACATATATATGAATGTATATGTATATATATGTTTATATTTGCGTGATTAAAAATTTAATATGTGTGTGATTGTTTATATATTGTTGTATGCAGATAAATTACGTTAGTGGAGTGATGAAAAAACTGGAGAAGAAAAAATTTCAGGAACCAAAAGAAATTGAAATAGCGGATTGCCCACAACAAGGCTACACGTAAGATAATAAGATAAGTTTGTTTTAGTATTAGAAAATCAAAAATTTGAATATCTGCATGTTTCTATACAAATTATACATGTATTAGCATACAAGTATACAAGTATCTATTATTTTCGTATATTTCATAAATGGTGGCATAAGCTTATAATGAAGAAATGAAAAATTATACACAATTAAACTTTTTTTTTTTTCAATAAGTTAGTAAGAAATTCGTAGTTGTATGCAGTTAATGTAAGTAATTGCGTACAATTATGCATTTTTTATGATCAAGAACTGTCAAACAAAGTGTTATTGATTATTAATTTCCTGCAGTGTCGATTGTGGGATGTTTGTTATCAACATAATGAAAGAAAGATGCGAGGGGAATGAAATTGTTAAAGATGAAGGAATATTTGGTGCTGAAGCAATAAGTAAGCAACGTGCTGAGTTGGCACATGAAATCCTTAGCTGCAAACTGTATAGCTGGACTGAGGAGACGCAGCTAACACAGAAATATCTCAAGTCAGAATATAACAAACATGCTGTTTGAAATGAAAGAACATGGAATTTTACTTTGATTTGGTAGTAATGATTGTAGTTTTATTTGCCGGACTACGTGTAAATGATTTTCTTTTGTTTGAACTGAAGTAGATTGTATTTTTCTACACTGAATTAAGTTTAATTTGGTTGATGTGAAATTATGTGTTGAAGCATTCTTCTGTGCAATTATTTGTTAACAGTTGTCTACTTTTGTGAAGGCATTACGTATAATATATAGAGAGAAAGGATATTTTTTCCCAGAAATAGTAAGATTAGTAGATAAGAGTCCAAAATGTTGATCATATTAACAGTATTGAAGCAACATTCAGTAAAAATATTTATGTTATCAGTTGTAAAATTTTTTAGAGTCTTGGTTGAATGTGTGTTGAAAAGTTGATGTTCAATTTACAAATTAAGCAGGTTATAAATTGTGTATTGAAAGCCATTTGAAAAAAATTTGATTTTGATCTGAAAGTTAACTAATTCAAGTTTGAAAAAGTATTTATAATTAACAGGTAGACCAGAGATTGTACGAAACCAAATATTTGAGTATGTTGTTGACAATAATTAAACTAGTTGAACAATTGTATGCCAATATAAATAAAACTGTAATACTGTATCAATTTGGGTTCATAAATAGTATACGGATAATTAGTTTGTTGGAATAATGTTAAGTCACGCAGTATTGTGAATAAGAAACAAAGTAGGTACAAGTATGAAATATAATTGCATTTATGTAAGCAACAAAATTTAATAATTGCGTATTTGTAATCAGATAAATTCTAGAACAGGAGAAACAAAAGAAATGAACTGAATTAAGTGGTAATAAACTAGATTTTACATCAAATATAATGAACTAAAAGCAAAGGTGCATGGAAGAAGTTCAGAATTTTATTAAGTCGAACAAAATGTACATTTATTTGTTTTTCCAAAAAAAAAATTACTTCGGTATTGAAGAACAAGTCCTCTTATTATGACCCAACTTATTGCACAATCCACATCTAGTTGTCTTTGTAAATTCACCCGCCGATTTCAGCCTTTTAGAAGATGATGGACGACCAGGCATTCTTCTACCTTTTGGAGGAAGTATAATTGCATCTTCAAAAGCCACATCTTCACCCATGTAATTTATAACAGGATTGATTGGATGTGAGTAGGAGAGCTGAAAATGTCCAACTTTGAAATATGATTCAATGTAGTCGTACACAGACAAGGTTTCACAGCTTAATATACTTCTAACAGCATGAGCGCATGGAAAACCGCTGATTTGCCACACATTACATGTACAAACTCGATTGTATAAATCAACAAATTGATGTACGGGAGAATGAACTTCAAAATTATGTTCACTTGATTTGATAACAAACCAAGAAGAACCTTCCAAATGTAGACTTCTTAATCGAGTTTCAATAGTAGGACATAAAACGCTGTTCCAAGTCGAAGCTACTTCACGACGATCAGACATGAGTTTCATTAACTTCATTCTTATTTTATCTAAACAAGCAGTGATTGGTAAATGTCGTTCTTCCAAAATCCACTTATTAAAACTTTCTGAACAATTAGAAGACAATTCACCGTAACGACAACCAGGGAAGAATACGTTAGAAAATTTCTCAAATGGAATTCCACTCAAAAAGTTTGTTGCAGTTGATCCACCTACATCTCTAAAATTCTTCAAAGCAGCATTGAAATCAGTCAAATTATATGCATAAGCAATTCTGGAGAACGAATCCAGCAACATCCGTTTATTCGTTTTAGAAAATTGTGATTTTAAAGCAACTTTTAAATTGTTGGTCAGATGATAAAAACAGGATCCATGGATTGAATTTGGAAACACCTGTGGAATTGCAGCAAGGATACCTGGATGACGATCAGATATGAAAACATAGGTTCTAGAATCTTCTTTAAGAAACTCACGCAGTTGTTCACAAAACCAAATCCAATTAGCTTCATCTTCGCCAGATACAATTGCAATTGCTATAGGGTAAAAACCTGGTTTTTAAAAAAATTCTTTAATAATGGAATATGGATGCGTATTATTTGTTTTTAAAAAAAGGATGAATGCAGTAAATTGAATAGGAATAATATAGTAGATGTTAAATGTTACTATCTTTTTTCTTGGAAAAAAATGCAATCAATTTATTTTTCAAAGGTACATAAGTAATAACAAATGTAAAAGTTGATGCAGGTTTTAAAAATAATTCCATTTAGAGTTGAAAATGTAAAAAACAGTTGCTTGAGAGGCGTACAGGCAGAATATTAGCATGACAGAATGCATATATTTATATAATTTGCATACTAATGTGAAAGAGTTTCGACTATTTCAGGAAAGGTCACAGAAATTGAAATAATTGAACCCGTATGTTAATTAATTTTACAGCATTTTAAGAAATTCTGAAACTGAGGAATCATGGTTTTTTTTGTAACTTCAGATTAATATCATAAATGGATGCAACTATTTTAAATAATGGAACGTATAAATGCACAATTTCAAATAAACATCAGTTTTAAGCGCTAAAAAATAAGAATATTGATAGTCGAAAAAAGAAAAATTAAAATAAAAGAAAAATACCTTCATTTCCATTTTTACCGGTAGCAGCCATTAAACATCCTTGAGCTCGGCCCTTCATGAAGGTAGCATCAACAAAAATTAATGGTCTACAAAATTGAAATCCAAATGCACAGGCCTCAAATCCAGTAAAAACCCTCTCAAATTGACGGGTAGAATCATTGCACTCCAACAAAACTGTACTTCCAGGATTAGTAGAAAGAACTGCATCACAAAAAGACTGCAAGTGATGGTAGGACATTACGTCGCTACCATGTAAATCATCTAATGCCAATTTCTTTCCAGTATAAGCGTAATAATACTTCAAGATGACTTTGTACTCAGTTTGGAACAAGTTCATAATGTCCTTTGTTTTCATTAAAGGATTTGCATGAATATGGTCACAAACCAAAAGCTTAATTAGTTTACTGGATATAACGGGATTGTTTATATCATGAATACCAGCACCACAATTATGTTCTGGTTGTAAACGCTTTACAACAAAAAATCCTGGAAGATTAAACTTAAGTGAAGCATGAATCCTGAAAGAACAATTTTTTTTGAAGCAAACAGCAGTAACTCTTTCTTTATCATTTTTAATCAAGTTAAGCTTATATCCAGTTTTCATGCTATACATCATCAAATAAAGTCTAAACTCAGTGACACCTCCTTTAAATTGTTGACCAACACCGGAGAAAACAGATTGATTCGAATCAGTTTTCAACAATTGCTTGAACTGATTGTTTGACTCACTGCTACTACCAAAAGATGAATCACTAACTAAAGATGAATGGCTATCAGGAGCATCAGAAGAATTATTTCGATTAACGTCTACAAAAAAAACCAAGTAATCTTCACGATAATGTGTAGCCAATAAAAGGATGGAATGAAGATCAGAATTATTTTCTATATTTCTTCGCAAACCATCTCTAATGTGATAAAAGCACAACGACAACGGACTTAATTCAAACCATTTACCACAAGCAGCATCTATAATGGTATCAACTGTACTATCAAAATAGAGTCGAATAGAAAAACTGTCATTCCCATACTTGAGCAACACCAACACACCAATATTTGAAGGACCACTGGAGGAAAAATGAAAAAAAAAAAAAACAATAACATCAGCAGTAGCCAAATAAAATTAAAATAGCAAAAAACATAGGAATACGGTTAAATGCATACAGAGATGCAATACACAGTAATAACTGCATATATATCTGCAAAAATTATATTTACATAGAAATTTTGAATTTTAAGAAAACCTGAACCCATGTATTATGCATAAATTAACCCAAAAGCAACAGAATGATAGAACTAATAAACAGACAGGCCGAGAAAAAATATTAATTTCAGTAGTTTGCATAATTATAAACTTAAAATTTACATACTTTCAGACGAATTTGCTGAGTACATCCTAACAGACTTAATATTAAAAATATTTGCTTTTACATATGCTCGTATTTAATATATATGCATACTTTCATACATGTACGTACAACAGATGAACAGAAATTTTTTTACTAATTTATAATACTGTTAATACATCAAAAAAATAAATGAAACTTTGTAAATTATTGAAATCACACATCAATAACAAAGTAGACAATTCCGTGAACTAAATCTATTGAACCAACAAATACGTATTGAAGAATGAAAACCAGCAAAAAAAAATTAAAAAAATAAACGCATATTTTACCTGAGACAAGATGAAGCCATTTCCAAAACCAGTCGTTCGATGTAAAAAATCAGTGGAAAATTTGCCAACCAATTTGAATATGAACTGGACGGAAATGGAACCTCAAAAACGAAATGCAGCCGCCATTACCAGGAGTAAATTTTGGATGAAAAAACCTTATTCACGAAAAATCCTCAGAACTAATCGCAAGTTTTTTAAAATTGACGAAAATTAATGCGTAATTATAACATAATTAAAGAAAAAAAAATGACTGTAATGACATCCGTATGTCCAGCCGAAAAATTGAATTTGGGCAAATTAGTCACATATAAGCGGTTAGTTTAAAAAGAAGGATGTGTTTTATACTTTTTTATAGGGGAGGATGTGAGCTTAATTAAGTTTAATTATAAGGATGTGACACTAATTTTCACAATTTGAAACCTAGCAATAACTTCACATTCCGGACCCAACAAAAGTGGTTTCGTCGAAATCCGAGGTCGTTTGCAAAATGTCCTTTTTTAAGGGCCTGAATTCCATAGCGACTATTCAGAATTTTCAACTGGACATATCTTTTGATCCCCGCTATGAACTTTTGATTTTTCGGATTCGATACAAAAATATCATCAATTAGATCCCATTATTTTTGGTTTCACTAAAATCCGGATTGTTTTGCACCCGGTACATTCAATTGAAGTTTGAAATCGAATTATCGAACTACCGCGCCATTTTCAATTCTATTTATAGTTATATATAAATATTTATATTCTAACGACGACGCGTATAAATATATACGTCGAATTCTATTCAAAATAAATTTCTCGCCAATTTTATTTAAAATAATTCATTTTAAATAATCAAAATTCGCTAAAATTGCCAAAATAAAAATTTCAAACTGGCTCGCATTTTACGGGTTGTTACAAGAACACAATGGCATAACCTGGTTCCCTTAATTTTCACATTTTAAATTAAGTATTATTTAATTCGTTAGCTTATGTTAACAGAAAACACGGGGTGTTACATTCTCCCCTCCTTAAAGGATTTTGACCCCGAAATCTTCAAGTTACGAAGAAAACATATCCTACCATCCAATCGTCCATCTACTCAACCATCATACAAAGGCATCCATTGTCCTTAAAAGACTTCTAATGTTTTCATGTTTATATGCACAGTGTGTGTACATGTCCGTATCTAATGCAAAATCAGGCGGTCTACTGATTTAGTTGACCTCCTTAATGCAGATTATGATAGTGTCATGCGTCCATTATGTATGCAAAAGATCCCTAATGATATATATTATTTCTACCTGCGTGCGCACCCATTCATCCGAATGCAGCATCCATATGATAACACAACCATTATACATCCATTAATCTAAATAAACACACATTTATATGCAGTATGAAAGTAATTGAGCCGATCTAGTGCCTAAAGTGTGTGTGTATGCATCCACGAGCAACCACTAGCAAACATTTGCATCCACTAGCATCCATCAATCATAACATGTTTCAAATACATATTTACATCCATTGGCGTCTACCTAAGGATAAAGAATATGACCGAGGAGATACACTAAAAAAGTAGATACAAGCTTGAATAAACTTAAGGAAAAAGAGATCAAAGATGTACCCTCAAAAAGAAAAGGGTAGGCTGCACGTATTTTGGCCTCAGTCTCCCAAGTCGCGTCTTCCTCGGCGTCGCTCCATTGAACATTGACAAGCTTAACTTCACGATTGCGTAGCTTTTTGACTTCCATCCCCAATATACGAGTTGGAACTCTCCTCACAGTCGCTTCTCGTTCCACTTCGACTTCCTTTAGTATACTTGGCTCCACAACCTCTGATGACTCATGTAAGCACTTTCATAACTGAGAGACATGAAAAACATTATGAACTCCAGCCAGTCTTTCAGGTAGCTCTACTCTATAGGCCATCGTCCCAATCCTTTCGATGATAGGAAATGGTCCTACGAATCGTGACGCCAATTTTCCTATGGACCCAAGGCGGATGATATTCCTTAAAGGACATACTTTAAGGAACACCTTATCCCCAACTTCAAACTCAAGGTCGGTCCTTCTCTTGTCTGCGTAGGATTTCTGTCTATCTTGGGCAGTCTTCATTCTCCTTCGTATCAAGTCCACCTTCTCTGAAGTCTTTCTAATCATGTCCGGCCCAAGTATAAGTTTATCTGTGGACTCCCACCAACAAGTTGGTGATCGACATGGCCTTCCATATAAAGCTTTGAAGGGTGCCATGCCTATAGTGGCTTGGTAGCTATTGTTATAAGCGAATTCCAAAAAAGGGAGATGATCCTCCCTAGATCCTCCAAAGCCAAGAATGCACACTCTCAAAATATCTTCCAGTACTATGTTCACCCTTTCCGTCTGACCATCGGTTTGAGGGTGATAGGCTGTGCTTAAACATAGCTGTGTGCCTGCAGCCTCTTGTAAACTTCTCCAAAACTCGCTTGTAAAGATAGGGTCTCGGTCACTTACTATGCTGGAGGGTATCCCATGGAGTCGAACTATCTCCTTAAGATAAATGGAGGCTAAAGACGAGGCGGTCCTCCTACTCTTGACAGGTATAAAGTGAGCGCTTTTCGTGAGCCTGTCCACTATTACCCAAATACCGGTATTGCCCCTTCTTGACCAAGGCAACCCATCAACAAAGTCCATCGAGATGCTTTCCCATTTCCATTGCGAAACTTCTAGAGGATGAAGCAAAACACCAGGCTTCTTCTGCTCCGCCTTGACTTGCTGGCATATCATGCATTTCGAAACAAATTCAGCTACATCCCTCTTCATGCCATTCCAAAAGAAAACTCTTTTGATATCTTTATACTTCTTGTCTCCAGAATCATCTTCACCAAATCTCTTGCTTGCGGGACGCATAGTCTTCCATCCCATCTCAACCAACCTTTATCATCGATGGAATACCTATTGAGGTGACTAGAAGTCTCTCCCCTAATCAACTTATCTATCACATCAACGAGCTGAAGGTCTTCACGTTGCGCGGTTCCTATTGATTCCAACAAAGTCGGCCGCACCTTTAGCATTGCCATCAAGCTAGTTACATAATCAATAGAGGGTCTAAAATCAAAATTTGCTATGTACTGCAAACTTAGCCTTTCTACAAAGAGAGGACTTAAGGTCAGCTTCTTTCTACTTAGGGCGTCTACTACTACATTGCCCTTACCAGGAATATAGAAGATCTCAAAGTCGTATGAGGAGAGAAACTCCATCCATCTTTGCTGCCTTAGATTGAGGTCTTTCTGCGAGAAAAGGTACTTTAACGATTTATGGTCAGTATACAACTCAAATTTCTCACCTAAGAGATAGTGGCGCCAAGACTTGAGAGAAAAAACGATGGCTGCTAACTCTAGATCGTGGGTTGGGTAGTTTTTCTCATGCACTTTTAATTGCCTTCCACCATAATCTACTACCTTCCCCTCTTGCATCAAAACATCACCTATTCCTGTACCGCATGCATCTGTGTATACCGTAAACATCTTGCTCCCATCTGGTAATGTCAAAACTGGGGCTGTTGTCAGAACCCTCTTCAATAGTTGGAAAGCGACTTCGCAATCCAAATCCCAAGTGAAAGTCAGGTTCTTCTTCGTTAACCTTGTAAGTGGAGCTGAGATTTTTGCAAAGTCTTTAATGAACTTGCGATAAAAGCCTGCTAGTCCAAGAAAACTTTAGACTTTGGTTGCATTCTTTGGAACCTTCCAATCCTGGACCGCAACTACTTTTGCGGGGTCTACAACTAACCCTTCTTTGGACACCACATGCCCAAGAAATCTTACTTCTTCCCTCCTGAAGTGGCACCTGGAGCATTTTGCTTTTAACTGATGTGCACGGAGAGTATCCATGACTTCCCTCAAATGCAAAGCGTGCTCTTCCTCATTCTTCGAGAAAATCAGAATATCATCTACGAAGACCACCACGAATTTATTGAGAAATTCCCGGAACACTCTATTCATCAAATCGACAAAATAAGCGGGTGCGTTTGTCAAGCCGAAAGGCATGACGAGCCATTCGAAGAAACCGTCCGGGGTTCTGAACGCGGTCTTATCAATGCTATCTTCAGCCACTCTCGGCTGATGAAATCCGGTAGCCAGGTCTAATTGGAAGAAAAGTGTGGCACCTACAAGCTGATTGAACAAATCGTCTATTCTTGGCAATGGGTGCCTATTCTTCTTGGTCAGCTTGTTTAGCTCCCTATAATCAACGCATAGGCGAAGTGAACCGTCCGCTTTGGTTGCGAACACCACTGGAGCACCCCATTCAGGAATACTCCTCTTTATAAACCCTTTTTCTAGCATCTCCTTAACTTGCTTGCTAAGCTCCTTTCTCTCCCTTGGAGCCATGTGCCTAACGGGTAAAGCAACGGGTTTTGCGTTATCAACTAGGTATATGCGGAAGTCTATCTCTCGCTTCAGAGGTAAGCCCTCTACTTCCTCAAAGACATCCGAGTATTCACGGACCACTCTAACAGTCATCAAATTCTCAACAGACGCGTCAAGCGATTCTAGATAACTTAGCATAACAAAATTCATGGGATTACAAGAGATTTCGAGAGTGTTGCCCAAGCGAGTCATAAGCCTAACCTCTCTCTTTTCACAACCTAGGATGGCTCTATTACTGGATAACCAATCCATGCCCAAAATTAACCCATAGCCCGTGAAGCCCAAAACATAAGCATCACATGTAAACCCAAAGCTAAGTATAGAAATTTCCAAATCCAAAAAAATCATTGACAAATAGGCTGAGCCCCTAATTGGATTTGAAACAACCAAGGGATCCTCTACTATACCGGTGTTTAGGTGTAGTGACTCAACTAAAGTAGTAGATATAAAAGAGTGTGATGCGCCAGAATCAAAGAGTGTGCGAACAGGATGATCAAAAAGATAATCTAAACTTTCAACGGAAATCGTTCTACATCCTTCTTGCAGCGGTGGGGCCACGAGAGCCTAGACCTGTCCCCATGCCTGCCCCGGTGCCATGAGAGCCTGAATCTTCCCTCTAGAGGTAGTCACTGCCATCTGCCCTTTCTTTGGGCAGTCCCTAATCATATTTCATGCCTCGCCACAGTGGAAAAAAACCAGTTTTCTTCTTCTTCCTACAGTCTTTGCTCAGATGGCATAGTGTCCCACAGTTAAAGCATTTTTTCTTTCCCTTGCCATTATTGTCTTTACCACCCTTCTTGTTCTACTATTGCTGTTGTGGTTTCTTTTGATCCCATTTCTTTTCAGGTGCCTTATTAGCATTGGCGCCTTTCTCCTCTTCATGCATAAGCGCCATGTCAACTAGTCTCTCAAAGGTGGCCCCCATAGGGATGTGGGTCATAGCTAACCCATGTAGCGGCTCATTCAAAACCTTAACAAATCTCAGGGCCTTCTTTTCGGGTGTATTCACCAAGTCCAAGCCAAATCTCGCCAACTGATTGAACTTGTTGATGTACTCTTTCACTGATAGATTTCCCTACCTCAATGCCAAAAACCTTTCCATGTATAAATTCTCTTCGGCCAGTGAGAGAAACTTTGCCTCAAACCTTCGCCTAAAATCCGGCCATGTATCAACTGGATGCTCTCCATTAGTGACCTCCCACAAAAACGAGGCCTCATCCTTCATTAACCAGGCAGCTAACTGGACCTTTCTTCCATCTTCTACCTCAAAGATTCTAAACAATTCTTCCACCTCCTTTAGCCAATTTCAAGCTTCAACAAACATCTCCGACCCGTGAAAAGGTTTTCCACCCATTGCCCGAAAGTCCTTGCATATCTTTACGAAAGTATCAACACAGGGAGGAGGAGGAGGAGGAGCATTTGTTGGGCCTGCGACATTGGCCCTAGCTTCCAGAAACCTTCTAAACTATCCTGGTATCGGTATCCCTTTGGGTATCTCGGGAATTCCAGACACGCTGAAAAGAAAATGAAGAGATTCAAACGGAGAATTCGAAAGAAAGATATATGGCTCTTGGGGGTTATGTTTTTAAAATAAACTTTTCTCTTAAAAATACTTTCCTTAAAACATATTTTTGAAAGTATTTCTTTATAAAATGCTTTTTGAAAAATAGTTTTTCAAAATATCTTATCTGTTTTGGTAACCTTCAGCTCTGATATCACGTGTGACACCCCACCTCCGTTAAGGTCACTCACAAAGGGAATGCCTTAATTTTGGTGGAGCATTTATTTTGTATAAACAGAGAAGTAAACAAGACAGATAAATATATTGGTACTTGGAAAACAAAAACCACTTTTATTGCAGCGGAGAAATAGTTTGGATACATCACAACAAAAACCAACTACAAAACCAAATACACTTATTATCTGTCTTGACAACTAAGTTCTGAGTACATAAAATAAAAGACATAACCCCAACACCAAATAGCCATAAGTAAGATAGGCTGAACTTTACTTCAGCGATCCAAGCAACTTCCAAAAAAAAAGAGATAAAGCTATCTAAATCAAGCTCCATTAGAGCTAGTCCCACACTGAGCACCTAGGGGGGAAAAGGGAGAAAAGAGGTGGAAGCAAAGGGGGTCAGACATAAAGTCTGGCGAGTGCGATAACTTTAACAATATAATCGTTAAGTAACTAGGATAAGGCATAAGCTGGAAAATAAGGAAATGACTGTGAACCAATGGGCATGTCAGAGCAAACAAAGGAATAAGATGAACAAAGACAACGTTAAAGGTGCACCTAATCATTATAAGTTAATTACTACATTGCACCACACCAATCACCCTAAAAGTTGAACCCACCTACCAAACTTAATAATGATAATGGTAGTTTCATGTACCCCTAGCTGCCTTCATAGGTGCCGCCTGCCGCTATCTCCACTAGGTGTACCCACTACCCCCATTCGATCGGCTCCCTAACTCGTAGATACCCGTGCTAGCCCCACAGCGGGGTGTATCACTCCCCAAAGTGGCAACCCGATACCACCAAAAATGCACAGCTTATATCTACACGATGCAACAACGTCTTACCTACCAGCCCGGGTCCACACACGCACATGACCCCGTTGGACTTGCGTTGCCACCGCTAACCCGTTTTGGCCTCTTATAATCAAACCCAGTACGTGTGTCCCGTCCTCGACTTGGGTCGAGGCCACAAAGACACATAATGGGTTACTGGTTTGACAAGGGGCCCCATGTATGGCACAAGCTTTCCACCTATGCTTCGTCCCCTCTAAGGTTTTCCCCACTTAACCTCATTCTTATTCATGTCTTCTTACATGTTCCAATTTTGGTTAAGTGCATCTAATCGTATTTCTCATGCCACCCAAGGCACCCTCTTAACTTCACATGCCACCCAAGGCACCCAATTAACCCCCTATGTCCCACCACATGTTTATCTGGTTAAGTGTTTCTTAGTTCAGTAACACTATAACCCTGTAAAGACCTCCCACATTAGACTAGCATTTGCGGCTGCTGGATTTGCCAGGCGGGTCCGGGCAGTCTTACACCACAAACGAGCCTAACCTCGTGTCTTTACAACTATTACGCGTTTAATTCATGCATTTGACCTCTCACATTAGACTGGCATTTGTGGCTGCAGGATTTGTCGGGCGGGTCCGGGCAGTCTTACACCACAAAAGAGTCTAACCTCGTGTCTTAGGCGGTTTATTATTACACATCTTTATTTAACCCCAAATTGGATTAATATCCCTATTCAAATTTGTAAATAAATTCCAAATATACTTATGTCGATAATTGTCACCTAAATTATGTCCATAAATACCAATTTTTCCAATTAATGTCTTAAATTAATATATGCCTTTTAAGGGCATTTATGCCAACTCTAAATATGTGAATATTCAATATTACCCCCATCTTCCCCACGTTGTTCGTTCGCTTATCATGACATATATATATACAAGTGCGAACCCGTGCTTCGCACACGGGCTCGTGCTATATTTTTGGAATATTACCTTAAAAAAATTATTTTGTGATGATATTAAAATGAACCTATATTACGTATATAGCCCATTTACAATTTGCAAAATGTATACAAATGGTCATTAAATTTGAAAACATTTTAAGTCTATAATAGTGACATGTTGCGGTGATTTTTTGTGATCAAATGCTTTTTAATTTATTGTCAAATATAAAAGGATATAAGTTGGATATTATTTTAGTATGTATATTGGCAGTATTCCAAAGCTGAAATAGACTAATTGTGCTTAAGTAAAATAATTTTTAAATCTAGTTTAAAGAAATAAAGCTATTTAGGTTATCATGTTTTGCTAGAAGAATAACAACACCACGACATAACTTAACGTAGTCATGCACGAAGGTTAGCAATCTAACTGTTTTGTCAACAGAATGCGTGTTTTGATTAGAAGTGTTAATTTTGTATGAATGTCCGATGTTTTGGCACAGGTTAAAGTCAAAATTTATCCGTATATATTCATTCATGTGTGTTCATTTGTTATTTTGAACACGAATTAGGTTTAAAAAATGTACAAAAGTTTATTTCTGCGAATTGTTTGACGAATTTTGTATTGTTAAAACATTGTTCGTATGTTGTTCAAATCAACACCTCGTTCGGTCCGTTAACATATGAAACTTTTAAAAGATTGGATGTGAGCACCCCTATATCCGGTCTAGTCCATCCAACAAACAATGATAGGTTTCGTTTATTGTATTTTAGTAAATTTCAAATCAGAAGATCCACCTACGGTTGATGAGAAACCTTGCTGCTAAGCAAGGTCCTATATATAATAGCATGTCATCCTTGGAATTTTATACAACTTCATCCCAACATTTGCAAGGTAAATATCTCACCTAACGGTCCACCCACATGCATGATAGATTTGAAAATATTTTTATTATCTTCATTGCTTTTTCTATCAGAAAAATGAAATTGAGTGAAAACCATATCTTCAATTAACTTGCTATAGGAAGTTATGCTCTAAGAGTTCATAAACTGTTGGTTGCAGAGTAGCATTCTATTGATTATATAAAGTATTGATAAATTATTATATTATTTATGTCATTTTTTATATTTATTTATAGACTAATTCTATTTAAACCAATAAATTTGCTAAATTTACCCAAGTTTTTACAAATTAAAAATTAAAAAAAAAATCAAGAACAAAAATATTCATTTTATGTTAAAAAAAATTAAGTCATGTATACATCATGTAGTTGCCCTAAGTGGTGCCTTAAGGCATCACAAAGAGCAATTGCGTGAAAGGGTATTTTCACAGCGGGACTAAACATCCTAAAAGGACAAAAAGTTAACAGCTACCATTGTACAATGAGCAAATTCAGGTTATTTTTATCAGTATAGGAGACGTGTTCAATAAAATAATACAGCAGACTTATATTTAGTGAACCGGAAGGCAATCGCAATCAAATCACAGAAGAAGAATAAAAATCGAGATAAAGAAATAAAAATCTATGGGTGTGCTCGCAATACAGATGTTTAACAATTTTTACATAACACACGTAGGCCATTGTTTTACCAACTAATGCAGAATATCACCAGCTACCTTTCTAAATATTTACTTCTTGCTTCTTTCTAACTTTGTCTTGCTTCTTTTATCTGCCTCAATTTGTGCAGATCCTAAAAGCTTTTTGTTACGATATTATTTGCTTCATTGAACTCCACAGATTAAGATCTATAGCTTACTGCTACATCGGACAGCGTAAAAGCCACCATCTTAGCTTAGCGGAACCCCTTCTACCATCCCAAATATTGCTTTTTCCTCTTTATTATGCTTCCCACTTTCCTGATGACTTAAAATTTTGTAGACAATCATAAACAATGAATGCTTACAGGATTATAAATCAAAATATGAAATTATTACTTATTAACTTGCATGTTTTCTCTAAATATGCATGAATGTAGAATAAACATGAATCTAAATCAATAGGATTCAGCAGTTATTAATTTATATTGTTTATGCCTTTATCTTCAAATACACATGAATTTGTATAATTAAATACACGTATATCGAAAATAGATAAACATAGAGGTGACAATATGCTATTATTAACCACTGCAGGAATCTATATCCTGAATAACTGGCTTTAACAATGATTCATTCTGTCTTAACTATATAATATTGCAATGTGCATTGACTTCAAACTATGTAATCATATTACAAATATAATATAGCAAACTCAATACACCTATGCTTCAATAGTCTAATGAAGTTTTGTTATCAAGCAGCATAAGTCGGATATTGCAGCTCTTTCAGAAAAATCTTATTTCTGAAACGAACTATCTTTCTTAACTCAAGACGAAAGATATTTGCAAGAATTAGTGGTTAGTCAATGCTCACACTTACAGTGGAGTAGACTTTTTTTTTTTTTTTGAAACAGCATCACTGGTTTAATTACTGTATGTTGGTAATACATACCAAGAGCTATTTAACTTGCACACCCAAATATAAAGAGTAACTATATAAGAGAGACTACAGGGCCTAGAGAAGTAAAAGTAGCTTAAGCATCCAGAGCTAATGTGGACATGAACGAAAGTAAACCTCTTGAGTATCAAATAAACAAAAGTAAAGTAATCATACTAATTAAGCTGATGGATACAATTGTTGTTAGCATCGACTGCACTTACATCTGTACATAGACATGATGTGTTAGAAACTACTGCTGTCAACTAATTAAGCTGGTGGGCCTTAGAACTTGATTTGTTAATGTGCACAGCTAATTACTTAAATTTGGACATTTATATTAGAAATTTATGGTTGTATATTTTAAAAGGATCATGAAAATACAGTATATACATTACAATTGTGACTATAGGGTTTTCTCATTGTGGTTAGGGGATAACTGTTGCACTTTTCTAGCTTTCTCTTTATGTCTTGTTCCTATTGATTGCTACTTGGTCCATATCGTATATTCCTAGGTAAATGTATAGCAGTATAGTGCATCATATACATAATAACTAATTGTAACTCTGTACTTATCGCCATGATTTGGACTCATATGACATAAAGAAAAAAGAAAACAACTCACCAAAGGAAAGCCAAAGCATAAAACTTAACAGATTCGTTATGTCGTCCTTGAACTTGTATGAGCTATTTTGCAATTACGTAGCATCAGCAGCAGCAACCATACCAACAAAATGGAAGATGAATGCCTGCAATGATCGGCAATGCAAAGCTCATCGTGCCTTGTCCTTGATTTCTCTATAACATGCGTAATGTCAACAAAGGTAAACTGCTAGAAAACCACTTAAATAAAACAGCATAACATTCTAGCAAACTCATCAACACACCCATTTTTAGGGGAAAACAGTAGCATCAAAATGTGATGATTAAAAATGAAACAAAGACTCTACCCAAATATTGTAATATTCTTTAAATCATGGATAAAAAGCTTATATTTGGCTAATAACCTTGTATATATAAACTGGGAATTACAAATATCAGTTCATCTATCCAGAGAAGATACACATAAGTGCAATGGATAACATAAGCAACCCAAATCATCATAATCATCATCAAAACCCTAAAGCATTGACAACAAAATAATCAGAAAATAAAAAAAGACATGCTACCTGAAACGAAGATGGCGAAAACCAACAAACCTACAATGTTGGTTTCAAAGATTGAGAATTTAAAGTAATCAATGAAGGCGCACGCAAATCGAACAAATTAAGGAGTTGAATTAGTAATAGATCTAAAAATTGAAACAGTGGATCCAAAGGATCGAAAACTCCCTTTATCGATAGGGGATTAAAGGAGAAATATGCAAAAGGGAAAATTAAGGAAGAAGCTTACATATACATGAAGGAGAACGATCACCGATTTTCCGCATTGGTCGATATTCGGATCCATTATTCTGTAAGGTAGGGTTTTACAGAATGAATAAGTGAATTAACTTATCGTTTTTAATCGATAAACTTGAGTAGGCATAAGAAATGTTTTTACAGAAATGTTTTGGATATAGTAGTGTTAAGAAATTGGGGACAGTGGTGATTTAGTGGCTGAGGACCAGGAAGGAGGGAAGATGGTGTGTGAGAAAAAGCTGGTTCAATTTGCAAATACATGTGGCATTTTTGTACTGACTCATACAGAAAAGTATGCAAGGGCTCCAAAGCTAAGGAAGTTGCACTGTTATTAATAATATAGTAGAATTTATTGCTTGAAAACATTTTGCTAACATTTTCAATCCAATAAAGAGCTATTGCTTTATTGAGCAGATGTTATATTTCACCAGCCCTGGCTGCAAATTTTTGAAGAATTGTAAAACAGGTGAAATTTCCAAAACAATAAGAGATAATTCAGTTCTAACTCAATGTAAAATTAGTGGAAAAAATGATGACGCACACGTAACCCGGGACCTATAGATGACAAATTTTGTTTTGAAATTTATACACTACAGTATGATTGAATTAGTAGAATGTCAGGATGAAACATTTTGAACTAATATTAATAATTACTGCAAAAAAAGTGAAATTAATTTTATATGAGGTGCAAACATGGTCGAAAAGGGTAATGACTTTGAGAATTGGGAAAAATAAAATATGTGAATAGGCTACTGAATGCCCCAACATTTAAAAATAAAATTAAAAATCTAGGAAAAGAAGTAGTAAGGGACAAAATGTAAAAATGAATGAAAGCGCGGTACCTTGGATTCCTATAAATAAATTTGCAGTTTGATAAATTATATGTAGAGTAGGCGAACACCCATCGTATAGCATTAAACTGATTTGTGATAGGGCAAAAAGGTTAATCAGTTTCGATAAAAATATAAAACGTCATTGCAGAAGAATTGGATAAGATCAGATATAAATGAAGAACCAAAGAAAAAAATTGAAAATAGAACAGAAATTACGTAGCAATGTTTATAAAAAGACAACATAAATATATTTACCATCAGTTTCTGTTTTGATCAGCATATTGGAGATTATAAATTATGAGCAGTTTTATAGCTAGTTATGAGAAGAAGAGGATTATTGCTCCTAGAATCAAGGATGTAGAAGAAACACCTAAAACGTAAATAAAACATTTATGATTGGTCATATAAAGTTCAAGACAACATATTATGTGATAATAACAAAATCAAAACTGGAAGAAGTGACAAAAAAATAGCAGTGAATATCAATTTTGTTAGCTTATCCAAAAAAAACAAAAACAAAAACCTTTATTGTGCTACTTCCAAAAATAAAATATTTGGCATAAATTAATCAGTAAAACATGCATATAATTTTTTTAAAAGTGCAATACCAGATTACATGTGCATGTAAAAGTATTAATACATTTATGAAATCAAAAAAGGTTATATAGCAACCTTATTTATAAAAGCACCATTAACAATTAAACGTTAGGCATGCAAAAACAGGGAAGTATGTGATTCCCAAAAAGTTTTCCTTTACTCTGTAGTAAAGGAATGAAGCATAAAAGGTAAAAAATAAACCATAATAATTTAGTTCCACTTTGGACACGATATAAAAAAAATGTCACAAGCAATGACCAAAAATATCATAATATAGAGGTTATTGTTCTTTATTTGAATACTAATAGTTATTGCCATATCATAATATAAAGTGAGATTTAACAGCCAAAATACTTTTTTCTGAATAATAATTTAGGTGGTTACCATATATCCATTAATTCATGTATTGTATATGATGCTATTAACGAAATTCAAGAATAATGGTAATAATTTATTATATATGATGAGCTTTCATCACATACATGTTTCCTAAATTCAATAAGTAATGCATTATCTCTAATATATCATGAGACAACACATTTTCAGTTTATAAAGATCATAATTTAAACTATAAGACTATAGACACACACACACACACACACACACTATACACACATATACATATAATATCATTTTTATGTTGGTGTATAATGTGATTTCATTATAAATGTTCCATAAATTCACTAAGTAGTGCAATTATCTCCAAAATATAACGTGCAACAACACATTCTCAGTTTATATAATTCAAAGCTTAATATATATATATATATATATGTGTGTGTGTGTGTGTGTGTGTGTTCATCATCCATTGTAATTAGAGTTATAAGTGTGATGGAACTCAAACAGGCAATGGCCAATATCTTTGTATGTTCATTGTCCTCATACAGCAATGAGCTGATGTAATAGGGTAAAATGATCAAATTTCAAAGGGGATAAAAAAATATTTGGAGTTGCTTAAACTATTTAGTGCTAATTTTACCATTATTTCTTCTAGCAAATCATATGGCTGCGAATATCTCGTACAGGGTTGAACCTTGAAAAATTGGTCATCTTGGTTAACTCCATATTATGTCACAAACAGAAAAAATCCTTTACCTTTTGCTGCTCCTTTGGAATCCAGTCATTTAGAAAAACAGAATTAATGTGAGCAAAAATAGTAGAGCATAGAAATACATGCAGCCCTGACACACATAAGACTCCAAATACGTAAATAAATTTGGTTATCTTGGTTAACTCCATATTCATTCAAGAAAGAAGTAAAGTTCCTTTACCTTCCGCCAATGTTTTGGAATCTAGTCATTTAGAAAAATATAATTAACCTGAAAAAAAATCAAAGATCATATTAATACAGGCAGCAACAACACAAATAAGACACCAAACACCTAAATGAAACATGCAGCCGGTAATGATAGAAACCGAATGTTCATTACATCCATATTTGATCCATAACCTACGCACATGTGTAAAATAGATTAAGAACATTTTATTCTTTGACATGTCTACTTAAGAGGTTAAATCAAAACTTCATTATTAATAAATTTTAAAGAATGACTTTAATAAGCTTCAGCTAACAACTAAATGTCAAAATAAGCAAAGTCTATTATATGTTGGTGACAAAAATTGTAAACTCCCGTAATATTTTGGAATTCTATCATATTCATAAAATATAAACAATCATGTTTTAGTTTAAAATAAAATGTACTGTAACTATGCAAAAACAAATGGGAAACATATAATGTCAACAAACATACAACTATCCATCATAATTTGCAATGTATTTTTCATCTTCAAAACATATGCGCAATGGTCAAATACACGGTAGCCAATCAAATATGTTTGACAAAATCAGTTCACAACCTTGAACTTCTCTCATAGTTTTAAACTAAGGTTAAAACTTAGTTTTCAACTGAATTTCAAGCTCAGTTATTAAACTGAGTTTTAAAATCCGTTTGATGTTTTAAGTAACCCAGTCACAAACTGAGTTATTAATTCT
This sequence comes from Allium sativum, assembly GCA_030737875.1. NCBI lineage: Eukaryota > Viridiplantae > Streptophyta > Magnoliopsida > Asparagales > Amaryllidaceae > Allium > Allium sativum. The sequence continues at coordinate 707,778,898 of CM060915.1, forward strand.
CTGAACGGAATTTTAAGCTCAGTCTCAAACTGAGTTTCAAAACATAGTTACTTCTCAAACTTCAACCTTCACCTTTTTAATGGAAGTTTGTAGATTGAATTTCTGTCAACTGGTAGAAAGCCACCATGACCCAACTAATTTCAGTAGTAGGAGTGAATGAACATAATAAAAGTAAATCATTGTGTCTAAGCATTATAAATATACCATGGCAACTTCCACTATCATTGATTCATGCACATTAATTGAAAATATACCATGGCAACTTCCACTATCATTGATTCATGCACATTAATTGTAATCCAATCTTCCTTATACTTTGGTGTTGGTTATGTAATTCACCAAAATCTAGCAAAATATTAGCCTTAATTGTTATTGAATCTTTAATTTTCAATAGAAAATGCTATTAAAGTGTTTGCCGAAAATTTAAGTAGCAGCTGAATTGCAGTCTTGTATAAAATTAAATAATGATGGAAAGTCTTCCTCTGATGTAAAATACAAAACCTTTAAACATGCTGCCACTATAAGTGAACCCTGAAATTTCCAACCATCCATCAATGAAAGTAAATGTTATACAATGGATTAATGCATGTACAACCAATGCTTTTCCAGTACCTGGATGTTAACGCTAAAGAACAGTTCTGGGAGGAGAAAGGCCCATATCACTGAAGAAACCAGGACAAATTAGCGGTAATATCGCTACTGTAATGCTTGAAGTCTGGCCACCGGTTCCCAAGGGAACCACCAATATATGTAGGTGTAATTCTTTGCATGTCTCATTTAAGCCTTCTATTCATGTTTTAAAGATTTGTTATCGTCTCTGCGATTTTCAAACCATTTTTCGCCAGCTTCTAGATATTTTCTAAAAGCACCATTTGAATGTTTTCTTATTTCAGGCTGCAACCTCTTAGATTTTATCCTTCTAATTTGTTATCCATGCAAGATTCCATGAGGCCAGAAAAGACAAATTTGATCAGACCAAGCTTATGCAACCCTCTACTCCGCTGCAAGCCTAAAGCAATAAAAAAAACGGACTAAATGATGCAAAAGGTAACATAAAGGTTAATAAATGAAGTTAACACTGGGCCTATATGCTTAACTGATCGGTGTGATTTGTTTAATTAACATGTTGTCATACCCATTTTTCTGTTGTGCATCACGTTATGCCCGGTCATACCCATTTTTACATAGGTAGTAAAAGTTGTCATATAAGTGCGCATACATACAGGCGTAAATTCACAGTATTAACAATTAATAAGAGAATATATGATCTTTTATCAATTATCATAAATACAGAGATAAGCAAATCAAAGCAACCTTTTCTTGATAATACCTTGGTTTTGTTGTTATTAACATGTTACCGCTATATTATTCCGTTTAGAACCATGCATGGCAAATGAAGACTTAATCTGATGCATGCTCAACCCTGGATCAAGCTACAATAGTTCAATATATAAACAACAGGAGTATATTGGAAAAGCAAACAAAATTTAAACACCAAATTTTCATCAAACAGAAAAATAGTTGTGAAACTTGTCGTGCCTGTTTCCACTATCAATTTGAAACCTACAAAATTTAAAATTATATAAAAATCATTAACTAATCCTATCTTTTATCTTGCAGTTTTTAGATCCAATGTCAAATTAAGAGTTGGATTGAATTTCGGGAAAATAGGAATATTTCTCCAATAGATCTAATTTTATTAGAATTTGTAGAGAAATAAAGTAAAGAAAAATTTACTCAAAATAAAAAATCAGTAATAAAAAACAATAAATTGTCTGCTCTCGAATTATGTTTCTCCTACAAAAAAAGCACAAATAACTATAGTCACCTCCATTTCTTCTTGATTTCAAATAGTCGATGACTGGTGGTTTTCTCTATCAGAACTTTGCTGCTGCAAAGGAGAAATGGAAGGGAATAGGCATGCTTGAATATCAACTATCTAAAGGCAGAACCAAATAACCCTAAGTTAATTTAGGGTTTGGGAAACCAACAAACGGCGGGGTGAGAGAGAATACGTAAACGACGAAGTGAAAACAGAGATGTGCTACATATTGCAAATTACGTCTGTCGAAATGATACGCATGCGTCGGGAAGGAAGGAGTTGGAAGGCAAGATGAAGCGAATGGCACAAGGGAGGTGGCAAAAAGGTAAACGAAACGAAAGCGAAAGAAATGCGAAAGGAAAAAGCATACAGAACAAAGGCAGAGACGATTGGGTAAACATTACACGTGTCATGCTCACATGCATTGCTCATAGAAATTGGAGGGGGCTTGAGAGCCATCTAAAAACAACTCAGCTTTAATAGTATAGTATAGACTAGACTAGCAATTAGTCTAATGACGTAAAAGGGAAGAAACATCGCAAATTTGTATGACACACAAATTGGATCTAACTTAAAAATAAGGATTACAACATAAACTTAGTATTGTCATGAATCTAAACATAAGCCTAAAGGTGTGAACTTGCATATATGAATATAGTTTTCACCCAAAACTTGCATATACGAATATAGTTTTCACATAAAACTTGAATAAGCCATAGTCACAAACTTGCATAAAACTATGTATGTCATAGATCTAAATCTAAAGGGGTAAACTTGCATATATGTGAATCCAATTTCTACCTAAACTTGCATATAGTCACTTTATTTGATTCACTTGTATACAATTCATATAGAAACTAGCATATAATCTACACCCAAACTTGCATATAAAATGATGTTAAACATGAATCAGGTTGAACATAGATGATTGGGTATATACAAAGGGATTCACAACAAAAACTATCATTATGAACAACTAGCATACATTCACAAAATATCGCATTTTTCCCAATGTTTTACAAACATAACCATATAACCCAAATTATAACTCAACCTAATTAACTTGTTAATTACCTTATTAAAGGAATCGAACTCACAACTCAAAGAAGGTCTTGAGTTCTGGGATCTGAGTTCTGAAATTGATTTAGCTCGCCTTTGAAGTAGACAAATTTGTTGTTGTAGTTGTTATAGACTTGAGTTGAATTGAGTTGATTAGCTTTACTTTTCCTCTAGTTGATGATGGCTATTCTAGGTTGCAAGGTGATAGCATGACGGCCATGGTTCTAACTTTGATTAGGTTTTAGGGTTTGAGTCTACATGTGTTTATATAGAATTTAGGATTAATTTAGGCCATCCGATCAACCTAGAATTAATCAAGACCATCCAGTCAAAATAGGGTGACACCTCAGCCCTAATGACTCAGCACTGAGTCACAAAATTGTCATCTTTCAGATCTTCCCGGGGGAGGGGGCAGGTCGACCCCCAGGTCGACCCCTAGGTCGACCCCCAAGTCTACCTGTAGGGGGGAGGTCGACACTAAGGTCGATCCCCTGGTCGACCTGGGTCCTGGGCGGGAATTTTCCCACCCATCCCGCTTCTGACTTCTGATTTGAATTTTGAATCTGTTTCCAGCTGTTTGAATTTATTTGAATTTTCTGGAAACTTCCGACAGCCATAACTGCTTCATACGAAGTCCAATTTACGCAAACTCGGATCTATCTCAACCAGAATTCCGAGACGAACACAATGGCATAACCCGTTTCCCTTAATTTTCAAATTTTAAATTGAGTATTGTTTAATTCGTTAGCTTATGTTAACAGAAAACACGGGGTGTTACACCAACGATTAAAACTGACCAGTTTGAATATTAACGTTCACACGTTACCTTAAATGGTGATGTGATCTTATAGCCAAATTTATTATTAAATAGTGTGACACCCCACCTCCGTTAAGGTCACTCACAAAGGGAATGCCTTAATTTTGGTGGAGCGTTTATTATGTGCAGAACTAAAAAGTAAACAAGACAGATAAATATATTGGTGCTTGGAAAACAAAAACCACTTTTATTGCAGCGGAGAAATAGTTTGGTTACATCACCTCAAAAACCAACTACAAAAACAAATACACTTATTATTCATCTTGACGAATAAGTTCTGAGTACATAAAATAACAGACATAACCCCAACATAAAATAGGCATAAATAAGATAGGCTAAACTTTACTTTAGCGATCCAAGCAACTTCCAAAAAGAGAGAGATAAACTGTCCAAATCAAGCTCCACTAGTGCTAGTCCCACCCTGAGCACCTGAGGGGGAAAGGAAGAAAAGAGGTGGAAGCAAAGGGGGTCAGACATAAAGTCTGGCGAGTGCAATAACTTTGACAATATAATCATTAAGTAACTAGGATAAGGCATAAGCTGGAAAATAAGCAAATGACTGTGAACCAATGGGCATGTCAGAGCAAACAAAGGAATAAGATGAACAAAGATAACGTTAAAGGCGCACCTAATCATTATAAGATAATTACTACATTGCACCACACCAAAAACCCTAAAAGTTGATCCCGCCTACCAAACTTAATAATGATAATGGTAGTTTCGTGTACCCCTAGCTGCCTTCATAGGTGCCATCTGCCCCATCTCCACTAGGTGTACCCACTACCCCCATTCGATTTGCTCCCTAGATCGTAGATACCCGTGTTGGCCCCACAGTGGGGTGTATCACTCCCCAAAGTGTCAACTCGATACCACCAAAATTGCACGGCTTATACCTACACGATGCAACATCGTCTTACCTACCAGCCCGGGGCCACACACGCACCTGACCCCGTTGGACTTGCGTTGCCACCGCAAACCCGTTTTGACCTCTTACAATCAAACCCAGTACGCGTGTCCCATCCTCGACATGGGTCGAGCCCACAAAGATACTTAATGGGTTACTGGTTTGAAAAGGGCCCCCATGCATGACACAAGCTTTCACCTATGCTTAGTCCCCTCTAAGGTTTTCCCCACTTAACCCCATTCTTATTCATGTCTTCTTACATGTTTCAATCTTGGTTAAGTGCATCTAATCGTATTTCACGTGCCACCAAAGGCACCCTCTTAATTTCACATGCCACCCATGGCACCCACTTAACCCCCCATGTCCCACCACATGTTTATCTGGTTAAGTGTTTCTTAGTTCATTAACATCGTAACCTTGTAAAGACCTTCCATATTAGACTGGCATTTATGGCTGCTGGATTTGTCGGGCGGGTCCGTGCAGTCTTACACCACAAACGAGCCTAACCTCGTGTCTTTGCAACTGTTACGCATTTAATCATTCCTTTGACCTCTCACATTAGACTGGAATTTGTGGCTCTGGATTTGCCGGGTAGGTCCGGGCAGTCTTACACCACAATGGAGTCTAACCTCGTGTCTTAGGCGGTTTATTTACACATCTTTATTTAGCCCCAAATTGGATTAATATCCCTATTCAAATTTATAAATAAATTCAAAATATACTTATGTCCATAATTGTCACCTAAATTATGTCCATAAATACCAATTTTCCAATTAATGTCTTAAATTAATTATATGCCTTTTAAGGCCATTTATGCCAATTCTCAATAAGTGTATATTCAATATTACCCTCATCGTCCCTACGTTATTCGTTCGCTTATCATGACATATATATATATATATATATATTAGACTAGCAATTAGTCTAATGACATAAAAGGGGAGAAACATCGCAAATTTGCATAACGCACAAAATGGATCTAACTTACTAATAAGGATTACAACATATCTTGCACAAACATGGTATTGTCATGAATCTAAACATAGGCTAAAAGGTGTGAACTTGCATATATGAATATAGTTTTCACCCAAAACTTGCATATATGAATATAGTTTTCACCCAAAACTTGCATAGGCCATAGTCACAAACTAGCATAAAACTATGAATATCATAGATCTAAATCTAAAGATGTAAACTTGCATATATGTGAATCCAATTTCTACCTAAACTTGCATAGAGTCATCTTATTCGTTTCACATGTAAGCTATGTACAATTAACATAGAAACTAGCATATAATCTACACCCAAACTTGCATATACAACAATGTCAAACATGAATCAGGTTGAACATATATGATTGGGTATATACAAAAGGATTCACAACAAAAACTATCATTATAAACAACTAGCATACATTCACAAATTATCGCATTTTTTCCCAATGTTTTACAAACATAACCATATAATCCAAATTATAACTCAACCGAATTAACTTGTTAATTATCTTATTAAAGAAATCTAACTCACAACTCAAAGAAGGTCTTGAGTTCTAGGATCTGAGTTCTGAAATTGATTTTGCTTGCCTTTGAAGTAGACAAATTTGTTGTTGTAGTTGTTATAGACTTGAGTTGAATTGAGTTGATTAGCTTTACTTTTCCTCTAGTTGATGACGGCTATTCTAGGTTGCAAGGTGATAGCATGACGACCATGGTTCTAATTTTGATTTGGTTTTAGGGTTTGAGTCTACATGTGTTTAGATAGAATTTAGGATTAATTTAGGCCATCCGATCAACCTAGAATCAATCAAGATCATCTAGTTAAGATAGGGTGACACCTCAGCCCTAATGACTCAGCACTAAGTCACAAAATCGTCATCTTTTAGATCTTCCCAGGGGAAGGGGCAGGTCGACCCCTAGGTCCACCTGTAGGGGGAGGTCGACACTAAGGTCGACCCCCTGGTCGAACTGGGTCCTAGGCGGGAATTTTCCCACCCAGCCTGCTTCTGACTTCTGATTTGAATTTTGAATCTGTTTTCGAGCTGTTTGAATTTATTTGAATTTTCTGGAAACTTCCGACAGTCATAACTTCTTCATACGATGTCAAATTTACGCAAACTCGGACTCTGTCTCAACCAGAATTCCGAGATGAACACAATGGCGTAACCCGTTTCCCTTAATTCTCACATTTTAAATTAAGTATTGTTTAATTTGTTAGTTTATGTTAACAGAAAACACGGGGTGTTACATTCTCCCCTCCTTAAAGGATTTCGACCCCGAAATCTTCAAGTTACGAAGAATACATATCCTACCATCCAATCGTCCATCTACTCAACCATCAAACACAGGCATCCATTGTCCTTAAAAGACTTCTAATGTTTTCATGTTTATATGCACAGTGTGTGTACATGTCCGTATCTAATGCAAAATCAGGCGGTCTACTGATTCAGTTGACCTCCTTTATGCAGATTATGACAGTGCCATGCGTCAATTATGTATGCAAAAGATCCCTAATGATACGTATTATTTCTACATGCTTGCGCACCCACTCATCTGAATGCAGCATCCATATGATAACACAACCATTATACATCCATTAATCTAAATAAACACACATTTATATGCAGTATGAAAGTTATTGAGCCGATCTAGTGCTTAATGTGTGTGTATATGCATCCACGAGCAACCACTAGCAAACACTTGCATCCACGAGCATCCATCAATCATAACATGTTTCAAATACATGTTTACATCCATTGGCCTCTACCTAAGGATAAAGAATATGACCGAGGAGATACACTAAAAAGGTAGGTACAAGCTTGAATAAACTTAAGGAAAAAGAGATCAAAGATGTACCCTCAAAAGAAAAGGGTAGGCTGCACGTATTTTGGCCTCAGTCTCCCAAGTCGCGACTTCCTCGGCGTCGCTCCATTGAACTTTGACAAGCTTAACTTCACGGTTGCATAGCTTTTTGACTTCCATCCCCAAGATACGAGTTGGAACTCTCCTCACAGTCGCTTCTCGTTCCACTTCGACTTCCTCCAGTATACTTGACTCCACAACTTCTGCCGACTCATGTGAGCACTTTCGTAGCTAAGAGACATGAAAAAACGTTATGAACCGCAGTCAGTCTTTCAGGTAGCTATACTCTGTAGGTCATCGTCCCAATCCTTTTGATGATAGGAAATGGTCCTACGAATCATGATGCCAACTTTCCTACTGACCCAAAGCGGATGACATTCCTCAAAGGAGATACCTTAAGGAACACCTTATCCCCAACTTCAAACTCAAGGTCGGTCCTTCTCTTGTCTGCATATGATTTCTGTTTATCTTGGGCAGTCTTCATTCTCCTTCGTATCAAGTCCACTTTCTCTGAAGTCTCTCTAATCATGTCCGGCACAAGTATAAGTTTATCTGTGGACTCCCACCAACAAGTTGGTTATCGACATGGCCTTCCATATGAAGCTTCGAAGGGTTCCATGCCTATAGTGGCTTGGTAGCTATTGTTATAAGCGAATTCCACCAAAGGGAGATGATCCTCCCAAGATCCTCCAAAGTCAAGAATGCACAGTCTCAAAAGATCTTCCAGTACTCTGTTCACCCTTTCCATCTGACCATCGGTTTGAGGGTGATAGGCTGTGCTTAAACATAGTTGTGTGCCTACAGCCTCTTGCAAACTCCTCCAAAACTCGCTTGTAAAGATAGGGTCTCGGTCACTCACTATGCTGGAGGGTATCCCATGGAGTCGAACTATCTCCTTAAGATAAATGGAGGCTAAAGACGAGGCGGTCCTCCTACACTTGGCAACTATAAAATGAGCGCTATTCGTGAGCCCGTCCACTATTACCCAAATACCGGTATTGCCCCTTCTTGACCTAGGCAACCCATCAACAAAGTCCATCGAGATGCTTTCCCATTTCCATTGCGGAACTTCTAGAGGATGAAGCAAATCACCAGGCTTCTTCTGCTCCGCCTTAACTTGCTGGCATATTATGCATTTCGAAACAAATACAGCTACATCCCTCTTCATGCCATTCCAAAAGAAAACTCTTTTGATATTTTTATACATCTTGTCTCCACCGGGGTGTATGGTCATCTTGGAATGGTGTGCTTCTTCCAGAACCATCTTCACCAAATCTCTTGCTTGCGGGACGCATAGTCTTCCAACTCGTCTCTACTAATCCTTATCATCGATGGAGTATCTGTTGAGGTGACTAGAAGTCTCTCCCCTAATCAACTTATCTATCACATCAACTAGCTGAGGGTCTTCACGTTGCGCGGTTCATATTGAGTCCAACAAAGTAGGCCGCACCTCTAGCATTGTCATCAAGCCCATTACATAATCAACAGAGGGTCTAAAATCAAAATTTGCTATGTACTCCAAACTTTCCTTTCTACAAAGAGAGGACTTAAGGTCAGCTTTTTTCTACTTAGGGCGTTTGCTACTACATTTCCCTTGCCAGGAGTATAGGAGATCTCAAAGTCATATGAGGCAAGAAACTCCATCCATCTTTGCTGCCTTAGATTGAGGTCTTTCAGCGAGAAAAGGTACTTCAACAATTTATGGTCAGTATACAATTCAAATTTCTCACCTAAAGATAGTGGCACCAAGACTTGAGAGCAAAAACGATGGCTGCTAACTCCAGATCGTGGGTTGGGTAGTTTTTCTCATGCACTTTTAATTGCCTTCCACAATAAGCTACTACCTTCCCCTTTTGCATCAAAACAGCGCCTAGTCCCGTACCGCATGCATCTGTGTATACCGTAAACATCTTGCTCCCATCTGGTAATGTCAAAACTGGGGCTGTTGTCAGAGCCCTCTTCAATTGTTGGAAAGCGACTTCGCAATCCAAACCCCATGTGAAAGTCAGGTTCTTCTTCGTTAACCTTGTAAGTGGAGCTGAGATTTTCGCAAAATCTTTAATGAACTTGCGATAAAAGCCTGCTAGTCCAAGAAAATTTCGGACTTCGGTTGCATTCTTTGGAACCTTCCAATCCTGGACCGCAACTACTTTTGCGGGGTCCATAGCTAACCCTTCTTTGGACACCACATGCTCCAGAAATCTTACTTCATCCCTCTAGAAGTGGCACTTAGAGAATTTTGCTTTTAACTGATGTGCACGGAGAGTATCCATGACTTCCCTTAAATGCAAAGCATGCTCTTCCTCATTCTTCGAGAAAATCAGAATATCATCTACGAAGACCACCACGAATTTATTGAGAAATTCCCGGAATACTCTATTCATCAAATCGACGAAATAAGCGGGTGCGTTTGTCAAGCCAAAAGGCATGACGAGCCATTCGAAGAAACCGTCCGGGGTTCTGAATGCGGTCTTATCAATGCTATCTTCAGCCACTCTCAGCTGATGAAATCCGATAGCCAGATCTAATTGGGAGAAAACTGTTGCACCAACAAGCCGATCGAACAAATCGTCTATCCTTGGCAGTGGGTGCCTATTCTTCTTGGTCAGCTTGTTTAGATGCCTATAATCAACGCATAGGCGAAGTGGACCGTCCGCTTTGGTTGCGAACACCACTAGAGCACCCCATTCAGAAATACTCCGCCTTATAAACCCTTTTTCTAGCAGCTCCTTAACTTGCTTGCTAAGCTCCTTTCTCTCCCTTGGAGCCATATGCCTAACGGGTAAAGCAACGGGTTTTGTGTTGTCAACTAGATAAATGCGGAAGTCTATCTCCCACTTCGGAGGTAAGCCCTCTACTTCCTCAAAGACATCCGAGTATTCACGGACCACAATAACAGACTGCAAATTCTCAACAGACGCGTCAAGGGATTCTTGATAACATATCATAACATAATACATGGGATTACAAGAGATTTCGGGAGTGTTGCCCAAGCGAGTCATAAGCCTAACCTCTCTCTTTTCACAATCTAGGACGTCTCCATTACTGGATAATCCATCCATGCCCAAAATTAACCCATAGCCCGTGATGCGCAAAACATAAGCATCACATCTAAACCCAACGCTAAGTATAGAAATTTACAAATCCAAACAAATCATTGACAAATAGGCTGAGCCCTTAATTGGATTTGAAACAACTAAGGGATCCTCTACTATACTGGTGTTTAGGTGTAGTGACTCAACTAAAGCAGTATATATAAAAGAGTGCGATGCGCCAAAATCAAAGAGTGTGCGAACAGGATGATCAAAAAGATAAACTAAACTTTCAACGAAAATCGTTCAACCTCGTTCTTGCAGCGGTGGAGCCACGAGGGCTTGGACCTGCCCCCTTGCCTGCCCCGGTGCCATGAGAGCTTGAATCTGCCCTCCAGAGGTAGTCCCTGCCCTCTGTCCTTTCTTTGGGCAGTCCCTAATAAGATGTCCTGCCTCGCCATAGTGGAAAAAACTGGTCTTCTTCTTCCTACAGTCTTTACTCAGATGGCCTGGTGTCCCATAGTTAAAGCAGCTTTTCTTTCCCTTGCCATTGTTGTCTTTACCACCCTTCTTATTTTGCTATTGCTGTTGTGGTTTCTTTTGATCCCCCTTCTTTTCAGGTGCTTTATTAGCATTAGCGTCTTTCTCCTCTTCATGCACAAGCGTCATGTCAACTAGTCTCTCAAAGGTGGCCCCCATGGGGATGTGGGTCATAGCTTACCCATGTAGCGGCTCGTTCAAACCCTTAACAAATCTCAGGGCCTTCTTTTCGGGTGTATTCACCAAGTCCAAGCCAAATCTCGCCAACTGATTGAACTTTTGACGTACTCTTTCACCAACAGATTTCCCTGCCTCAATGCCAAAAACCTTTCCATGTATAAATTCTCTTCGGCCCATGAGAGAAACTTTGCCTCAAACCTTCGCCTGAAATCCGGCCATGTATCAACTGGATGCTCTCCATTAGTGACCTCCCATCAAAACGAGGCCTCATCCTTCACTAACCAGGCAGCTAACTTCACCTTTCTTCCATCTTCTTCCTCAAAGATTATAAACAATTCTTCCACCTCCTTTAGCCAACTTCGAGCTTCAACAAACGTCTCCGACCCGTGAAAAGGTTTTCCGCCCATTGCCCGAAAGTCCTTGCATATCTTTGCGGAAGTATCAACACGGGGAGGAGGAGGAGGAGGAGCATTTGCTGGGCCTGCGACATTGGCCCTAGCTTCCAGATACCTTCTAAACCATCCTAGTATCGGTATCCCTTTGGGTATCTCAGGAATTCCAGACATGCTGAAAAGAAAATGAAGAGATTCAAACGGAGAATTCGAAAGAAAGATATATGGCTCTTGGGGGTTCTGTTTTTAAAGTAAACTTTTCTCTTAAAAATACTTTCCTTAAAACATATTTTTGAAAGTATTTCTTTATAAAATGCTTTTTGAAAAATAGTTTTTCAAAATATCTTATCTGCTCTTGTAACCTTCAGCTCTGATACCACGTATGACACCCCACCTCCGTTAAGGTCACTCACAAAGGGAATGCCTTAATTTTGGTGGAGCGTTTATTGTGTATAGAACAGAAAAGTAAACAAGACAGATAAATATATTGGTACTTGGAAAACAAAAACCACTTTTATTGCAGCGGAGAAATAGTTTGGTTACATCACCCCAAAAACCAACTACAAAACCAAATACACTTATTATCCATCTTGACGAATAAGTTCTGAGTACATAAAATAATAGACATAACCCCAACATAAAATATCCATAAATAAGATAGGCTGAACTTTACTTCAGCAATCCAAGCAACTTCCAAAAAGAGACAGATAAAGCTGTCCAAATCAAGCTCCGCTAGTGCTAGTCCCACCCTGAGCACCTGGGGGGGAAGGAAGAAAAGAGGTGGAAGCAAAGGGGGTCAGACATAAAGTTGGGCGAGTGCAATAACTTTAACAATATAATCATTAAGTAACTAGGATAAGGCATAAGCTGGAAAATAAGGAAATGACTGTGAACCAATGGGCTTGTCAGCGCAAACAAAAGAACAAGATGAACAAAGATAATGTTAAAGGCGCACCTAATCATTATAAGATAATTACTACATTGCACCGCACCACACCAAACACCCTAAAAGTTGATCCCTCCTACCAAACTCAATAATGATAATGGTAGTTTCGTGCACCCCTAGCTGCCTTCGTAGGTGTCGTCTGCCCCTATCTCCACTAGGTATACCCACTACCCCCATTCGATCGGCTCCCTAACTCGTAGATACCCGTGCTAGCCCCACAGTGGGGTGTATCACTCCCCAAAGTGGCAACCCGATACCACAAAAAATGTACGGCTTATACCTACACGATGCAACAATGTCTTGCCTACCAGCCCGGGGCCACACACGCACCTGACCCCATTGGACTTGCGTTGACACCACTAACCCGTTTTGACCTCTTACAATCAAACCGAGTATGCGTGTCCCGTCCTCGACTTTGGTCGAGCCCGCAAAGATACTTAATGGGTTACTGGTTTGAAAAGAGCCCCCATGCATGACACAAGCTTTAACCTATGCTTGGTCCCCCTCTATGGTTTTCCCCACTTAACCGCATTCTTATTCATTTCTTCTTACACGTTTCAGTCTTGGTTAAGTGCATCTTATCTTATTTCACATGCCACCCAAGGCACCCTCTTAATTTCACATGCCACCCATGGCACCCACTTAACCCCCCATGTCCCACCATATGTTTATCTGGTTAAGTGTTTCTTAGTTCATTAACACTGTAACCTTGTAAAGACTTCCCACATTAGACTGGCATTTGTGGCAGCTGGATTTGCCGGGCGGGTCCGGGCAGTCTTACACCACAAACGAGCCTAACCTCGTTCTTTACAACTGTTACGCATTTAATTCATGCCTTTGACCTCTCACATTACACTGGCATTTTGGCTGCTGGATTTTCCGGGCGGGTACGGGCAATCTTACACCACAAAAGAGTCTAAACTCGTGTCTTAGGCGGTTTATTTACACATCTTTATTTAACCCCAAATTGGATTAATATCCCTATTCAAATTTATAAATAAATTCCAAATATACTTATTTCCATAATTGTCACCTAAATTATGTCCATAAATACCAATTTTCCAATTAGTGTCTTAAATTAATTATATGCCTTTTTAAGGACGTTTATACAAATTCTCAATATGTGTATATTCAGTATTACCCCGATAGTCCCCACGTTGTTCGTTCACTTATCATGACATATATATATATATATATGTGTGTGTGTGTGTGTGTGTGTGTGTATATATATATATATATATATTAGACTAGCAATTAGTCTAATGACATAAAAGGGAAGAAACATCGCAAATTTGCATAACACACAAAATGGATCTAACTTACTAATAAGGATTACAACATATCTTACATAAACTTGTTATTGTCATGAATCTAAACATAGGCTAAAAGGTGTGAACTTGCATATATGAATATAGTTTTCACCCAAAACTTGCATATATGAGTATAGTTTTCACCCAAAACTTGCATAGGCCGTAGTCACAAACTTGCATAAAACTATGTATATCATAGATCTAAATCTAAAGGTGTAAACTTGCATATATGTGAATCCAATTTCTACCTAAACTTGCATAGAGTCATCTTATTTGGTTCACATGTAAACTATGTACAATTCACATAGAAAATAGCATATAATCTTCACCCAAACTTACATATACAACGATGTCAAACATGAATCAGGTTGAACATATATGATTGGGTATATACAAAGGAATTCACAACAAAAACTATCATTATGAATAACTAGCATACATTCACAAAATATTGCATTTTTTTCCAATGTTTTACAAACATAACCATATAACCCAAATTATAACTCAACCTAATTAACTTGTTAATTATCTTATTAAAGAATTCGAACTCATAATTCAAAGAAGGTCTTGAGTTCTGGGATCTGAGTTCTGAAATTGATTTTGCTCGCCTTTGAAGTAGACAAATTTGTTGTTGTAGTTGTTGTTATAGACTTGAATTGAATTGAGTTGATTAGCTTTGCTTTTCCTCTAGTTGATGACGGCTATTCTAGGTTGCAAGGTGATAGCATGACGGCCATGGTTCTAATTTTGATTAGGTTTTAGGGTTTGAGTCTACATGTGTTTATATAGAATTTTGGATTAATTTAGGCCATCCGATCAACCTAGAATCAATCAAGACCATCCTGTCAAGATAGGGTGACACCTCAGCCCTAATGACTCAGCACTGAGTCACAAAATCGTCATCTTTCAGATCTGCCCGGGGGGGCAGGTCGACCCCCAGGTCGACCTGTAGGGCGAGGTCGACACTAGGGTTGACCCCTTGGTGGACCTGGGTCCTGGGCGGGAATTTTCCCGCCCAGCCCGCTTCTGACTTCTGATTTGTATTTTGAATCTGTTTTCGAGATGTTTGAATTTATTTGAATTTTCTGGAAACTTCCGACAGCCATAACTTCATCATACGAAGTCCAATTTACGCAAACTCGGACTCTATCTCAACCAGAATTCCAAGACGAACACAATGGCGTAACCCATTTCCCTTAATTCTCATATTTTAAATAAAGTATTGTTTAATTTGTTAGCTTATCTTAATAGAAAACACGACGTGTTACAATTAGTACCGACCAAATCCAATTTTATTTATTTTAAAAGAACTTCGATAATGTTATTTTTTTACATCAATTGCCTTTTTCACAAATACAACACATTAGAACTTGTGCAATTTGTAATAGTCAAACTTCCGGTATCATTCATATTTAACTTGCACAACACAAACATGAAGTCTCTAATGCAATAATAATAACAACTATTATCAACTGAAGTTCTCCGACAAAAGATTCTGATTTTGAATTGACTTTGGTTGCCATGATATTGACGTTGTACAATCGAGAAGACGAATTTTCTTCTGAGTTGTGTCTCGCTTTCTTTCTCCAACTCTTACGATCATTCGATGGATGTTATGCCACAATTTAACTAAAATAATAGGGAAGTTTCCACATTGAAACTAGATAATGTTATCAACTCTAAAGAAATGCAATATTATCCATCAAGAATTTTTTTGTTTAACTTTAGTTATATCAACTAAAAGATTAGGACACTTGAATATGGTTCAAGAGGTCACAGGTTTGATTCTTGCCTTGTAGGGTTGAACTCATTTGCTATATAGTATGATATATATTACTTAAACTTATACATAAAGTACCCAATTTTCAAAAAAAATGAAGAAGAAGAAAGAAACTAAATGAAAATTGTCAAAGGGGTTATTGCATAGTTATTCATCAACTAGCAATGCATAATTCTTTGATTCCCCCAACATTTGAAGTGTGTTACGTATCATAATCTCATTGGATGTGTTGATATGCAATCTTGATTCATTTTGACTAAAAATGATTAAAACAGTAGATATATTTTCATTGTGTTAGATTGCTCATGTTTACAACATATTACAACTAATATCATAAAACATATTATTCATGAATATTTTATTAAATGTATTTAAATTAATTAAATAGTTAATTCAACACGATACATCAACTACATTGGGGAAAAAACACGTTTCATTTTAAAAGAGATTTTATACTCCTAACACTTTCAAAGACTGTGTCACTCTGTTAACTTGAATCTTACTCACCGTGGAAAGATTCAAATTGAATGGTATACTTGTTTATGCACGGTCTAACAAATACGAAAACATCCCCAAAAAAATATTTAAAGAAAAATTAAGTGGGAGGTTGTTAAAATTTAATTGTTAAGCATGTGAATTTCGAAATATTAAAGAGTAGGTTCTATAGTGCAACGTCTTGGGGTTTGTTGGGATGCTTTGAAAGAAATCAACAATTCCTTGACTACCATATTAAACCCATTGAATATCAATATTTTTCACTCGAATTGAAGAAAAGATCCATGCATAGGCACCGTAAAAGCATATGTGCGCTGTTAGACCAACTTGCCAAACACAACCCAAATACCCTTTAGTTTTAGGCTAAAATTTGTAACTAATTTAAAATATTTTGCATTTTTTATTTGAAACATTATTTTGATTTTGATGGCTTTTCGTTGCCACGGTAAAAGTGAAAATCCAAGTCTTACGTCTTCACGATCTCACTGCGTTGATTCCATTTTTTACCATTCACTGACATTGTTCTGTTTTTTCGTTAGGAAGAAAAATCATGTCTATTTAATTGGTGAAATAAGCGCGTATACAAAGGAAACTGGTATTGTTTTTTCTTTGCTTTTTATCCTTTTTGACTATCTTTGTCTGTGCTGCTTATATGCTCCAACAGATTCTTCTGTTATTTATGTTGTGATTTATTTGAAATGAAATTTTTGGTATTAAGCATAAAATATTGCATCAAGCCATTAAAATAATCTAATTACACACACTTTTGGTTTACACATTCAACCCTTGCTGCGTTTTGAAATCCTTAAATATAGTATCATACCAAGTACAAAACACATATCATAAAACATTTTACAATGGAAATGAACTAAATAAAACTTACTGAAAAGTATCACTTCATAGATAATGTCGTTACATCAAAGTCACAAAATCTCTTATAATATCAGGTTACATAATATTTATATCAAAACAACCCTCTTTGAAATGCAACTACACCAAATAAAAGAACTGAATAAAAATGGAAACTGGGAACACTTAAGAATGAAGCATTCAAATGATGCTCAGTGTCTATCAAGAAATTTAAAATAATTACTTTTCGAAAACCCTTTTGAAAAATATTTACTTTAAAAAATCAATTTTTAAGAATGTAACTTTAGGCTCTGACATCAAGCGTAACACCTTTACACCCATTAGCACATCCCAAACGAATCCCAAAAAAGATTATGGAGCGGTTTAGGTAAAAATGAAAAATTTACAGAGACTAAGATGACAAGACATAACATAAAACATTTTATAGTGGAAAGAAAATAAATAATATTTTCTGAAAAGTAGCTGATTTCTTGATAGGCTCAGAACGGGGCTTGAACGTTCCATTCTTAAGTGTTCGACGTTTCTATTTTTATTCAGTTCTTTTATCTAGAATAATTGGATTTGAAACAGGAAAGTTTTGGTATAAAGATCATGTACTCAATATTATAGGTGATTATTTAAAAAACACTCTATTTCAAATAATAAAGCTAGCGAAATTGATCGACCCACCCAGATCAACCTCCTGCTTAAGCTGGCCCGCACAACAACATCGTTTGATCCCACATGTTTACCACTTTATATGGATTATTATATGTCTCGTAAATAACATGCGCCTAAAATGTGTCTAGTGAGAATCAAATCCTCTCCCTCTTAAAGGTTAGTTAGGAACTCTCATCATCCACTTTGATGTAATGACATGGTTAGTGAAATGATACTTTTCAAAAAGTTTTATTTATTTCGTTTCCGCTATAAAATATTTTATGTTATGTCTTATCATCTTAGTCACTGTAAAGTTTTCAATTATACCTAAACACTCACTGCACCTATAATGACCTACGTTTTTTACCATTCAAATCAACAATAATCCTCACATGTCGATTCAAATAAATCTAAAATACAGATAGTTATTGGGATTAATATAATAAAAATAAAGAAGAAGAAAAACAATCACAGAAACTCACAGCGGAAGGAAAAAAATATAATAATCAAATAACAGTTCATGAAGCTGTTAAATTATACATTTGATTATGCATTACAACAGTACTTCAGAGTTAACTATCATAAAACATATCAATATATATAGCAGAATAATACTAGTAATTATGTCTATCAAGCTTCATCTTCAACTTCAATATAATGCGGTCTTCGCTAATTGAAAAACTTAGGCTGACCTGAGCACCAATGAAAATACAAAAATACTCGGCAGAACTAATATATTCTCATATCAGTTAAATCAAAACCATGCAACAATATGAGTGTCATGGCTTCAGAGATGCTTACGTTAATTCACATCTCCTATCAATATGTTCGTGAGTCCAATAACTTAAAAGATGTTACAGGAATTTCCATCTCATAAGGATACGTCAAACTAGATAGTCCATAATATAATTTCTCTAGTATAATAGTGTTTGTTTAGTGAAGTAACAAAATAGTGTAAATGGGATCACATTTTCACCCTTACATCATTTATAAACGTTGCAGTCTATACAGTACTATAAACTCCAGCAAATCGGTGTATCAAGGAGCGCTCCTGTAATGACCCGGGTTTTTGACGACTTTGGTTATCGACATAAACACGATGACGACTAACCAAACATCGAAAAATACCGGTTATTAATGAAAGAAATTAGAGGGTGAGAATAGATAAGATAGAAACTTAGAATAGAAGAAGAAGAAGAACACAACATCAGAGTAACACGAACCTCACAGCGGAATGAATAACATATAATATATATAACATAACTTGAAATATACATCTGTACTTGAATATACATCATTATCAAAGTACAATACTTACAACACAGGGGAAATAAACTATAGCTATATGATCCAGAAGCCTCCTGTTCCAAGCTCTTCCAGTATATCTGTAAATCCTAACTACTTGACTACCCGCACAAATTTAGGCACCCAAGAGTTTAGGGAAACAAACAAATAAACTCCGGGTCAGTCATGGGACTGGTATAAGTAAAACAGTTTAAAAACAGTTTGAGCCATTAAACGATATCTCATAAGACCACGCCGTATAACGGAACGGGTTTTTCCCTTATGAAAATCCAAATTATTTTTATATCAAAAACCTTTTGATATTATAATAATGTCTATCAAACACAGTATAATAATTATCTAGCAGAAATGCTTTCATCTCACGCTCTACATATATAGTATGCAATCAAAACTGCAAGCACGTATTGGGTAATGGATTTCCAACTATGATAAGGTATGGAACCAACTTTCGCTAGTGTATCTCTAGAAAGGAATACATTGGGTTCAACAAGAACATCTTGCAACCCGGCCACACATGACCGACCACTCATTTCGCTTGAGTGTATCGAATGTATATCACCAACGGCTGGGATCAACAACCGTTTCCCGAATGGGACAGCATCAACAATAGATTTTTAGAAGTAAATGAAACTCTATATCAGGTGATTATACACCCTACTTCGGTGCGACCGACTTAGCCATGTTGCCTGCCCGATTTCTGTCATTTACCGGATGTGAGGCTAGAAGCTACGCTTTATCATCACACCAGATTCACTTTGAATGCCACATCGTCAAATCCATCAAATCACCGATTGACGTCCTCAACCATACATTGTGTGTTAGCTAAAAGAAGTTTCCTTCTCTACTTCCACTCTTGGTACGGTTGGAGCAATCAATATACGTGATCGTGTGGAAATACGATGTCAGACATCCATCCATACAAGTCATCCAGGAACAGGATGAACCGAAGGCACTATTCTGTAAACAGGATAGCCCTTGCATAACTCCGTCTTCAATTTCCTTTGGCATATATGATTCGCAACGCTTATGCCAATACAGAGTGGTTCTTTGGATAATAATCCAACCGGTCTCTCCATATTAACAACGTTAAAATGGTCAAAACTTCGATAGTCTGTGATTTAACTATCGAAGAAAAACAGGTGTGCAAACAACGATATTATTTCCAAATGGAAATTTATATCGATCAAACATCATTCAACATTTATCTCTTTATTTCATTAATTTACTTATCTCCTGTTTCCCTATATTCAATATTTCTTATTTTCTAAATTTTGGAAAATATACGTTATTAACAATGGAAAACATTTCCATTTCTTGTTTTCTTTATTAGAAAACATTTATGGTTTCTTATTTGGAAAACATTTCCAAAGCTTCTTCATTAAACTTAGACAGATGTTTAAATAAACCATCGCGATACCAACTCAAACCATTTCCTTTAATTACTAAATTCACTTAACCATCCTTTACTATCGAACCTTAAACATTCCTTAGTTAAAAATGAAGTCAATCAAGTTGGGGTAATACTACCTCTCAGACCTTAACTGAACAACGTTTCTAACCTTGAAAGTTCACCCTTCTAATTCTTTAACAAACTTCCTTACGTAACTCTCTTTCAAATCTTTTCTATTCGATAATTCTTTCCTTCGATAAGGTATATTCGATAACTCTATTCAATTTATTCTATTCACTTAACTCTTTTGATTTAACTCTAACTCTATTCACTTAATTCCTATCGAATAAACTATATTCGATAACTCTTTTAATTCTATTTGAATAAACTATATATTCGATTAACTCCTTTTACTCTATTCGAATAAACTATATTCGATTAACTCCTTTATTCTATTTGAATAAACTATATATTCGATTAACTCCTTTATTCTATTCGAATAAACTATATTCGATTAGCTCCTTTTACTTTATTCGAATAAACTATATTGTGTTTAACTCTTATTCGAATAAACTATTCATTTATAAAGATTTACTTTTAGTAACGGTTTTTCACTTTACAAATGATTTCCTTTTTAGTACCGTTTTCCTTTTTATAACGTTTTCCTTTTTATAACATCCTATTCAGTTATAAACAAATTTCCTTTTTATAACTCTATTTATTTTCTAAATATTTCCTATCAATTCTATTTGTAAATGATTTACAAATCTTTCCTTTTCTATTATTCTATTCGCAAATGGTTTGCAAATATTTCCCTATCAAATCTATTCTTTGATTTTATAATTTCCCTTTTCTAAATATCTCCTATTTATTAGGTCTTTGTTCTATTTGGGGAAAGTTTGAGTTTCAAGTGGTTGACCGAATTGATGGTTCTAGAATTTCAAGGAGCCCGTCACGTGTTGGTTCGGAATAGGCCTTCCTATGGGCTTGTTTTCTTCTGGGCTTGCCTTGTAAAGGTTTTATTTGTGTGTTTTTTTGATTAGCCGTGGATTTAGCTTTTTCTTTCCACGGATAAGGGTTGGGCTTATGGTTTTTAATGTTGTTTATTAGCCCGTTGTACTTGAAACATTGTACATATATTTATTGATATGCTGTCAATAAAGCGCCGCACTCTTTTTTCCTATCTAGTACTCACGTTGAGTACTTGCATAGGTTTTTAATGAGGCGGTTTACCCATTTTCAAAAAATAATAATTCCAATTTATAAATATTTCTTATTTAAATATTCCATTTATAAATATTTTTATTTCCAAATATCACTTTGAAAATATTCCCTTATCAACATTTCGGTATGTTATGGTATTCAACATATCAAATCACGATGATCAGTATCGTCCAAACACATATAATCGACAACATATTATATATCACATCATATATCACAATATATGAAAAAAAAACAGTAAATTAAATGTTGAGGAATCCAGTCGGATTCCTCCAACCTGTCTCCCTGCATCCACAGATGTTATACAATATAAAATCAACATCACTTTCAGTTCCATATGATATATTCTGTTAAACAGAATCAATATAGAAATTTAACTAACTGACTAGCTGAAACACCCCACCTCCGTTAGGGTCACTCTCAAAGGGAATGCCCTAATTTTGGTGGAGGTTTATAAGTATAAGTCATAGATATACAAGACAGATATAAGAACACATATTTTTGAACAGCGGAAAGCAACAACAACTTTTATTTCATTAAAATACGTGTTACACAAACCATGCCAAATTTGTCTTACAATTCTTCCAAAAACATAACATCTTCATAACTGTCTTGATTACATTATTTAAAGAAGCATAAAGAAAACACAAATAAACTGCAAAAGTCCCATAATTGCAGCCCAAAGCCATAGTCCAAAACGGAAAAGATCCAAGCAATGCATTCTTTCTCTTCAAGCTGGATGTGAAAACTGGTCAAGCTGCGGTATTCCCTCCCTGTGGACCTGGGGGGGGGGAACGAAAGAAAAGAAGGCAAAAGAAAAGTAGAGTCAGACATAAAGCCTGAGTAAGTCTAGGACTATTCAGTCTATGAATAAAGAACTGGGTATGATAAGCATAAACTGGAAATGAGAAAGCACCATAAACTAAGTTAAGTTGTCTAGGGTCGAATACTATCGTACCCCATATTAATCTCTGTACCCATATAAACTAGTTCCCAACAGGCACCCCATAATCAGGGTGAAGTGATCCATTTTCTGATGATCGGCTCCTACTCGCATAGTTACATGTGTCTTACGGCCCCCGTTGTTGTAGTTACCTATGCTGGTCCCACCATGGGGTGTATCAAGTCCCATGGTGGCGGCCCGACACAATTCTAGAATGCACAGGTATGCTACTAGTGCCCAGTGCCTTATTTTTCTGCGCCGGAGTGTGTGCACGCCCGCACCCCGTTAGAACCTACACTGCTGCACCACCGCCGTCGATTTGACCTCTTACAGTCAGCCCAGTAATCGTGCCCCACCCTGCCTAGTTCAGGGTATCCTGATACACCTTGTAGGGTTACTGCTGAAAAGGGTCCCCCGCTACTAGGTTTTCTATTTCTAGCCAACATGCTAAGTTGGTTAAGTGTTTTATAAACCTAACCCCCAATCAGTCTGTTTAGTTTAGCATGTTCCATTTTGATTAAGTAATAATTTAATTTACTTAATCCTATCAATCCTGACTCAGCCTTAATTGTCTTATTAAAGCCTTGACCTCTCACATTAGACAGGTATTGTTGTGGCTGCCTGTTGCCGGTTGGGTCCGGGCAGTCTTACGCCACAACTCAGTCTAACCTCGGGTCTTTATTGGGCTCCATGTTTAACCACCCACATTGGATAGGTATTGTTGTGACTACTGGACAGCCGGGCGGTTCCGGGCAGGTTTACATCACAACTCAATCCAACCTCGGGTTAAACACATCGTATTTTCTACATTTACATATTTTGTCTCTTTTCTTTTTATATGTAAATATTTGCGGCCCATTATTCAAATTCATCTTTATTGGGTAAAATTTATTTATACCACTTAATTGTTTTTCAAG
Organism: Allium sativum; assembly: GCA_030737875.1. Lineage (NCBI taxonomy): Eukaryota > Viridiplantae > Streptophyta > Magnoliopsida > Asparagales > Amaryllidaceae > Allium > Allium sativum. The sequence continues at coordinate 707,802,321 of CM060915.1, forward strand.
GTTGTTGGCATGCGTCAAACATGCCAACACATATGTTCTATATTTTAACCCCATCGTCATTACCCCCGCTTTATACGTTCACTAAAGTATAACATATGTTGGGTTTAACATTTAAACCCAACTTAGCCACATGAAAAAGGGGAGGCTTATAACATGGTGTTTATATATTCTAAGTGACATAAAAAGGGGAGTGTGAACGCATGAACTTGCAACATAACGATCTAATTAACATGTATTAGGCATATGTGAACTTGCATGGTAACAGCATATAATCATGGCATAAACATACTTAAACATGAATCATTCTATTCATATGATCATGGCATAAACATACCTAAACATGAATCATTCTATTCATGTAAACTTGCAATTGGAATGTAAATCTAACTTAATTGTGTCACATATATTACCATAAGATTTTTATAACAACATAGGCCTAAACATGGTTTCAACTAGGCATAACACCAAACATAGTTTAGTCATGTTCATAAAAATGCTTACTTTTGTTTCTAATACAAAAGTATGATTTGCCAATTCCAACATAGATTCATATAAACCATAGTACTTAGTCGAATCCAATTACACTCTAAAAGTGATCATAAAAGTATGTACATCATATTGGCATAATAGTGAATCATATACTTGCATGAATCCCAAATAAATTACTACAACATATGGTTGTTAACATGAATCATATACTTGTATGAACCCCTAAATGAAATACCACAACATATGGTTGTTAACATGAATCATGTACTTGTATGAATCCCAAATAAAATACCACAACACATGGTTGTTAACTTCCAACATAAATCACATACTTGCAAATATCCAATCGTATACCATAACATTTCCAAATCGTTTAGAATCAAAATAACATACAAGTATAGATTATCATCGCCACAATTCCATTTCGTTGTTAACTTCCAACGTAAATCACATACTTGCAAATATCCAATCGTATACCATAACATTTCCAAATCGTTTAGAATCAGAATAACATACAAATATAGATTATTATCGCCACAATTCCATTTCGCATTTTATACAAATCAAACGCAATTAATTATTCACATCGGAATAGCACTCTACTTACAACGTATGACGAATCTTCAATTCAGGAATCTGAATTCTGAATTTGGAGATGCTATCCTTTGTTGTAGGCGTTGTTTTAATTGACGTTGCTTTAGGCTTTCGAATTATCTCCTAATTGTCTCTCAATTTCTGACGGCTATTCCTAGTCTCTCCTCAGCAGCATGACGGTCTCATCTCCATTTTTGTTTGTGTGAATTAGGGTGAGTCTTAGGTCCTTTTTATAGAGTTTGTGAGTTGATTAGGACCGTCGATGGAGCTTGGTTTAATAATAGCCGTTCGTTTGAAAGAGAGACCAACCAGGAGCTGACACCTAGCCCTAGTGACAAGGCAAGGCTCAGAAAATCGACCAAACACAGACCAGGCCAGCCAGGGGGGCTGGGTTCGACCTGGCTCAGGGGCCAGGTCGACATGCCAGTCGACACCGTGTCGACTTGGCAGTCGACACGGGTGACCCAGGTCGACTGCCCAGTCGACCTGGTTAGCCCCAGGTCGACTGCCAAGTCGACCTGGGTGCCTTGGGCGGGAATTTTCCCGCCCTGGCCATTCCGGCCCAATTTTGAAATTTGAATTAGTTTTTCTGAGCTGTTTTGGTCTGTTTGAATTTTAAACTGAATTCTGAAACTTCCGGAGGCCATAACTTCTTCATACGGAGTCCGTTTTATGCAAACTCGGACTCTATTTCAAGCAGAATTCCGAGACGAACGCAATGGCGTATCCCGTTTCCCTTAATTCTTTGATTTGAAATTAATTATACTTTAATTTGTGAATTTCACTGTTATAGAATACACGGGGTGTTACATTCTCCCCCACTTAAAAGGATTTCGTCCTCGAAATCTTCAAGTTCAGGAAGAATGTACATCCTATCATCCAAACATCCATCTACTCATCCATCAAACACAAGCATCCATTGTCCTTAAAAGACTTCTAATGCTTCATGATCATATGCGAAGTGTGTGTGTGTACATGTACTTATCTAATGCAAAATCAGGCGGTCCACTGATTCAGTTGACCTCCTTAATACGAATTATGTAAGTGCCATGAATCCATTATGTATGCAAATTTTCCTATTCATGATTCTGCATGAGTGCACAATCATTCATATAAATGCAACATCCACATGACAACACATTAAATTCCAACCATATACAATTGCAAACATATATATATATATATATGCATATGCAATATGAAGTGACTGAGCCGATCTAAAACCTAAATTGTGTGTGTATATGCAACCACGAGCAACCACTAGCAATCACTTGCAACCACTTGCAACCATCATCCACAACATGTTTCAATTACATGTTTTCATCCAAAGGGTTTCTTCCTAAAAGATAAGGTCGAGGAGATATACCCAAAAAGATAGATAAAAGCGCAACTTAAGGAAAAAGAAAGATCAAAGATGTACCCTTGAAAAGAAAAGGGTAGGCTGCGCGTATTCTAGCTTCAGTTTCCCAAGTTGTGTCTCCTTCGGCGTCGCTCCACTGAACTTTGACGAGCTTGACTTCGCGGTTGTGTAGCTTCTTCACTTCCGTTTCTAATATGCGGGTTGGGACTTTCCTCACGGTTGCTTCGCGTTCCACTTCAGCTTCTTCTAGGATATTTGGCTCTACCACTTCAGCAGAATCATGTAGACATCTTCGGAGATGTGAAACGTGAAAGACGTTGTGAACTCCGGCCAATTTTTCTGGTAGCTCTAATCTATAGGCCATTTTTCCAATTTTCTCGATGATAGGAAATGGCCCTACGAACCTTGGTGCTAGCTTTCCTGTGGTTCCAAAACGAACAACGTTCCTTAGCGGAGATACCTTAAGAAAAACTCTGTCCCCAACCTCAAATTCAAGGTCGGTCCTCCTCTTGTCGGCGTAGGACTTTTGTCTGTTGGGTTGTCTTCATTCTTCTTCGTATTAAGTCTACTTTCTCTGAAGTCTCTCGGATCATATCTGGTCCAAGTATGAGCTTATCAGTAGACTCCCACCAACAAGTGGGCGATCGGCACGGTCTTCCATATAAAGCTTCGAAGGGCACCATTCCAATGGTTGCTTGGTAGCTGTTGTTGTAGGCAAATTCCACCAAAGGAAGATGGTCTTCCCATGTCCCTCCGAAGTCAAGGACGCACAGTCTTAAAAGGTCCTCCAAAACTCTGTTCACTCTTTCTGTTTGGCCGTCGGTTTGGGGATGATAGGCTGTGCTCAAGCATAACTGTGTGCCTACCACTTCTTGCAGACTCCGCCAAAACTCACTTGTGAAGTTAGGATCTCGGTCACTAACAATGCTGGATGGTATTCCATGGAGTCGAACAATTTCCTTGAGGTAAAGAGATGTTAGGGATGAGGCAGTTCTTTTACTTTTGACAGGTAAAAAGTGGGCGCTTTTAGTAAGCCTATCCACTATTACCCAAATGCTAGTGTTGCCTCTCCTAGACCTAGGCAGCCCATCAATGAAGTCCATTGAGATGCTATCCCACTTCCACTGCGGGACCTCTAGAGGATGTAGCAGACCGCCAGGCTTTTTCTGTTCCGCCTTAACCTGTTGGCACACCATACACTTAGAAACGAAGTCTGCCACGTCCTTCTTCATGCCGTTCCAAAAGAAAGTTCTCTTTATGTCCTTGTACATTTTATCTCCGCCCGGATGTATCGTCATCTTGGAGTGGTGTGCTTCCTCGAGAACCTTCTTTACTAAATCCCTTGTCTGTGGGACGCATAGTCTTCCGTCTCGCCTTAGCCAACCCTTATCGTCGATGGAGTATCTGTTGAGGTGACTTGAAGTCTCATCCCTAATTAGCCTATCAATCGTCTCCACCAGCTGAGGGTCTTCGCGTTGTGTTGTCCCTATTGAGTCCACTAAAGTCGGGCGTACTTCGAGAGATGCTAGCAAGCCCGGTACAAAATCGGAGGAGGGCCTAAAGTCAAAGCTGGCTATAAACTCTAGGCTTTGTCTTTCAACAAACAGCGGGCTTAGGGTCAGTTTATTTCGGCTCAACGCGTCTGCCACTACGTTGCCTTTGCCCGGAGTATAGGAGATCTCGAAATCATACGAGGCAAGAAACTCCATCCACCTCTGTTGCCTCAAGTTAAGGTCCTTCTACGAGAAAAGGTATTTCAACGATTTATGGTCAGTGTAAAGTTCGAACTTCTCACCTAGGAGATAGTGTCGCCAAGACTTGAGTGCAAAGACGATGGAAGCTAACTCAAGATCGTGGGTCGGGTAGTTCTTTTCATGCACTTTCAATTGTCTCCCGCCATAAGATACTATCCTTCCTTCTTGCATTAAGACAGCGCCTAGCCTTGTCCCACATGCATATGTATAAACTGTGAACATCTTGCTTCCATCTGGCAATGTTAAAACTGGGGCTGTTGTAAGAGCCCTTTTCAGTCGTTGGAAAGCAAACTCGCAATCCAAGTCCCAATTGAACACTAGATTCTTCTTGGTCAACTTTGTGAGCGGAGCTGGGATTTTCGCAAAATCCCTTATGAACTTTCGATAGAAACCTGCTAGTCCTAGAAAACTTCGGACCTCGGTTGCATTCCTTGGTGTCTTCCGATCTTGTACCGCTACTACCTTAGCAGGGTCCACAGCTAACCCTTCTTTGGATATTATGTGCCCAAGAAATCTTACTTCCTCTCTCCAAAAATGGCATTTGGAGAATTTTGCTTTTAGCTGATGGACTCGCAGAGTTTCCATGATTGCCCTTAGGTGTCAGGCATGCTCCTCTTCACTCTTTGAGAAGATCAAGATATTGTCTACGAAAACCACTACGAATTTATTGAGGAAATCTCTGAATACCCTACTCATTAGGTCCACGAAGTAAGCAGGTGCGTTTGTCAAGCCGAAAGGCATGACAAGCCATTTAAAGAAGCCGTCTGGGGTTCTGAATGCCGTTTTATCGATGCTATCTTCAGCCACCCTTAGCTGATGAAAACCGGTCGCTAAATCGAGTTGGGAGAAAACAGATGCTCCTACAAGATGATCAAACAGATCGTCAATTCTGGGGAGAGGGTGCCTATTCTTTTTCGTTAACATGTTGAGCTCCCTATAGTCAACACATAGACGGAGTGAACCATCCGCCTTTGTAGCGAACACCACTGGAGCGCCCCATTCTGAAATGCTTCTTCTAATGAACCCCTTCTCTAGAAGCTCTTTAATCTGTTTACTGAGCTCTTTCCTTTCCAGTGGAGCCATGTGTCTAACGGGCAACGCAACGGGCTTTGCATTATCTACAAGATATATGCGAAAGTCTATCTCCCGCTTCGGAGGCAAGCCCTTCACCTCTTCGAAGACATCCGGATATTCCCGGACCACTCTAACCGATTGCAAATTGTCGACAGAGGCATCTAGCAATTCAAGATAACTAAGCATAACCGCATACGAGGGATTACAAGTAATTTCCAAAGTGTTACCGAGTTGGGTCAGGAGCCTAACTACCCTTCTCTCACAATCAAGGATGGCCCAATTACTGGATAGCCAATCCATGCCCAAAATCAAACCATATCCCGAAAAGCCCAAAACAAAAGCACTACATCTGAATTCTATGCTTAGAATAAAGATTTTCAATCCCACACAGATCATAGACAAATGAGTCGGGCCCCCAATTGGGTTTGAAACAATTAAGGGGTCCTCTACCAAACTAGTTTCTAGGTGCAGAGATTCTACTAAAGCAGACGAGATAAAGGAGTGTGATGCGCCAGAATCAAATAAAGTGCGAACGGGGTGATCATAAAGATAAACTACACTTTCTACAGAAGTATTTATACCTCGCTGTTGCAGAGGTGGCGCCTCTAGCACATGAACCTGTGCCCCCAAGGTGGATCCAGCCCTCTGCCCCTGTCCTTGTTTCTTTGGGCAGTCCTTAGCCATGTGGCCTGTCTCACCGCAAGAAAAGCATCCACCATTCATCTTGGCCTTCTTTTTCTGGCAATCTTTCACTAAGTTCCCCACTTTGCCACAGAAATTACACTTCCTCTTTGTTGTCTTTCCCGCCCTTCTTAAAGTCTGTCTCTTAGGCTGTAAACCCTCTTTCTTCCCTTGAGAGCTTTCTGCCTTTGTCTCCTTCTTGCCCTTATCCTCTTCGTTCAGCAATGCCATCTGTACCAACCTTTCATACGTAGCTCCCATGGGTATATGGGTCATGGCCAAACTGTGTAATGGCTCATTCAACCCTTTGACAAAACGGAGAGCCTTCTTGTGCGGGGTGTTGACTAGGTCCAGTCCGAACCTAGCCAGCTCATCGAACTGATTAACATACTCTTTGACTGTCTTATTCCCTTGCTTAAGAAATAAGAATTTTTCCAACTGCAAACTCCTTTCCGCGTCTGAGAGAAATTTAGCCTAAAATCTTGCCCTAAAGTCCTCCCATGTTTCCACTGTTCTTTCTGCATTAGTGACTTCCCACCAGTAGGAAGCCTCACCTTTTAGTAGCCACACTGCCAGTTGTACCTTCTGTCTATCTTCTACCTCAAAAATGACAAATAAGTCCTCGGTTTCCTTTAGCCAATTCCTAGCTGCCACGAAGGATTCGGTTCCATGAAAGTCCTTTCCTCCCATAGCCTTAAAATCTTTACATATCTTAGCAAAAGTGTTTCCCCGCGGAGGAGGTGGAGGAAGAGGTGCTGCTGCAGCCGGATGATTCCCTGCAGCTGGGGGAGGAGGAACGGTAGGGCCTGGCTGAGTGGCCCTTGCTTCTAAGAATCGTCTAAACCAACCAGGTATTGGTACACCCTCTGGCAAGTTAAGTTCTTCGGACATGCTGAAACAAAAAGGATAGATTCAAAACGAAGGATAAGAGATAGTACCTATGGCTTTGGGGGGACTTTGCCTTTTTAAAATAAAATAATATTTTATCTTTTAAAAATGCTTCTTTAAATTTTCCTTTTGAAAATAAATTTTCAAAACTTTTTATCTTATCTGGTAAACCTATGCTCTGATACCAAGTGAAACACCCCACCTCCGTTAGGGTCACTCTCAAAGGGAATGCCCTAATTTTGGTGGAGGTTTATAAGTATAAGTCACAGATATACAAGACAGATATAAGAACACATATTTTTGAACAACGGAAAACAACAACAACTTTTATTTCATTAAAATACGTGTTACACAAACCATGCCAAATTTGTCTTACAATTCTTCCAAAAACATAACATCTTCATAACTGTCTTGATTACATTATTTAAAGAAGCATAAAGAAAACACAAATAAACTGCAAAAGTCCCATAATTGCAGTCCAAAGCCATAGTCCAAAACGGAAAAGATCCAAGCAATACATTCTTTCTCTTCAAGCTGGATGTGAAAACTGGTCAAGCTGCGGTATTCCCTCCCTGTGGACCTGGGGGGGAAACGAAAGAAAAGAAGGCGAAAGAAAAGTAGAGTCAGATATAAAGCCTGAGTAAGTCTAGGACTATTCAGTCTATGAATAAAGAACTGGGTATGATAAGCATAAACTGGAAATGAGAAAGCACCATAAACTAAGTTAAGTTGTCTAGGGTCGAATACTATCGTACCCCATATTAATCTCTGTACCCATATAAACTAGTTCCCAACAGGCACCCCATAATCAGGGTGAAGTGATCCATTTTCTGATGATCGGCTCCTACTCGCGTAGTTACATGTGTCTTACGGCCCCCGTTGTTGTAGTCACCTATGCTGGTCCCACCATGGGGTGTATCAAGTCCCATGGTGGCGGCCCGACACAATTCTAGAATGCACAGGTATGCTACTGGTGCCCAGTGCCTTATTTTTCTGCGCCGGAGTGTGTGCACGCCCGCACCCCGTTAGAACCTACACTGCTGCACCACCGCCGTCGATTTGACCTCTTACAGTCAGCCCAGTAATCGTGCCCCACCCTGCCTAGTTCAGGGTATCCTGATACACCTTGTAGGGTTACTGCTGAAAAGGGTCCCCCGCTACTAGGTTTTCTATTTCTAGCCAACATGCTAAGTTGGTTAAGTGTTTTATAAACCTAACCCCCAATCAGTCTGTTTAGTTTAGCATGTTCCATTTGGATTAAGTAATAATTTAATTTACTTAATCCTATCAATCCTGACTCAGCCTTAATTGTCTTATTAAAGCCTTGACCTCTCACATTAGACAGGTATTGTTGTGGCTGCCTGTTGCCGGTTGGGTCCGGGCAGTCTTATGCCACAACTCAGTCTAACCTCGGGTCTTTATTGGGCTCCATGTTTAACCACCCACATTGGATAGGTATTGTTGTGACTACTGGACAGCCGGGCGGTTCCGGGCAGGTTTACATCACAACTCAATCCAACCTCGGGTTAAACACATCGTATTTTCTACATTTACATATTTTGTCTCTTTTCTTTTTATATGTAAATATTTGCGGCCCATTATTCAAATTCATCTTTATTGGGTAAAATTTATTTATACCACTTACTTGTTTTTCAAGGTTGTTGGCATGCGTCAAACAAGCCAACACATATGTTCCATATTTTAACCCCATCGTCATTACCCCCGCTTTATACGTTCACTAAAGTATAACATATGTTGGGTTTAACATTTAAACCCAACTTAGCCACATGAAAAAGGGGAGGCTTATAACATGGTGTTTATATATTCTAAGTGACATAAAAAGGGGAGTGTGAATGCATGAACTTGCAGCATAACGATCTAATTAACATGTATTAGGCATATGTGAACTTGCATGGTAACAGCATATAATCATGGCATAAACATACTTAAACATGAATCATTCTATTCATATGATCATGGCATAAACATACCTAAACATGAATCATTCTATTCATGTAAACTTACAATTGGAATGTAAATCTAACTTAATTGTGTCACATATATTACCATAAGATTTTTATAACAACATAGGCCTAAACATGGTTTCAACTAGGCATAACACCAAACATAGTTTAGTCATGTTCATAAAAATGCTTACTTTTGTTTCTAATACAAAAGTATGATTTGCCAATTCCAACATAGATTCATATAAACCATAGTACTTAGTCGAATCCAATTACACTCTAAAAGTGATCATAAAAGTATGTACATCATATTGGCATAATAGTGAATCATATACTTGCATGAATCCCAAATAAATTACTACAACATATGGTTGTTAACATGAATCATATACTTGTATGAACCCCTAAATGAAATACCACAACATATGGTTGTTAACATGAATCATGTACTTGTATGAATCCCAAATAAAATACTACAACACATGGTTGTTAACTTCCAACATAAATCACATACTTGCAAATATCCAATCGTATACCATAACATTTCCAAATCGTTTAGAATCAAAATAACATACAAGTATAGATTATCATCGCCACAATTCCATTTCGTTGTTAACTTCCAACGTAAATCACATACTTGCAAATATCCAATCGTATACCATAACATTTCCAAATCGTTTAGAATCAGAATAACATACAAATATAGATTATTATCGCCACAATTCCATTTCGCATTTTATACAAATCAAACGCAATTAATTATTCACATCGGAATAGCACTCTACTTACAACGTATGACGAATCTTCAATTCAGGAATCTGAATTCTGAATTTGGAGATGCTATCCTTTGTTGTAGGCGTTGTTTTAATTGACGTTGCTTTAGGCTTTCGAATTATCTCCTAATTGTCTCTCAATTTCTGACGGCTATTCCTAGTCTCTCCTCAGCAGCATGACGGTCTCATCTCCATTTTTGTTTGTGTGAATTAGGGTGAGTCTTAGGTCCTTTTTATAGAGTTTGTGAGTTGATTAGGACCGTCGATGGAGCTTGGTTTAATAATAGCTGTCCGTTTGAAAGAGAGACCAACCAGGAGCTGACACCTAGCCCTAGTGACAAGGCAAGGCTCAGAAAATCGACCAAACACAGACCAGGCCAGCCAGGGGGGCTGGGTTCGACCTGGCTCAGGGGCCAGGTCGACATGCCAGTCGACACCGTGTCGACTTGGCAATCGACACGGGTGACCTAGGTCGACAGCCCAGTCGACCTGGTTAGCCCCAGGTCGACTGCCAAGTCGACCTGGGTGCCTTGGGCGGGAATTTTCCCGCCCTGGCCATTCCGGCCCGATTTTGAAATTTGAATTAGTTTTTCTGAGCTGTTTTGGTCTGTTTGAATTTTAAACTGAATTCTGAAACTTCCGGAGGCCATAACTTCTTCATACGGAGTCCGTTTTACGCAAACTCAGACTCTATTTCAAGCAGAATTCCGAGACGAACGCAATGGCTTATCCCGTTTCCCTTAATTCTTTGATTTGAAATTAATTATACTTTAATTTGTGAATTTCACTGTTATAGAATACACGGGGTGTTACACTAGCAGTTCAATCAAACAGTCAACACACAGTCAATCAGCCAACATTTAACAATTCTAAAAATAAAACATGAAATTATAAACTGTTCAGAGTTAGTGAGATTTACTCACTTTGGCAGTTCATCGTTAAAGAACGATAAACAGTTGTTTGATTTGAATCAAACAGTTTATTTCGCCATAAATTCATACGAGCCCCAATCCACTTCCAATCAGTTCCATTTGGTAGTGTCCGTCCATATGATCCCGACGGATCTTGTTTTGCTGAATTTCGTTCACGTATGATCAAGATATGATATTAAGAAGTTTGCACTATTTTAATATAAATAAAACTTGGATTTTCTATTTAATGGGCCTCACCCTCAACACCATCGGCCCATTACTTCTTTTAAAACCCACGGCCCGCCTAATCCTTCTCTCCCAAATGCTTGTCGTGACCTGCTCCCTTTCATGTCCATCCACGCGCCATCTTTCCCACCACAAAATCCTTTATCCCTTCATTAAAAATCAAAACCAAAATCACCAAATTACCTCTCGTTCCATCCTCTTCCCTACCGACCCAAATTTACCCAACTCGAGACCCGTTTTCCATTTCCGTCGAACTGGAGGAATTTTCCACGCCTGCACAGGCATCACGCGACCCCAATGATGCCCAGAATCGCCCAAAATCCTCCCGCAAGTGCTAAATCACTTTCTGAAACCTATTACGATACCCAAATGTTGCATCGACGCTCGAATCCGAAGAAACATCTAACCCTAGCTGCTGTATGAATCGTGGGAACTCCAGAGTGATGTCGAGCCAAACAAAGATAGTATGGATTTGAAAACAATCTCACCAGCAAGCTAAAAACACTTGGTTTCAATTTTAAAGCTTTTTATTTGATTTTCCCTTTATTTTTGAAGATGGATTTTCCTTTGAGAAGAGAGAAATAGAACGGCGGAAATAAAACTGTCGTTGACCAAAAATGCCTTGAGTTTAGGGTTTAAGGGATATGTGGTGTATTTATAAAGGAGGGAAAATATTTTTATATTCGATTTTAATATTTTATTTTAAGCCATCGCAAATTTTATTCGTCCTCTAAAATTCCTGTAATCACACATGACATCTAAAAATCACGAAACTGGACATGCAGCTATAGTTCGACATTACGGTCCCAACGAAACTGGTTTCGTCGAATTTCGACTATGTTTGCTCACACAACATATTTTTAATCGTCGAAATACTAACTGTTTCTCACTCTAAAAATCCGTACGGCTACACAGTGACTCTAAAAATCACGAAACTGGAAATCTAACAACTATTTGACATTGCGGATCCAACAAAATTAGTTTTGTCGAATTCCGACTTCGTTTGCAAAAGTGGCTATTTTTAAAGCCCTAAATAACCCATTTAAATATATAAATATATTTAAATATAATTAAATTAAATATATATAAATAAATATTATCGTATATATTCACAGTGGAATACCATACAGCTCTAGAATATTCCTATATGAATTTATAACTTGATATTTCAATCTGGGTCAACCCGGTATTCGATTTATATTGAAATTCCTTTTCAAAATATAAATAATTCCTTTATAAATTATAAAGGAATTCCACAGCGACTTTTCTGAAATTTGATTTGGACGTGAATCAATCTCTACACGACGAAATCCCGATTTTTCTCTTCCACTAGAAAGATATACTCCACCAGCTCCACACGTTTCTTGTTTCACAGAAATCCGGCTTAAAACGAATCCTGTACATTCAGTTGAAGTTCGAATCGCCAATTTACGAACTGCAGCGCCATTTCAAGCTCGATTTTAATTATAATATAATTATACGTTCAAACTGTCATTATTTAAATATATTCATTATTCTAATTCAATTCTAAACTAAATTAAATATCACAGATGATCCAGTTCACACCATATCGCCATTTCAGCCAATTCTGATTATTTCAGAATTAAATATATTATTTAATTATTATTTTAATTAAATATTCACCATTATTTAATTCCACGACCATTAAATTCACTATATCACTATTTATATAATTAAATACATTAATTATAATACCTCTACCAATGCGGGTCATTGCAATCTTCCCCACTTAAAATAATTTCGTCCTCGAAATTGCTAAGGTAGAGAACGACCCTATCAACTGGTTAGAACATATTTGTTCAGTTTTTAACTTCAATTTCAACTGAACCAATTTAATTTCAATTAAAAATTAATTTAATTCTTATCAACGAAAATTTCCAAAAACCTGAAAATTTTCTAACACCTTAACTTTTCGAAAAATTTCGCCACCACCTCCTTTGTACTGGTCAATAGCTCAAACTCCAACTTGCCTCTCTGGGCCATCTCCAATCCAAAAGAAAAAAAGAAAAAGCCAAGCGTCTAGCCAATTTGGCTCATCAAAATCTCATACCATATGGAATATAAACTTGTACCTTTTTGTCGGCATATCATTATATCTTTTCCACCTGTTATCAATTCAGCGGATACAAGGGTCATCCCAATCAAATTCCAATCTGCTTTTATCCACAACACAACCATTCGCTTACAACCGAGCCAAATATCATTTCAACTCGAGTTTCTTCTCGATTCCCAACTCTTAACTTGATTATCACATTACACTTCAAATTTGAATCTCACAATCCAATTTGTCTTGATATCATTCTAATTCAATCTCAGTTACCACTTTACTGGCTTTACTTTAATTCAAATTTGCTTCCACAAATTTCTGTTAAATTTGTTTTAAATTCAAGCAGTCTTTCCCTGGGAGTTTTTAAACAATTTACTCTTTTCAAAAATCAAATTTTCCTTTGGAACATGTCACTAAGCCCTTAATTAATATTCCATTAGTTAAATCACTTCTCTATTTCTTTATCAATATTTGTTAACCAAATATTTTCAATAACCATATTGGCCTTTTATGTTATTTGGAAAACATTTCCGAATATCGCCTTCCTTTATTTTCTAAACTTTAGAAAATATATACTATTTATAATTGGAAAATATTCCAATTACTTATCTCTTTCCGATCTCGTTTATTTCTATACTTAGGAAATATTCTTTATTATATTTCCAAGCTTACACTTATTTGGGTTAAAACGGATGTTGTGTAAAACATTGTTACGACAACCCAAATACTATATTCAACTAACTCTTATTCAGCATTGATCTTCGAGCCTGAAATCTTACTATTTATTTGTTAATAATGAAATCAATCAAGTTGGGGTATAACTACCTCTCAAACCTTGACTGAATAACATTTATAACGTCAAAACAGATATGACTACTTACTCGAATAATCAATACCATACAACTACTTATTCACTTTTAAACATGTATACGCTTCCTCTTTCTATTCTTACTAGATTTTATTCTTAGTCTTCCTTTTTGATTTTACTATTCTATTTCTAAGTTCGTTTCCTTATCGACTTCTATATATATATCGATACGTTGATTTCTAACTATCAAATTATCTTAAAAATATTCTAACTCCTTAAATTCTTGGAAAAATTCGCCATAACCTCCTTTGTACCAAGAGCATCGGGATATTTCAAATAGCCTCCCATGGCCCTCACCAATCCAAAAGAAAAAGAAAAAGCCAAGCGGCTAGCCGATACGGCGCATAAAATCTCATATATGAATTAAATACATACCTTTTCGTCGAGCATTCTATTTATATACCATCATACCTTATCCATACCTATCTCATGTATATTTATACCTGCCCAATCTATTTTAACTATACCTGATCGTTTTAACTCAATCCGTTAATTAATTTGTTAATTAACTTTTTAGTCTATTTCACTTTTATATTTGAACATGACATGTTCAAATATATTTTAACTTGCTTATTAACTAATTTGAATCCAAATTTCAAATTTAAGTTCTATATTCGATTTCGAATATCCATTTACAAATCCAATTCACCTTTCAAAGTTCAACTACAAATTCAAAACTCGATTAACTAATTTCTCTTCGGCTTAGTTAATTCTATTCAATTTCTATTCAAATTTTATACCACTTCTATTATTCAAATCTATATACCAAATTCTATTCAAATTCTATATATTCAAATTCTATAGTTTAAATTCCATTTGAATTCTATATTCAAATTCCATTTGAATTCCTATATTCAAATTCCATTTCAATTCCATTAAATTTCATATATTCAAACTCTCTTTGAATTTCTATATTCAATTCTATATTATAAATCCCATTTTGAAATTTAACACACCTTGTCTTTCCTAAAACAAATTCAAAACAGTATCTCTGGTAGTAATTCGTCACTTACAACTCGAAAATGAATACTGATGATGCAGCTATCATCATCAGAATCTATTTTCCAGCAATCGAAGTGGGTTCATGTAACGACCCGGAATTTTGGGGCCAATTTAAAAAATTTATTTTAGAAATTTTAATGAATTTAAAATGTTTAAAATAACTTATTTTAAATAATAACGACTAAAAATTTATTTTAAAAACGAATAAATTTAGTTTAATTATAAAAGGAGTTTAAAACAGCGCTGCAGTGTGAAAATTTGAACTTTGACTGAATGTACAGGATTCATTTTAAATCAGAATTGAGCGAAACAAGAAATATTTAAATCTGTTTAATCATATCTATCTAATGAATCTGAAAAACTGAAATTTCACTTTATAATTTGAAAGTTATGTTAGGTTTAATATTTTGAAAAGTCGATGTAAAATTTATATATATTTTAATATAATATATTAGCCTTGAAAATAGTCATTTTTCAAACAACCTCGGTTTTTGACGAAACCACTTTTGTTGGAACCGGAATGTCAAATTATTGCTAAATTTCAATTTTCATAATTTTTCGAATTAATATGTGAGCGTGGTAAAGAAAAACGTGTTTTGTCAGTTTCAATCAAATTTAATCGACTCGAAAATGGCCATTTTTCAAACAGTCTCAGAATTCGACGAAATTAGTCTTGTTAGAACCGTATCGTCAAAACATAACTAGGAATAATTTTTCTATAATTTTTAGAGTCCGTATGTAGCCCTGGTAATTTAAAATGTACGTTTGAATTTAATAATTAACCGATTTATAATTAAATTTAAAGAAAAACATATCGTAACAGCCGTACTGGGTTACGAAACATATTCCATTGCTTCCGGGACGCGGGTTATTAGCTAGGGGCGACACTCGTTGGGTTTGATTTGGAGTTAGTAGCAACATACAGATAAATTTAGAAAATAAATAAATTTAAAATAAAATGAAATATGCTACATATACTGTTATATATACGGTTGGATACCATAGCCCTAATTCTATCTTCCAGCCGCCGTACCCCAAATTTCAATGGCTGATTCATTCTGAAATTCATTCCTTAATATCTTCTAATCCACACAAAATTAAAACACGAATTCCATACCAAGATCGAAGAGATTCTTATACTCTTTAAAATTGTACGGTCGAGATCTGTTATAAATCGTTGTGGAGGCCGGAATTTGAGCTGGAAGTGGCGGCCTTTGGACCGGAATTCGAGGGAGCGAGGTCCACCGAGGTGGTGGCGGTTCTGGGCGTGGAAGCGGCGTTCGAAGGCGGTCATCGTGGTGTCGTATGATCGGAGCACAGAGGACCGTGGGTGGTGCGGCGTCGGCATGAAGAAATCGAGGATGGGTTTCTCTAATTACAGTGAACAACCGAGAAGAAGAAGAAAAAGGACAGCGCATAAGGCAGCGCTTGTTTAACGTTATAAAAGGGTAATTTAGTTTTAATTATAATTTAACTATGTAATTATGTAATCCAAGTTTAAAATTCGATATCTCCTTCGTACGAGGTCCGTTTTGCGAACCGTCAGTTGCGTTGGAATCACAATAGAGAACACTACGCCATGGAAAAGACTAGAACTGAAAACGGAGCAAATCTGAATTATGGGAATTTCAAACCTGAACTGTTCTGAATTAGACTGTCAGTGAGAAATCTATTTATTTCTTTCTTTTAAAATTAGAAATAAATTCTGAAATTATTATTATTAATCCACAGCTGATTCATGTTGTTATTGTTCTGTGTTAAATGTAAAATATACATTGTTTGTTTGATTATGTTTTATGGCGATAAAATTGTTAAATTTACATTTCTGTTATTTAGATTAAACAAAATTATTATTTTGTTTGTCATACCGTTGGAAAATTAACGTTTTTGTTAATCAGAGTTGGGTTAAACCCAAATTATCATTTTGTCCACTTGATTGTTTAAAATTAACATTGCTGTTAATTAGAATTTGATTTAAACAAAATATGTATAATTTTTGTTTATATAAAAGGATCAAATGTATAGAACAACAAATTTTGTAAATTTGTTAAGTTAGAATTTTTCACCATACATGAAACATAGAATCTTGTTAATTTGTTGAATCAAAATTTTAACATTAAAATGGATCAAACATTTTATTCATTTTTATGGAGTCAAATTTTGGAATAAAACATGAATACATATTTTCGTGTTATTTTTTTGAACTAGTTTTTCAACAAAATTTAGAATACACATTTTTGTGTTATTTTGTTGAACTAGATTTTCAACAAAATAGAATACACATTTTGATGCAGTATTATCTACATAAAAAGGAATAGTTTTTTTAGATGCATTTTTTTTAATAAGAGACAATATTAGAAAAAAAACTGATTTTAAAGTTGCATTTTTTTGATGTAATTTTGTTTGCATTTAAAAAGATTGCATTTTTAATAGGGTTATGTTTTTATTTAAAGATTGAAAATAGAAATCATAGTTATCATTTTTGTTAAGATAGATATATTTGTTATAAAATGTTATCTTTGTAATAAAAGTACATTTTTATTTTAGAAATGTAACATTAGTATAACAAAAGTATTCATTTTTATTGGTTGTATCAAACATGGTTTTGTCAAAATATAGTTATTAAAATAATAACATACATTCTTATCACTATAAGGGAATGAATTGAAAATGTTCATTTTAGCCATTATAAATGAGTGAATTAGAAAGGTTCATTTTTGGTCATTATAAAAGAATGAACAGCTAAACATTCTTTTTTTTTTATTAAAGTAGAAGTAGACAAAAATACTCATTTTTGTCAAAATTAAAAGAATGAAACAAAATATAGCATCTTTATGTTATATTAGATTTGAAACACCAAAAATACACTTTTGTCAATTTACATTAGTTATTACAAAATAATCACTTTTATCAATTTACATTAATTGAAACTGATTATTCACTTTGGTCAATTCATACTAGTTGAAAACCAATTTTTCACTTTTGTCAATTTACACTAGTGAAACAAAATATGATTTAAAGAGCTACATTTTGTTTGCAATTTTAGATGCAAATAAATATTACATTTTTATTTTGTATTTTAGTTAGAAATAGAAATATACATTTTTGTTTGCAAATTTAGTTGCAAACAAACATTTAATAAAGCTTATATTTTCTTTTATTTGCATATTTAGATGCAATTAAACGTCGTAGTTAAAAGGTTATATTTTTATTTGCATATTTAGATGCCAATAAACATCGTAGTTAAAAGATTATATTTTTATTTGCATATTTAGAGGCAAATAAACACCGTAAGAAAAAGACGCATTTTGTTTGCAACTCTAGATGTGAACAAAACTTTAAATTTAAAAGTTACCTTTTTTTGCAATCCTTGTTGCAAATAAAACTAGAAATAAAAAGGTTACATCCCTCGATGTAAATAAACATAAAAAGTTGAATCTTTATTTGGATTCTCTTTTGCAAATAAAGCATGAAATAAGAAGTTATATTTTTATTTGCATTCTCTATTGTAAATTAAACATGAAATCAAAAAGTATATTTTTTTTATCTACACTTTAGTTGTTATAAAAATGATAAGATTAAATAATTACATTTTTAATGTAATATAAAGATTTCATTTATACAATGTAAAAAAAAAGAATATCATTTTTATGTAAAATGAAAAGATCATACTCCATTGTAGGAGAGTCAACATCAGAATTCACATTTTTAATGTAAATGAATCAGTAGAAAGGATTTTCATTGTTTTGATAAATTATGTCAACAGGAGAACTGGTGTCCACTTTATTTATATATAAGTAATGATTCATCCCTATATATGTTTATGATACTGAAATGTTACACCTCCATTTACAAGTTACCTGACTTGTCTATGTGATTGGGATGATAATTTTCACACATCGCCCAAGTGCACAAATAATTTATTATTTGGTTGATGGATGAAACCCCACACGGGTATTGGGATGATATTGGATACACACTAATCCCAATCTTTAGTTATCTGTCAATCGATGGATTGACAGTCTGTGATGAGCGTTATTTATTTACTTTAATGCTCACAAAGTTATAAATTCCACTCTGGTTGTTATTTGGATGTTTGATAATTATTTATCATGATTAGTGATTACATACAATATATGGTTGTTGATTGAGTCACATTCCAATAAAGAATATTCTAGAAAAGAATATTTTAGAAAATATCTTAGAAAAGAATATATTTTGGGAAAACATATTTTTATTGAAATGCACTAGTTATCAACTAGGATTAATCATTAAATTTAAATTTAATGAAGATTTCCAATTTGTTAATATTTAATTGAAATTAAATTAAATAAATTGGATTTGGGTTTGTCGTGAATAGTGTCTTAAATAACACTGTTCTTAACCCCGTATGAAAAGAATAATCTTTTAATTCAGATTATTAAAGTTTTCAATTATATTTAGTAATTGAAATAAGATGAAATGTGAGTTGGGTTTATTGTGAACTGTGTTTTAAGTGACATATGTTATTTAACCCAACTGACAGTGAAAATATGATTTGGAATTTGTGAATCTTTTATTAAGATTCAAAGGGGAATTTTCCAAAAGTAAAGTTTTCCAATTTAATATATTAAATTGGAGTTGAATGGAATTTGAATTAATAATAACCAAGATAAGCTTCTGTAAAAGAAGACCGATACTACATATGGAATTTAAGAGGCTTTGCCGTTATTCCATTTAGATTATTGGTCGGATACAGAAATTTATAACGATTATATATTGATTTGATTTCTGTGAAGATTCCATATTTTATGGAAGACGATTTTGGGTTTACCGTGAACTATGTTTTAAATGACATTAGTTCTTTAACCTAATTAAGAATAAAATTAATTTCTTAAATTTGAATAATCACTGAATAATGATTTTTGATATTTAAAACCAAATTGGGGTTTTAATAAATCTTTAAAAGAAAGATTTAAGAATAATTTGAAGAATTTATCTTTGATAAGATAATGTGAATATTTTATTTAAAAGAATATTCTGAATCGGAATGAGGCGTTGGATGTGTCTTTATAGTACTTGATTTTTAACTATAAAAATACGTGAGTTATTCGGGAAGACCGGGTTTAACCCATTCCAAATAATTACTACGACGATGAAGAGTCGAAGATGAAGACGGTGGTTGAAGACCAACGATCTTCACATCGAATGGATGTGTTGCTACAGAGACCCTTGATGGGAGTAGCTACCTTGAAGGGGCTTCAGTGGTGGCCGTCCGGACTATGGTTGATTGTTTGGATTTGGTTTTCGCTCAGACCCAGAGCATAAGCTAGTAAATGGATGCGTGTCTGACATTAGATTTCGTTCCATGTGAATTAAATCGATTTCTGTTAATGTATGTCTGTTTGGTGGTGGAGGATTTATTCTCTACTTAACACCCTGGTATATATTAATAGTGATCAATCGCATGGCGTGGATTGTCAATGTGGCACGCCAAGATGCAAATGATCAAGGCTTTTGTTGAAAAGCAGGGCCTTGTGGCATGATCAAAGCATAGCCTATTACGGCATAGCTTTGTGTATATCGTGACTTCGCGAGCCTCACACCCCGGTATGAGTCAAAAACGGGATTAGGACTGCAGGGAGTGCACACGTTTCTTTCTAGCTAGGAGTGATGTCGGTGCTTAAACTGGATGACATTTTACTTCTGTGGATAATGAATTTTGAGGCGCCTCGGATTTTTATAGGCCGTTAGTGGTCATACTATAGGTCCAAAGGGACCGGGAAGCGTGTGTTCAGGCATAACCAATCCACTGCCGATAGGTGGGGACCGGCCCTGCAGATCCAAGGGTTCACTGCAGGGGATCCTGAGGCATTTGCTAGAGTGTCTCGAATCGGAGAGGAGCTTGCCCCTAGCCTCGACTCATGATGGAAATCCAATTTTCAATACGACCTTGCGGTTTTGATTGTAGAACTAGTATGGCGACATAGTAGGATGGGGTACTATGCCGTCTAGGATTGATGCATTTATATTTGAAATGTTTTTATTAAAACATATACACACTAATACTAAACCCGTTTTATCGTATCAAGCATCTTTTGATCATTATAAGGTAAAACCCTATCCTCCGGTTTGCGTTGCATTGTGTGATGGGACTTGTGTCTTATAATGGTTTCATTTTTCTAAAAAGCATTGCGTTGTTTAACGATTTACTTTATTTTATGCACTGGCAATCCAATGGAGTAAACCCGTTCCGCGTTAGCGGCGTGGTCCTGTGATTAGCCTTATTATTAGATAAGTTAAGTTAAGATTTCTCATACCAGTCCCATGACTAACCTGTAGTTTGTTTCACTGGCAAACTCGGGTGCCCATATTTTCCACACGGACAGACGAGTAGCTTTTTGCAGATATATTTATAGGATCCTGGCTTACAGCTGAAGCGGTATTCGGAAAGCTCTGTATCCGTGTATTCTTTCCAGTTGTATATTTGTATTATTTTTCTGTTGCTATTGAGATGTATTCTAAAACTCTGATATGAGTGTATTTCTATTGTGTAGCATATATTCATACTCTGTTATATTCTTGTACTCTGATGTAATTGTTGTAATCAGCAATAAAATGTTCTTCAGTTTGTGTTCTGATGTGTGTTGTTTACAAAGCAATCCGGACTTTCCTTTACTGGGAAGTTTGGGTCGTCACATGTGGTATCAGAGCTTTGGTTTACAGAGCTTGAGAACAAGACACATTAGAACCAAACGAAAGAATTCATCAGAGATTGGATTAGTAATATCCAATAAGAATACTCGTTAGAGATGGGATCAGTGGTATCCTAGAATGAGTGTGAAGAGTATTATTTTCTTTAAAATAAAAATGAAAACCAATTTAGTTTTGAAAATTTTATTTTAAGATACGTATTTGAGTATATAATATTTTTATGTGGACAATCGAGTATACAAAGATTTCGAATATACGAGTAATTAACGGATATTCGAAGTTTTAATATACTGATTGATATAAAATCACACTCTAGTCGCCCGGAGATGATTCTGATGATCGGTGCACCATCATCAGAATTTATGATCGAGTTTCGAAAGTGGAATTTCTATATATTTCCACTGACTGGTATGAGAACCAACACTTAGTTAGTACACATTGCTGTGATTTACACTAAAAATATGATTATTGATTATATATAAAAGTTATATATATTTGGAAAGTTAATCACCTAATCGATTGTTGGTTGTGATGTTTGATTATTAATTTAACTAATTGAAACCGATAAATAAATAATATTTTTTTTAAAAGTTGAGTTGGTTAATTAAACAACTTTTAGCTTCGTTCCTTTTCGAGGATGAAAAGATTTTAAGTGGGGGCGATTGTAACGACCCGGAATTTTGGGGCCAATTTAAAATTTTTATTTTAGAAATTTTAATGAATTTAGAATGTTTAAAATAACTTATTTTATATAATAACGACTAAAAATTTATTTTAAAAACGAATAAATTTAGTTTAATTATAAAAGGAGTTTAAAACAGTGCTGCAGTTTGAAAATTTGAATTTGAACTTTGACTGAATGTACAGGATTCATTTTAAATCAGAATTGAGCGAAACAAGAAATATTTAAATCTGTTTAATCATATCTTTCTAACGAATCTGAAAAACTGAAATTTCACTTTATAATTTGAAAGTTATGTCCAGTTTAATATTTTGAAAAGTCGCTGTAAAATTTATATATATTTTAATATAATATATTAGCCTTGAAAATAGTCATTTTTCAAACGACCTCGGTTTTCGACGAAACCACTTTTGTTGGAACCGGAATGTCAAATTATTGCTAAGTTTCCATTTTCATAATTTTTCGAATTAATATGTGAGCGTGGTAAAGAAAAACGTGTTTTGTCGGTTTCAATCAAATTTAATCGACTCGAAAATGGCCATTTTTCAAACAGTCTCAGAATTCGACGAAATTAGTCTTGTTAGAACCGTATCGTCAAAACATAACTAGGAATAATTTTTCTATAATTTTTAGAGTCCGTATGTAGCCCCGGTAATTTAAAATGTACGTTTGAATTTAATAATTAACTGATTTATAATTAAATTTAAAGAAAAACATATCGTAACAGCTGTACTGGGTTACGAAACATATTCCATTGCGTCCGGGACGGGGGTTATTAGCTGTGGGCGACACTCGTTGGGTTTGATTTGGAGTTAGTAGCAACATACAGATAAATTTAGAAAATAAATAAATTTAAAATAAAATGAAATACGCTACATATACTGGTATATATACGGTTGGATACCATAGCCCTAATTCTATCTTCCAGCCGCCGTACCCCAAATTTCAATGGCTGATTCATTCTGAAATTCATTCCTTAATATCTTCTAATCCACACAAAATTAAAACACGAATTCCATACCAAGATCGAAGAGATTCTTATACTCTTTAAAATTGTACGGTCGAGATCTGTTATAAATCGTTGTGGAGGCCGGAATTTGAGCTGGAAGTGGCGGCCTTTGGACCGGAATTCGAGGGAGCGAGGTCCACCGAGGTGGCGGAGGTTCTGGGCGTGGAGGCGGCGTTCGAAGGCGGTCATCGTGGTGTCGTCTGATCGGAGCACAGAGGACCGTGGGTGGTGCGGCGTCGGCATGAAGAAATCGAGGATGGGTTTCTCCAATTACAGTGAACAACCGAGAAGAAGAAGAAAAAGGACAGCGCATAAGGCAGCGCTTGTTTAACGTTATAAAAGGGTAATTTAGTTTTAATTATAATTTAACTATCTAATTATGTAATCCAAGTTTAAAATTCAATATCTCCTTCGTACGAGGTCCGTTTTGCGAACCGTCAGTTGCGTTGGAATCACAATAGAGAACACTACGCCATGGAAAAGACTAGAACTGAAAACGGAGCAAATCTGAATTATGGAAATTTCATACCTGAACTGTTCTGAATTAGACTGTCGGTGAGAAATCTATTGATTTCTTTCTTTTAAAATTAGAAATAAATTCTGAAATTATTATTACTAATCCACAGCTGATTCATGTTGTTATTGTTCTGTGTTAAATGTAAAATATACATTGTTTGTTTGATTAAGTTTTGTGGCGATAGAATTGTTAAATTTACATTTCTGTTATTTAGATTAAACAAAATTATTATTTTGTTTGTCATACCGTTGGAAAATTAACGTTTATGTTAATCAGAGTTGGGTTAAACCCAAATTATCATTTTGTCCACTTGATTGTTTAAAATTAACATTGTTGTTAATTGGAATTTGATTTAATAAAAATATGTATAATTTTTGTTTATATAAAAGGATCAAATGTATAGAACAACAAATTTTGTAAATTTGTTATTTTAGAATTTTTCACCATACATGAAACACAGAATCTTGTTAATTTGTTGAATCAAAAATTTTAACATTAAAATGGATCAAACGTTTTATTCATTTTTATGGAGTCGAATTTTGGAATAAAACATGAATACATATTTTCGTGTTATTTTGTTGAACTAGTTTTTCAACAAAATTTAGAATACACTTTTTTTGTTATTTTGTTGAACTAGATTTTCAACAAAATAGAATACACATTTTGATGCAGTATTATCTACATAAAAAGGAATAGTTTTTTTAGATGCATTTTTTTTAATAAGAGACAATATAAAAAAAACTGATTTCAAAGTTGCATTTTTTTTAATGTAATTTTGTTTGCATTTAAAAAGATTGCATTTTTAATAGGGTTATGTTTTTATTTAAAGATTGAAAATAGAAATCATAGTTATCATTTTTGTTAAGATAGATATATTTGTTATAAAACGTTATCTTTATAATAAAAGTACATTTTTATTTTAGAAATGTAACATTAGTATAACAAAAGTATTCATTTTTATTGGTTGTATCAAACATGGTTTTGTCAAAATATAGTTATTAAAATAATAACATACATTCTTATCACTATAAGGGAATGAATTGAAAATGTTCATTTTAGCCATTATAAATGAGTGAATTAGAAAGGTTCATTTTTGGTCATTATAAAAGAATGAACAGCTAAACATTCTTTTTTTTTTATTAAAGTAGAAGTAGACAAAAATACTCATTTTTGTCAAAATTAAAAGAATGAAACAAAATATAGCATCTTTATGTTATATTAGATTTGAAACACCAAAAATACACTTTTGTCAATTTACATTAGTTATTACAGAATAATCACTTTTGTCAATTTACATTAATTGAAACCGATTATTCACTTTGGTCAATTTATACTAGTTGAAAACCAATTTTTCACTTTTGTCAATTTACACTAGTGAAACAAAATATGATTTAAAGAGCTACATTTTGTTTGCAATTTTAGATGCAAATAAATATTACATTTTTATTTTGTATTTTAGTTAGAAACAGAAATATACATTTTTGTTTGCAAATTTAGTTGCAAGCAAACATTTAATAAAGCTTATATTTTCTTTTATTTGCATATTTAGATGCAATTAAACATCGTAGTTAAAAGGTTATATTTTTATTTGCATATTTAGATGCCAATAAACATCGTAGTTAAAAGATTATATTTTTATTTGCATATTTAGAGGCAAATAAACACCGTAGGAAAAAGGCGCATTTTGTTTGCAACTCTAGATGTGAACAAAACTTTAAATTTAAAAGTTATCATTTTTTTTTTGCAATCCTTGTTGCAAATAAAACTAGAAATAAAAAGGTTACATCCCTCGATGTAAATAAACATAAAAAGTTGAATCTTTATTTGGATTATCTTTTGCAAATAAAGCATGAAATAAGAAGTTATATTTTTATTTGCATTCTCTATTGTAAATTAAACATGAAATCAAAAAGTATATTTTTTTATCTACACTTTAGTTGTTATAAAAATGATAAGATTAAATAATTACATTTTTAATGTAATATAAAGATTTCATTTATACAATGTAAAAAAAAAGAATATCATTTTTATGTAAAATGAAAAGATTATACTCCATTGTAGGAGAGTCAACATCAGAATTCACATTTTTAATGTAAATGAATCAGTAGAAAGGATTTTCATTGTTTTGATAAATTATGTCAACAGGAGAACTGGTGTCCTCTTTATTTATATATAAGTAATGATTCATCCCTATATATGTTTATGATACTGAAATGTTACACCTCCATTTACAAGTTACCTGACTTGTCTATGTGATTGGGACGATAATTTTCACACATCGCCCAAGTGCACAAATAATTTATTATTTGGTTGATGGATGAAACCCCACACGGGTATTGGGATGATATTGGATACACACTAATCCCAATCTTTAGTTATCTGTCAATCGATGGATTGACAGTCTGTGATGAGCGTTATTTATTTACTTTAATGCTCACACATTTATAAATTCCACTCTGGTTGTTATTTGGATGTTTGATAATTATTTATCATGATTAGTGATTACATACAATATATGGTTGTTGATTGAGTCACATTCCAATAAAGAATATTCTAGAAAAGAAAATTTAGAAAATATCTTAGAAAAGAATATATTTTTGGAAAATATATTTTTATTGAAATGCACTAGTTATCAACTAGGATTAATCATTAAATTTAAATTTAATGAAGATTTCCAATTTGTTAATATTTAATTGAAATTAAATTAAATAAATTGGATTTGGGTTTGTCGTGAATAGTGTCTTAAATAACACTGTTCTTAACCCCGTATGAAAAGAATAATCTTTTAATTCAGATTATTAAAGTTTTCAATTATATTTAGTAATTGAAATAAGATGAAATGTGAGTTGGGTTTATTGTGAACTGTGTTTTAAGTGACATATGTTCTTTAACCCAACTTACAGTGAAAATATGATTTGGAATTTGTGAATCTTTTATTAAGATTCAAAGGGGAATTTTCCAAAAGTAAAGTTTTCCAATTTAATATATTAAATTGGAGTTGAATGGAATTCGAATTAATAATAACCAAGATAAGATTCTATAAAAGAAGACCGACACTGCATATGGAATTTAAGAGGCTTTGCCGTTATTCCATTTATATTATTGGTCGGATACAGAAATTTATAACGATTATATATTGATTTGATTTCTGTGAAGATTCCATATTTTATGGAAGACGATTTTGGGTTTACCGTGAACTATGTTTTAAATGACATTAGTTCTTTAACCCAGTTAAGAATAAGATTAATTTCTTAAATTTGAATAATCACTGAATAATGATTTTTGATATTTGAAACCAAATTGGGGTTTTAATAAATATTTAAAAGAAAGATTTAAGAATAATTTGAAGAATTTATCTTTGATAAGATAATGTGAATATTTTATTTAAAAGAATATTCTGAATCGGAATGAGGCGTTGGATATGTCTTTATAGTACTTGATTTTTAACTATAAAAATATGTGAGTTATTCGGGAAGACCGGGTTTAACCCATTCCGAATAATTACTACGACAATGAAGAGTCGAAGATGAAGACGGTGGTTGAAGACCGACGATCTTCACATCGAATGGATGTGTTGCTACAGAGACCCTTGATGGGAGTAGCTACCTTGAAGGGGCTTCAGTGGTGGCCGTCCGGACTATGGTTGATTGTTCGGATTTGGTTTTCTCTCAGACCCAGAGAATAAGCTAGTAAATGGATGCGTGTCTGACATTGGATTTCGTTCCATGTGAATTAAATCGATTTCTGTTAATGTATGTCTGTTTGGTGGTGGAGGATTTATTCTGTACTTAACACCCTGGTATATATTAATAGTGATCAATCGCATGGCATGGATTGTCAATGTGGCACGCCAAGATGCAAATGATCAAGGCTTTTGTTGAAAAGCAGGGCCTTGTGGGATGATCAAAGCATAGCCTATTACGGCATAGCTTTGTGTATATCGTGACTTCGCGAGCCTCACACCCCGGTATGAGTCAAAAACGGGATTAGGACTGCAGGGAGTGCACACGTTTCTTTCTAGCTAGGAGTGATGTCGGTGCTTAAACTGGCTGACATTTTACTTATGTGGATAATGGATTTTGAGGCGCCTCGTATTTTTATAGGCCGTTAGTGGTCATACTATAGGTCCAAAGGGACCAGGAAGCGTGTGTTCAGGCATAACCAATCCACTGCCGATAGGCGGGGACCGGCCCTGAAGATCCAAGGGTTCACTACGGGGGATCCTAAGGCATTTGCTAGAGTGTCTCGAATCGGAGAGGAGCTTGCCCCTAGCCTCGACTCATGATGGAAATCCAATTTCCAATACGACCTTGCGGTTTTGATTGTAGAACTAGTATGGCGACATAATAGGATAGGGTACTATGCCGTCTAGGATTGATGCATTTATATTTGAATTTTTTTATTAAAACATATACACACTAATACTAAACCAATTTTATCGTATCAAGCATCTTTTGATCATTATAAGGTAAAACCCTATCCTCTGGTTTGTGTTGCATTGTGTGATGGGACTTGGGTCTTATAATGGTTTCATTTTTCTAAAAAGCATTGCGTTGTTTAACGATTTACTTTATTTTATGCACTGGCAATCCAATGGAGTAAACCCGTTTCGCGTTACCGGCGTGGTCCTGTGATTAGCCTTATTATTAGAAAAGTTAAGTTAAGATTTCTCATACCAGTCCCATGACTGACCTGTAGTTTGTTTCACTGGAAAACTCGAGTGCCCATATTTTCCACATGGGCAGACGAGTAGCTTTTTGCAGATATATTTACAGGATCCTGGCTTACAGCTGAAGCGGTATTCGGAAAGCTCTGTATCCGTGTATTCCTTCCAGTTGTATATTTGTATTATTTTTCCACTGCTATTGAGATGTATTCTAAAACTCTGTTATGATTGTATTTCTATTGTGTAACATATATTCATACTCTGTTATATTCTTGTACTCTGATGTAATTGTTGTAATCAGCAATAAAATGTTCTTCAGTTTGTGTTATGATGTGTGTTGTTTACAAAGCAATCCGGACTTTCCTTTACTAGGAAGTTTGGGTCGTCACAGTTCAATACTATAAAACCATTTCTAAACATTTCCACTTTGAAATTCATTTCAAAATATAATTCACACTGCTTGTAAAACAATTTAAAATCTCCCAGGATCTTAAATTTTCCTTATTTTTAATCCAAATCCATTTACAACAACTTATCCAATTTTCCAGAATTTTAATTCAATTCCGGGTTTAAATTTTAGATTTAACTCATCTGATTTCACGTATTTCACTTATATGAATTCTGATTGGTTATTTACATAACCATTTAATTTATAATCTCACTCGATTATAATAACAACCAATATATCCAATATATTATAATTTTGATATATATATCTTCTCTATATCAAGATATACCTTGGGTAAACTTATTTTAATTTACCCTCTTTTCAAAACATATCGTGTCGACCCATCGTATTCGAGTGTTTATAAACTCCTACCGATACAGTGGATCAAACTGATCGACCAGAACTCATAAATAACTCAACCAATAAATCTCCACAATATAAAACAATTTTTATATCAATAACAAATACGCTCACTCGTATATATACACTCAACTCAATCTAGGGTATTACTAACCCCATCTCTATTGAGTCACGCCACAGAGCCAAGTTAATCAATTAACCTTCTGCTCTGATACCAACTGTAATGACCCAGGTTTTTGATTAAACTGAAAATACGGGTCATTAATGAAAGAAATTAGAGGGTAAGAATAGATAAGATAAAAACTTAGAATAGAAGAAGAAGAAGAAGAAGAAGAACACAACATCAGAGTAACACGAACCTCACAGCGGAACGAATAACATATAATATATACTTGAAATATACATCTGTACTTGAATATACATCATTATCAAAGTACAATACTTACAACACAGCGGAAATAAACTATAGCTATATGATCTTGAAGCCACCTGTTCCAAGCTCTTCCAGTATATATGTAAATCCCGACTACTTGACTGCCCACACAAATTTAGGCACCCAAGAGTTTAGGGAAACAAACAAATAAACTCCGGGTCAGTCATGGGACTGGTATGAGTAAAACAGTTTAAAAACAGTTTGAGCCATTAAACGATATCTCATAAGACCACGCCGTATAACGGAACGGGTTTTTCCCTTATGAGAATCTAAATTATCTTTATATCAAAAACCTTTTGATATTATAATAATGTTTATCAACCACAATATAATAATCATCTAGCAGAAACGCTTTCATCTCACGCTCTACATATATAGTATACAATCAAAACTGCAAGCACGTATTGGGTAATGGATTTCCAACTATGACAAGGTATGGAACTACCTTTTGCTAGTGTATCTCTAGAAAGGAATACACTGGGTTCAACAAGAACATCTTGCAACCCGGCCATACATGACCGACCACTCATTTCGCTTGAGTGTATCGAATGTATATCACCAACGGTTGGGATCAGCAACCGTTTCCCAAATGGGACAGCATCAACAATAGAATTTTAGAAGTAAATGAAACTCTAGATCAGGTGATTATACACCTTACTTCGGTGCGACCGACTTAGCCATGCTGCCTTCCCGATTTCTGTTATTTACCGGATGTGAGGCTAGTAGCTACGCTTTATCATCACACCAGATTCACTTTGAATGCCACATCGTCAAATCCATAAAATCACTGATTGACGTCCTCAACCATACATTATGTGTTAGCTAAAAGAAGTTTCCTTCTCCGCTTCCACTCTTGGTATGGTTGGAGCAATCAATATACGTGATCATCTGGAAATACTCTATCAGACATCCGTCCATACAAGTCATCCAGGAACAGGATGAACCGAGGGCACTATTCTGTAAATAGGATAGCCCTTGCATAACTCCGTCTTCAATTTCCTTTGGCATATATGATTCGCAACGCTTATGCCAATACAGTGTGGTTCTTTGGATAATAATCCAACCGGTCTCTCCATATTAACAATGATTGACATAGAAATGTGTTTATTTTATGCTCTTATATCTTGTCTTTTGTATATAAATAAATATTACTTGGGTATTGTTTTGTTACTTTTACAGATATTCCAACCCAGCCCGCATGCAACCAGAAATGTAGAGAAATAGAGTTCAATTTGCTGTGTATTTGCATTTTGAAGAATTGTAGATGAAGATATCACATCTAGTTGTTGTTGGACAAGAAAAGGATTGATAACAAGGCTTTGCACATCACAAATCAATGAAGAAGTGTCAAGGAAGCAAGAGGAAAAGAGAAAAGGCCCAAATTTGCTTTATTTATCTAAGGCCCATTTATGTTTCTCATTGTAAACTAATTAGTGATGTAATGACCAGGCCCAGTTATCATTAGGGTTAGGGTTAGGGTTTGGCTATCTACCCTATATATACCCCTGTAGTATCATTGTAGCCACCATCCTATATCATATATCTCATTCTATTCTCTTCTTCATTAATAAAACTCAATTTTCTTTTTATGCAATTTTCTATTTCTTAGCAATTAGTGTTGTCTACACGATTAGATTCGGTAGAACACTATTTGTATTTTGCATTTCTTTTCATTAGTGATTGACCATCTGATTAGATTCAGCGGTAATCCTAATTTTATTTCCTGTTGTTATTTTAATTTCTGCAATTTTGATTTCTGCTTGTTAATCGCGTTCATAGGTTAAATTGGATTTGATTAGATTTGAATCCGATTCATAGTTTCATTGCTTTTCCATTGAAATTGTGATTTGATCGTCGGTTCAGTCAGATCTGTTCTGAATCAAATTACAGTTTTAATTTTGTTTTGTTTTATTTTCAAAATCAACCTCAAAAATTTTGTCTAACTCGCCCAAGAGATTAGATAGATACTTTAATTTAATTCACCTCCCTGTGTTCGGCCTGTATGCTACACACCTGTGCGCTTGCAGAATTTATTACAAATGTCGCGCTTATCTAATTCGTAGATTAGCGTCGATCAAGTTTTTGGCGCCGTTGCCGGGGAGGTAACGATTAAATTTTATTATTTATTTAATTTCTGATTCGTGTTAGTTTGTATTTCCCTTTATATATAGAAAAAATTCTCAATTAGTTGATTTGGTATTGATCGCTGATACCGTAATCTTCTATACAAGAGAGAGAAAAAAAAGGTTGCCAATTTTCTTCAATTTCTTTCCTTGTACAAATCTTTCCTCTTTTCAATAATTTTGAAAAAAAAAAGTTTTCCATTATTGTTTCTGCTCAGCATTGTTTCTCTTCCCTTTTCTGAAAATTTTCCTTTTTATACTTCTCTACAATTTATTTCGTTCCAAAAAAAAAATATACAAATCTTTTTCTTTCTCTGTTTACTCTAGTCTCTTCAAATAAGCGCTGCCATCCATTTTCAACATTCACATATTCATTTCCACCACTAAATGCCGACCACAAATCATCACCCCATCCACGTCCGCAGTCACAAACATCGCAAAAGCTAGACAGTTCCACCATAACCCGGATCACAAATCTCAGTCCAACTCTGCACACTGCAAAAATTGATCATCAATTTAAACCCACCTCGACCTGAAACCTGTACCATACTTCCCCTATCGCGCAGATCCCCCTTTCTCTTACCCAACGCCATCAACAACTGCTCCACCAATACCAATCTCTACCACAAACCCTGTTCGAACACACGTCCATCAAAATCAAAACATTCTTCACGTGCATATCCGAATACCCCAATTTTGCAACCCAAAACGTTCTCCTGCCATTTATCTTCCCAAACCACAGGTCCACAAACAATCACCGTCTGTCTCTTGCCAAACTCCTACATCCAAAAACCCACAAAACTCTGCCCCACATCAACGCAGGAAACCCACTATCTGAAAATAACCCATCTTCTCGGTCCAACCAAATTGGCACAGTAACTTCCCCAAACCTACCACAATCACCCAACCTCCTCCTACCACAAACGCCACTCACCCTATTCCCAAACCATAAACCTCCACTTACACATCAGCGTGAAGCATAATTCATCACCATCCCTTGTCCCAACCCTTAATACCAACGTCACAAAACTCCACCACTTAACAACCTCCTCCAAACCACGCTACTTAAAAAACTCCACCCACCCTCGATTAGAACAGCCTCACGCACACTTCCCAATCACCGTCCTCACCAACTTAGTTCATCTCGTCAACCACGTTACATACACCCAGATCACGAATACCCAATCACAATTCCCCCCATCGCAAAACAAGTTGCCTTCCAGAACTACTCTCACACAACTCCAGCAACCAGAGACCAATTAGCCTCTTTGAACATCCAAGTCAACACCTCAGCCCAAAATCGCAATTTTGAATCAAAATTTTCAATCGAAAACCCAAATTTCAGAACCGCTGTCTCCAAAACTGCAGCAAACCCAATCCGAAGACACAAAGATTCGAAACCCCTCAATCGAAATAAATCCGAAAACATCTTCGCCAACCACAATTCAAAGCCATCAAACAATCGCAACACAAGGACCAGTTCAACAACTAAGAAACCCTCAATTGATTCGCGAAGCCAAGAAGGAGAATAGAATTTCGATTCTGAAATTTTGTTGTGTTAAATAAAAAAGAACGAAAAAAAGGGGAGTGAGTTGTTTCCCAAAGAAGGTTAGGTATTCATTTTATAAGAGTGGTTTATGCAGGTGCGTCTTGACCGAGTCACGCCCTGTTTGACTAGTTGGGTGCGTTTCTTTTGTTTTTGAAAACATGAGTCCTTGAATTTGTGCCGAGCATGGTTTTTCTTTTTCTTTTTCCGACTTTTGTATTTTCTTCTTCCTTAACTTAGTTTTTTTTCCTTTCCTTGTTAGTTTTCATTTCTTGTGTTTTTTTTCTTTTTGTTTTTTTTTCAAAAAAAAGTAAAAACGAGAAAAACAAACAAACAAAGGAAGAGTTTCAAATCCAAGGCCAAAGAAAAAAAGATCAAGCATCAAACAGAAAATTCAATAGTCAAGCAAAGCGAAAAATTGATTGAATTGTCAGTGCTACTCTATTTTTCTGGATGGACTGCTATACCCCGCTGTAAAAATATTTCTTAACTCTACAGGTTCTGCAGCTACTTTGAAAAATATAGAAATTGCTTGTAAAAATCTTCTGCAGGGGCAGTGGCTTGCTTGTACAATAATTTAATTTTCTACGATTATTATGTGACTGTTCTGTGTTGAAATTTCTGAATCTGTCTGTGAGAAACAAATTTACATACGTGAAGTCATCACTCTCGTCGATTTTCAAAATCTGAGTAGATATTTCAAAATAATATAATTGAAAAGCGGTGCTTTGTGAAGTTGACTGTCTCGTATAATTGGATCGCGGATATATAGTAGTTCAATTTATTGAACTATTAGCAAAAGAGGTTGCATACTACCCGTAAAACATTGGTCGTATCCCTTAGTGTTTACACTATACGTGAACGGCCATAAGACCCTCTTCCCCCTTCTAATTGAGTCAGTTAATTAATAGAGCAAAACTCATTCTTTTATACTATTTTGAACTAAGAATAATTTTTGTCTTCCCTTGATTGCATTCAAATGTCTGATTCAAAAAAATCATTGAGAGAAATGTGGGATAATAATCGGAGTAGACGTCCTCTTGAAGAGTATGAGTATGAAATACAACTCATGAAGCAAGATTTTCCAAAATTTGGTGAAGCCAATGTCAACAATTTTCAAAATTTTCCAATTGACCAACATTTTCAAAACCATGGATATAATCAAAATTGCGATTTCAACTCAAATTTCAATAATTTCGATTATGGGCCACATCCACATCAAAATAGCTTTGAATCCCAATATAGCTCTGATCCACATCAATATTGGGTTGGAAACCAATTCGAAAATAATTTTGAAAATGATTTTCAAATCGATCAAAATTTTCAAAACTACAACACATATCCACATCTTGAGAATGACCAAAATTGGAATTTTCCCACCAACTTTGACAATTTTGGTTACGAACCTAATTTTCAAAATCAAAATGATTTCCAATCTCAATTTCAATTTTCTGAAAATTCAAACTATTTTGAAAATCAAGAAATCCAAAGCGAGAGCTCTCAAATCAACGATCGTCTTAACATTCTTAGAGAGAGGGAAGAAAGACTAAATAAAAAGGCCGATGAACTTCTTTGTTTATTGACATCTTTGAAAGAACAACGAGAGCAAAAAAATCAAATTCAAATAAGCGATGAATCAGAAGATAATCCATTCTTTACTGACATTGAAAATTTTCAAATAACGACTTGGAAAATTGAGAATAAACATCTTGATGAAGTTTTTCAAAATTCAACAAATGATTTGGACTTCAACTCTTTTCAGAAAAAAGATTTAAGCTTAGATTTTGACCTTCCTCTTTCAGACTGCGAGAAACTTGAAATTCTTGAAATTGAACAAAATGAAAATGTTGAATTTTTCAAAAACTCAGAGTTGGAGAAGAATTTCAATGAACATGAATTTTTTGGATTGAACGAAGATGAGTTGCCAAATGAGGAAGAAGTAGATTCATATCACGAGTTCGAAAATTTTAACTTTGAGAAAATTTCAAATGAACTTGAAATTATCAGTGTCGAAAATACGTTGTCAATCAATGATGAGAAATGTGATCACATAGTCTTGAACAACACTCAGATTTCAAATTTCACTGAATTTATATACGATCACAATTTTTTGAAAAATTACACTGATAAATTTGTTGAACACATGAACTATTTTTGGAATGTTAGCTTTGTTGAAAAACTTCTTGTTAGGAAGACCCTGAACATTTATTTACTGGACTATAAATCGAGATATAAAGATGAGATGGTTTTCAAAAACTCTTGCTTGTTAGAAAACATGCCTAGACATAGTGGGAATGGGACTCCTAGGGCAAGAACCAAGTGTGGGGGAAAAAGTTGGTGGCAATCCTTGCATCGCATGCATCGTAAACACATTTATCATTGTACATATGATCCTTTCTTACATATAGTTAAATTGCATTTCGTTTTACAAATCATTTTACATTTAATCCATCTTTGGGTTCTATCTTTCACATTTAGGAAACGTGTTTACAGTGTGGACACTGTTTAGTTCTAGTGTGGGGGGAGTCTGCATTGCATTCTTTTGATTTTTCTTTAATTTTTCTTTCTTTTCATGTAGGACCATCATACATTTTATATCGTAGTAACATACCATAATTTTTTTTTTATAATACGACTCATTTTCAATGGATACAACAAAATAAGTTTACAATTTTTAGCCAGTTGATAGTATTTTTTTTCTCTCAACTTGGATCGAATAAGAAATATAATGAAAAGTTTAATTTTGAGGGATAATAGTGTAACCGGTACATAGGGAGATTCTTAGGTGATGGCCATGAAATCTATTCTATATTGTAGACTTTGTTTAAATAAGTGGAGGACTTAAAATACTTATATTGGCTGTTCGAATCTTTAAAACTAAGTTGTGTTAAGTTGAATTCGCGTAGCTCTCTCTTATGCTAATATTTTCAATAATAATAAATAATAATCCAAGGGTATCCAACATTGCTTGTATATCGAGCGTTGGTGTGCAAACCCGCCAAGCTCTATCCGACACGTTGTTGACAAAGTCAGCGTTGGAATATCTTGGTCTCATTTTATGAGATTGGACACCTAAGGATTACCGACACGTTGTTGACAAAGTCAAAGTCGGCTTGCATAATCCGCCAAGCTCTTTACCCACTCTCCGTTAGTCCGCGAGGCAGTGCATGGGTGGTAAACCTTGGTCTTCTAAGTTAGGTGTATGTACTTAATCATAAATCTTAAAATTTTATAGAATAAAGAGTAAGCGATGATACCCAAACACTTCTTGACCTTATTGATTTGACTAGCCATACATGAGAAAATTAGAATACCACTTTGCAAATTGTGCCAAGCAAACTAAGAATTTATTTCATGGCTGCACTATGTTATCGACCGAACTAACTGGCCAAACTGGAATTTAACATTTGAAAACTTGATTTATATTGAAAATTTGTGACAAGTCGAGGTATCTAAAATAAAATCAACTGATTAGAAATTATTAACTTAATTTGTTGTACCACTTTCCT
This sequence comes from Allium sativum, assembly GCA_030737875.1. Lineage (NCBI taxonomy): Eukaryota > Viridiplantae > Streptophyta > Magnoliopsida > Asparagales > Amaryllidaceae > Allium > Allium sativum. Next base: position 707,838,979 of record CM060915.1, read on the forward strand.
GAAATAAGTCGTGTTGTCATTTTTCGTTTTTATTTTTGCATATGTCCATTGCATTCATGTAGTTTCATTAGAATCATAGCATACTGCATTTGGATTTTGTGGGAAGTATCCGCTGAAAACCCTCACGAGACACCACTCGTCCTACTAGGGACACCTAGAGGTTTAACGGCTTGTTGCATGCGCTCAATGCAATCGTGTTTCCTACGAAAGTCTGACCTATCTAGTAAGTTTCCCATTTTCTTTTTACTCGAGGACGAGTAAAAGATAAGTGTAAGGGTATTTGATTGACATAGAAATGTGTTTATTTTATGCTCTTATATCTTGTCTTTTGTATATAAATAAATATTACTTGGGTATTGTTTTGTTACTTTTACAGATATTCCAACCCAGCCCGCATGCAACCAGAAATGTAGAGAAATAGAGTTCAATTTTCTGTGTATTTGCATTTTGAAGAATTGTAGATGAAGATATCACATCTAGTTGCTGTTGGACAAGAAAAGGATTGATAACAAGGCTTTGCACATCACAAATCAATGAAGAAGTGTCAAGGAAGCAAGAGGAAAAGAGAAAAGGCCCAAATTTGCTTTATTTATCTAAGGCCCATTTATGTTTCTCATTGTAAACTAATTAGTGATGTAATGACCAGGCCCAGTTATCATTAGGGTTAGGGTTAGGGTTTGGCTATCTACCCTATATATACCCCTGTAGTATCATTGTAGCCACCATCCTATATCATATATCTCATTCTATTCTATTCTTCATTAATAAAATTCAATTTTCTTTTTATGCAATTTTCTATTTCTTAGCAATTAGTGTTGTCTACACGATTAGATTCGGTAGAACACTATTTGTATTTTGCATTTCTTTTCATTAGTGATTGACCGTCTGATTAGATTCAGCGGTAATCCTAATTTTATTTCCTGTTGTTATTTTAATTTCTGCAATTTTGATTTCTGCTTGTTAATCGCGTTCATAGGTTAAATTGGATTTGATTAGATTTGAATCCGATTCATAGTTTCATTGCTTTTCCATTGAAATTGTGATTTGATCGTCGGTTCAGTCAGATCTGTTCTGAATCAAATTACAGTTTTAATTTTGTTTTGTTTTATTTTCAAAATCAACCTCCAAAATTTTGTCTAACTCGCCCAAGAGATTAGATAGATAATTTAATTTAATTCACCTCCCTGTGTTCGACCTGTATGCTACACACCTGTGTGCTTGCAGAATTTATTACAAATGTCGCGCTTATCTAATTCATAGATTAGCGTCGATCAAACAACGTTAAAATGGTCAAAACTTCGATAGTCTATGATTTAACTATCGAAGAAAAACAGGTGTGCAAACAACGATATTATTTCCAAATGGAAATTTATATCGATCAAACATCATTCAACATTTATCTCTTTATTTCATTAATTTACTTATCTCATGTTTCCTTATATTCAATATTTCTTATTTTCTAAATTTTGGAAAATATACGTTATTAACAATGGAAAACATTTCCATTTCTTGTTTTCTTTATTAGAAAACATTTCTGGTTTCTTATTTGGAAAACATTTCCAAAGCTTCTTCATTGGACTTAGATAGATGTTTAAACAAACCATCGCGATGCCAACTCAAACCATTTCCTTTAATTACTAAATTCACTTAACCATCCTTTACTATCAAACCTTAACCATTCCTTAGTTAAAAATGAAGTCAATCAAGTTGGGGTAATACTACCTCTCAGACCTTAACTGAACAACGTTTCTAACCTTCAAATAGACAGAGTTCACCCTTCTAATTCTTTAACAAACTTAGTTGAAGTTCGAATCGCCAATTTACGAACTACATCGCCATTTCAAGCTCGATTTTAATTATAATATAATTATACGTTCAAACTGTCGTTATTTAAATATATTCGTTATTATAATTCAATTCTAAACTGAATTAAATATCACATTTGATCCAGTTCACACCATATCGCCATTGCAGCCAATTCTGATTATTTCAGAATTAAATATATTACTTAATTATTATTTTAATTAAATATTCACCATTATTTAATTCCATGATCATTAAATTCATTATATCACTATTTATATAATTAAATAAATTAATTATAATACCTCTGCCAATGCGGGTCATTACAGCTCCATAGGTACAACGCAAAACAAAGTCGTAGTGGGCGTGATCAGGATAATATGACAAGGCACCGAGGAATACCCAACAGTAGGATTTTACCGGATTACGGAACCGGGCTGGTGGTAATGCATAACAGCTACTATCGCACACCTGAACAACACTCCGAAAATCATGAGTGACCACCAATTAAATTGCAAAGTAATAGATATGGTATCGAAGAAGTGAGTCTGAACGAAGGAGCGACCTCCCATTGGCCCGGCCATTGCTCTTGTTTTAGTCTTTTCAATTATGATCCGAAGATTAAGGATATACATCATCGTTCTCTTACTTAATTCTAATAGTGTTCATCAAACTAACCTACTTCATTTTGGATTCATCCACTATGTACACAGTTGTTAAAGTGGTTTTCAGTATTGGTAGAGAGTATGATAATATTCGATCATGGTCACTTTAACAACAAAACGTTTACATTATTCAAACCTGTTGGATTTTCACATTTCAATCAGTTCATACTTCATATCGACATATCATATTTACTTTCAAATAATTTTATATCCAAATATAATATACTTCCGTGTTAAAACTCTATTTAAATCAAACTTAGAATTTTGAAATAATTCAAATCTTAAAATGTTTAAAATATTAAATAGTTAAATTTGAGTACATATATTAAATAGTTTAGATATATTTGAAATAGTCTACAGATAAATCATTTGTATTTAAAATAGAATTACCAATATAATTAAAACATCAAAGTATTTTATAAAATAGTTAGTTGACTACTAAAATAGTTTATTCAAAATAGTTTGTGTTTATATATATATATACATATATAAGTTAAAATAAATAATTTAGAATGTAAAAATAGTTATTTATTAAAGTACTTTATTAAAATAGTTACTATATTTAAGTTAAAGATAGCATAGTTTATAAAGTAAAATAATTGCTAAGTAGAAATAGTATATATAAGGGATTTAAATTAATTAATTAGAATTAGAATTGTTTCTTCTAAATATTAAACAAACGGGAATCATATTCTAATTTTCAAATCAAACCAACTAAACTTTGATATATAAATTCGAATCAATATCCAATTTAAATTTCAATTTGATTCAAACAATTAGATTTAAAAATTTGAAATTTCAATTATAAATCTCACTTTGAATCATTTCAAATTATAATAATCTCGAGTTAATAATTCAAATATCACTTTAAATCAAGTTAATTCAAAGTAAATTCCAAAGATAGATAAACAATTCAATTTCAATAAATTTTCGGTTTATATTCAAATTCATTTAACTTCAGTTTACACCATCATATAATTTCCTTTAGCATTCATTTTTTAAAATCCAACGTTGAATTTCAAAGAAAGTCGATTTATAAAACATCGACTATAATGTCTTTAAAGCAATATTTCAAATCCATGGTTAAAACAAATTTTATTTAACCAACCAGTGTTCGTATATAATTTTCTATCCTATAGCCAAGTAATACTTAAATTTAGTTTTTTATTTTGGGGAAGGATATATATCATTTTAATCCAAATTAGAGGTTATAGGTATTTATCATTTCAACCTACGTTCTTAATTCATTTTAATAATTAATCCTGGTTTTATTTGATGCTTGTAACGACCTAGAGAATTTAGACGCTCGAGTTCTGACAATAATACATCCCTTGTCCAAAACTCAAGTATCAAAAATCCCAGAAAGCTAAAAGAAAGAATATTAGAGGGTGAGAAAAGAAAGAAAGAAAGTTAGAATAGAATAATAAGACGAAGAACTAACACATAATCAGAGTCTCGCATCGCTGTAGAACAAAATATAATATATAAATAATTCTTTATTGAGAGCTTGAAATATAACTTATAATCACTAGAGTACATCAATACATCTGGACAGTTATCATAATCTGTCCTCATATACAATACACAGCGGAATAAACAAATCATACGTCTGAACTTCCCCAACTCGTCTCTGGACTTCATATCATTCGATAACCTGAACCTATAAAATTTGATTTGACCCGAGCATTTCAAACGTCATGATCAGTCTGGTGAACCAGCGTGAGAAAACTCACTAAGTTTATAAGTATCATCCAACTTGATTTTATAGTTAAATCTTTTCGAAAGAAAAGGATAATCGTAAGACCAAATCCACACATAAATACGGATGGTTTTTACCCTACGATAACCCATAACATTTTGAAATCATATCTATTCTACTATTATAATACTGTCTATATCAAATAAATAATCATCTAGCGGAACGCTTGCATCTCATGCTCCACATACATAGTATACAATCAAAACCGCGGCTCTTATTGGATATTGGATTCCGACTATGACAAGGTATGGAACCACCTTCCGATCAGTGTACTCTAGAGGGGATACACTGGAGTTCAATAAGAACATCTTGCAACTAGGTCACACATGATCAAATACTCATTTCTCTTGAGTGTATCGAATATATTATCACCTTACAGTTGTTAGCAACATAACCATTCCTGGGAGATACAGAAGCGATAGAAGAATAAAAATGAATTTTCTCTAGATTGGTACAATACACCCTAATGGGAGCGAACCACTTAGCCATGTTGCCTGCCCAATTTTTGTCATTTACCAGTTAATGAGGCTTGAGGTTTTAATTACCTTTTCTGAATATCTGGTCACCATTCACTTTGAATGTCATATCGTCAGATCCATCAAACTACACAAAAATACTCTGGGTGTCTAAGCAAAAAGAATGAATTCCTCTGCCACCAACAGAAGTATATTTGTAGAAATAAATTAACACGATCCTTTGGAAATACTTTGTCAGACACTCGTCCATACAAGTTGTCCTGGGACTAGAAAAACCGAAGGCACTCTCCTACCACAACCTAGGAATCACTCTATAGATCAGTAGCGAGTAGTCCTAGCAAATCCATAGATTTCACTTACGACAGACCCATTGTCAAATATACATCTCTAGGGATCAGCTAGTGAAATTGAGCAACAGTTCTACCGCTCATGAAGATTTACGGTCTTAAATTGCTTAATCGGCATCAGATATCTTCTTTGTTTACGTGTTCTTTGGTTTAGAATGGTTTCCAATATAAATTCGATCCTGATTTTTCCATACCAACAACGGTTTAGGCCAGATTTTGATAGCTGGTTATTTAACTATCAAACTAAATAATCATAAAAATAAAATAGATACACTAGTTTATTACACTTGGCCTTTTTAATTTTCCATTCGTTAATCAAAATCTTTAAATCTTCCAATATTTGAAACACAACTTTTTTACTTTTTATTTCAAAAATAATATTATACTCAAACGTTTCTATTCAACTTATAGAACTTTCCAATTTTATTTTATAATACCATACTCTCTCTTTGGAAACATTATTACAATCTTATATACATTTAATTAATTTAAATATTAAGTAAATTATTATTTAAAATCTTTCTGTTAAATTCAACTATTCTTTTAACCATTATATACGAGCCTCGATTCTATTATAAATAGAATCTGTTTATAAAACTTCTGGTAAGTTTATTCCAAACCCATTTCAGTTATATCTCCACTACAACAAAAACTCCATATTACAACTTTAATTTTACAGTTGCGCGAAAAACATAGTTGTAATAAATGCTTTCTTACAACTATGCAAAACGCACTGTTGTAATAAATGTTTTTTACAACTGTGAAAAAATCACTGTTGTAATAAACGTATATATCACAACTTTTCTTTTTTGTCTGTTGTAATAACTAATATATACTAATTAATTTCTGATAATTAATGGTTAAATTAGAAAGTTGTTTAAACTTATTTTTAGTAACTCTTTTTTCTATTTCTTATATTAGAGACCTATTAAATATTAATAACAACTTATATTTAATAATTAGTAATATTAACATTTAAGAATAATTCAAATTCAATAATAAATTTACAAATTAATACCAATTACTATTAATTACTATTAGATTAGATAAAAACCGCTTAATTGATGATTAATAAATAATAGTTACTTTTTAAGAATTACTATTAAATATTTAATAGTATATAATCAATAACATTTACATAATAATTAACGTTTAATAGTTGGAATTCAATTATAACTTTGAAGAAATAGGTAATAATTAATATTAACTATTATTAATCAGTAATATTTAATATTTTAGTAAAAATCAATTTTCAAGAAATTCATATTATATTTATATTTAACATAAAATTTTACTTATTAATTCTAAATTATAATTTTTAATTCTTTAAATTTTGGAGAAATTTTAATTGTAAACGATGGAAAATTGACGGTCATGTTAAATGCAAAACAATGAAACTTAAGGACGGCAAAAATGAAAATTTGGCGCTCACTGATTCGCGTCTTGTTTTTGTAGTTCCTTCTATCGGCCGTCCTCTCCGGTTCTCGTCTGTATGTCAAAACCAAAATCCCCAATTTCTCCTTCCTCAAATAATCTTGAGCCCTTCGCCTTCTATTTCCCCTTCCGCCTTCTGCCTCCGCCCATGCCCTTCCATCCCTTTTTATGCCCATGCAACTTTCCCTACCCTTACCGTTCGCACCTACTTCTCTTCAAAAAAAATCTTTTCGTTTCCCAAATCGTGTAATGGCCGCCGACTCAATCGGCCTCCGCTCCTCTTCATCCTCAAACCGTTACCCCACCTATGTTCGTCGAACCCCGTGTCGAAGCTCTTCCTTAAATCCGCTGCTCCTCATCGTCTTGACTGACGTGAAGCAAACCGCCTTCTATTTAATCATTTCACCCAATCACCGTCCGCCTTCAACACCTGGAGTCGCCTCCGCTTGTTAGTCGCCTCCTCCGCATGTCGTACCAGTTCTGAAGCTCCCTGCTGTGAACCATGCCCTCTGGTGGGCCTACCGCTGCTCCAACCGTGAATCACCATCTCCGTCCTTTTGAAACCCATTCCAGCCTCTCCGAGCAAGTGTTTTGTCCATCTCCATTCGCCCTTCAGCCCAGTCCCGCTGTCGTGACCAATTGTAAGTTTAACTTACGATTATATTTATTCGAGTCGCGACTTTGTACTCACTAAGTATAATGGTTGTAAGCCATTCACTACTACATGTTTTTTACCTATGTTCATCGTCATGACTTTAGTTCGGTCATTACTAGCTAGAATTTGGAGTCAGTTGGGTATTAATATGGTGACTGCTACTCATGTATTTGCTGCGTATTTTGATTCACACTCTTGTTTAGGAGTATGTCATATTTCACGCATGGGGTACTTTAATTACCCTGAGACCAAATCTGTGTGCTTTTGTCTTTGCTGACAGGATTAGTATGATATGGGATGGTTGTTTGGTTATATTTTGCCTTGGATAATTGCAATGAACTAGGTAGCAAATGTTAACTATTGGGATTTGAGACCTTTGTAAATTATAATTAGAATGAATATCCATAGTAGCCAACTAAACCGTGTATGTGAACATGTATGGGTTCCGTGGTCTACTACAAGATATGTTTTATTATGTATCCAAACTTAGATGTGTAAAGTATACACTTATATATATATATATATATATATATATATATATATATATATATGGCCACAAACCTTGCATGTCTGTTTTTCATATAGGCTACCAAACCATTTTTCTCCTACAACAATCCTCATCTTTTAAATGAACCAGACCCTTTGTATCATCAAACAAAAATCAGAATTTTTGTGGATAATGGCACTACTATTATCGTCACTTTGATCTTTATATAGTGCACCCTATATAAGCTTTTGCTGATTTTACGGAAATTTTAGCTTTAACGTTTAATCGATTATTGGTGTCATGGTGTATTATTTTTTAACACTTTTTAACTTAACTTTTTTTTTTAAAACAGCAAAATTATATTTAGACTTCAGATTTTAGATATATTTGCACATGTAAATTCTTGATGCTGGTTTAAAATATTGTTTCAATCAAAAATTGGGGTTTATAGCTCCTTGTAGGTGGATAATATTAAGTGCACACTGTCATTTGCACACTTGCTACATGATCTACTTTTGTTGTTAGTAATAAACAATGATATTTGAGCTGACATAGTAAGTTTGGATACTTTATTGTTAATTAAATTTCCAATATCAGAAGAACAACTGCAAGTCGCAATACTGAATTAACACCAAGATTTAACATAATAATACAGAATGTGTTGTTTGGTGAACATTAAAACAAACTTTAATGTTTGTGTGATGCACATCGGACCAAAACAATTAATGGTTCTTTTGCACTGTTGATCAGAGCATTCAATACATATGTGCATTAAGTTATTGTGATAACTATTTAAAGTCGGTCAATAGAACTACCCTATTTGATATCAGTAATGCCTTGAACCCTTCGTCATTTCATTCGTTGGCTGTTATTTACTTTGTGCTCGTTAGTTGATTTGCGAATAAACCTATATAGTCACGCTTAGATGAAATTACCTTACCTGAATTTTAAAACAATTAGCGTTTCACAACTGGATCGCACAAGTTCACAACTGAATTTTTTTTTTAACATAAGACAAGAACTGATTTTCATAGACAAGGCTCAATGGATAAATTGTTTACTACAAGCCTACTGTAAAGAAAAAAATGAAAAATTTGTTAACTGCAATGAATAAATTCACCAACCTACAACCTTCTGACATTGACTTTCAGGCCTTTCATGTGGTAACTAAGTCCAAAATCATAATATTTATGTTTTCTAACAAGTGACCATCTTCATACTTTTACAGATGTCTAGCAGGGAAGGAGCATACATTTTCTATGAAGTAGTAAGAGAAAAGTTCGATTGCAAAATGATGTTGCAATGAAGATTAGAGAAATTAAGGTACATTTTGAAATTTATTTTGTACATTTTTAGAAATAAAGAATTATCTGTGATTACATCCTTAACTTCTGTACTAGCTAATGGACTTTACATTTTTAGAACTGCAATCTTAATTACTGAATTTCTTTATTGTAGTGGAATAAATTTGAAATAAATAAATGAACAGTCACAACAACATTTCCATATACGAAACATGTCTAATGTTGTTGGAAGTAAGTCGATTATGATGCTTCTTCGTAACGTACTCTCAAACAAGGTCAAATAGGAATCTTAAACCTATTATTATTTCCCTTATATATTTCCAACTAAGAAGCATGTTGCACAAAAAACAATGTACTAATTATTTGTTTTTATTTATAGCTCAAACGCACTACCCAAAGCATATGTGAACTTGATGGTAAGCGAGGAATCTCTTTTGGCGGAATTCTACCCCAAAGGTAAAGATAACAGTTCTTGTTTCTTCTTTTAATGAAAATTTTCAAGTATGGCACATGAGCTTATTACAGTGTTTGTAACTTTGTAGTGTTGTTGCGTTATCTCCTATGCTTGGTGTGTCGGCTTGTTTGAGGACGGGTGTTTCTCTGGTTGATGTGTATTGTTATGTAGTGTTGCTATGTTGAAGCTGTGGTTCTTATGCTACTGGGGTGACTTGAGATGAAGTAATTATCTTTTGGATTTCTTGATGCATCACCTTCGATTGACAGCTTGCCTCCTCTTAGTTGCAAGTCAAGGAACTCAACTCAACGGTGTTGCAAGTGAGTCTCTCATGTCATGTTTCCAGGCCTGTTTGTTCGGAAGTGTTTTTTCTATGTCATTGTTGTTTGATGTCAAGCACGCAAGTTGGTGTATGATCATGTAATAATACGCGAAATATTTTCTAAAAATTATTGTTTGTAATATTGAAAATTTGAGTATTTAAATTAGTTTGCAAATAACTATAATATTTGTTTTGCTTATGGAGTATCGCTATATTTAGTGTATTGTTCATTTCAGCTGCAAAAGATGTTTATTTTTTTTAAAACGCAACTGTCAATCACAACGGTGCATAACAATTGTAGCAGATATTATTACAACAGTGCATAACTGTTGTAATAAAGTTTATTACAATGGTGGAAAAAAGTTGTAAAATAAACATATTACAACTGTGTTGCAACGGTGCAAAAAAGTTGTAAAAGATTTTAGTCTATTACAACTTCTTAATACATGACGGTTAGCCCACCGTTGTAAAATTTATATTACAACGTTTTTCCACTGTTGTGGTAGGGTCATTTTGTTGTAGTGCTCGATAAAATCTCATCTCTTATTCAATATAGTGAATTTAGATCACATCTTTATCACTTAACTCGCCAAACCACTTTAGTTCAAATCTGGGTTTCCGTTTTCGTTTCGATTTCCATTTCATACTTTCATCGGTCCCTAACTGTAAATCAGTAAGAAAATAATTCCCTAAATATCAACCACGAAGGCCGAAACCAACATCAGATCAATACTCATAAAATCATTTAACTTAACCGATCTCCAGTTAGGTTCTAATCCTTTCATTTCATATTTTTGCCATTTATTTGATTCATAACCAATTTCTAATAACTCGTTCCAATAATATATTCAATCAAACTTGGGTTTTATAACTTCGTCAAATCTTGGACTTCATAACATCCACTTAAATATGATTCCAATAAGAATTCAATTTAAAACTTCACTTCAGACTTAACTTATATTATTAACATCAAATCGCTTAAAAATTCTTTAAACTACAAATAGGGATTTTAGAATTCATAAATTTCCATTAACAAATTTTAAATTCCAAGATTTACCACTTTGATTACTATTAAATAAATACTAATTGACTTTCAATGTTCATTAAAAATAAAATGGACTACTTTACCATTAACTATTTCCATTAAATTAACGAACTAATTTATTACTCAAATTTCAGTTAACGTGGTTAACTTGGTCAACTCTAAATATGATTAACTCGTTAATCACTTCCAATTAGTCTTTCCATTTAAATTAATTTACAATATAATTAATTTAAATAATCTCATTTACATTGATTATTATTAAATAAATAATATTCAATTTCCATATAATACCATTTTAGTTGTTTCTTAAAGACAATTAATCTATTTAAATATTTATTTTCTTTTTATAAACTTCCATTTAAAGTAATATATTTCAAAATTCATATTCAGTTATAAAATAAATTTTATAACTTAATTTTCTATTGATTCACCTACCGGTAAATCAATCTTTATAAAACAATATATTTAAGCCATCTGCTACTAATTTTGCAACCAATATCGCCCATTGGTTAATAACAAAACAAACATTGAGTTCAGATTGGATCCAGTTGGATCCCTCCAACTTATTTTTACCTGCATCCAAATAGGTTACCTCAAATAAAACAGTCCATTCAATATGATAATTGAATAAACATGAATAATTAACTCGACTGATAACGGTCGGTGTAACATCCCGAATTTTAATAACGTGTTAAGATAAAAAATCAAGGCAGAATTTAATTTTAAAATAAGAATAAAGAGAAACGGGTTGCGCCATTGTGTTCGTCTCGGAAAAATACGCGAAATAGAGTCCGAGTTTTCGAAAATCGGACTACGGATGAAGAAGTTATGGCCTGTAGAAGATTCAGCGAGGTTCGGTCAGCACAGAACCAGGCAGGTCGACCTGGGAGTCGACCTGGGGGCCAGGTCGACCAGGGGGTCGACCTCCCCCAAGGGGGTCGACTATAGTGTCGACCTCCCCCCTTCCAGGTCGACCTGGTTGGCCTGTTTCGGGCCAAAACCCATTTTTGAGGCCCGGGACGAGTTTCGATGGTTCAGATCAGTTTTAGGGTCAATCCGATGGCTGAAATGAGTTGCTACACCTATAAATACAACCTAAGGCCTAACCTAATTCATAACAAATCATTCTTACACCTAAATGCTGCTGGAATCTCTCTTGAGCCATGGCCGCCGTCTCCAAATTAAAGCTTAAGCGTTCAAACTCAAATCAAATCAAAGATCAATGCTTCTACAACAAATTTAAGAGGATAGATCAATGACACTACAACGTTCTACGACAAATTCAGTCCCTAATTCATTAGCCGTTCTCTGTAAGTGTTAGTTATTTTCAGATCTAAATATTTAATGTTAATATGGGCATGAAATAAAGTGGGATTGGATCTAAGTATGTTTATCGATTCAGATCTATTCCTGTTGCTGTTTGAATCTTTAGTTTTGAGACTTGTCTACCTTTATTCTCATGACAAGTTTGTGATTTATTCAGCAGTTTCCTTGATTCGTAATGATGTTATCATCAAGTTGTAATCTTTATGCCTATCATGATGTTGTTTTTCTCTCTGATCTATTTATTATGCAAAATTCTACCTTTCCCCTATTTATTTTCTTTTGATGAACCTAGATCAACTTCGGATCTAGGCCTAAACCACGATTTTGCGTACGATTGATACGGGGAAAAATATGGGAATATTACCTATTTGGATATATGTGATTGGTGGAATTGATGGCATAACATGAAATTGGAAATTTGGGTATTGGCAATATAATTGAAATTGCAAGTTTGGGCATACATGAATTGGCATGTAAATTAAATAGCGAATTTGGGTCTATGTAAATTAAATAAAAAGATTATAATTTGGGACAACTACATCATGAGTCATGATTTGGGTTTATTTGGGCATGATACATGAAATTTGGGCTAGAACTTGATATGGGTAAAATGTCATAAACTTGGCATACATGTAAATTCGGTATGAACTGGACATATGTAAAACTGACATGTAATCTAGAACTTGGGCATATGTTAATTTGTAGTTGAAACACATATGATAATTTATGACTTGGTAAAAGGGCTAATATGAACACGCCTAAGTGGGTTTTGGGTAGTTGGCATGTAATAGCCTTAAAAGAGGGATAAATATATATTGAGATAAGTTGCCTTTAATGGCATAAGATAAATTATGGTAAAATTGGTATGATTTTGCATACCATTAATTGATGGACATAATTGAGTCAATTATGGACATCGTTAAATTAGGAATTAATTGAATATTTGAATAGGGAAATAAATTCAAATTAGGGTAAAAGATTATAAGTGATAATCAATGCTTAGGACACGAGGTTGGACTCATTTGTGACGTAAACCTGCCCGGAACCGCCCGGCAAATCCAGTAGTCGCAAATGGTAGCCCAATGTGAGAGGTCCTAGGCCCAAATTAAAAGCGTAACAGTTGTAAAGACACGAGGTTAGACTCTTTTATGGTGTAAGACTGCCCGGACCCGCCCGGCGAATCCAGCTGCCATAAATGTCAGTCTAATGTGAGAGGTCTTTATAAGGTTACGGCCTTAATAAATTAAGAAATACTTAACCAGATAAACATGTGGTGGGGACATGGGGGTTAAGTGGATGACATGTGGGTGACATGTGGAAATACGAATAGTAATACTTAACCAACATAACATGGTAATTAGACCAGTGGGTAGGGTTAAGTAAACTAAGAGCACTTAACCAATATGGTATAAATGGGTGGGTTAAGTAATATGATTAGACTAATGACACTTAACCAATATGGTATGAATGGGTGGGTTAAGTAATATGACCAAGCGAATAACACTTAACTGTTATGACATGAAAGGTTGAGTTAAGTAAATCTTAATTAATGCCAAGGTGGGAATGATAACTTATGGAATAAGGTAAGTTAGGCGGGACAATAGATAAGATGAGATAACTTATGTAATAAGGAAAGATGTGCTTCATTGTAGATTAAGCAATATGTAAAGACAAGAATGAATTTACAATTGAAGGCGACATAAGTTATATTATAAAAAGGAACAAAACATTGGTTAGGTTGGATAATCCTCTGAGTATCAATCTGATGTTGATTCCGGTCTTCGGGGTTGGTATTTAGGGAATTATTCTCTCTCTCCAGTGTGTTTGTAAGCTAAGGGGTACTTGGTTGTAAAGATTGAATAAGAACATGTTATTATACCATAACAGGGGTTAATGAATGAATCACAAGAATAACATGTTGTGGGCTTATTAATGGACTTAATATAGTTCAAATTAAGAATTGAATTAATAAGCAAGCTGAAGGTTGGTATAAATGGAAATAACCAAGTTAAACGATAAGATTAATGAGGTAGCATAAGCGCATAGTTAATGGATAGACATAAGGTCTAATGGCAGATAAAGCCAAGGCGCTTGATTAAATCCAGACGTTGGGGGTGATATGAATGACATGTAAAATATAACCTATAAGCACTTAACCAAGATAAAGCATGTATTAAGACATGAGGATGATGTAGGGGTTAAGTGGGGGACATGGGTAACATGTAAGACATACTGGTGTATACTTAACCAAAAATTTAAGCATGTAAGTGGACATGAATAAGAAGGGGTTAAGTAAGAATTACTAGAGGGGACCAAGCATAGGTGGGAAGCTTGTGTAGAGCAAAGGGGACCATTTTCAGACCAGTCGCCCATTTCGTATCTTTGTGAGCTCGACCCATGTCGAGGACGGGACACGCATACTGGGTTTGATTGTAAGAGGTCAAAACGGGTTAAGCGGTGGCAACGCAAGTCCAACGGGGTCATGTGCGTGTGTGGGCCCGGGCTGGTAGGTAAGACGTTGCATCGTGTAGGTATAAGCCGTGCATTCCTTGTGTGGTATAAGGTTGCCATATTGGGGAATGATACACCCCATTGTGGGACCTGCACGGGTATCTACGAGTTAGGGAGCCGATCGAATGGGGCAGGGTAGTGGGTACACCTAGTGGAGATAGGAGCAGACGACACCTATGTAGTCAGCTAGGGGTACACAAAGCTACTACTATTATTAATTATTAAGGGGGTACACCTAGTGGAGATAGGAGCAGGCGGCACCTATGTAGTCAGCTAGGGGTACATAAGACTAGTATTATGATTTCTAAGTAGTGGGTGGGATCACCTTATTATATAACACGGGCTACTAGTTGGGACACTAGTAGGGGGTAAGGATCCTTGTTACAGAGGACACTAGTAGGAATACGGACCATTCCATGTAAGACACTTATGAGGATGCTAGTTAGGTGGTGCAGAGCAAATAGATATCTTTTAATGGTGAAGCTTAGAAACCTTGCGATGTTATTCTTGATAGAAACCATGCGACGTGATACTTGATAGGAATTATAGGATGTTATACTTAATTCATCGTGCCCGAAGTTTATCTTGTTACCTTAGTTTATCTTGTTATCTTAGTTTATCTTGCCTACCTTGTCACCATGCTTATGTTTACTTTCAGTTTATTCATGCCATGTTATCTTTACCTATTTTTATGCTGAAAGTCACTAGGACTTACTCAGTCTTTATGACTGACCCGTTTTGTTTCGCCCCTTTTCTTCTGTTCCCCCCCCCCCCCCGGTTTGCAGGGTGGGAATACAGCTTAGTTCGGATCTTACCAAGCTCCAAGGCTCTTTCATGTATGGCTTGGATTTCTCTTGGCTATGGCTTGCTTTGCTTTATTGAGGAATACTGAAGTTTGTTTTTAATGCTTCTTTGTTTTTGAGCAAGACAGATATTTTAACTATGAAATTGGGTATTGGAAGTTGATGGGCTTTTCCTTGTAAACATTTATATTTAATAAATGATTTGAAGTACTGCCGCTTTACTTTCCGCTGTTTTATATATGTCTGTCTTGTAATATTTTTGTTCCAGTACCCATAATGCTCCATTGAAGTTAAGGCATTCCCTTTGTGAGTGACCTTAACAGATGTGGGGTGTTACATTTGGTATCAGAGCAGAAGGTTACCAGACTGGGCAAAATTTTCAAAAACCTTCTGAAATTATTTTCAAAACATTTACAAAGAAGCAAATTGTCAAGAAAATTTTGTTTTAATTAAAAGGCATATTCCCCAAAGCCATATGCACTATCTTTTGATTCTCTCTTGAAATCTCCTCTCTCTCTTTTCACCATAGTTTCGTAGGCATCCAACATATGTCGGAGGGCAAAGGAGTGCCCAACCTCCATCTGTAGCCGTAGTAGTTCCATCTGCGTCTAATCTTATTTCAAGTTGGGTAGAGTTGTCGTGCGTTAGGGGTAGCTTCGAGAGACTTGTCAACAAACTATACAAGGACAGTAAGAACAAGAAACTAGTTGTTATAGCTTAATCCACGAAGGAGGTAAAAGGTGAAAGGAAAGAGGCCGAAGTGAAAGAATAGGAAAACCCATGACAAGAGAGAGTATCTTTAGTAAGAAGGGACATGTAGTTAAGTATTATAGGACAAAGGAAAGGGACAAGATCGTTGAGAGGGCAATTGTATGCTCTCACTACTAGCATACCTAAGAGAGGTGGTAACGTTTCTGTTAAAAAGGTTTATCTTTTCTTTTCTATCATCCCGCTAGAACTTTGTTTTTGTACATCGCATCCTTTTAATTCTGCTTCGATAGTTGAGTCTCTGCACCTTAGTACTAGCATAGTAGAGGATCCCATTTTTGTCTCAAATCCTGTTGGGGAAATCGGCTCATTTATTCATGACATGTTTAGATTTGAGAATGTCTATGCTAAGTGTTGAGTCTAGAAGTAATGTTTATGTTTTGGGCTATGGGTTAATTCTAGCGATGGAGTGGTTATCCAGTAAGGGTGACATTCTCGGTTTTGAAAAGAGGGTAGTTAGACTCTTCACTTGCCTTGGTAATACCCTCGAAGTCGCGTGTAACCTTTAGGGTTCTATCAAGATTTGTTACCTAGAATCTCTTGATACATTTGTAATTCGCTCGAGTAGTGTTCGCCACTAAGGCGGATGGGTCATTTCTCTTATGCATGAGTTGTAGAGAATCACCTTAGTAAGTACATTCGGCAACATGGTCGGCATTTATTTCCAAGAGATAGTTCTTCTGCGTGGAATACCTGATAGTAAGTGAACGAGATCCAAGATTCACTAGTGAATTTTGGAGAGCTTGCATGAAACCATGAGTACGCAATTATGTTTGAGCCGAGTATACTAGAAGGAGAATAAGTGAAAGAGGAACGAGAGGCAACAGTGAAATAGGTTCCAACTCATATTTTGGAAACAAGAATTAAGAAGCTACGAAATTGTGAAGTTAAAGACGATCAAAGCACAATGGAGTTAAGCTCAAGGAAATGCGACTTAGAAGATTGAAGACTAGATTCGCGCATCATATCTTTTTTTAAGGGTATATCCATGATCTCTCTTTTCCTATAGAGCTTACTCACATGCTATCTTTTGTGTATATCCTCTCGGTCCTATCCTCAATCTAATTTCTGTTGCAAACCCCATAGGGAGTATGACTCATCTGTTAGTAACACATGTTGGGGCTTGAGGGTGTTCGTTGGGTTGACTAAACTTTTTGGGTTTTATAGGATACGGGTTGGTCTTAGGAAGGGATTTCCTTGTGACCTAAAAAGAGTCCATCATGCTTAGTTTCCTAGAATCATATATATTGGTTGGGTTGAGTAATTCTTTGGGTGTCAGTCTGATGTTGATTTCGGTCTTCGGGGCTGATGCTTAGAGAATTCTTCTCCTAATCAATATATATGTGGCATAGATTTCCAGTTTTGACATTGCCTAATGGGCACAAAGTTTTTACTTGCTTCTATCATTCGAATATATCTTTAGATAGGAACAATTGGGTGTAAACATGTGTTTGAGACATGTTATGATTGATGGTTGCAAGTGGCTGCAAGTGGTTGCTAGTGGTTGCTCGTGGATGCATTTACACACATTAGGCACTACATCGGCTCAGTCACCTTTCATATTGCATATGCATGAGTGTTTACACTTGTTCATGGATGAAATTGAATGTGTTATCATGTGAATGTTGCATATGGATGGATGTTTGTGCACACATATAGTGTTTATATGACTAGGACTATTTGCATACATGTTGGACTCATGGCACTAAACATATTTTGCATTTAGAAGATCAATCGGGCCTGATCATTTACATTAGATAAGGAACATATACACACACTTCTTGCATATGTTCATACAGCATTAGAAATCTTTTAAGGACAATGGTTGCCTGTGGATGATGATGTGAGTAGATGGATGATGTATGGTAGGATATGTTCTTCCTAACTTGGAGATTTCGAGGACGAAATCCTTAAAGGAGGGGAGAATGTAACAACCCGAATTTTAATAACGTGTTAAGATAAGAAATCAAGGTAGAATTTAATTTTAAAATAAGAATCAAGAGAAACGGGTTGCGCCATTGCGTTCGTCTCGGAAAAATACGCGAAATAGAGTCCGAGTTTTCGAAAATCGGACTCCGGATGAAGAAGTTATGGCCTGTAGAAGATTCAGCGAGGTTCAGTCAGCACGGAACCAGGCAGGTCGACCTGGGAGTCGACCTGGGGGCCAGGTCGACCAGGGGGTCGACCTGGGGGTCGACCTCCCCCAAGGGGGTCGACTATAGTGTCGACCTCCCCCCTTCCAGGTCGACCTGGTCGGCCTGTTTCGGGCCAGAACCCATTTTTGACGCCCGGGACGAGTTTTGATGGTTCGGATCAGTTTTAGGGTCAATCCGATGGCTGAAATGAGTTGCTACACCTATAAATACAACCTAAGGCCAAACCTAATTCATAAAAAATCATTCTTACAACTAAATGCTGCTGGAATCTCTCTTGAGCCATGGCCGCCGTCTCCAAATTAAAGCTTAAGCATTCAAACTCAAATCAAATCAAAGATCAATGCTTCTACAACAAATTTAAGAGGATAGATCAATGACACTACAACGTTCTACGACAAATTCAGTACCTAAATTAGCCGTTCTCTGTAAGTGTTAGTTATTTTCAGATCTAAATATTTAATGTTAATATGGGCATGAAATAAAGTGGGATTGGATCTAAGTATGTTTATCGATTCAGATCTATTCCTGTTGCTTTTTGAATCTTTAGTTTTGAGACTTGTCTACCTTTATTCTCATGACAAGTTTGTGATTTATTCAGCAGTTTCCTTGATTCGTAATGATGTTATTATCAAGTTGTAATCTTTATGCCTATCATGATGTTGTTTTTCTCTCTGATCTATTTATTATGCAAAATTCTACCTTTCCCCTATTTATTTTCTTTTGATGAACCTAGATCAACTTCGGATCTAGGCCTAAACCACGATTTTGCGTACGATTGATACGGGGGAAAATATGGGAATATTACCTATTTGGATATATGTGATTGGTGGAATTGATGGCATAACATGAAATTGGAAATTTGGGTATTGGCAATATAATTGAAATTGCAAGTTTGGGCATACATGAATTGGCATGTAAATTAAATAGCGAATTTGGGTCTATGTAAATTAAATAAAAAGATTATAATTTGGGACAACTACATCATGAGTCATGATTTGGGTTTATTTGGGCATGATACATGAAATTTGGGCTAGAACTTGATATGGGTAAAATGTCATAAACTTGGCATACATGTAAATTCGGTATGAACTGGACATATGTAAAACTGACATGTAATCTAGAACTTGGGCATATGTTAATTTGTAGTTGAAACACATATGATAATTTATGACTTGGTAAAAGGGCTAATATGAACACGCCTAAGTGGGTTTTGGGTAGTTGGCATGTAATAGCCTTAAAAGAGGGATAAATATAAATTGAGATAAGTTGCCTTTAATGGCATAAGATAAATTATGATAAAATTGGTATGATTTTGCATACCATTAATTGATGGACATAATTGAGTCAATTATGGACATCGTTAAATTAGGAATTAATTGATAATTTGAATAGGGAAATAAATTCAAATTGGGGTAAAAGATTATAAGTGATAATCAATGCTTAGGACACGAGGTTGGACTCATTTGTGACGTAAACCTGCCCGGAACCGCCCGGCAAATCCAGTAGTCGCAAATGGTAGCCCAATGTGAGAGGTCCTAGGCCCAAATTAAAAGCGTAACAGTTGTAAAGACACGAGGTTAGACTCTTTTATGGTGTAAGACTGCCCGGACCCGCCCGGCGAATCCAGCTGCCATAAATGTCAGTCTAATGTGAGAGGTCTTTATAAGGTTACGACCTTAATAAATTAAGAAATACTTAACTAGATAAACATGTGGTGGGGACATGGGTGTTAAGTGGGTGACATGTGGGTGACATGTGGAAATACGAATAGTAATACTTAACCAACATAACATGGTAATTAGACCAGTGGGTAGGGTTAAGTAAACTAAGAGCACTTAACCAATATGGTATAAATGGGTGGGTTAAGTAATATGATTAGACTAATGACACTTAACCAATATGGTATAATTGGTTGGGTTAAGTAATATGACCAGGCGAATAACACTTAATTGTTATGACATGAAAGGTTGAGTTAAGTAAATCTTAATTAATGCCAAGGTGGGAATGATAACTTATGGAATAAGGTAAGTTAGGTGGGACAATAGATAAGATGAGATAACTTATGTAATAAGGAAAGATGTCCTTCATTGTAGATTAAGCAATATGTAAAGACAAGAATGAATTTACAATTGAAGGCGACATAAGTTATATTATAAAAAGGAACAAAACATTGGTTAGGTTGGATAATCCTCTGAGTATCAATCTGATGTTGATTTCGGTCTTCGGGGTTGGTATTTAGGGAATTATTCTCTCTCTCCAGTGTGTTTGTAAGTTAAGGGGTACTTGGTTGTAAAGATTGAATAAGAACTTGTTATTATACCATAACAGGGGTTAATGAATGAATCACAGGAATAACATGTTGTGGGCTTATTAATGGACTTAATATAGTTCAAATTAAGAATTGAATTAATAAGCAAGCTGAAGGTTGGTATAAATGGAAATAACCAAGTTAAATGATAAGATTAATGAGGTAGCACAAGCGCATAGTTAATGGATAGACATAAGGTCTAATGGCAGATAAAGCCAAGGCGCTTGATTAAACCCAGACGTTGGCGGTGATATGAATGACATGTAAAATATAACCTATAAGCACTTAACCAAGATAAAGCATGTATTAAGACATGAGGATGATGTAGGGGTTAAGTGGGGGACATGGGTAACATGTAAGACATACTGGTGTATACTTAACCAAAAATTTAAGCATGTAAGTGGACATGAATAAGAAGGGGTTAAGTAAGAATTACTAGAGGGGACCAAGCATAGGTGGGAAGCTTGTGTAGAGCAAAGGGGACCCTTTTCAGACCAGTCGCCCATTTCGTATCTTTGTGAGCTCGACCCATGTCGAGGACGGGACACGCATACTGGGTTTGATTGTAAGAGGTCAAAACGGGTTAAGCGGTGGCAACGCAAGTCCAACGGGGTCATGTGCGTGTGTGGGCCCGGGCTGGTAGGTAAGACGTTGTTGCATCGTGTAGGTATAAGCCGTGCATTCCTTGTGTGGTATAAGGTTGCCATATTGGGGAATGATACACCCCACTGTGGGACCTGCACGGGTATCTACGAGTTAGGGAGCCGATCGAATGGGGCAGGGTAGTGGGTACACCTAGTGGAGATAGGAGCAGACGGCACCTATGTAGTCAGCTAGGGGTACACGAAGCTACCACTACTATTATTAATTATTAAGGGGGTACACCTAGTGGAGATAGGAGCAGGCGACACCTTTGTAGTCAGCTAGGGGTACATAAGACTAGTATTATGATTTCTAAGTAGTGGGTGGGATCACCTTATTATATAACACGGGCTACTAGTTGGGACACTAGTAGGGGGTAAGGATCCTTGTTACAGAGGACACTAGTAGGAATACGGACCATTCCATGTAAGACACTTATGAGGATGCTAGTTAGGTGGTGCAGAGCAAATAGGTATCTTTTAATGGTGAAGCTTAGAAACCTTGCGATGTTATTCTTGATAGAAACCATGCGACGTGATACTTGATAGGAATTATGGGATGTTATACTTAATTCATCGTGCCCGAAGTTTATCTTGTTACCTTATTTTATCTTGTTAGCATAGTTTATCTTGTTATCTTAGTTTATCTTGCCTACCTTGTCACCATGCTTATGTTTACTTTCAGTTTATTCATGCCATGTTATCTTTACCTATTTTATGCTGAAAGTCACTAAGACTTACTCAGTCTTTATGACTGACCCTTTTTGTTTCGCCCTTTTCTTCCGTTCCCCCCCCCCCCCAGGTTCGCAGGGTGGGAATACAGCTTAGTTCGGATCTTACCAAGCTCCAAGGCTCTTTCATGTATGGCTTGGATTTCTCTTGGCTATGGCTTGCTTTGCTTTATTGGGGAATACTGAAGTTTGTTTTTAATGCTTCTTTGTTTTTGAGCAAGACAGATATTTTAACTATGAAATTGGGTATTGGAAGTTGATGGGCTTTTCCTTGTAAACATTTATATTTAATAAATGATTTGAAGTACTGCCACTTTACTTTCCGCTGTTTTATATATGTCTGTCTTGTAATATTTCTGTTCCAGTACCCATAATGCTCCATTGAAGTTAAGGCATTCCCTTTGTGAGTGACCTTAACAGATGTGGGGTGTTACAGTCGGCTAAAATAATAATTCAAGCATCCACATTAATTTAATATGTTTATATAATTATAAACGTAACTAACAAGGTAAGTTACCTCAATTGGAAATAATCGTTAAAAATAACGATTGGGTTTGATTAAATTAAACGAACATTTAATTTAAATTAGTTATATAAAATACTTGGTATATATTCAAACAAACATCAAATCGTCCAACAATTTGCAAACAAAGAATAAAACATTAAACCTGACTTATAATAATTATAAGTAGGACAACTGAGTAAGTTTTACACACCTTGATTTTATTCCATCGTTGAAACGCTTGTTTTTAATTAAATTAAACAGCCGTTAATTTGATTAAAAATTATGGTTTCTTCCAATCTTAACTAGACCAGCTCCATCTCGTAGCTCATGTCCATATGGTTCCAACATGACTAACCGTTCTCGATTCTGATAATGTATGATCGAGATATTTAATTAATAAGATTGTAATCAACTTGATTTAATTTAAACTTTAAATTTTATAAAATAAATCGGTCCCTTACCCACGCATACGGCCCAACCTAATCTTTACCTGTGTTAGTACCAACCCGTACCATCACCATTAGCTACAGTTTTCTTTCCCATTCCAATTCCTGAAGCTTTCTTGTGTGTATCGTGTACATGCAACTCCACTGACACCACCCAAAAGACCATAAGCTTTCAATTAAACTCCACCTTGACTTATCTCCGCATACCCTACTCGCCAATGCCATTAACACCCCCTCCGATGTACTAATGCATCGACCACCGTGGATAGCTCCTCCCTAGGTCCAACATTAATTTTCTCCAATTTTTGCAAAACAGTATCCAGACGCATGCCATTCTCAATTGATCACTCTTGAATCTCTCTTTAAATACCGAGAAAAATGCATACCTAACTTTCAACTTTTACCGTCAAACAATAACATTCGAAAAATGCGGATGTTGGATGTGTAGCATATGAATATAGGAGCTGAATGCAGTTGTGTTCGCGATTTTAGGTGGTCTATGTTGATCAAACTAATTTTTCAAAGCTCACGCCATTTTCTTTTTATTGTATTTCAATTTTAAGAAGATGGAAATGAACATGCTCCTACATATTTATAGAAGATTAAAAGGAGATAAGACCTATGAATTTTCATTGATCATTATTGGCATGTGCATAGCCGAGATAAAACATAGGGAAGTTGTGCTAATTTTGTACATCATCCTCTTAGGCATGTGCTATACTGGGAGGGTAGCTGTGCAGATAGGGGGATCAGTGTTGGATCTAGATTAACCCTAAAGAGGGGGTGAATAGGGTTTATTGAAAATTAAATGAGATATTAAAAATATCAAATCACAGAATGTTGCGGAAATAGAAATGCAGGAAGTAATTGACATAAGATATACCCAGCTTCGGCAAAATCCTGCCTACTGCTGCATTCCTAAGGTTTCTACAAGGAGTAAATAACAGATCCCGCTTACAATCCCATGTAAACTCGCAGCGCCTACTCCTGTCCTAACCCTACGCTCAAAACCCTAGACTGATCTAATCCCCTAGATCAGATTTCCCCTAGTTTTACAGACTCTAGTAAACTGCCAGTTAACACCGTAACTGGATTCCCTAGTTTTTTTACAGAGACTAGAAAAACTATTGAATCGGTTTACAAATGGAATACAAAAACAAAACAATAAAAAAAACCTTATCCCTTTGAACAAGTAAATAGGCCGGCCACTCTTTAAATTTGGTTCCACCCTTATTTCCTTTTATTCGATTACTTCCCTCTTTGCTTTGAAATGGCGGCTGGTATCTAAAATTAGAGTTCTTCCTAAATTCCCCAAATCAGATTGATGGCTTGATGAAATGATGTGTTTACTCCACTCATACACACATTGATAGATTAAGCATGTGGAAAGAGGTCCGACTTAAATGCCGTTAACGAAAGCATACCGGTTAGCCTGAATCCAGATATACCGATCGTTCTAACCTCAAGCATATCGACCGGTCGCAACTCCATAACAGAACAATCCCATGTGAAAAGAAAGAGGAACACACCCACTGGTCGGTCAGAGGAAAAGTGCACCGACCGGTCGCCGCCCCTAGAATAAGGCGCTGAATTCAGACATTTCCATACCGGTCGGTCTGGAGGGCGGACAACCGATCTGTCATAATGCACAGCCCACACCAGGTCCTCCGCGCAAGGAAGAAAAGGAACCGTACCGACCGGTCCTGTTCCAGGACGATCGGTCCTCCAGACAGTTGTTGAAAGGTTGGTTTTTGGACAATTGTTGCCAGGCTGGCCAGTGGCAATTCCATAAATAATGTCTGACCGACCGGTGGCTGTGAAAGCTATGTCCCTCCATTTCTCCACTCCTATAAATAGAGGTCCAACCTTAAGGGGGGAGGATTTTTGAGATCCCGAAGGGCTGCTAAATCCAATTCGCACTTACTTAGTGATTTCATCATCTCTAATCATCTCAAAGTGAAGAATCAACACAAAATCCATCATGAATATGCGGAAATTCATCAAAGTCTACACGAAAACCTAGACCCAATCTACCATTTGCCATATTTGAAGATTCTCATTGATTTTTCTTTAATCAAGATCTATAAGAGTGTAATGAAGAATGTAATGAGAGAATTTTCTTGTTTTGTAATTCTAAGTGCAATAATGGAATGGATATTCAAAGTGGACGTAGATCGCGTGTGATGAACCACTATAAAACGTTGTGTCTTCTTTTACTTTGCATTTTTTCTTTGAAGTGGCTCCACATCTCGTATTCTCAAGTATGTTGTGAAGTACTCTTAGTAATCTTGGTGTTGATCCCAATTTTGAGATCAATATTTGGCGCCCACCGTGGGCCAAGTTCGCATCTCCTACCTCCTCTCACAAGGTTGAACGCTTTGGAATTAAAGCTCTAAACCGAATTCTTCTCCTAAATTATGGCCAAATCTAAGATGACCATAAGTAAAGATGTCGAAAATGCCAATAATGCCATTTATGAGACTACGCCACTTACAAACCGTTTCGAGGTTGGTGAAAATTTAGAAAACAGAGCTGGTGTAACTAGAAATGAATTAAAAGCCGCTATTGCTAACATCAACAACCGAATGGATGCCTCTACTAAAATGATGATGGAGAAATTTGGTGCCATTTTTAATGCTCGATCAAATCCAGCTCCTCCAAAGGTGCATGTAGATCTCGAAGGAAATGATAAATCGCCCGCTACCGATCATAACCACAATAACGACGTGGAAGACGATTATGATGGGGCAGGCGATAGAGATGAAGCTAATATCGAAGAATTGGGGCCAAAAGCTAAAAAAATTCTGAAGCAAATGCTCGAAAGGTTGTTAACCCGATCACGGGGACATCCCCTCGTAGAGAAGGCAGAGCACCAAGGCTCTCTAATCAAGATAATATACCTAGACAAATATTTGGTAAAGAGCTCAGCTTCACAAAGCATCATAACACAGAGGAATACAATTCAGATATGATAGAACGAGTGATGAAAAGGAATCAAGCTAGCAAAGACGATGAAAGAGAATGGGATTTCTCTCCAGAAAGGACTCAATTCACCGAAAGAATCCTAGAAGAGGAATGTCCAAAGAAATTTAATCCTCCTACTTTGCCCCCATACAACGGCCTCGTTGATCCCAACTACTTCCTATTCAAATACAAGTGGCATATGAGCGCAGCTAAAGCGATCGATGAAATGAGATGCACATATTTTCCTCTCTACTTGGAAGTCGCTGCGTCTTTATGGTTTACAAAGCTACCACCTAAATCCATTGACCGTTTCTCTGATCTAACCAAAAAGTTCAAAGAGCAGTTCCGCTTGTATGCTACCAAGGCTAAAGATGCTATAACGCTCTCTGCCATGAAGCAGAAGCCTGGGGAAACTGTCAAAGCCTTCCTCAGTCGATTCAATGTTGCCTTGTCTGAAGTAAGGAATCCAGAGCCATGCATAATTCTCATGGCTTTACTTGACGCTATAGACAACATAAGCGAGTTCGGGAAGTGGATAAAAATGAAGGAACCAGCTACGCTTGACAAGTTCTATAAGAAAGCGGAAGATTACATGAGGGTGGACGATAATCATATACCTCTTCAGATCATTGATGGTAACCAACTCTTGGAAGCTCCTAAGAGTTCAGCTACTCAACCAGATCAGAAGAGTACTTAGGGACAGAAGCGAGCCAACAGAGCAAACGACAACAAAGCTAATAGAAAGTTTCGTCCTTTTGACTCATCTAATCTAACACCTCTGA
The DNA here is from genome assembly GCA_030737875.1 of Allium sativum. Taxonomy (NCBI): domain Eukaryota; kingdom Viridiplantae; phylum Streptophyta; class Magnoliopsida; order Asparagales; family Amaryllidaceae; genus Allium; species Allium sativum. The sequence continues at coordinate 707,865,671 of CM060915.1, forward strand.
ATGATACTCCTGAGAACATTTACCTTGCCACAAAGGATGCAGAAGATTATTCAGATCCTTGAACAATAAAAATGAATGACCATCTGACCAAATCTGGGAAATTTTGTCTGTACCATAATCATCCAGGTCATAACACCAACGAGTGTAGGCAGCTGAAATCATTGATTGAAGAGTTGATTAAAAAGAACCATCTGCAACAATATGTGAAAAATTTTAAGGATGCAAACCCTTCTGCGGTGACCCAGGGGCAAGGAGCATCAAATGACCCTTCCGGTCCAAACAACGTAGCTTCTGCTCACACTATGCGGAGGCTGATAATCAATTGAGGACCGCGGATGGTTAATATCTATGGCTCAGAATAAATAAACATTATCACATTTACTTTACTCTTTGTTGCGATTTACTTTCTTGTAAATAGTCTGTGATGATTTACATATATTGTACCAAACAATAGCACTACAGATAAGTATTACTTGCTTGTATAAATCGTTGACTTTCCTGAATTACATGAAAATTTGCTAACAGACGATTTTTCATTACAGGCTATCTGACAAGCGCTTGCTTTCTCACAACCCGACTAAGTGAGACAACTCCGGTAACTCCGATTCAATGGTAGATCGAGAAAGTCCCGATAAGTCAAATGCTCAATAGAGCAGCAAGCCGTCTCGGATTCAAAACCGCATCCCCCAAAGGTTCATGGAGGTCCAGGATGCTTCAACCAGGCAGCGATTACTTACCAAAGGCAAGTGAGATACGACCGAAGGCTGACACCTTCTCCATGGATCAACCTTAACCTTTACCTCATGGATCATGGAGGTCCAGGATGCTTCAGCCGGGCAGCGATTACTTACCAAAGTAAGTGAGCTCCGATCGAAGGCTAACACCCGCTCTATGGATCAACCTTAACCTTTACCTCATGGTTTATGGAGGTCCAGGATGCTTCAACCGGGCAGCGATTACTTACCAAAGGTAAGTGAGCTCCGACTGAAGGCTGATGCCCACTCCATGGATCAACCTTAACCTTTACCTCATGGATCGTGGAGGTACAGGGCGCATCAGTCGGGCAGCAATCACTTACCAAGTTAAGTGACTTCGACCGATGACTGATGTTCGCTCTGCGGATCGATGCGATCTCACCCAAACCTCGCGGAAGTTCACACTGCGAAACAATTCAACTGAAGAAGACGAATGTTGGATTAAAGATGACCCCCCAAGCTGGGGCGCGAATATCAAAGCTTCTCAAATAGGAAGCGAATGGCAAATCACAGATACGTATTTCTCTATCTTGAAATAACATATGGCATTGTACATGTCAGGTTATATCAACTAGCTAATTATCAAATGTCAATACAAATTCAAATTCAAACCAGAATGACGTACTTTGTCAAACAATTTCGATAAGTTTTAAAATTGTCGAATAAAACGAGTTTGCAAAGATACTTCATTTGGTTCATGACAAAAATTTACCACAGCTAAACAGCTGATGTGTTATAGATATGGGCAATCAATGACAAAATAATTAGCCTATAAAATATGCAGTGTTTTTGTTGTTACAAAGCAGGTTGTGATGACGAAAAGACCCAAGTTAAAGCTGGGGCAATCACACATCGATATCAACGGACTGGTTTCAGATGTAAAGTGCTAGGCATGTCGAGTGAAAACACATGAAAGAAAATGAACTGAGAGCTAAGTAACCTGACTAATTGAGCATTGATTGTTGTGACTAACATACCATTACCATAAAAATGAGTCAACAAGCACTATCACAATAGTCATAACAGCCATAGCAGTAACAGTTTATCAACATAAACTAGCATAGAGATTAAAGGCGAGGACCGGAACTCGCTTAAGTACAACCGGTCTAAAGACAGAGTTCATAAAGCTAAGAGCTGCCAATTACTAGAAGGGGAGAGCTATGCGTTTGGGTACTTTCGAGGCCTTCCCACCTTCCTTCTCATTGGAACAGAGCCCGATGGGGAAGTTCCAGAAGCTGGACTCTTACCAGATGAACCCACCAGCTCGACATCTCGCTTGGGGAAAGCAGCAACGAAAACATCCCGGTCTCTCAAAGCATGGATTAGTTTCACCTTATCAGCTTCCAGAACCGCAATGCGCTTAAGGTTCTCTCAATGGAGTCTCTGCAGATCTCCAGCCAATATGTGCCGGTCCTCAAGCTTCCTTGCGGTCTAGTCTTTGAGCAAGTCAATCGGTCTCTCAAACTGATGTAGGGTATCCTCCATGCGACTGAGCAATCTAGACTTGGCGAAAACAATGTCACTGGATGTCACTTGACGATCGGATGGGAACACATCCAGGTTGAAGGAAGCCCCCTACAAGTTCCAGCCCAGGAGTCGTCTGGCAAGTTTGGCATTGCAGGCTCCTGGAGTGTAGCGAGGCATGTTCACAATTGTCTGAAGCTCTGGATAAAAAGGGCTGATGAGTGAAGGAGAGTTCACCGAAGGTTGACCGACTGTTTGACTGTCCAGATCAAAAAACCTCTTTGCCCTAAGCTCTTCAAAAGATGGTTCCATCCTGCAAGAAAAGGGAAGTGCTCAAACACGGTTTGTCATTTTCCTGATCATTAAAATGAATAAGAATGAGAAAGCAGCTGGATTCCTTTAGAAGCAACCGGTCGGTATTGATTTTAGCCTAGGCCTACCGGTACCTCCAAAGAATTACCCAGAAAAACAGAAATAACCGGCCGGCCGGTATTAGTCACATACCAAAGAGTCACAAAACTGTCCAGCACCTGAGACAAGCTGGTTGGTACCATCAACTTCCCAAGAGAATGAAACCAACCGATCGTTATTTAATCCAGACCGACCGGTGCCTTCACTCCCTCAGGAACTTAATACGAACCGACTAGTATCCAGAGCCGACCGGGCAGCACGATTGACTCCTCATGAAGGAAACCGACGAGAACTGATGTAATTTTGGAATCCGTAGCTATTATTGACATCAATCATGGGCATTGATAATACAAAAAGCGTGGGAATTAAACTGAAAATCAATGTGAATCACAAACAAATCAGATCAAAGCACATAGATTTGGGTCTTTAGCAAAACTTTGAGCTAAACAAAAAGATTAAGTACTTAAAATCGGCTAAGTGCAAAAACAAGTCAAAGCAAATTCTTGGCTTAGCTAGCAACATGATCAAATCATTTCCCTATGGCCCTATTCTACACTAAATGGCGGTTCTATAATTATCTAATCAAGTGTTACAAACTTGAAGCAATAAAAGCATTTTAAAATAGATCAATAGGGAATAAAACGAAGTTAAAAGGGAACTTAGCGTTTGAGAATTCAACTCGAAGCTCGAAGGAAGGAGGCGGATTAACAAGAAATCTAAAAGAAAGAGAGAGCTCCGTCTTTGGTTTTCTTTAATTAGGATTTGTCTGCCATTAATTTTTCTTGAAGATGAAAGTAAAATAATGAGGAAATAACCACTCAAAGGACTGCATTCTATAAAGGTGCATTGGGAAACTCAAACGCCACGAGAGAGAAAGGTGTCGCATCGGTCAAGGGCTGAGTCAAATCCACCAGGCCCAACAATGTTGCACCGATCGGCCAAGCTAAAGAGAGCCCGTTACGTTGGACCGACCAGTCGCCTGCCAAGCAATCAAAATTTGCCAACCGGTCATGTAATTGACCACTGCAAATATATACATAAGCTAACCAAAACGCGATGTTCATGCGAATGATCTATCAATTGTGTGATATAAGAGTTCATTTTGAAGCTCACAATTTTCCCAAGCAGAAAATTGTGAACTCCGAGGGGTAGATGTTTACTCCATAAATATCATACACACATTGATAGATCAAGCATGTGGAAAGAGGTCCAACTTGAATGCCGTTAACGAAAGCATACCGATCAGCCTGAATCCAGATATACCGATCGATCTAACCTCAAGCATACCGGCCAGTCGGACGCAACCCCATAACAGAACAGTTCCGGGTGAAAAGAAAGAGGAACACACCCACCAGTCGGTCAGTGGCAAAGTGCACCGACCGGTCGCCTCTGGAACAAGGCGCTGAATTCAGTCATTTCCATATCGGTCGGTCTGGAGGGCGGACGACCGACCAGTCATAATACACAGCCCACACCAGGTCGCCCGCGCAAGGATGAAAAGGAACCGTACCAACCGGCCGGTCCTGTTCCAGGCCGATCGGTCCTCCAGGCAGCTATTGACAGGTTGGCTTCTGGACAGTTGTGGCTAGGCTGGCCAGTGGTAATTCCGTAAATAAAATCCGACCAACCGGTGGCTCTGAAAGCTATATCCCTCCATTTCTCCACTCCTATAAATAGAGGTCCAACCCCACTTTAAGGGGGGAGGATTTTTGAGACCCCAAAGGGCCGCTAAATCCAATTTTCAACACTTACTTAGTGATTTCATCATCTATAACCTTCTCAAAGTGTAGATCCAACACAAAATCCATCATGAATATGCGAAAATTCAGCAAAGTCTACACGAAAACCTTGATCCAATCTACCATTTTCCATATTTGAAGATTCTCGTTGATTTTTCTTTAATCAAGCTCTAAGAGAGTGTAATGAAGAATGTAATGGGAGAATTTGCTTGTTTTGAAATTCTAAGTGCAATAATGGAATGGATATTCAAAGTGGATGTAGATCGCGTGTGATCGAACCACTATAAAACGTTGTGTCTTCTTTACTTCCATTTTTCTTTGGAGTGTCTCCACATCTCTTATTCTCAAGTACGTTGTGAAGTACTCTTAGTAATCTTGGTGTTGATCCCAATTTTGAGATCAACATGATGTAAATTGATTCTAGAGTTGCTTTAATCTCTGGTGCCTTGCTCCATCAATCGATTGTTCTCTGATTTGAGAAATATGGCGGTCGAAAAACTGTGAGTAAATCTGAATTCGATTTTGTCTGTTCTTTGAATTTTTGCTTTTGTTTTCGATCACTTCTATCCGATGATGTATGTAGTGTTTAAATAGGGATTTTAGAAGACCCTAGAAACCCTTTGATTTCATGATAATGGCTTGGATCTGATTGTCCCTGATTTGTGCGGTTTCCTCTTTTTGATTTAATCACCTCGGCATCGAAATGAATTTGAATTTTTTGCCTTTATAAATACATGAATTAATCCCTTGAATGTTTGAGCAATTCTAGAAATAACTTTGAAACCGTTAAAATGATTTCTTGCCAAAAGATGAATTGTGATTCCTGTAATTAATCTGTGAATTTCTGAAATACAGACTTGCCCAAAATATTTGCGGTTTCTGGAAACTGACTGAGAAGTACTTGCCATGTTTGTTGCCAAAAACTGATGTGCATTTCAGGAAAAGAAATCGAAGTGAATTATGCTCAATAATGAATGCTAAAAAACTGTTTTCCCATGTTTAAAACAGTGTCCCCTCTTGCGTGATTTAAGCTCAAACTAAATTTCAGCTTTCTAGAAACAAATTAATCTTGTATACAATGTCACCACCAAATTGATAACTTGCCATGAATTTGTTATCCAACAAAGCTGTGATTTTCTGAAATCCAAATTAAACTTTTCCTAGAAAGATTTCTCATTGAATTTTTTTTGCCAAAAAAGTTGAACATTCTGAGAAACAAATCTTATCTGTTTAATGCTTGCACCAAATTTATACCATGATATAATTGCTGCATGATATATGATGTAATATTTTTGTGGATTCATGCAAGTGCACCATTCTCCATTCATGTGACAGTTAACATGTCTTGCATAAAGACATTTTTATTCCTGCATGAAAATTCCGTGTTACTCCAAGAACTTTACACTGTTGTTGTGTGCACTATCGCTCTGTAGCTGCTTAGAACTTGAGTCATGTTGCATATTGCTCGGCCATTCGTATATATGTTGTCTTCTTCCTGTATACAGAATGCTCTATAATTTGACCATATGTTGTACATGCCTTTGTTTGTTGATGCCGCATGTGATGACATGTTGAACCATTGTTGTATTAGTTCCTGTATTGTGCACCACCAGTTTGCACTTGACCTTCTTGTTTTGCTGCTATGTTGAATGCATTAGCACACCATGATGTACACTGTTTACAAAGATTGATTTGCCATGTTTATCACATGATCTGGAGCTGATCCCCCATGTTTGTCGCACATTTTGATTTGATTTGTCTTGACAAAGGAAACTTGCTGATTTGCCATGAACTTCATTTGTATTTGACTGACTGCTATGTTGTTTGCTGAGCTGATTTTCTTGACCATTGTGATAGTACACATTTCACATGAATGTTGGCTTGTCCACTCATGTATTTTAGCTGCCATGCTAGAAATTGCCCTATTGTACTTGAATGTTACCACGTGTGCATGTTTGCACACTTCAACTTGTATTATGCTCGACTTTGCTCGGCATGAATTGCATTGATATTTGAGTGTTGCACTGAGTCGAGATGGTCCATGTTGCTACTCCTCAGTTGCTCACTACTACATTCTGATTGGTGAGGCAGTGCACACGTGTATATCTATACACGTGTGTATATGCAGCCATCAGACAAGATTTCCTGTCCATGTACTATACATATACAAACTGACTAGACACAGATGAATCAGATCAAGTCATGAAAAATGATGAGAAACACGCCAGAAATATAAGGTAAATAAAATTTTAAAAATAAAATATATATTCGCATGTATTCAGTTTCATTTCTATTGCAGTGTACTGTGTGTTTCACGTGACAGGTAAGCAGATGATAACTGGACTGACAGTGAAGATGCTGTGAAAACAGAAGATAGAAGACAATACCAGTGTCAGTGTATGAGTTAATGAGAGTGTTCGTATATGTGAGTGTAAGTGTTGTAGAGAATATGAAAATGAATATAAATTGAAATGTATATCAGTGACGTATTCAAACAGTGGAGTTAAATTTCTGTTCAAATAAAATACTGTGTGAATATTTAAATTTCTGTACAGTTGTATTTTTTTAAATAGAAATAGTATATTCATGTTTTGTGTAGTATACCAGTACAGTTACAAAACACATTTAATAATAAAATATATTTGGTTGTTATCATCAAACAAAAATCATATAATTATGTATACAACACCGTTATATACAACAATCTCCCCCTTTTGATGATGACAAACAAATATTAAGATTTTGAATCCAATAAATGTGTTTGACAGGGAAGATTGAACTCCCCTTTTTGTTAGCTCCCCCTACAACAGAAAACTCCCGCTATAACTGTGTGTGAGTGAAACTAATGTATAATGAATTTTCAAAATTAAGAATATTTATAAAATATTCGCTCATAAATCAAAATCTCAACCCATTCTCCCCCTTTTGTTATCATCAAAAAGATATAAAATTTAAAATATAGATGAAAAAAATGACTAAAGATATTATTTCAGCTTAAGAGGAAGAACGGTCATCATAAACCTCAATCAGTCAAACAAAAATCATAATATTCTGAGAACTAGTGGCATATTTCACATTTTAGAGAATGGCGGATTTACGATGAAATTTATATGAATGGAGAGAGTTTTAAAACAAATAATTCTAATTATTTTCCTATAAGATTTTCAAAAAATAAAGCACAAAAACAGTGATGGACTTGGACCATAATTATAAATTCAATTTAAGTGACGAAATGAAATAATCTCAAATCCCAATAGCTATCAAGCAACAAATCATAATACTTCATAAAATATTAACACGTTTCACAAATTAGAAAGATGGATTGATAGGCTGGTTTTTAAACACCAAGGAGAATTTCATATAAAAGTTTATTTAGCATTTTATTTCTTTTTCTTTTTATTTAAGAGCACACTGACCACGCATAACTGGAACTTGGATTTTTAAATGAGGTCAGTCGCAGCTTAAATTATAAGTTATCTCTTAACCATGCATGATCAGAGCTTGGATTTTTAAATGAGGTTAGAGACACGCTTATATATTAATTATATATTTATCATTTCAGCATTTAAAAAAAACTCCTTGGTATATAAAACCAATATATGGATGATAGAAAATGGGGTAGGTACAGAAATGGACTGTGAAATAAATTTCTAAATTAATTATATTATGAAATATACTCGACTGTACCGAGATCATTGAAAATTTTCAATTATCACTAATTCTGAATAATAACATAGTCCCATTTCTATCACAAATAATTCCACTGTTTATTCAAAAAGATTTAAAAAAAATATTAACTCTCCGTATTAATATAAAATCATAATGGATGGCAGAAGGATGATAGATAATGAAGATGGTCGTGAAATAATTGTCAATTCAAAGATATTATAATAAATATTCAACCATCATGAAAATCCAAATAAAATCTCCTCTTGTTGTGAAGTATACTAAAGTCACAGTTCATCACAATTTCAAAATCTGATAATATTTTAATGAATTATAAATACAGTTCGATTTGGTTATTGATTTTAATTTCTGAATGAATAATCAATAAATAATTTTAAAATTGAAAATCAATTACAAGAGGGATATGAAGATCTATATAGAACATGAGAGATTAAAAAAAATATAGCAAAAAAAAAACAAATTCAACACTTCTAAACTGATACCACTTGATGTCTCTATTAATGAGGATTGTAACAAGACACTGGAGACAAACAAGGATATCACAGACAAAAGAATTTTTTAATCACAAGGCCCAAGCGGACAAGATTAACAAATCAAGCAAATTAATTCCATCTATCAGAACAGCAACCAATTTTATTCAATAAATAAGCAGTCAGCAAAAACATTTTCAAAGGGATTCCGTTTTATCAGAGCAGCACAAACAAATTTAAGGCAGACTTATCAAGAAAAAATTTCACAGATATTTCAGATGGTCACAAAAATGATTCATGATCCAAGATTTAAAAATATAATTTATTTTAAATCATTTAAAGGGATATGAAAAGATTGAGATTCAATGAATCAGTCACACCAGATTATAAATTTTAAATTCAGGATGTGTGTGAGATTCAAGAAATCAATAATTTCAAATGATTTTAAACAAACAGATATTCAAACCAAATAACCATGAAATAACACTGAGTTTCAAGATTGAATTTTCAAAGAATTTTTCCAGATTATTTCTGACAAGTCCAAAGAATTTTTCAGAATATTTACATCAAGTTTGAGTAATAATTCATGATCCAAAAAAAAGTGGTTTATTCAAAATCACTTGAACAAATGTAAATCTTGAGATACAATGAATCAATCACATAGGAGTAATAATTTTAGATCTGAGAGGTGTGTGAGATTCAAAATATCAGAAATTTTCAAGTGATCTCAAAAAAAACAACCATAATGATCATGAATAAAGCTGAATTTCAGGATGTATCACTGATTCAAGATAAATCAAAATATCCAAGCCAATCTGAAAAATAATGAAATTATCACAACTGATAAATATTGGTGTGCTGTAATGAGTATATTATCTCAAGCCTTTCTAAAATGAATTAGAAGAAACCTAAAACAGCAGAGGTGTGTGGAATTTCATTAAATATTCAGATCTTCAAAAAAAAATAGAATTCAAAATTAATAGTGTTCAAGATATGACATGAATACATCAACACTGTTAGGAATTCAGAAATCAGAAGTAAACTTCAAATCAATTGCAGATATTTATAAGTTTAGATTCAAGATCTGGAAATGATTAAAACATTAGAGTTTTATTCGAATGAAGCAAATTTCCAGAAAAATATGAATTCTGCAATTGGAAGTTAATGAACCCCGAAATGAAACAAAAAATATGGCAGTGACAAATTAAAAAAATAGATGGGGTAGAAGAAAGAATAAACAAAGAAAACAAAATATTTACAAAGATGAGTTCAGAGACTATACCTTAAATCCATGTAAACCAGAATCTCCGACTCAGCAAGCCTGGCTAAGGAACTGCGAATAATCTGAAGATATGAAGCAGTTTGAATTCAGTTTCTCTTTAGCAAACAGTTCCTCAGCCTCCTTCGGTACCTAGCAGTTTGTAGAATCGAGTGGTCTAATGAAGGTTGTAAAACCACTCACAGTTTTGTTCAAGTATTTTGGTACCCAAATCTGTTTGTATAACAATCCATTAGAATCAACTAGAGTGCCCTTTGGAACCCAAATTCGTTTTGTTTTTCCAAAAATCATTTTATTTCTTTTTGGGGTCCACAATTGTTCAACTGGATTGTTATCAAACCAATTCTTATCTCATTTGTGATTTAAAAACCTTTTGGAATTTTCAAAATTCAAAATTTCAGAATGACTCTTCTTGATGCAGTTTGAAGGATTTTTAAAATCACAAGAGTTCAAATTTCTAAAAGAATTTCTTTTCCCAAAACCAAAACCATTTTTGTTTTCCGAAGAAAATTGGTTTTTCAATAACATATTCAAAGATTTTTACCGTTAGAAAAATTAGCCAATGTTGTTTTAAGTTGTTGAATTTTAAATTCAAGATCGCCATTTTCTTTCATTAGATCTGAATAATGGTTTTCGGTGATCTTACTCTTTTCGAAATCAGTTTTCAAAACCAAATTTTCATCGTTAAGCAATTTAATTTTGGTTTGGGATTCAGCAATTTCAAATTCAAAATGTTTTAGACTTTCAGATTCAAATTTCTTGAGTTTTTCAATCTCAATTTGTAGCTCATTCAGAATAGACTCAGTTTTCAACAAGCTTTGTTTTTCAGCAAAAATATATTTGGAATTTTCAAACTCCTTTTGCAAACAATTGTTTGTGCTTTCAAGATCTATCTTGTTCTCTTTTAAAATTTGAATTTCATTCTCAAGTTTTTGAATGTTTTTATTTTGGCGAACAAGATCATTTTTCAAATTTAAACAATTTTTGCAATTAGAATTTGAAAACTTCTTGACATTTTTAAGCTATGATTCCAAAAGATTATTTTTGCAAATCAACTCAAGTTTTTCGGATTTCAGAATTTTATTTCTAGACTTTAGGTTCTCAACAGATTCGGTTAAATCATTTAAGCGAGAAATTAAATCTTTACAAGAAAGATCTCCTGTTGATTCTCCATCTGGATTTCCATCTGTACAACCTGTTAAGCACAGATCTGAAACTGAGTTGACCTTCGGGGTTTTGAGCTGTTGTCTTCTTTTCCATATAACGTGTTGAGAGTTGTCCAGATTTCCTGCGCAGTCAAACAATGGGAGATAAGGCTATATTAGACATCATCAATATAAGAATATAAAGTATGAATGGCACGAGAATTAAACCCAATATCATTTCTACTAACCATATCAAACCCATTAATAACAGTATCCCAACATTTAATATCAACAGATTTTAAATATAACTCCATTTCTAATTTCCAATTTAAAAAATTTGTACCATTAAAAATAGATGGAATATGACTGGACTGACTCTTAAAGGACTGACAACTGGGATGACCCATTACTCTAGAGTTAATGAAATAACCTGCTCTTATACCACTTGTTGGATCTAGATTAATCCTAGAGGGGGGGTGAATAGGGTTTATTGAAAATTAAACGAGATATTAAAAATATCAGATCATAGAATGCAGCGGAAATAGAAATGCAGAAAGTAAATGACACAAGATATACCTAGCTTCGGCAAAGTCCTGCCTACTACTGCATTCCTAAGGTTTCTACTAGGAGTTAATAACAGATCCCGCTTACAGTCCCATGTAAACTCACAGCGCCTGCTCCTGTCCTAACCCTACGCTCAAAACTCCAGACTGATCTAATCCCCTAGATCAGATTTTCCCTAGTTTTACAGACTCTAGTAAACTGCCAGTTAACACCTAACTGGATTCCCTAGTTTTTTACAGAGACTAGAAAAACATGTTGAATCGGTTTACAAATGGAATACAAAAACAAAACAATAAACAACAAATTTAAAAACCCTTATCCCTTTGAACAAGTAAATAGGCCGACCACTCTTCAAATTTGGTTCCACCCTTATTTCCTTTTATTCGATTACTTCCCTCTTTGCTTTGAAACGACGGCTGGTATCTAAAATTAGGGTTCTTCCTAAATTCCCTAAATCAGATCGATGGCTTGATGAAATGATGTAAATTGATTCTAGAGTTACTTTAATCTCTGGCGCCTTGCTCTTTCAATCGATTGTTCTCTGATTTGAGGAATATGGCGATTGAAAAACTATGAGTAAATCTGAATTCAATTTTGTCTATTCTTTGATTTTTTTTCTTTTGTTTTCGATCACTTCTAGCCGATGATGTATGTGGTGTTTAAATAGGTATTTTAGACAACCCTAGAAACCCTTTGATTTCATGATAATGGCTTGGATCTGATTGTCCCTGATTTGTGTGGTTTCCTCTTTTTGATTTAATCACCTCGGCATTGAAATGAATTTGAATTTGTTGCCTTTATAAATACATGAATTAATCCCTTGAATGTTTCAGCAATTCTGGAAATGATTTTGAAACCGTTAAAATGATTTCTTGCCAAAAGATGAATTGTGATTCCTGCAATTAATCTGTGAATTTCTGAAATACAGACTTACCCAAAATATTTGTGGTTTCTGGAAACTGATTAAGAAGTACTTGCCATGTTTGTTGCCAAAAATGATGTGCATTTCTGGAAAAGAAATCAAAATGAATTATGCTCAATAATGACTGCTAAAAAATTGTTTTCCCATGTTTAAAACAGTGTCTTCTCTTGCATGATTTAAGCTCAAACTAAATTTCAGCTTTCTAGAAACAAATTAATCTTGTATTCAAGTTTTCACCACCAAATTGATAACTTTCCATGAATTTGTTATCCAATAAAGATGTGATTTTCTGAAATCCAAATTAAGCTTTTTCTAGAAAGATTTCTCATTTAATTATTTTTTGCCAAAAAAGTTGAACATTCTGAGAAACAAATCTTATCTATTTAATGCTTGCACCTAATTTATACCATGATATAATTGCTGCATGATATATGCTGGAATATTTTTGTGGATTCATGCAAATGCACCATTCTCCATTCGTGTGACAGTTAACATGTCTTGCATGAAAACATTTTTATTCCTGCATGAAAATTCCTTGTTACTCCAAGAACTTTACACTGTTGTTGTGTGCACTACCACTTTGTAGTTGCTTAGAACTTGAGTCATGCTGCATATTGCTCGGCCATTCGTATATATGTTGTCTTCTTCCTGTATATAGAATGCTCTATAATTTGACCATTTGTTGTACATGCCTTTGTCCAAAAACTTGTTGATGCTGCATGTGATGACATGTTGAACCATTGTTGTATTAGTTCCTGTATTGTGCACCACCAGTTTGCACTTGACCTTCTTGTTTTGTTGCTATGTTGAATGCATTCGCACACCATGATGTACACTGTTTACAAAGATTGATCTGCCATGTTTATCACATGATCTGGAGCTGATCCCCCATGTTTGTCACAAATTTTGATATAATTTGTCTTGACAAAGGAAACTTGCTGATTTGCCATGAACTTCATTTGTATTTGAGTGACTGCCATGTTGTTTACTGAGCTGATTTTCTTGACCATTGTGACAGTACACATTTCACATTAATGTAGGCTTGTCCACTCTTGTATTTGGGCTGCCATGCTAGAAATTGCCCCATTGTACTTGAATGTTGCCACTTGTGTATGTTCGCACACTTCAACTTGTATTATGTTCGACTTTGCTCGACATGAATTGCATTGATATTTGAGTGTTGCACTGAGTCGAGTTGGTCCATGTTGCTACTCCTCAGTTGCTCACTACTACATTCTGATTGGCGAGGCAGTGCACACGTGTATATCTATACACGTGTGTATATGCAGCCATCAGACAAGATTTCCTGTCCATGTACTGTACATATACAAGCTGACTAGACCTAGATGAATCGGATCAAGTCATGAAAAATGATGAGAAACACACCAGAAATCTGAGGCAAATAAAATTTTAAAAATAAAATTTATATTCGCATGTATTCAGTTTCATTTCTATTGCAGTGTACTGTGTGCGTGTTTCATGTGACAGGTAAGCAGATAATGACTGGACTGACAGTGAAGATGCTGTGAAGGCAGAAGATAATAACAGTGTCAGTGTATGAGTTGATGAGAGTGTTTGTATATGTGAGTGTAAGTGTTGTAGAGAATATGAAAATGAATATAAATTGAAATGTATATCAGTGATGTATTCAAATAGTGGAGTTAAAAATAGTTGTACTGTTTGAAAGATTGAAATAAAATATTCTATTCAAATAAAATACTATGTGAATATTTAAATTTCTATACAGTTGTATTTTATTTAAACAGGAATATTATATTCATGTTTTGTGTAGTATACCAGTACAGTTACAAACATAATTAATAATAAAATATATTTGGTTGTTATCATCAAACAAAAATCATATAATTGTGTATACAACACCATTATATACAATAATCAGGCATGTGTAGCAGCATAGGGTGACAGTGTATTGGAGAACGAGGAGCTCGTCCTAGCAGCAAATTGGATGAAGGCTAACAGTGTATGTAGTATAGGGTAGGATCTTGCGTAGATTTAAATCAATAGGTGGCTGCTCTGTTTTCCTTTCATACCTGTGTTGAATTGCATCATAGGTGGCTGAGGAGAAAAGAACAGGCATACTGGTTTGCATGTGCTTTGTTTTTAATTTGGTGAAGGCTTGCTTACTTCTGCTAAAAGAAATGTTAGGGCAGAATAGGCTTACTTTTAGATTGAGGTTGTATGTGTGTAGTGATCGACGCTAGAAAAGCATGATATTTGTAATAAATTCTGCAAGCGAACAGATGTGTAGTATGCAGGTCAAACACAGGGACGTAGAATAAAATCAAATTTTTTATCTAATCTCTTGGGCGAGTTAGACGAAGTTTAGAGATTTGGTTGAAATAAAAACAAATTGAAATTACAAAATTAGGATTATCGTTGAATCTAATCAAATGGTTAATTACTAATGAAAATAAAATCGCAAAGACAACTTAAGCTCTATCAAATCTAATTGAATAGATGGCACAAATTGCTTGGAAAATAAAATGCAAAGAACAAATAAAATGCAGAAATTTAAATTGCAGAAAAATAAGAACAACAAAAAGAAAAATTAGGATTGTCGTTGAAACTAATCAAACGACTAATCACTAATAAAAAAATGTAAAATACAATTGGTGTTCTACCAAAACTAATTGTGAAGACAACACTAATTGCTAAGAAAAAGAAAAATGCTAGAAAATAAAAGAAGAAGAAGAACTTTTATTAATGGAGGTTAAGATAGAAAAATAGGATGGTGGCTACAATGATATTACAAGGGTATTTATAGGAGATAACCAAACCCTAACCCTAATTACAAATGGGCCTAGCTATTTCAAGTAAGTTTTTGGTCTTTTCTCCTTTGGAACAAGTTCTAGGCCTTTTCTCCATTTCTCATGCAAGCCTCCTTTAATTTGAGATGTGCATGGCCTTTTTATCAATCATTTTCTTGTCCAACAGCAACTAGATGTGAGATCTTCATCTACAATTCTCCAAAATGTAAATATATAGCAATTTGATCTCTATTTCTCTACTTTTCTTGTTGCATGCGGGCTGGGTTGGAATATCTGTAAAAGTGACAAAACAATACCCAAGTAATATTTATTTATGTACAAATGATAAGATATAAGAGCATAAAATAAACACATTTCTATATCAATCAAATACCACCACGCTTATCTTTCACTCGTTCTTGAGTAAAACAAAAATTAAAAACTAACTAGATAGGTCACACTTTCGTAGGAAACACGATTGCATTGAGCGTATGCAACAAGCCGTTAAACCTCTAGGTGTCCCTTATAGGACGAGGGGTGTCTCGTGAGGGTTTTTAGCGGATACTACCCACAAAATCCAAATGCAGTATGATATGATTCTAATGTAACTACATGAATGCAGAGGACTTATGCAATTGAAAACAAAAAATGAAAACACAACTTGTTTCAGGAAAGTGGTACAACAAATTAAATTAACAATTTCTAGTTAGTTGATTTTATTTTAGATATCTCAACTTGTCACAAATTTTCAATATAAATCAAGTTTTCAAATGTTAAATTCCAGTTTGGCCAGTTAGTTCGGTCGATAACATAGTGCAGCCATGAAATAGATTCTTAGTTTGCTTGGCACAGTTTGTAAAGTGGTATTATTATTTCCTCGTGTATGGCAAGTCAAATCAATAAGGTCAAGAAGGGTTTGGGCATCATCGCTCATTCTTTATCTCTATAAAAGTTAAAATTTATGATTAATTATATACACCTAACTTAAAAGACCAAGGTATACCAACCATACACTGGCTTGCGGACTGACGGAGAGTTGGGACAGAGCTTGGCGGATTGTGCAGACCGACATTGACTTTGTCAACAACATGTCGGTAATCCTTAGGTGTCCAATCTCATAAAATGAGACCAATATATTCCAATGCTAACTTTGTCAACAACATGTCGGATAGAGCTTGGCGAGTTTGCACACCAACGCTAGATATACAAGCAATGTTGGATACCCTTGGATTACTATTATTATTATTGAAATTATAAGCACAAAAGAGAGTTACGCGAATTCAACTTAACACAACTTAGTTTTAAAGATTCGAAAAGCCAATATAAGTATTTTAAGTCCTCCACTTATTTAAACAAAGACTACAATATAGAATAGATTTCATGGCCATCACCTAAGAATTTCCCTATGTACTGGTTACACTATTATCCCTCAAAATTCAACTTTTCATTATATTTCATATTCGATCTTAGTTGAGAGAAAAAAATACTATCAACTGATTAACAATCGTTAACTTATTATGTTGTATCAAACTAAAATGTGTCGTATTTTCAATGAAAAATAATAATATATGGTATGTTACTATGATCTAAAATGCATGATGGTCCTATATGAAAATAAAATAAAATAAAAGGATGTAATGCAGCCTCCCTCCCCCCCCCACCCCCCCACCCCCCCACACACACACACACACTTGGAGAAAACAGTGTCCACACTGTTACACGTTTCCTAAATTTGAACGATAAAACCTAGAGATGGATTAAATGCAAAATGATTTGTAAAATGAAATGCAGTCTAACCATATGTAAGAATGGATCATATGTACAATGATATATATGTTTTCGATGCATGCGATGCAAAGAGTGCTACCAACTTTTTCCCCTACACTTGGTTCTAGCCCAGTGAATCCCATTCCCACTATGTCTAGGCATGTTTTCTAATAAATAAATGTTTTTGAAAACCATCTCATATTTATACCTAGATTTATAGTCCAGTAGATAAATATCCAAGGTCGTCCTAACATGAAGTTTTTCAATCATGCTAACATTCCAAAAATAATTCATGTGCTCAACAAATTTATTAGTGTAACTGTCCAAAAAAAATTGATCATATATAAACTCAGCTGCAGTCGTGAATTTTAAATTCTGAGTGTTGTTCAAGATTATGCGATCACATTTCTCAATTGATAACTTATTTTTGACACTGACAATTTCATGTTCCCTGGAAGTTTCTTCAAAGTTACAATTTTCAAACTTGGATTCATGGCTTGGTTCAATTTCATCCTCATTTGGTAACTCATCCTCATACAATCCAAAAAATTCATGTTCATTAAAATCCTTTTCCAATTTTGAGTTTTTGGAAAATTCAACATTTTCATTCTGTTCAATTTCAAAAATTTCAAGTTTCTCACAGCCTGAAAGAGGAAGATCAAAATCTGAGCTTAAATCTGTTTCTTGAAAAGAGTTGAAGTCTAAATCGTTTACTGAATTGTGAACAACTTCATTTAGATCGTTATTCTCAATTTCCAAAGTTGTTAATTGAAAATTTTCACTGTCAGTAAAGAATGGATTATTTTCTGATTCAATGCTCATTTGATTTTGTTTCTAGCGTTGTTCTGCAAAAGATGTCATTAAACAAAGAAGTTCATCCATCTTTCTATCTTTTTCATTAAGCTGTCTATCTTGCCTTTCTATCCTCTCTCTAAGAATGTTAAGATGATATTCTTCAAAATCGTTGATATGAGAGCTCTCGTTTTGGATTTCTTGATTCTCAAAATTAAAGTCCATATCAATTTCATGATCAATATTATTTCCAATGAGGTGGTTGTTTGAATTTTCAGAAAAATGACAATGATATTGGAAATCATTTTGATCATAGAAATTATGTTCGTAACCAAAACTGTTAAAGTTCGAGTGAAAATTGCAATTTTGGCTATTTTCAAGATGTTGATGTGGGCTATAATTTTGAAAATTTTGGTTTACAACTCCATATTAATGTGGATCAGAGCTTTATTGGGATTCAAAGCTATTTTGATGTGGATGTGGCCCATAATTGAAATTATTGAAATTTGAGTTGAAGTCGTCATTTCGATTATATATATGATTTTGAAAATGTTGGTCACTTGGAAAATTTTGGAAATTGTTGATATTGGATCCATGAAATTTTGGGAAATCTTGCCTCATGACTTGTAATTCATACTCATACTCTTCAAGAGGACGTCTACTCCGATTATTAACCCACGATTCTCTCAATGATTTTTTTGAATCAGACATTTAAATGAAATCAACAAAAGACATAAATTATTCTTATTCAAAACAATATAAAAGAACAAGTTGTGCTCTATTAACTAACTGACTCAATTGGAAGGGGGAAGAGGGTCTTATGCCCGTTCATGTATAGTATAAATACTAAGGGATACGACCAATGTTTTATGGGTAGTATGCAACCTCTTTTTCTAATAGTTCAATAAATTGAACTATTATATATCCGCGATCCAATTATACGAGACAATCAACTTCACAAGGCACCACTTTTCAATTATATTATTTTGCAATATCTATTTTTATTGTTGAAAACAATGAGAATGCAGATTTCAATTATGGAAATTTCAGCCAATCAGAACATTCAGGCTATAATAACTGCATAAATAAATAAAAAATTGTACAAGCAAGCCGCTGCCCCTACAGAAGATTTTTACAAGCAATTTCTATATTTTTCACGCAGCTGCAGAACCTGTAGAGTTTAGAAAATTTTACAGAGCAAGGTATGGTAGTTTGTCCAGTGCAATTGAGCAGCGTTAGTGATTCAAAATCCACTGCTTAGGAATTGCTTTTCCTCTGAATTCCTTGATTGATTTCTTGAACTCTATTCTTCCTTTGACTTTGAGTTGATTTTCTTTGTGATTTTTTTTAATTGTTTAGAAAAGAAAAGAATGAAAAGAAAACAATTGAAACGAAACTGAGAAATGAAAAGGGAAAAAAATCTGAAGATGGAGAAAAAAACTAACTCATCTAAAAAAAAAAAACCTAACAAAAAATAAAAGAAAAATTCAAATGCTAAAAAGAAAAACAACCTAGACTGACGGCCAACAAATCGAACAATCTTCCCAAGGACTCAAAAAAATTAAAATCAGACTTAACTTCTATACACCCAAGAACCCACAAGTAAACGCAGTCAATTAAAGGGGACCATCGGCCTAACTATAAACCACATGCCTTATTCACCACAATAAAAACACCCCATTTTTCTTGTTCTCCACGCACAATCCAAAAAATGAACTCGAGCCCCCAAAAATAAATCGCGCACAAAATCAATTCAGATTTTTCTTTTTCTTTTTTACTTAGTTTCCAAGTTCGAATTCGGTTCAATTGAAGGGAGTTTGGTTATCGGAAATTGGGAGATTCAGATCGAGTTCTAGTATTCGGTTAAATGGGATGGCAGGAACGAAGGCTCCGTGAATTGTTATTGGTGCGTTCGATTTGTTTTATGGTAATGAGTGATGGTGGTGCGGAATTGACAGAGGAGTTGAGGATGTGAATGAGGTTCGGGTATGGTGATATACGGTTCCGATGAAGTTTGGTCTGCAGACGAAAGCAATGGTGAGAGGCAGAGAATAGGAGGGTTCGAACTTATGACTGTTGATGTGTATAGTGGTTGGATCTAGTCGAAGGGGATTGCGTGAGTTGTTTGTTCACGCTGGTTGTGGCTTGAGATTGATGCCGACTGTATTCAAGATAGGAAGGGTCTGGTGGAGTTGAGATATGGTTCAAGAGGATTATGGTGAAGCCGATTTTTGCAAGGGGTTTCGGCTGATCAACATGGATGGGTTGTTTACTATGTACGGTGCAGTGAAGGCTTTTGGTCTGGTGAATGATGTTCGAACTGTTATGGATGTACTGAGGGCAATGGGTATTTTCCTTATGCGGTGCCTGATCAATTAGTTGATGGCAGTTCCGTACTATGAAGGTGAAGATGTCAGGACTGTGGTGCTTCAGTTGCTAGGAATTTGTTGGTGATGGGGTATGGTTGTTTAGGAAGGGTTGAAAGTGAAATATGGATGTGAATTGGGTAAGGGGTTATGAGATGGCTGGTGGAGATCTGGACGCTGAAAGAATTGTGGTGAGGAGAAGGGTTTAAATGTATGAATGTTTGTGGTATTTGTATTGTGTGAGGATGAAGTTTTGGACGTGGTGAAATGGTATAGGCTCAAGGTGCTTTGTTTGGTATGAATGTGAAGAAGGTCATGAGGGGATTATGAATATAGGGAATGAGGGTAGCGTGATGGAGGAACACAGTGTTTGTGCATGGGTGAGAAGAATGGAGGAAGGCAGAGCGAGATTTGTTTCCTTTTTTTTTGGTTAGGGAAAGAGATTTGTAAGGAAGGAATTGTAACAGGAGAAAATCAGGAAAACAAAATGGCAATAGGATTTTTTTTAAAGACTTGTAAATAGAAAGAAAAGTTATGTACTTAAAACAGGAAAGAAGGTAAAAGGAAAGAAATAGATGGGAGAAGAGGAAACAAATTAAAACAAATATTGGCAAGATATTTTTGTTTCCTTATTTGGAGGATTACGGTATCATTGAACAATACCAAATCTATCCAATAAAGATGTTTATATATATATATATATATATACAAGAAAAAAAAAGAAATAAATAAATAAAACCAACACGAATTAGAAACTAAATGAATATTAAAATTTAATCATTACCTCCCCGGCAATGGCAAAAACTTGATCGTCGCTTCCCTATGAACTAGAAAAACGTTATTTATGAAATAATACTGCAAGCGCACATATGTGTAGTATGCAGGTCGAACACAGGGAGGTAAATTAAAATCAAATTATTTATCTAATCTCTTGAGCGAGTTAGACGAAGTTTGGAGATTTGGTTGAAATAAAAACAAATTGAAATTGAAAAATTAGGATTATCGTTGAATCTAATCAAACCATTAATCACTAATGAAAATAAAATTGCAAAGACAACTTAAGCTCTACCAAATCTAATTGAATAGATGGCACAAATTGCTTGGAAAATAAAATGCAAAACATAAATAAAATGCAGAAATTAAAATTGCAGAAAAAGAAGAACAACAAAAAGTAAAATTATGATTGTCGTTGAAACTAATCAAACGACTAATCACTAATAAAAAAATGTAAAATTGTTCTACCAAAACTATTTGTGAAGACAACAACAATTGCTAAGAAAAAGAATAATGCTAGAAAATAAAAGAAGAAGAAGAACTTTTATTAATGGAGGTTAAGACAGAAAAATAAGATGGTGGCTACAATGATATTACAAGGGTATTTATAGGAGATAACCAAACCCTAACCCAAATTACAAATGGGCCTAGCTATTTCAAGTAAATTTTAGGCCTTTTCTCCTTTGGAACAAGTTCTAGGCCTTTTCCCCTTCCCTCTTGCAAGCCTCCTTTAATTTGAGATGTGCATGGCCTTTTTATCAATCATTTTCTTGTCTAACAGCAACTAGATGTGAGATCTTCATCCACAATTCTCCAAAATGTAAATATATAGCAATTTGATCCCTATTTCTCTATTTTTCTGGTTGCATGCGGCTGGGTTGGAAAATCTGTAAAAGTGACAAAACAATACCCAAGTAATATTTATTTATATACAAAAGATAAGATATAAGAGCATAAAATAAACACATTTCTATGTCAATCATGTAGGTAGGTTGCACTATACTTAAGGCTTAAGTATGAATATTTTATCTATTTATTACGGTTAGTTTAATTTTTTTACCATTATTTGATGTTGCACGTTAAATATACACACCGACACACATGTATTCCAAACGCAACGAAATTAGATACAATGTTATGACTTGACTTTTTGGATCCAATGAAATTATTTTCATTGAATTCTGACTCCGTTTGCACAACGACGTTATTTTAATTTCAATATATTCATCGGTTCACGTTTTGAATATCGCCCGCTCACAAAATAACTCTGATGGGCTCCAAACTGGAAATCTAACAATAACTAGCTATACGTATTCCAATAAAATTCATTTCATCGAAAGCGGAGGTCATTTGAAAAATAGCAATTCATAAAGCTTATATAATATTGATAAAAATATAAATAAATCCCAAGTTATAGTCATATCATAGCATGATTTTAGTTTAACTAATATTTGAATACATTAGTTAAGCGTGAGTGGGTTTAATCACTCACCTTTGATTTCGAACGTGTTTGAAATCCAAAATAAACCCCAAAATTTAACTATCTCAGAATTTGTCCAAACCAGTGCTACATCATCCGAAATTCCAATACGAAACAAACCATGAGTCATTCCGACTTCATAAGTAAAAGTTATACATGTTAAAGCATTTGAATTCAAATTATATAAAATAATTAAACAAATCCCCTCACCCAACCAAAAGCTTCCATGTCACCCTCTATTCTTTGTCTTCCCTAGCGTGCACATGTTACAGGCATACCCCAAAAACCCATGGTCGCGTTCTATTTCCACCCACCGTGTAACGACCCGCGTTCTACACATCGGAAGATCATAGAATATTTATTTCTTTTTCGTATGAAGTCGTATGGTCGTGTAACTTTGGGGAACGACTATTGGGAGCATTTCCCATGTTCATGATTTTTGTTGATTTTTAAGTGACTGTATTGCCCCTAGTTGATCTTTTTTCGGCCATAACTTTTGATTGGAAATGAGTTTTGACCTGAAACCACTTCCATTGGCTTCGGATGATGGTTTACAATTCCTTAGAGTGGTCACATTTGCCAAATGGACTCACCATTTGGGAGATATGGCTGAAACAAGGTTTAGAAGGTGAAAAACAGCTTAACCTGGCCTAATTAGGGTGATTAGCAAGAGGGCCCATATCCCATTTCGGGATTAGGGTTATGGGAAGGCTGAGAACAGTAGGGAAGCGAATTTTATTTCATTTTTCAGCCGTCTAAAACTATTCCTTAACCCTAGCCATGGCCTCTACCTTCTAAAATCATCCGAAATCGCTCTCTAATCAAGGATTAAGCTTAGCAACGCCAAATCAAGGAAGATCTTCACCAAATCAGTGTTAGAGCTGCTGTTAAACATCGGTATTCTCCCAAATCAGCGATGTTTCAGTTCTGAAAATTTTAATTGTGGCAAAGGTGAGTGATTTGCATTGTTTTTCACTAATTACGGCTAATTAGAGGTGATTAGTGATAATTAGCAAAATTATGGCTGAGAAAAATTTGGAAAAAATTTGTAAAATTCTTAAATATTATTTCAGGGCTCTGATAAAATTTTGGGTTAATTTGGACATGTTTTACTAATTGTATGGTTAAGTCATGGTTAAGGGGAAAATCATGCTTTTTGGGTATATTTGATCTAAAATATTTCATGTGGATGATGTTTTAATGTTTTTGATTGATTCTATATGTTGTTACCGCTGTTTGGAATGTTTTGTGATGTCATAAAAAGGTTAGAATGGTTGAAAACGCCGTCGTTCGGCGAAAATAGCTTGCTGGACAAAGTTGTAGATTTTCAGAACCGGTTAGGAGGAACACCTGATCCGATCCGGATAGGAGCAAGACACCCGATCCGATCCGGATAGGATAAAGACACCTGAATCGATCCGGATAGGAGGAAGACACCCGAACCGATCCGGATAGGAGAAGGAGACCCGAAACGAACCGAATAGGAGAACGAGACCCGAACCGAATCAGATAGGAGAAGGATACCGGAATCGAACCGGATAGGAGAAGGAGAGAAGGAGACCCGAACCGAACCGGATAGAAGGAGGAGACCCAAACCGAACCGGGTAGGAGGAAGAGACCCGACCCGAACCGAACCGGATAGGAGGAAGACCCGAACCGAACCGGATAGGAAGAGGAGACCCAAAACCGAACCGGATAGGAGGAGGAGACCCGAACCGATCCGGAGGAGACCAAAACCCGAGATGCAAAGGTAGTCCAAATGGGAAGTAGAACTCAGGATCCAAATAGGAACCAACGAGTTGACTTCATGATTGGACTTTGCTGCGGGACGTGTGCTAAGGGGTTATCGACGTCTATAGCTTTGACTCACCAAGGAGAGACGGATATTGGCTACGGATCAGTGCAGTGAAGTTGTCATGACTTCATGGGGCAGAGTGATCGTAGCAAGGCTATGAGCCAGTGCAGTGGAGCCATCATGACTCCATGGGGAAGAGTGGACATAGCAAAGGATTAGTGGCTATGGATCAGTGCAGTGGTGTAATTACGACTTCATGGGGCAGAGTGATCATTGCAAGGAATAGGGTGATCAAAGTGGTGGATATCGTATGCTTTACGCACTGAGTGAGAGATGTGAGGATGGTTGCTATGATTGATTGTTTGCCATCACTATGTCATGCACACCCCCACCCCCGTATTCCTCACACCATATGTTAGTGGCAACTTAGAGTATTGTGCGGTATGTTGTGCTAACTCTTTGGTTGCAGGTTCAGGTATGATTTAGTATACTTGTTATTATTCTTTTTTGCTGCTTATCGCTCATACCAGACTTTTGTATGACCCAGAGTTTTATGTCTCTTCTTATTACTCTGGGTGCTCTTAAATGGGCAGACTAGAGACAGGTTAGGTGGTATGCACGAGTTGTTGTACCGGAGACGAGCAGGAGGCTCCCACGTATGATATATATAGATATTCCCCCTGTGTCGCTACTGGTCACTACTTTGGGCGTTAGTAGTGTACCTTCCTTATTTTCTTTAGAGACAGTTTTCAAATGGTTTAATAATGATGATGTGGAACATAAGCTGTATTTGGATTTTCCGCTGCTATGATGTTTAGTTTTCAACTTATGCACTGTCTCGCCTATTTTATGTCAAAGTATGTTATTATTATATTTTATTCCATGCGTTGTGAGACATTCTACAGGTTCCTTGTTAGTTAAAATTCCTTTTTTTTTCTTTCTTTGGCGACCGTCCCGTACTAGTTGGATGTCAGCACAGCGCATTTCGAGGGAAATGTCAGCTGGTCCGGGGCGGGCCATCACATTTGGTATCAGAGCTCTAGGTTGCGTAGTTAACCTAGGGAAAGGCACCAAGGAGAGATAGTACGTATATGAGAGCGCGTATTTGTTATATTTTGGTTTTCAAAAGTTATATATATACTATTAGTATATCTAAGGATGGAGTCGCATTGCAATGGCACCACTAAAGAGATGGTTAATCGTTTCTATTTACAGATGGAATGATGAGCCGACATACGAGGGGTACTGGTAGAGGAGCTAATAATGGGAATGCTCCTGATATGAGGATGATGTTCACTGACTTCATAAGGGAGATGCTTAGAAATGTGCATGGAGCAGTTCCCAATGCTGCAAATGGTGGTGGTGCAGCGGTGCAGGCGCCTAGGGTGGATTTCGCCAAGCTATGCAAGGATTACACTAGTCTTGGTGGGAAGCCATTCCACGGAATGGAGTCGGCTACGGATGTTCAGGATTGGTTGGATAGCTGTGAGCGTATCTTCGAATACTTGGGTATCGAGGATGCAATGAAGAGAAAGCTTGCATCCCGTCAGCTGCAAGGACGGACGATGAATTGGTGGAATGCTATTAAGGCAGCTACTCCAGAGGATCAAGTTACGTGGGATCAGTTTAAGGCCCGATTCAGTGATAAGTTTATCCCAACTGCTCAGAAATCAGAATTGTTTAGGAAGTTCTTGGAGCTTAAACAAAATTGTAGAGCAGTCTCGGAGTATATTGCTGAGTTTGATACTTTATCGAAGTATGGATTATCCCTTATCGATAGTGCCGAGAAGAAGAACGAGAAGTTCATAGCTGGCTTAGATGGGTACTTAGGGGAAAGGCTTATAAACCATATCGATGAGATGTTTGAATCGATTGTGGGGAAAGCTTTGAGATCAGAAAGTATATACCCTAAATCAAAGACTGAGGTTGCATCTGCAGAAGACCCAAAGCCGCAAGCAAGCGGTGGAGGCAAGAATGGTTCTCAGAATAAGAGAAAGCAGAATCAGACCAAGGATGGCCAGAAAAAGAGTAAGAAAGATGTTGAGTGCTTCAGCCGTAGTAAGAAGGGCCACTATGCCAAAGAGTGTCGGGTCAAGCCAGCGGATAGGAAGTGCTTTAACTGCGACCAAGTGGGACATCATAAGGATAAGTGTTCGCAACCCCCTAAAGAGAAGCAGATTGTGAAAGCATATGATATCAATGTTGTTCCTTCTTCGTCGAATGCCCCAACTGCGGCGGAGAAAGGAAAGAATGTTGTTATTCAAGGTATGCTTCTGTTAATGATGTTCCAGTTAGAGTGTTATTTGATACCGGAGCTTCCAGTTCCTTCATATCTAGTGACCTAGTAGATAGGTTAGGATTGGAACCCGAGATTGTCGATAGACCTTTAGTAGTGACGAACCCGATTGGTGGTTCAAATAGCCTTAGCATGATTTGCCGTAATGTGGTCTTATCGAGTCATGGATGCATGTTTGTTTGTGATTGCTTTGTTTTGGGCTTTACTGGGTTTGGCATTATTTTGGGATTCGATTGGCTTCAAAGATACGGGGTGGTGGTAGACTGTGAGGGTTTTTGGTGAAAGTTAGAGCGGATGATAGGCGGAGGGTAGTGTTTGGTGGTCTACCTAGTGATGGGGTAGTGGCTAGTTTTCTAAATTCCCTCGACATCCCGCATGATGAGTTGTCAGATGTGCCCATGGCTGGCCAGTATCCGGACATCTTCGAGGAAGTGACCGGACTTCCACTACACCGAGAGATTGAGTTCCATATTGATTTGGTGAAAGTTGCCAGACCTACAGTGATGCCACTTCGTCGTATGGCACCAAGGGAGCAGCGAGAGCTCGGGGTGCAAGTGAGCGATCTTTTGAAGAAGGGGTTTATCAGAAGAAGTGTTTCTGAGTGGGGAGCACCAGTTGTGTTTGCTACCAAGGCTAATGGTTCCCTTCGATTGTGTGTGGACTACCGCGAGCTGAATAAGGTGACGAGGAAGAATAAGTATCTTCTACCACGGATAGATGATTTGTTTGATCATTTGAGTGGAGCGAGAGTGTTCTCTCGGTTGGATATTGTGATAGGTTTTCATCAGCTTAGAGTGGAAGCTGAGAGTATAGCTAAAACGGCATTTCGAACGCCGACTGGATTCTATGAGTGGTTGGTCATGCCATTCGGGTTGACCAATGCACCACCATATTTTGTGGATCTTATGAATAGGGTATTCAGGGATCAATTGAATAAGTTTGTTGTTGTGTTCACGGATGATATTTTGGTCTACTCAAGGGCAGAGGAAGAACACAAGGAACATTTGAGAGTAGTGATGGAGGTGTTGAGAAAACACCAATTGAAAGCAAAGTTTTCTAAGTGTCACTTCTGGAGGAGGGAAGTGAGATTCTTGGGCCATGTTGTTTCAGAGAATGGTATTGCCGTGGACCCTGCGAAGGTGGCTACGGTACAAGATTGGTCTACGTCCAAGAATGCAACAAACATAAGAAGTTTCTTGGGGTTAGCCGGATATTATCGTAAGTTTATCCAGAACTTCTCCAAGATAGCAGCACCGTTGACTCAGTTGACCAAGAAGAATCAAGCTTTCGTTTGGGACGAAAGGTGTGAAAATGCATTCAAGAGTCTAAAGGAAAAGTTGACGCGTGCACCAGTGTTAGTCATTCCTAAAGGGAATGAAGAGATGACAGTATACTCAGACACATGTGGTACTGGATTAGGTGTTGTATTGATGCAAGGAGGTAGGGTTATAGCTTATGCAAGTCCGCAACTGAAACCGCATGAGAAAAGATACACTACCAATGATTTGGAGTTGGCAACAATCGTGTTTGCACTAAAGATGTGGAGACATTATCTCTTGGGAGAAAGATTTGAGTTGTTTACCGATCATAAATCGTTAAAGTATCTCTTCTCGCAGAAGGATCTAAATCTCCGACAGCAAAGATGGTTAGAATTCTTGGCTTCCTACGATTTCGATATCGCATATACACCAGGAAAGGGCAATGCTATAAATGATGCATTGAGTAGAAGACATGCCATTTTAGGGGCTGTGTTCCTTGAGTGGAAGCAACTAGAGTATATCACAGGGTACGATTTCAGACCAAAGTGCGAATTGGATCCAACTATGTTAGCGAGTATGACGATCAGACCCACATTGATTGAGCGGATTGGTTCCAGTCAGAGGGATGACCCAAATCTACTGGAAATCATCTCCAAGTTAGAGATGGGTATCGATGAAGAGATGAACAAGTATGGGCTTGATCGAGATGGATGGCTTCGAAAGAATGGAAGGTTAGTTGTACCCAACGTGAATGGATTGAGAGATGAAGTGCTTAGAGAGTGTCATCACTCAAAGCTGACCATACATCCCGGTGGTAACAAAATGTAACGAGACATGAAACAGACCTACTACTGGGAAGGAATGAAAAGATACGTTGGGAAGTTTATATCCAAATGCATGAATTGCCAACGAGTTAAAGCTGAGCAAAAGAAGCCTAGTGGTTTGTTGCAACCATTAAAAATCCCCGAATGGAAATGGTAACAAGTCTCAATGGATTTTATTGATGGGTTACCAAGGACTAGATCGGCTCATGATAGCATTTGGGTGATTGTGGACCGATTGAACAAGAGTGCGAAGTTTATACCCGTCAAGTCGAATAGAACGACAGCTAAGTTGGCAGAACTGTATATGAAATGGGTAGTGAGATTTCATGGAGTACCTAAAAGCATTGTGAGTGACCGAGACCCGTTGTTTACTAGTGGGTTTTGGAAGAGCTTACAAGAGGCTCTAGGGTCAAAATTATATCTCAGCACCGCGTATCATCCTCAAACTGATGGTAAAATAGAGAGGGTGAATCGTATATTAGAAGACCTCTTGAGAGCTTGCATATTGGATTTTGGTGGATCATGGGATGACCATTTGCATCTAGTAGAGTTTGCATATAATAATAGTTATCAATCCAGTATTGGTATGGCTCCATTTGAAGCTTTGTATAGAAGACCATGCAACTCACCGTCCTGTTGGTTAGAAACTGGTGAGAAGTTTGTGCTTGGACCAGATGTGATAAGAGCAACGTCAGACAAGATCAAGATTGTTCAACAGCGAATGAAGGCTGCTCAAGATAGACAGAAGAGTTATGCTGATAAGAGAACAAGAGAATTGAAATTCTCCGTTGGTGACTTAGTATTTGTCAAGATCTCTCCATTAAAGAATGTGATTCGATTTGGAAGGAGAGGAAAGTTGGCACCAAGATTTGTTGGTCCATTCCCAGTTCTTGAGCAAGTTGGGAATTTGGCGTATAAAGTAGAATTACCAGACAAGATGGCGGGAGTTCACAACGTATTTCATGTTTCCCAGTTAAGGAAATTCATGCATGACCCCGATATGGCTATTTCACTGGATCAGTTGGATGATATCGAAGTAGAACCCAAGGCGGTTGGGAACCGCAAGCCGATTCGTATTATCGAGCACGATACGAAACAACTTCCAAGGAAAGCGGTGAAACTAGTAAAGATTCAGTGGGGCGAGGATGAAAATTACTGTACTTGGGAGACAGAGGAGAGTATTAGGAAGGCGTATCCGGAACTCTTTGCCTAGTAAGATTCTACTTGCAATTTAGTTTTCCACATGCTAGGATAGACTTGTTTGTTTGTTTTGTACGTTGATTGATGTAAATGATTGGTAGGCATGCGGGACCCTTTGTATGTTTTGGTTAAGGAATTTAGGGGACGAAATTTCCTAAGGGGGAGAATGTAACGACCCGCGTTCTACGCACTGGAAGATCGTAGAATTTTTATTTCTTTTTCGTATGAAGTCGTATGGTCGTGTAACTTTGGGGAACGATTATTGGGGTCATTTCCCATGTTCATGATTTTTGCCGATTTTTAAATGACCGTTTTGCCCAGGGGTGGGCGCGGTTCGGTTCAGTGCGGTTTGTAGCTCAAACCGCTTCTGCACCGCATCGAACGGTTGATCAAAAATGCTAACCATTATACTAACCGTTCAAACGGTTCGGTTTCGGTTCGGTTTCGATGTAGTACGGTTCGGTTTTGGTTCGGTCCGGTTTGAACCCGTATTAAATATGAAACAAGAAAATTACTTCCATAAACAATCAATTTACGATTGTATGACATTGTGTCACCAGAAGGTTAAAACATATAGTGTTATTTTTAATTAATATAACTACAACATATGTTGAAAATAGAATATATATCATTAAATTAAAAGTTAGATAGGAATTTGTTAATAATTTTAACGTAACATTGTCGGTGTAGCTATGCGCTTCGGTTCGGTTTAATATAGTTTGGTAAAAGTTCAAACCGAACCGGACGGTATCGTTGTGAGTCGGTTCGGTTTGGGTTGTTTGCTTTAGAGAGAGAATCTGGTGTAGTTTTTCGCGCCGTTTTTACGGTTCGATCTGGACGGTTACCGAATTGTGGTGCGATTTATGCCCACTCCTAGTTTTGCCCCTAGCAGATCTTGTTTCGGCCATAAATTTTGATTAGAAAGGAGTTTTGACCTAAAACCACTTCCATTGGCTTCGGATGATGGTTTACAATTCCGTAGAGTGGTCACATTAGCCAAACGGACTCACCATTTGGGAGATATGGCTAAAACAAGGTTTAGAAGGTGAAAAAAAGCTTAACCGGGCCTAATTAGGGTGATTAGCAAGAGGGCCCATAACTCATTTCCGGATTAGGGTTATGGGAAGGCTGAGAATAGTAGGGAAACGAATTTAATTTTATTTTTCAGCCGTCTAAAGCTATTCCTTAACCCTAGCCATGGCCTCTACCTTCTAAAATCATCCAAAATCGCTCTCTAATCAAGGATTAAGCTTAGCAACGCCAAATTAAGGAAGATCTTCACCAAATCAGTGTTATAGTCACTGTTAGACATCAGTATTCGCCCCAATCTGTGAAGTTTTAGATCTGAAAAATTTAATTGTGGCAAAGGTGAGTGATTTGCATTGTTTTTCACTAATTACGGCTAATTAGGGGTGATTAGTGATAATTAGCGGAATTATGGCTCAGAAAAATCTGGAAAAAATTTGTAAAATTCTTAAATATTATTTCAGGGCTCTGATAAAAATTTGAGTTAATTTGGACATGTTTTACTAATTATATGGTTAAGTCATGATTAAGGGGATTAAGGGGAAAATCATGCTTTTGGGTATATTTGATCTAAAATATTTCATGTGAATGACGTTTTAATGTTTTTGATTGATTCTATATGTTGTTACTGCTTTTTGGAATGTTTTGTGATGTCATAGAAAGGTTAGAATGGTTGAAAATGCCGTCGTTTGGCGAAAATAACTTGTTGGAAAAAGTTGCAGATTTTCAAAACCGGTTAGGAGGAACACCCGATCCGATCCTGATAGGAGCAAGACACCTGATCCGATCCGGATAGGAGAAAGACACCCATACCGATCCGGATATAAGGAAGACACCCGAACCGAACCGGATAGGATAAGGAGACCCGAACCGAACCGGATAGGAGAAGGAGACCCGAACCGAACCGGATAAGAGAAGGAGAGAAGGAGACCCGAACCGAACCGGATAGGAGAAGGAGAGAAGGAGGCCCGAACCGAACCGGATAGGAGGAGGAGACCCGAACCGAACCGGATAGGAGAAAGAGACCCGAACCGAACTGGATAGGAGGAGGAGACCCGAACCGAACCGGATAGGAGGAGGAGACCCGAACCAATCCGGAGGAGACCAAAACCCGAGATGTAAAGTTAGTCCAAATGGGAAGTAGGACTCAGGATCTAGATGGGAACCAATGAGTTGACTTCATGATTGGACTTTGCTGCGGGATGTGTGCTAAGGGGTTACCGACGTCTATAGCTTTGACTCACCACGGAAAGACTGATATTGGCTACGGATCAGTGTAGTGAAGTTGTCATGACTTCATGGGGTAGAGTGATCGTAGCAAGGCTATGAGCCAGTGCAGTGGAGCCATCATGACTCCATGGGGCAGAGTGGACATAGCAAAGGATTAGTGGCTATGGATCAGTGCAGTGGTGTCATTACGACTCCATGGGCAGAGTGATCATAGCAAGGAATAGGGTGATCAAAGTGGTGGATATCGTATGCTTTACGCACTGAGTGAGAGATGTGAGGATGGTTTCTATGATTGATTGTTTGTGTAACAACCCGGAAATGTGAGCCAGTTTAAAATTTTTATTTTTGCAATTTTAGTGAATTTTGAACATTTAAAATGAATTATTTTAAATAATATCGACGAGAAATTTATTTTGAATAGAATTCGAACGTATATATTTATACGCGTCGTCGTTAGAATATAAATAATTATATATAATTATAAAAGGAATTGAAATGGCGCGGTAGTTCGATAATTCGATTTCAAACTTCAAATGAATGTACCGGGTGCAAAATAAACCGGATTTTAGTGAAACCAAAAATAATAGGATCTATTTGAGAATATCTTTCCAACGAATCCGAAAAATTGAAATTTCATAGCGGGAATCAAAAGATATGTCCTGTTGAAAATTCTGAATAGTCGCTATGGAATTCAGGCCCTTAAAAATGGGAATATTGCAAACGACCTCGGATTTCGACAAAACCACTTTTGTTGGATCCGTGATGTCAAATTATTGCTAGATTCCAAATTTCATAATTTTTCGAATCAATATGTGAGCGTGGCGAAGGAAAACGCGTTTGACCAGTTTCAGTTGATTTTAATCAACTGGAAATTGGCCATTTTTCTAACGGTCTCAGATTCTGACGAAATTAGTTTTGTTATGACCGTATCGTCAATACGAAGCTAGAAAATATTTTTCTGGAATTTTTAGAGTTCGTATGTGACCCCGGTAAATTGAAATGCGCGTTCAAATTCAATATATAGAGTTATATTTTGATTTTGACGAAGACTGATCGAAACGATCGAATCAGCTTACGTTACATATCCCATTGTGTTCGGAATGGGGGTAATTAGCTATGGACGATAGGCGGTGGGCCTCATTTAGAGGTCGTATAAAAAAGTCAACTTTTTGAAATTAAATAATATAATTTATTTTTATAAAAACCCTTTTATACCCTCCCCCCTCTTTCATTTTGCAGATCGAATTAAAAAAAAAGAATCGGAGAGGGGCGACGCGGGTGGGGGAACCACCGCCGCCGCCACTTCATCGCGCCCCCCACCCCCCCAGGTGGTACGCCTCCTCCCCCCTTCTTCTTCTCCCTCCTCCACGCGAGACATCGAGACCCCCCTGTTCTGAAAACCGCCGCTGCTCCCTCCTCTTCTCCTTTTCCCTTCTGAAACTCGCGTCGCCCACCCCCTGCCGCCTGCTACGGCTGCCGCCGCCCCTTGAGACGCGAGCCATCAACCTCCGACCGACGACCAACACCCATCACCCCCGCCTCCAATCCAATTTAGGTCAGTTTTCTATTTTTGTTTTGTTTTTTTTAGTTTATAGAAGGACTGATTTTGAGCTAAGAAAACTATAATTTTAGTTTATAGAGAAAATATGATTTTTCATAGAAGAAAAATACGATTTTTAATTAGGTAAAAATATAATCTTTTTATATAGAATAGCATTGTAAAAATATAATCTTTTTATATAGAATAGCATTGTAAAAATATAATTTTTATATTATAGAAAGGCTAAAAATATTATCTTTATGTGGGAGAGAGGATAAAAATATAATCCTTTATATTGTAGAAGAATAAAAATATTATTTTTATATAATAGAGAAGTTAAAAATATAATTTTTATACTGGTGGCATATTAAAAAGGCGAAATCTTTATATTTGAAAAGGCGAAATCTTTATATTTGAAAAGGAGAAATCTTTATGTTTGAAAAGGCGAAATCTTTATGTTTGAAAAGGCGAAATCTTTATGTTTGAAAAGGCGAAATCTTTATGTTTGAAAAGACGAAATCTTTATATTTGAAAAGGCGAAATCTTTATATTTGAAAAGGCGAAATCTTTATATTTGAAAAGGCGAAGTCTTTATATAGAGAATAGCGTGATAAAAATAGAATTTTTATCTATATAGTAGCGATGTAAAAATAGAATTTTTATCTATATAGTAGCGATGTAAAAATATTATTTTTATCTATATAGTAGCGATGTAAAAATAGAATTTTTATCTATATAGTAGCGGTGTAAAATTAGAATTTTTATCTATATAGTAGCGATGTAAAAATAGAATTTTTATCTATATAGTAGCGATGTAA
The DNA here is from genome assembly GCA_030737875.1 of Allium sativum. NCBI lineage: Eukaryota > Viridiplantae > Streptophyta > Magnoliopsida > Asparagales > Amaryllidaceae > Allium > Allium sativum. Next base: position 707,900,042 of record CM060915.1, read on the forward strand.
AAATAGAATTTTTATCTATATAGTAGCGATGTAAAAATAGAATTTTTATCTATATAGTAGCGGTGTAAAAATAGAATTTTTATCTATATAGTAGCGATGTAAAAATAGAATTTTTATTTATATAGTAGCGGTGTAAAAATATGATTCTTATATACATAGCAACAATATAAAAATGTGATTTTTATATATGTAGTGGCTACGGGCAACGAAAGTGACAAAAGGCGAGAACGGCGATGATTCCCTACATAAGAAGAGTCGTGGAGATGGGATAGCTTTGGTGAGAACTTCTCACTCTAAATTTATTTTTCTAGTTATATATATATTCTAGGATGTAGACGGTTCTTAGCAGCACCCGACACCCGTCATCCACAGACCATGGATGGCTTGTATGCTTGTTTGATGTGTTGTGAAAATTGTTTGTGATGTTGATGTGAAATCGATAATAAATTGTAGATGGTTGAAATAAATAAATTATCGTTAAAAATATAATTTTTAACTGAATATGAATATAGTGAATGTGAGTAAATAAATATTTATAAACAAATCGGCCGATTTGTTTATATACACTGATTTGACTGATATTGATTGGGATGATAAATTTTACACATCGCCCAACTACACAAATAATATTCAGTGTTTGTTGATTTGAAACCCCACACGGATGTTGGGATGATATTTGGCGTACACTAATCCCAATTATTTAATTGTATGTCGATCGATCGGTCGACAGGCTGTGTAAGCGTTAATTATTTATATTTGATGCTTATGCAGTTGTGTGGTGCACTTTGGATGATGGTTGATTGTTTATCGTTGCTATTATATACATGTGTTGTATGGAATCCATATAATTAACGTTATATGGTAATTGATTGGGCCTCATTCCAATTGGGAAAATAATGAATATTATAAAAGGAAATTCATGTGTTGAATATAAAAATAGTCATGTGTTGACGATGTTCATGTGTTGAAACTATTCATGTGTTGAGTAAAATATTTTAATAATAAAATTTATATATTTATCATATTAAAAATTAGAATCTACTTCACGGTGGAGTCTAATTAAAAATCAAACGATAGATACCATAGTTTTATAAAATATTTTACATAACAAAAATAGTCGTGTGTTGACAGTACTCATGTGTTGAGATTAGTCGTGTGTTGAAAGAAATATAGATTCATGTGTTGAATAGAATATATATTCATTTGTTGAATAGAATAACGAATTTATTGAAATATATAAAGCCGTGTTGATTAGAGTTGCGCCATTTTGACGTGAACGATATTTATATCGATTATATTCGTTTTTATAATGAATATAGAAAAAGAAGTGATTTCAAAATATAACGTTTTGAAAATATTATCATTTATATAGTAATGATATGAAATATTCAACTTTGATTTGAAATTGAATATAGAGTTGAAATGGTTTTGAAAACGAATTTAAAACGATTTATAAAATACGTTTTAAAAGGAAATCGATGAAATATATAATATATATATATATGTATTATATATATAATGGCCTGAATAGAACGCGCCGCGGCAGTTCGTGAATTTCGACCATTGACTTTGAATGGACATTACGGGAGATCCGACCGTCGGATTCTCCTGAAACCGGAACCGTTGGGTTCGTATCGAAAAGAGCTTTCTAATGAATATTAGAAATTCGAAATCTAACGGTTGGATTTGGAATTATGTCCAAATCAAATTTGGAAAGGGTCGCTGTAAGTGCAGTTCGATGGCCATTGATGGAAATCGACTGTACGGGCCTTGATAAAATTATTAAAAATATTAATAATTTATGTAAAATCATAATATGTGAATTAGAAAGAACTAGGATGAAAAATTCCACATTTGAAAAGATAAAATAGATTTTTATCGAGATGAACTAGTTTTGAACTAGAATTAAAATCAATTTAATTTTGAAATAAATAAATTGAATTTGAAAGTGATTTTAAAAATAATCAATATTCCCAATACGTGAATTGGACTGGAGTTGAATCGAAATTATCTTCGGAGTATTTCGATGTTGGATTTCGTGACTATACAGATATTGTTATGGGAATTTGAAAGATATATTTTATATCGTTATTTCCGATACGATATTTGTTGATTTCAGGATTTGATATTGAATATAAGCCGGTATATTTTCTATTCAGAGCCTTGTATTTAATATCAAATGTGATTTGGGTTTGTCGTGAATGGTGTCTTCATTAACACTGTTCTTAAGCCCAATTGAGAAAAAGATTAAATCTTTCTATTTAGATTTAATGAAGTGTATCAATTAAATGATATTTAATTGGAATTGAATTTGAATTGGTTTTTGGGTTTATCGTGAGCGGTGTTTTGAATAACACATGTTCTTTAACCCGATTAACAATAGAGTGTGATTTTGGGTTTATCGTGAACCGTGTTTTAGATGACATTGGTTCTTTAACCCAGTTAAAGGCAGGATATTGATTTTTGAAAAGATTAAAACTAAGTGGAGTTTTAATGAATCTTTAATTAGATTGAAATGTGAATTGATAATTTAAATTATCAAATCTGAAAGGTGATAGAGAATGGAGTACCACCAGTTTTGCTCCAAAGCGATAGTTAAATCTTTAATTAGATTTGAACGTGAAATGGTAATTAATTTTACCAATAATACTGTGGTGTTAGATATGGAGTATTACCAGTTTTGCTCCAGGGGATGAATAGGTTGGGATTGGGAAATAAAATAAATAATTACTTCGGTGTGGTTCACTAATCCCGACTAGTTTGAAATGATATCCGAAGGAAGATTAAAGAATAAATTTAGAAGAATTTATCTTGGATAAAATTAATGGGAACCTTTCCCTAAGAATGTGATTTTGTGAATAAAAGAACATTCTGAATTGGAATGAGGCGTTTGCTGTGTTTGTGTAACATTTGTTTATCATATACGTGGGTTATTCAGAAAGGCCGGGTTTATACCCATTCTGAACAACCGATTCGACGAGATGTCGAAGATGAAGACGGTGGTTGAAGACCGGAAGTCTTCACATCGTTTGGGTGGTTACTGATGATCTCGATTGGGCTGTACACCCAAGATGAGGGAAACAGTTGGTGATCGTCCAGACGTACTTGGAGATGGATGGATATGCGAGGAAAGTGCCTCCAGTTTCGTTCAGACCCAGAACGAACTTGTAAATGGATTGTGTGTCTGACATTGGATTTTATTCTGTGTTGATTGATCTCTATTAAATATACATCTGTTTGGCGGCGGAGAATTTATTCTCTTGCTTAACGCCCTTCTCTGAGACGTACGAGCTCAGAGGTTGTATATCGATTGACATCAGTCGCATGGCATGAATTGCCATTGTGGCACGCGTAAGTGGCAATTGATCAAGGCTTCTGTTGAAAAGCAAAGTCTTGTGGTTGATGATCAAAGCACGGCCTGTGTGGCGTAGCTTTGTGTATAGCATGAATTCGCGAGCCTCACACCTCGGTATGAGTCAAAAACGGGATAGTGACTGCAGGGAGAGCACGACGTTTCTTTCTAGCTAGGGTGGTGTCAGTGACCTACCAGCCTTGACATTTATATATTTTTCACCTGTGTGGTTGTTGGATACGAGGCGCCTCGGATATAGGTCTGTAAGGACCGGGAAACGTGTGTTCAGGAATAATTAATCCTCAAAAGTAAGAGAGGACCGGCCCTGAAGATCCAAGGATCATAGTGGGGTCCTGAGACATTTGCTAGAGTGTCTCGAATCGGAGAGGAGCTTGCCCCTTGCCTCGACTCATGACGGAAATCCAATTTCCAATACATGATATTGCGGTTTTAATTGTAGAACTAGTATGGAGACATGATAGATGGTACCCATGCCGCCTATGATTGATATTTATGATTGAATTGTTTTGACACTATACACTTATTATAGTATCAAGTGATTTCTTTTGAACGTACCAAGCATGTTTGGCTATTATAAGGGAAAACCCTATCCTCCGGCTTGCGTTGCATTGTGTGATGGGACCTGGGTCTTATAATAGCTTCATTTTTCCAAAAAGCATTGCGTTGTTTTGCTATGTGCACTAGTGTTCTTGGGAGGAAACCCGTTCCGTGTTATACGGCGTGGTCCCTTGAATTACTCTCTTTTAAAGTAAAGTTTTAAATAACTGTTTTATTTCTCACACCAGTCCCATGACTGACCTGGAGTTTATTGTTTTAACCTAAACTCTGGGTGCCCCTATTTTCCGCACGGGCAGCTAGTAGTTTTGGTTTTGCAGATTTATATTCACAGGGTCCTGATTTACAGCTGGAACGATGCTCGGAAAGCTCTGTATCTGTGTATCACTTTCAGTTGTGCTATGTATATTTTTCTGCTGCTATGTAATTTATTGTAATCTCTGATGTTCATCGAATGTATTTTATTCATTTATACTCTGTATATTCTTGTATTCTGATGGAATTGTTGTAATAACAATGAAATGTTCTTCCGTCTGCGTTCTATTTTGTCTTGTACTCAATTCTATCCGGGCTTTCCTTCACGGGGGAGTTCGGGTCGTCTCAGTTTGGTATCCGAGCTTTGGTTTACAGAGCTCGAGAACCAGACACATTAGAACCAAACGAAAGAATTTCTCAGATATTGGATTAGTAGTATCCAATTAGAATTACTCGTTAGAGATAGGATCAGTAGTACCCTAGAACGAGTGTGAAGAGTATATTTTTCAATTGAAAACGAATTTTGTTTTGAAAATTTAATTCGTTTTAAACGTATTTGAATATTTATTTATTTCGAATTTGTACAATCCAATATATAAAGATTTCACGTATACGCGTCATGAACGTATATTCGAAGTTATAATATATTGGGTAGATATAGAATCACATTCTAGACATCCGGGGATGATTCTGATTATGGTGCATCATCATCAGTATTCATATTCGAGTTTCGAAGGTGTGATTTCTATATATTTCCATTAGACTGGTGTGAGAACCAAAATATAGCTAGAATTCATTGTTGTGATTTGGCATCAAAAACATGATTTTTTGTATGTGTATCAAAATTATGAATTTGAAACTCTAATTCACTAATTGATTGATGGTTGTGTTGTTTGTTTATTTGTTTGATAATTTTGAACCATTTAGCCTAATTGAATCACATATTGAATTGTATTGAAAATTGGTCGCATTTGCTTGCATATACATGTACTTACATTGAACAGGTCATAGCAAGAAGGCTAGAGCAGATGAATAAAATTGTTTGCCCGACAAATAGGTAAATGTTTACCATAATTTACTGTTTTGTTTGGGTGATGATGATTTTATGAGCCGATTGGCTAGCCGCTTGGCTTTTTCTTTTTCTTTTTGAGATCAGAAGGCCTATATGGCAATTTCGGGATTTTCCCGGTGCTCCCGGTGCAAGGGAGGTTATGGCGAAATTTTTCGAAAATTTAGGGTGTTAGCCAAATTTTTGAAAAAATTGAAAAGTTCTTAGAAACTGAAAAGTTGAAGAACTTAAGCCGTAATCAAAATAATGGAAGTTGAGTTGAATTGTTAAACAACTTCCGGCTTTGTTCCTTTTCGGGGACGAAAAGTTTTAAGTGGGGGAGATTGTAACAACCCGGAAATGTGAGCCAGTTTAAAAATTTTATTTTGGCAATTTTAGTGAATTTTGAACATTTAAAATGAATTATTTTAAATAATATCGACGAGAAATTTATTTTGAATAGAATTCGAACGTATATATTTATACGCGTCGTCGTTAGAATATAAATAATTATATATAATTATAGAAGGAATTGAAATGGCGCGGTAGTTCGATAATTCGATTTCAAACTTCAAATGAATGTACCGGATGCAAAATAAACCGGATTTTAGTGAAACCAAAAATAATAGGATCTATTTGAGAATATCTTTCCAATAAATCCAAAAAATTGAAATTTCTTAGCGGGAATCAAAAGATATGTCCAGTTGAAAATTCTGAATAGTCGCTATGGAATTTAGGCCCTTAAAAATGGGAAAATTTTCAACGACCTCGGATTTCGACGAAACCGCTTTTGTTGGATCTGTGATGTCAAATTATTGCTAGATTCCAAATTTCATAATTTTTCGAATCAATATGTGAGTGTGGCGAAGGAAAACGCGTTTGACCAGTTTCAGTTGATTTTAATCGACTGGAAATTGGCCATTTTTCTAACGGTCTCAGATTCTGACGAAATTAGTTTTGTTAGGACCGTATCGTCAATACGAAGCTAGAAAATATTTTTCTGGAATTTTTAGAGTTCGTATGTGACCCCGGTAAATTGAAATGCGCGTTCAAATTCAATATATAGAGTTATATTTTGATTTTGACGAAGACTGATCGAAACAATCGAATCAGCTTACGTTACATATCTCATTGTGTTCGGAATGGGTGTAATTAGCTATGGACGACAGGCGGTGGGCCTCGTTTAGAGGTCGTATAAAAAAGTCAACTTTTTGAAATTAAATAATATAATTTATTTTTATAAAAACCCTTTTATACCCCCCCCCCTCTTTCATTTTGCAGATCGAATTAAAATAATAATAAAAAGAATCGGAGTGGGGCGACGCGGGGGGGGGGGGGGGGGAACCGCCGCCGCCGCCACTTCATCCCCCCCCCCCAGGTGGTGCACCTCCTCCCCCCTTCTTCTTCTCCCTCCTCCACGCGAGACATCGAGACCCCCCCCCTGTTCTAAAAACCGTCGCCGCTCCCTCCTCTTCTCCTTTTCCCTTCTGAAACTCGCGTCGCTCACCCCCTACCGCCTGCTACGGCTGCCGCCGCCCCCTGAGACGCGAGCCACCAACCTCCGACCGACGACCAACACCCATCACCCCTGCCTCCAATCCAATTTAGGTCAGTTTTCTATTTTTGTTTTATTTGTTTTAGTTTATAGAAGGACTGATTTTGAGCTAAGAAAACTATAATTTTAGTTTATAGAGAAAATATGATTTTTCATAGAAGAAAAATACGATTTTTAATTAGGTAAAAATATAATCTTTTTATATAGAATAGCATTGTAAAAATATAATTTTTATATTATAGAAAGGCTAAAAATATTATCTTTATGTGGGAGAGAGGATAAAAATATAATCCTTTATATTGTAGAAGAATAAAAATATTATTTTTATATAATAGAGAAGTTAAAAATATAATTTTTATACTAGTGGCATATTAAAAAGGCGAAATCTTTATATTTGAAAAGGCGAAATCTTTATTTGAAAAGGCGAAATCTTTATGTTTGAAAAGGCGAAATCTTTATGTTTGAAAAGGCGAAATCTTTATATTTGAAAAGGCGAAATCTTTATATTTGAAAAGGCGAAATCTTTATATTTGAAAAGGCGAAATCTTTATATTTGAAAAGGCGAAGTCTTTATATAGAGAATAGCGTGATAAAAATAGAATTTTTATCTATATAGTAGCGATGTAAAAATAGAATTTTTATCTATATAGTAGCGATGTAAAAATAGAATTTTTATCTATATAGTAGCGATGTAAAATAGAATTTTTATCTATATAGTAGCGATGTAAAAATAGAATTTTTATCTATATAGTAGCGATGTAAAAATAGAATTTTTATCTATATAGTAGCGGTGTAAAATAGAATTTTTATCTATATAGTAGCGATGTAAAAATAGAATTTTTATCTATATAGTAGCGGTGTAAAAATAGAATTTTTATCTATATAGTAGCGATGTAAAAATAGAATTTTTATCTATATAGTAGCGGTGTAAAAATATGATTCTTATATACATAGCAACAAGATAAAAATGTGATTTTTATATATGAAGTGGCTACGGGCAACGAAAGTGACAAAAGGCGAGAACGGCGATGATTCCCTACATAAGAAGAGTCGTGGAGATGGGATAGCTTTGGTGAGAACTTCTCACTCTAAATTTATTTTTCTAGTTATATATATATATATATATATATATATACTAGGATGCAGACGGTGCTTAGCAGCACCCGACACCCGTCATCCACAGACCATGGATGGCTTGTATGCTTGTTTGATGTGTTGTGAAAATTGTTTGTGATGTTGATGTGAAATCGATAATAAATTGTAGATGGTTGAAATAAATTAATTATCGTTAAAAATATAATTTTTAACGTGAATATGAATATAGTGAATGTGAGTAAATAAATATTTATAAACAAATCGGCCGATTTGTTTATATACACTGATTTGACTGATATTGATTGGGATGATAAATTTTACACATCGCCCAACTGCACAAATAATATTCAGTGTTTGTTGATTTGAAACCCCACACGGGTGTTGGGATGATATTTGGCGTACACTAATCCCAATTATTTAATTGTATGTCGATTGATCGGTCGACAGGCTGTGTAAGCGTTAATTATTTATATTTGATGCTTATGCAGTTGTGTGGTGCACTTTGGATGATGGTTGATTGTTTATCGTTGCTATTATATACATGTGTTGTATGGAATCCATATAATTAACGTTATATGGTAATTGATTGGGCCTCATTCCAATTGGGAAAATAATGAATATTATAAAAGGAAATTCATGTGTTGAATATAAAAATAGTCATGTGTTGACGATGTTCATGTGTTGAAACTATTCATGTGTTGAGTAAAATATTTTAATAATAAAATTTACATCTTTATCATATTAAAAATTAGAATCTACTTCACGGTGGAGTCTAATTAAAAATCAAACGATAGATACCATAGTTTTATAAAATATTTTACATAACAAAAATAGTCGTGTGTTGACAGTACTCATGTGTTGAGATTAGTCGTGTGTTGAAAGAAATATAGATTCATGTGTTGAATAGAATATATATTCATTTGTTGAATAGAATAACGAATTTATTGAAATATATAAAGCCGTGTTGATTAGAGTTGCGCCATTTTGACGTGAACGATTTTTATATCGATTATATTCGTTTTTATAATGAATATAGAAAAAGAAGTGATTTCAAAATAAAACGTTTTGATAATATTATCATTTATATAGTAATGATATGAAATATTCAACTTTGATTTGAAATTGAATATAGAGTTGAAATGGTTTTGAAAACGAATTTAAAACGATTTATAAAATACGTTTTAAAAGGAAATCGACGAAATATATAATATATATATGTATTATATATATAATGGCCTGAATAGAACGCGCCGCGGCAGTTCGTGAATTTCGACCATTGACTTCGAATGGACATTACGGGAGATCCGACCGTCGGATTCTCCTGAAACCGGAACCGTTGGGTTCGTATCGAAAAGAGCTTTCTAATGAATATTAGAAATTTGAAATCTAACGGTTGGATTTGGAATTATGTCCAAATCAAATTTGGAAAGGGTCGTTGTAAGTGCAGTTCGATGGCCGTTGATGGAAATCGACTGTACGGGCCTTGATAAAATTATTAAAAATATTAATAATTTGTGTAAAATCATAATATGTGAATTAGAAAGAACTGGGATGAAAAATTCCGCATTTGAAAAGATAAAATAGATTTTTATCGAGATGAACTAGTTTTGAACTAGAATTAAAATCAATTTATTTTTGAAATAAATAAATTGAATTTGAAAGTGATTTTAAAAATAATCAATATTCCCAATACGTGAATTAGACTGGAGTTGAATCGAAATTATCTTCGGAATATTTCGATGTTGGATTTCGTGACTATACAGATATTGTTATGGGAATTTGAAAGATATATTTTATATCGTTATTTCTGATACGATATTTGTTGATTTCAGGATTTGATATTGAATATAAGCCGGTATATTTTCTATTCAGAGCCTTGTATTTAATATCAAATGTGATTTGGGTTTGTCGTGAATGGTGTCTTCATTAACACTGTTCTTAAGCCAAATTGAGAAAAAGATTAAATCTTTCTATTTAGATTTAATGAAGTGTATCAATTAAATGATATTTAATTGGAATTGAATTTGAATTGGTTTTTAGGTTTATCGTGAGCGGTGTTTTGAATAACACCTGTTCTTTAACCCGATTAACAATAGAGTGTGATTTTGGGTTTATCGTGAACCGTGTTTTAGATGACATTGGTTCTTTAACCCAGTTAAAGGCAGGATATTGATTTTTGAAAAGATTAAAACTAAGTGGAGTTTTAATGAATCTTTAATTAGATTGAAATGTGAATTGATAATTTAAATTATCAAATCTGAAAGGTGATCGAGAATGGAGTACCACCAGTTTTGCTCCAAAGCGATAGTTAAATCTTTAATTAGATTTGAACGTGAAATGGTAATTAATTTTACCGATAATACTGTGGTGTTAGATATGGAGTATTACCAGTTTTGCTCTAGGGGATGAATAGGTTGGGATTGGGAAATAAAATAAATAATTACTTCGGTGTGGTTCGCTAATCCCGACTAGTTTGAGATGATATCCGAAGGAAGATTAAAGAATAAATTTAGAAGAATTTATCTTGGATAAAATTAATGGGAACCTTTCCCTAAGAATGTGATTTTGTGAATAAAAGAACATTCTGAATTGGAATGAGGTGTTTGCTGTGTTTGTGTATCATTTGTTTATCATATACGTGGGTTATTCAGAAAGGCCGGGTTTATACCCATTCTGAACAACCGATTCGACGAGATGTCGAAGATGAAGACGGTGGTTGAAGACCGGAAGTCTTCACATCGTTTGGGTGGTTACTGATGATCTCGATTGGGCTGTACACCCAAGATGAGGGAAACAGTTGGTGATCGTCCAGACGTACTTGGAGATGGATGGATATGCGAGGAAAGTACCTCCGGTTTCGTTCAGACCCGGAACGAACTTGTAAATGGATTGTGTGTCTGACATTGGATTTTATTCTGTGTTGATTGATCTCTATTAAATATACATCTGTTTGGCGGCGGAGAATTTATTCTCTTGCTTAACGCCCTTCTCTAAGACGTACGAGCTCAGAGGTTGTATATCGATGGACATCAGTCGCATGGCATGAATTGCCAGTGTGGCACGCGTAAGTGGCAATTGATCAAGGCTTCTGTTGAAAAGCAAAGTCATGTGGTTGATGATCAAAGCACGGCCTGTGTGGCGTAGCTTTGTGTATAGCGTGAATTCGCGAGCCTCACACCTCGGTATGAGTCAAAAACGGGATAGTGACTGCAGGGACAGCACGACGTTTCTTTCTAGCTAGGGTGATGTCAGTGACCTACCAGCCCTGACATTTATATACTTTTCACCTGTGTGGTTGTTGGATACGAGGCGCCTCGGATATAGGTCTGTAAGAACCAGGAAACGTGTGTTCAGGAATAATTAATCCTCAAAAGTAAGAGAGGACCGGCCCTGAAGATCCAAGGATCATAGTGGGGTCCTGAGACATTTGCTAGAGTGTCTCGAATCGGAGAGGAGCTTGCCCCTTGCCTCGACTCATGACGGAAATCCAATTTCCAATACGTGATATTGTGGTTTTAATTGTAGAACTAGTATGGCGACATGATAGATGGTACCCATGCCGCCTATGATTGATATTTATGATTGAATTGTTTTGACACTATACACTTATTATAGTATCAAGTGATTTGTTTTGAACGTACCAAGCATGTTTGGCTATTATAAGGGAAAACCCTATCCTCCGGCTTGCGTTGCATTGTGTGATGGGACCTGGGTCTTATAATAGCTTCATTTTTTCAAAAAGCATTGCGTTGTTTTGCTATGTGCACTAGTGTTCTTGGGAGGAAACCCGTTCCGTGTTATACGGCGTGGTCCCTTGAATTACTCTCTTTTAAAGTAAAGTTTTAAATAACTGTTTTAGTTCTCACACCAGTCCCATGACTGACCTGGAGTTTATTGTTTTAACCTAAACTCTGGGTGCCCCTATTTTCCGCACGGGCAGCTTGTAGTTTTGGTTTTGCAGATTTATATTCACAGGGTCCTGATTTACAGCTGGAACGATGCTCGGAAAGCTCTGTATCCGTGTATCACTTTCAATTGTGCTTTGTATATTTTTCCGCTGCTATGTAATTTATTGTAATCTCTGATGTTCATCGAATGTATTTTATTCATTTATACTCTGTATATTCTTGTATTCTGATGGAATTGTTGTAATAACAATGAAATGTTCTTCCGTCTGCGTTCTATGGATGCGAAGTTTGACATTGTTATTTACGATCCACCATATGGATGCGAAGTTTGATTTCATTGACCGGATTGAAATATATTAAGCCAAGAAGTTTCGGAGATAGGTGGCCATTCGTTTTAGGGTCGGCTATGGAGAAAATAAGAGTTCCAAGAATAATATTTAAAAATTATTTTCATCGTTTTACGTGTTTTAAAGTCAGAAACAACCTATGTGTAAATCAAGCATGCTAACTGCCCATCTATAGGTTTTAAGGCTTTCTGGACCCAATGGAACTAGTGGCGAAGCCCAATTCGAAAGTCTACAACAATTGCACTTAAAAACTGATTATTCTAATTAAATTGCACACATAAATTCTTACACGTTTCAAATTTGTACGGTCAAACGATAACTCCGATGGCTATGAAATTTAAAATCTTACAATAACTCATTATTCTAGATTCGATGAAATTGGTTTCATCGGAATCCGAGATCGTTTGAAAAATGACTATTTTAACAAGTTCATTAATAAAATAAAATATCCAATTTTTACTTACTCGCCATTTAATCCAATTCATGGTTTTATTAACTTTATTCATATCAAAATGAAATTCATATAAACATTATAAATTAAACTTTCATTTATTTTGAATTCAATTTTGACTATCTACCAAATTCAATTTGGATTTCAATTATACATTAATCAAATCACTTTCATTCAAATATTTCAATATTAAATTCAATTTCAATATTTAGCAATACATATCATGTAACACCACGCATTTTTTATAGAATGTACATAAATGTGTATATACATAGCTAGGTAAATAATGGTGATGTATAATGGAAATTAATTAATGCGTGAAAGAGAAAGAAAGATTGATTCAATAACAGTGTGTGTAACAGAGAAGATAATAAAATAAGGATACTTAAATTAAATATCGGGAATTAAGTAAAACGGACATCACCATTACATTCATCTCAAAATTCTGCTTGGAATAGAGTCCAAGTTTTCGAAAATCGGACTCCGTATGAAAGAGTTATGGCCTTCAGAATATTCAACAAAAATTCTGCACTACACCAAAACAGGTGATTGCCAACGAGTATAACTGTCGCAAACAATTTCCGCAACACTTATTAGCGTTGCTATGGGGGCGTGGCAATGTATTACCAACGCATATAAGCGTTGGAAAATATTCATTCCCAACGCTTATATGCGTTGGCAAATATTCATTCGCAACGCTTATATGCGTTGGCAAATATTCATTCACAACGCTTATAAGCGTTGGCAATATTATATTCGCAACACTTATAAGCGTTGGTAACATGCAACGCTAATATTTGCATATAAGATAGCACAAGCTCTATTTAATATGCATTCATTCAGCTATGGAATTATCTCAACATAGCAACATGTAACCAAATCAATAAGGAAAAAAAATCCATATTCATGATAACAGCAAAGTATGAACTAACAAAAAAATCAATACATAAAGATACTAAATTTAATATATATACAATATCCGATTCCATAGTAATAACAATACAGAATTAATATAATGCAAGATGTTTTTCATATTTGAAGTCTACAAGTACCAAACGCGAAACTCCAACTATATAACGAACCATACATCCAAAAATTTGCATAGCTTGTACCACCAATTTTTCTCATTTTCTCTGCTTCTTCTACTGCTTTCTGCGTGCATTTAATTTAATAACATCAATTAAGTTTCAAATAGCAGAAAATGTTATAAGTTCAAAGTCATACCTTTTCAATTTTGACACATCTTTTGTCTATTGAGCTCGATGAAATCTTGCAATTTAAGCTCCTTTTTAAGCCTTTTGTTTTCTTCAAGAACCTCCAATGCAAATTCCACACCACGATCACATAATGGTTCGTCAATCCAGTGGATGAATCCACAATCTCTAAGAGTTCCAGTATTTGCACAAATAAAATATCGACGACCAACATTTTTATTTAAATAGCATGTTCTGAATATTGGTTCAATGTTGCAACGGCATAACAACCTTCGAGATTGTGCTTCTTCAACATAGCATGTTGGTAGGGGTGGCAATCTTGTAGGTGTGGTCGATCTGGTAGGCGATGCCATATCATTCTGAACACTTAATAATGCCAAATCTCTTTCTAAACTCGACTCTATTCTCTCGTAGACGCTAAACGGAGTTGGTGACAGATTCGGCTGAGCAAACAATTTGAGTAGGATCGCCTGAATCGTCTGAATAGGCCGATGGACAATACCATAGGAAGTAGTCATGATAATCGGTCGAAGGCCTTGAGTAGGAGGACATCTGTAGAAAATAAATAAACAACAACAGTCTCAAAATGCAATCACTATTAAATATAGATTCCAAGTGCAAAATTGTAGATGAATTACACGGTTCCACCTATTTTTCAAAGTTCAATGGTTATTTCTAAATAAGTCGGCACCTTGATGACATTTTTAAATAAGTCGGCACCTTGTGCAAAGATGTACAGTGTATTAACTCAAGCAGTTCGAAGGAAATAACAGAACCATGTATGTGCTAGTAATATCCTAGTGGTGCCTTGGCGGGTTCAAGTAAATGACAAAAATACTAATATATGCACTTGGGTTTTGGTCTGATAACCAAGCATCAATGCAAAATATGTGTAAACTTAGTTATCCTAACATAAAAGCTTATGTACATGTTCATGTCCAAAGTAAGGTGCAGCCTCCTATTAAATTTCAGATTTTGAAATGTAGCACTACAACAACTCAGGCAACTGATTTTAGAACTACCAAGGTAGCAACAAGTGATTCGAGCATTTCAGAATTATAATGATAGCATCGTGTGTTAACACTAAACAAAATAATTTAATTCTAATACAAATTTAAGGTTATTCAGCAAATGGAACATATACTTCTGATTACTGAAAGAAAATACACATGCAGTGGCGCATATGCGCAAGGTTGAAGTGCAGTAATGACCTAAAACAAGACAAGCATGCACGGGTATACGAAAAGCACATACAAATGAATTTATATACTGGCATTCTACCCTCAAAAATACAACAGACCATTTGAGAAGTATACTAACTAGGAGGACAGTTAACATATGTATGTATGCCAAAAATTAGCTGCTAGATTAAAACTTAGCAACCAAAATAAAACTATAGGATAAATAATTGATCTGATGAGTATATCCTTCAACTAGACTAAAATAGAACTGATTAAGAAATCAAATAGAACTGATTAAGAAATCTGCTGTCTTTACCTGACTAAAATAGAATCTGTTGTCTTTACCTGACTAAAATAGAACTGATTAAGAAATCAAATAATAACAGTAAAATAGAACTAATAAAGAAAGTAATCTCATAGATGAGCTTTGCCAAATACATTCTTTATAACCCAGATATATCACATAAGTCCATAAGTGCAATAATAAAAGTAGCAAATTACGTGTTCCTAAATTCGTCAGTGTAATAAAGTCTAATAGAACCCACGTTGAATGTCCATAAGGCTATTAACTATTAAACTAAAACACGCAAGAAAGAAGCACCATTTGCTTAAAAAGAAACCTTTTATTTATTACCCAAAAATTGAGGCTGACTTACTAAATCTGAAAAGTTGGTGACATGCATAATTTATTGAAAAGTTTTGACTGTAACTGCATACACTAATGGTCTAATAGTGTCATCCATTTAGTTTATGTTTCTTATGTGGATATCAAGGTTTAAAAATTGTGCGTGTATAATAATTCATACTCTATATCTAAGATCTATACATGTCAAAAGCGATTAGTTAATACAACCAAAAAGTTATAATTGGAATTGAATAATAATAACAGATAAATAAATAAATTGATGCATCCTTAATTGAGTATCTTTTAAGAGTAATGCTCCAAAACAAAAAATAAAATCATTTCACCTAAAAGGATGAATTTTGATAACCTTTTCCTCATACTAAATTTAATAGGCCGCAGTATGAAAAACATTTGATGATAGATCAAAAAGTAAAGAAACTACTTCGAGTACATAGCAAATAAGAACACAGCCATCACAACTCTTTAATACTTTTTATTGATCTGGTTTGAAACATGTTAACTTTAGTCCTTCCAAATTTTGACTGGCAAACACTGTAAAGTAGTAATATGCAGAAACGAAGCAAGTCACACATAAATTCAAAAATCAATATATCTAAAATGGTTATAGCATTGGGGTTCAATTGCTCTGACCAAGCAAGAGCAAAATGAACAAGCAGCGTAATCAAAATGTGTGAAATTATGCATATAGTGGTAAATATAAATACCACATCAATCAGTATAGAATAGAAAGAGTAAACAAAGCAATATTAATTACTTATAAAACATGCAATAAGTGAGCTAAAGGAAAAGATTTAAGCAATGAAAACACTAATGACCTAGCCTTTTTTCATACGATTATTGCAAAATGTCTTGCCAAATCAAATCATATTAAAGTGCTTCACCATAGGTTTTGTGCCAGTTCTAACTTCTAAAGTCTTGTATGACTATATTCCCTTAAAACTAAAGTGAGTTGATTAAAGAGAGAAAGAACAAAAACAAATTAGCTTACATAGGAACAGAACATGTGAAAGTCCATACCTGCATATAAGTTGTGGTCAAAACAGACATAATGTTTATATATTTAAATAGGAAACATAGCTCTTCATTATCATGGTGAATCAAAATATTCGGTTATGCATTATAGAGCAAACAAATTTTAACCCAGACCTTATCTCAAGCTTTGATAGATCCTACAATTATGATAAACGTTGGAGAGGCAGTAAAATTAAAATAACTAATGGCATGTTAACTGATTTCACTTTTTAAACTACCAAATGGAAGGATAAATATAAACAAAGGTATACACATAACATGTTACAAAAATGGGTATGTGATTGTTGCAAAATGCTTAAATATGATAAATTGTTACTTGGATTATCGGCGCAGTTTTACTGTGCCTTAGGCTCAGTAATACTGAGCCATTCGACGGCTCAGTAATACTGAGCCATTCGGCTCAGTAATACTGCGTCGATCTGCTCAGTATTACTAAGCCTAAGGCGCAGTTAAACTATGCCGAACGACTCATTATTACTTATACTGTATGAAGATAATTTAAGAATTAGTTAATAAAGCTTATAGGAATTAGCTTATACTGTATGAAGATAATTTAAGAATTAATACACACAGACAAAAAAGTTAGGATCAATAGCCCTTTTTATTTAACATCATTTTGTAGCCAAAATTACTTGTGGTCACTCATACGGATGTATGTATGGCTTATGAAAAGAAAAAGAAAAAAAATGTGTTTTACATAGCATTAGAAAGTTAAGTTAGTCGATTGTTTTACAGGCTAACCACATGTAATTCTTTCAGCAATTTTTTATCATGAAAAAGGATAACACGATCTATTCTTATAAATATAATATAACTTGATTTTTCAATTTAATCAGAGCCATTATTGTTTAGTACTACAAAAAGGTTAACATAGGTTTTTCTTTGCACACTTTCATGTAGATGTGCCATAAGTAGTGATTTTTATAAACTAGCTTTGCATTTTCAGAGATATGCAGAATAAAAAACCATGTAACTTTAGCTGATAAAGATATTTGCACTTGGCATTTACAAAAACAATCCGTTTGTAATTATACAGTTATTTAATTACACAGTTACAATTTGCATTTGAAAATACACTATTTGTAAGCAATAAAACTACATACACTTAATTTCCAAGTTGTTTATTTTTCTATATTCTTTTTACTCACATTCAAAGAAAATATTTTTGAAATTCGTTTATATTATATTAAGGAACGCCATCATCGGTTTAAATTTTTGAATATTATTCAGTTAAAAGAATTATCCTTTGTGCATAAGAAAGGTTATATATAAAAATTTGACTGTAAAACAGTGAGAGAAAATGTCGAAGAAATTTCGATCGATCAAGAAGGAAAAATTTGACTGTAAAACAGTGATCACTTAGAATAATCTCATAGTTTGCACTTCCACTGGATACAACATGATTACCCAGACGGCTTTTAGTATTTGTTCTTTCTTTTAGGAATTGATTCCACTGTCCATTTTGATGTTTTGATTAATTACTTTTCCCTATAGTACCAGGTTTACAATATAATTTCGAAATACAGTTTCAAGGTTCAAAGTGACCGCCTTTGCCCTAGTAAAGTCGATAATATATTCAAAAGTAACCAAAAGTTATCTACAAATGCATATATTCAAATAATTACTCAATTTCCTATCTAGGAAATATTAGGTAGATAATTTTTAATGAAAATACAACTGCATTAGGTAAACACAAATAATTACTCAATTTCATACAACTGCATGTAGACAAAGATCGAACCAAGATCCCCAAAATGTCATACGTGAAATCGACAAAGCAAAAATCGAGCAAAAAATTATACCTGAAGCGACTGAATGGGATTGAATGCGATTATAATGCGAGCAAAAATCGAACCAAGATCCCCAAAATGTTGCCTTTTTTTTCTTCTGAAATCGTAATTGAAGTGCCTAGGGTAGATTGAATGTTTCTGAAACCCAAATAATCGCGGATGAATGTTTCAATCTACTCGAATTATTGATTTATGAAACCCAAATAGACAGCGGATTTGAAGTTTTTAATCTTCAGATTTGTAAAAATCGGATTTGAAGTTTTTTTTTCTTCTGAAATCGGGATTTGGATAGTTGAATTAGGCGGACGTTGTTTGCAAAAGCGTTGGGCAAACGAATGACAAATGAAAAATAGGGTTACACAAGTTAGTTTACGTTTTTACCCTTACAAATCAGCGCTACCAACACAAATAAGCGTTGGCAATAAAAAAATTAAAATTATGTATTTTTGGTAACACTTTTTTAACATTGCAACGCTTATTCTTGTTATTACACTGTAACACAAATAAGTGTTGGCAATTGAAAGAAAAAAGGGTTACCAGATGACCATTATGGTGTAGTGATTTACATAGGAAAATACCCAGGTAGGTCTACCTGGGGGTCGACCTACCCAGGGGAATTGACCATAGTGTCGACCTCCTCCCTGATTTTTCCAGATCTGCGCAGTGACGATTTTTGATGTGCTGGACGGACCGGATGGCTTCTAGGGCGATCTAATGGCTCTAAAACACTCTCTATACCTATAAAATAGTGCCTAGACCTAACCTAATTCATAAACAATTCCTTCTAATGCCTCCATGCTGCCATCTTCAACCAAACATGGCCATCGCCCCAAAACCCTAAACTAAATTGCAAGTTCTTCATCAACTTTAGAGTTTAATCAAATCAAGAAGCAAAATTCTTCATCGATAATTCATGCTCCTCACCAATAATCAAATAAGAAGATTAAATCAGCGTTCTACATCAATGACAAATCATTTATTTATCCAATCCAGTCAAGGTGAATGGAATTATAATAAATTTGTTGGATAATAGTATTATTATCGTTCATCATTCCCTAGTTATTAATTTAATTCAAGATTCATGTTACAATAATTGTTCCTTTTATTCTTCTTCCCCTTTTTAATTTTGGATCTAGGTTATCTCGAACCTAGACGAAAATCTTATTATGCATACGTGCGGTTGGAATATGGAAATGTTGGGCATAATCTATTTTATGCAATCGAGAAACATAATCTGTAATTTGGGATTGGGTCGTAACAATTATTACTGCAAATATTGGGGATTGTGGCATAACAATTATTATTGTAAATATTGGGAAATCATTGTGATACAGCTTGTAAATGGGTAATTTTGGAGCGTAATCCATAATGAATCTTTGGATATGATATGGGAACGTGAATGGCGCATAATCATGAATTCTGATTTATGATGTTAACATGAAATTATGTAAATTTAATTGGAATTATTGAATGTGGGATAGGATTGGGGAAAAGGTGATTTATTTCAAATCTACATACGATGGGATTGAGGGGAAAAATAGGTATAGCCTATTAACGGTATTGTAAGCATGAACATAAATTGGGGTTTTTGGGTAAAGCTTGAATTTGAGACTTGAAAATTGGATATGCCGTTAAGATCCTAGAAACATAATTAAAAATGGAATATGTTGGACAAACCATTTTTTTTATGTAATTATGGAACTCGACGCATAACATGAAATTGACAATAGTGGCATAACTTGAGCGTAAACATGCTTGGTAATTGGTAATTGACATTTGATATCTAGAATGAACATGAACATGCCTGTAAATTTATAATTGGCCTATGACACCTAGAATAGACTTGAATTGTAATTAATTTGAATTTGGAACACATGACATGAATTTGGGGTTTGGGTGAAAGACGATTATTAATGAACGCCTATGACACGAGGTTAGGCGCGTTTGTGGTGTAAGACTGCCCGGAACTGCCTGGCAAATCCAGCAACCACAAGCGGACGTCTAATGTGAGAGGTCAACAGCAAGAACTAGAGGCGTTAACGGTTTATGACATGAGGTTAGGCGCATTTGTGGTGTAAGACTGCCCGGAACCGCCCGGCAAATCCAGCAGCCACGAACGAACGTCTAATGTGAGAGGTCATACATCGTTACGGCATAATAAATAAATTAAGAAATACTAACCATAATAAGACATGTGGGTGACATGGGTATGGTTAGAGGGTTAAGTGTGTGATATAAATGACATATAAAACATGACTAAGGTAGACTTAACCGTAGTAAGACATGTGTAAGACACGGAAACTATAATAAAGAGGGTTAAGTGGGACACATGTGACAGATGAAACCAAATTTAGATATGCTTAACCAAATGGGACCCGTTGACGGTATCACGACTTAATTGGATTGGGTAAAGTTTAAGTAACAGGTTAAGTAAATGGAAGGGTTAAGTCAAATCTAAAATTTATGACAAGAAATGGGGATGATAAATAACCTATTTTGAATAAAACTGAATAAGGCAAGAAAGGATGATAGGTGGAAATTATAACCTATGGGACAAGATAAGTTATAGGAAACGACGAGGAAGATGAGATAACTTATATGTAAAGATATACTTAAATTAAGTGGTTTGGGAAGGAGAAATGTGAAATTAAAAATGATATAAGTTATATGAATGGGAAAGAAGTAAATTAGAATCATATATGTCGGTTGGGTTGAGTAATTCTCTGGGTGTCAATCTGATGTTGATTTTGGTCTTCGGGGTTGGTGTTTAGAGGGTTATTCTCCTAATCAGTATATATGTGGGATAAGGCATACTTAACTATGAATTAAGTATAACATGTTGTTGTAACCCTAAAAGGGAATAATTTATGAAATTGGAAAATAACCTGTTGTGGGCTTATTAATAGACTTAAGCGGGTTAAATATAAATTGAATTAATAAGCAAGGGTAACTTGGTGAATACGAAAAAAAGAAACTAATTATCAAACCTTGGTTAAGAGAACCAAGTAATAAACCTTAGTTAAGAGGAATAAGTTGTAAACCTTAGTTAAGAAAACGAACGATTCAGGAAACTAAGTAGTAAACCTTAGTTAAGAGAACTAAGTAGTAAACCTTTGTCAAGTGGTATAACAACCCGTATTTTCAATAAACTGTTATAACATAAATCGAGGCAGAATTTAATTCAAAAATCAGAATCAGGGGAAATGGGCTATGCCATTGCGTTCGTCTCGGAAAAATACGCGAAATAGAGTCCGAGTTTTCGAAAATCGGAGTCCGTATGACCCAGTTAAGGCCCATTGAAGTTTTCGGAAATTTCTATGCTAAAGACAGATTTAAATTTCAAATTAAAATCAAGGATTAGGGCTAATCAGGGTTAGGCGGGAAAATTCCCGCCAGGGGGCCCCATGTCGACAGGCATGTCGACAGGGCACCCAGGGTGTCGACTGCCCTGTCGACAGCCCTGTCGACAGGGGGTGCCCAGGCAGTTCAGCCTGGTGCACCATTTCTGATTTGGGTTGGGTCATGTGGCTTGGTTCTGGAGAATTCTGAGATCTGACGGGCCAAACCTAATCTAGGGTTAATCCTAGGGCTAAAAACACTCTAATCTTCTATAAATATACCCCTAATCCTACCCTAAAGCCTCATTAATCAATCTAGCAACTAAACTATGTCAATTTGAATCCCCAAATGGCCTCCACCTAAAACCTAGCATCCACCTTCCTCAAAGTTAAATCCTATGAAGATATGATGATCATACAACCTTTTCTATGTTGTATGAATGCTTAATAACTTGCATACTTCATTAAGTAGCAAGTTTGATTTGCTAAGTTTGTGTTTTTGGGATCTTGCAAAAGGGTTTTCTTATTTGAGGCTTTGTTTTGAGTTTTTAAAAGGGCTTCTTCATCTTATTTGGTGGATTTGTGGCTTGTTTATATTTGTAAGCCCTCTTACCTTCACTTTACAAACTCTAAAGTTAATGTTTGGTGAAAGTTGAGATTTATGTGAGTTTAGTTGATTATGCATGCTTATGCGAACTCACTATGTCATGTTTTATATGATTCATAAGTTATGCATGCTTATGCGAACTCACTATGTCATGTTTTATATGATTCATAAGTTATGCATGCATATGCGAGATTACTATGCCATGTTTTACATGTTTCACAAGTTATGCATGCTTATGCGAGTTTATTATGCCATGTTCTACATGTTTCATGGGTTATGCATGTTCATGCAAGTTCATCTTACCATGTTATGCAAGTTTAATGGATTATGCATGCTTATGCAAGTTCATCTTACCATGTTATGCAAGTTTAATGGATTATGCATGTTCACCTTACCATGTTATGCATATTTAATGAGCTATGCATGTTTATGCGAATTCACCATGACATGATTTGCAAGTTTAACATGTATGCATGTTTATTATGACGTGTGAAGTTCACCATGTATGTTATGCCAAGTTACCTTTTTATACCCTTATACGTATGACGAGTATGTAAGCGAGATAATGACGTTGGGAGGGTTGGGTAAACTTAAAAATACATGAAACTAAAAGATTGGGAATTTACCTATTAAGTTAGGTCTACCCCTTGGGAATTTACCTATTAAGTTAGGTCTACCCAAGTATATGTTAACTTGTAAATATGTTCTAAAGTGGACATGACATTAGATAACATGATATGGCCAACTCGAGGTTAGACCTAGTTGTGGTGTAAATCTTCCCAGGTAACCACAACGTGGGGTCTAATGTGGGTAGTTGGTCATGTTGCACCATAAGACCCGAGGTTAGACCTAGACGTGGTGTAAATCTTCCCAGGTAACCACGGATGTCTAATGTGAGAGGTTGGGTGCATTAAGTAATTAATGCCTCATGATTAGGGTTAAGTCATGGCCCACTAATACTTAACCAATAATGGGGATGCGAGGATTAGATGGGGTTAAGTGGTTACACTTAGCTAATCTAATCCAGGTTTAGTGAGGGGTTAAAACCACACTTAACCCTCTTAGAAACCCTAGCAACGTGGTCTGTTCCAGCAGTAATCCCAGTTTGGTATCATTCACAACCCTAGAGGCTAGGCTAGGGCGGGGCACGATTACTGGACTGATGTAAGCGACCAAAGCGACGGCTGAGTGGTACAGCGGTGCGGGTCCGGCGGGCTACGGACGTGCACGTAGTCCGATGTTGGACAAACTCGAGGCACGGGTACCAGTAGGCTTAGACTGTGCATTATTGCTTAGGTGTCTGGGGTTGACATCTTAGGGCTTGATACACCCGAAGGTGGACCCAGCACAGTCTGACTACATCCATGTGGGCCGTATGGACACCAACACTTGACGTGTTAGGTTTATAGGGAGCCGATCGACTAGACCGTTGGGCTGGGCCTTATACTAAGGTCACTTCATGTTATTGGGCCAAAGTTTGGGCTAAGGGATCAAGATCTGTTTTGTGGGTTTGCTAGTACATTGCGGTGCAAAGTTTAATCTCATCTATGTGATGTCACCTTTATCTAGTACCAGTATGTTCATCTCAGTTTCCATCATACTGTTAACTTTATTAGTTTATAGATTGATCGTAGTAGGGCTTACCAGTCTTTTTGACTGACCTGTTTTCTTTCGCTTCTTTTCTTCCGTTCCCCCCCCCCCCACAGGTTCTCAGGGAGGGGCTACATCTGCTTAGTGGATCTTTGACTTGCTTGTTGGATAGCTCATGTATGGATCTGAGCTAGCTGTGGCTTATCTTTTATTTCTGGGGATTAGTACTGATGTTTTACCATGTATTTTGTTATCACGTATCTAGACTTATGTTGTATTTTGGATCATGACATTTTGATAGTATGTACTTGACTATGTTGGTTTTCTGAGATGATGATGATGGGTTTTATCTGCTACCGCTGCTTTACTTATACTTATTTTTATATATTCTATCTTGTGATATCTCTGTGCAAGTTTACCGTCACAATAACGCCCCTCCAAAGCTAGTACATTCTAAGGAGTGATCCTAGTGGAGGTGGGGTGTTACATTTGGTATCAGAGCACAAGGTTAACAAGATTGAACAAAACTTTTGAAAAGAAAAAAAAAACCTTTTTGAAAAACTATTTTCAAAAACCTACTAAGTATTTTCCAAAATAAAGTCTAGATTATTTTAAGGCTAATCCCCAAAAGCCATCAGCGTTATCCTTCGTTCCCTTGACCTAATCTTATCTTATCTTTTGTTTCAGTATGGCTGAGAATCTTGACATCCCAGATGGAGTGAACGTACCACTCTGGTATAGGAGACTCCTAGAAGCTAGGGCGGCAGCTGGTCCCGCCAACCCTACTCCCACTCCTCCTCCTGTAGTTGAGAATCCTATCCCTAATATCCCTCCTCCGGTGATTCCTGTTCCCCCTCCTCCAGCGGTTAATATTCCCCCTCCCGTTGCTAATGTTCCTCCTCCTCCCGTTGCTGAGGCTCCTCTTCCTCCTCCTCCCCCTCAGCATCCTCAGATTGAGTTTACAAAGGTTTGTAAAGATTTCAAGGCAACGGGAGGCAAGAATTTCCTAGGCACGGAATCTTTCGTAGAAGCTAGGAATTGGCTGAAGGATACGGAGGACTTGTTTGCTATCTTTGGGATTGATGACGAGAGGAAAATCCTATTGACAATATGGCTTTTGAAGGATGAGGCGGCCTATTGGTGGGAGGTCACCAATGGGACGAGGCCCGTTGAGACTTGGGCCGATTTGAGGGCTAGATTTGTGACCAAGTTTCTATCTTCAGCGGAGGCGAATTTACAAATGGAGAAGTTCATTGCATTAAAGCAAGGGGATATGTCTGTCAAGGAGTATGTGAACAAGTTTAATCAGCTGGCCCGCTTTGGTTTGGATATAGTAAACACCCCGGAGAAGAAGGCTCTTCGATTTGCCAGAGGATTGAATGAGCCGCTACAGGGCTTGGCAATGTCACATATTCCGCATGGAGCCACTTTCGAGAGTTTGGTCAATATGGCTCTGCTTCAGGGAGAGGGAAAGAAGGAAGTCAAGTCGGGCGATACTCAAGCAAAGAAGGCTGATTCTCAAAGCAAAGGCAACCAAGGTCAAAGCAGTCAAGGAAATCAGAATAAGAACAAGAAGGGCAACAACAAAGGCAAGGGGAAGTGCAATTACTGTGGCATAGCTGGGCATTTTGCTAAGGATTGCAGGAAGAAGAAAAGGAAGCTTAGTGGTGGATGCTTCTCTTGTGGAGAGACTGGGCACTTCAGCAAAGAATGCCCAAAGAAGAAAGGACAGGCTGGATCTTCAGGAGGGCAAGTTCATGCTCTCAATGCCGCTTCAGTTCCCGAGAGAGGTAGTGTTTCTGTTGAGAACCTTGTTTATATCTCTGATCTTCCAGTACGTACCTTGTTTGATTCCGGTGCATCACATAGCTTTATTTCATCTGATCTTGTTGATAGTTTGCACCTCAGTACTAGCTTAGTGGATGATCCCGTTTGTGTTTCGAATCCCATTGGGGGTTCTGCTCATCTATCTATGATATGTGAGGATCTAAGGATCTCTATACTCAGCGTTGAGTTCTTGTGTAGTGCGTATGTTCTAGGTTTCAGGGGATACGGATTGATCTTGGGCATGGATTGGCTGTCTAGATATGGAGCCATTCTGGATTGTGAGCATAGGGTTGTAAGGCTTGTGACTCGCCTGGGCAACACCTTAGAGATTTCATGCAATCCGAAGAATCCCGTCATGTTATGCTATCTAGAATCTCTCGACTCATCAGAGGAGGCCCTTCAGTCTGTAAGGGTGGTCCGAGATTATCCAGATGTGTTTGAAGAAGTTAAGGGGTTGCCCCCTAAACGAGAGATTGACTTTCGCATCTATCTTGTAGACAATGCTAAGCCTGTTTCTTTGCCCGTTCGGCATATGGCTCCGCGTGAGAGACGGGAGCTGAGCAAGCAAGTGAAAGAATTGCTTGAGAAGGGCTTCATCAGAAGGAGTATATCCGAATGGGGAGCGCCTGTGGTGTTTGCAACTAAGGCAGATGGCTCTCTTCGACTCTGTGTGGATTATAGAGAATTGAATAAGCTGACTAAGAAGAACCGACACCCGTTACCAAGGATCGATGATCTCTTTGATCAACTTGTTGGTGCTTCTGTTTTCTCTCAGCTTGACTTTGCTACGGGTTTCCATCAGCTCAGAGTGGCTGAAGACAGTATAGACAAGACTGCATTCAGAACTCCAGACGGATTCTTTGAATGGCTTGTTATGCCGTTCGGTTTGACGAATGCACCCGCGTATTTTGTGGATTTAATGAGTAGGGTGTTTCGGGAGTTCTTGAATAAGTTTGTCGTGGTCTTTGTTGATGATATTCTAGTCTTCTCCAAGGATGAGGAAGAGCATGCGAGGCACCTAGTAGAGGTGATGGACACACTCAGAGCACACCAGTTAAAAGCCAAGTTCTCCAAGTGCCACTTTTGGAGAAGGGAAGTCAGATTTCTTGGGCATATCGTATCCAAGCAAGGCTTGGCGGTGGATCCCGCTAAGGTGGTTGCAGTTCAGGATTGGAAGACTCCAAGGAATGCAACCGAGGTGAGAAGCTTTTTGGGTCTTGCAGGTTTCTATCGGAAGTTCATTAAAGACTTCGCAAAGATATCCGCTCCTCTTACTAAGTTGACGAAGAAGAACTTAGTCTTTGCTTGGGATATGGATTGTGAGCTTGCTTTTCAGAGACTCAAAAGAGCCCTTACCTCCGCACCAGTTCTAGCCTTACCCGATGGTGGTAAGATATTTACCGTGTACACTGATGCTTGTGGCACGGGATTGGGTGCCGTTCTGATGCAAGAGGGCAGAGTTATATGTTTTGGTGGGAGGCAACTTAAGATGCATGAGAGGAATTATCCCACTCATGATCTAGAGCTGGCAGCGATTGTATATGCGCTCAAAGCATGGCGTCATTATCTTCTGGGAGAGAGATTTGAGCTATATACTGATCATAAGTCTTTGACGTATCTCTTTTCGCAGAAAGATCTGAACTTAAGACAGCAGAGATGGATGGAATTTTTGGCTTCCTATGATTTTGAGATATCCTATACCCCTGGCAAGGGGAATGTTGTAGCGGATGCGTTGAGTAGGAAAAGGTTGACACTAAGTCCTCTATTTGTTGAGATGAAGAATTTAGAGTTCTTAGCGACCTTTGATTTCTCTTTGGCAATGGAGTCGGTGACCGGTTCCTTGGCATCTTTAGAGCTCAGGCCTACCCTTCTAGATCAAGTTGGGGCTTCGCAAAAGGAAGACCCTCAGGTAGTGGAGATCATGGATAAGCTGGCTCGAGGGGAGACATCTAGTCACCTTGCTCGATATTCTATAGACGATAAGGGTTGGGTGAGGAGAGATGGAAGGCTTTGTGTTCCGATGGTAGAAGACTTGGTGAGGAAAGTTCTTGAGGAAGCACATCGCTCCAAGATGACCATACATCCAGGTGGTGATAAGATGTATAAGGACATGAAGCGCGTTTTCTTCTGGCCTGGAATGAAGAAGGATGTGGCAGAGTTTGTCTCGAGATGTGTTATTTGTCAGAGAGTAAAAGCTGAGTCGAAGAAGCCCGGTGGGCTATTACATCCGCTAGAGGTCCCGCTATGGAAGTGGGAGAGCATTTCTATGGACTTTATTGATGGGCTTCCAAGGTCAAGGAGAGGGAATACGAGCATATGGGTCATTATAGATAGGCTTACGAAGAGTGCTCATTTTATCCCAGTAAAGAGCAAAAGGACCGCATCTGGACTAGCATCAGTATATCTTCGAGAGATAGTGCGACTACATGGAGTCCCTTCCAGCATAGTCAGTGACCGAGACCCCATCTTTACTAGTCAGTTCTGGAACAGCTTGCAGGAGGCTATGGGCACGAAATTGAACCTGAGTACGGCCTATCACCCACAAACAGACGGCCAGACAGAAAGGGTGAATAGGGTACTTGAGGACTTGTTGAGGCTTTGCATTCTGGATTTTGGTGGTGCTTGGGAAGACCATCTTCCTCTTGTCGAGTTTGCGTACAACAACAGTTATCAGGCGAGCATAGGGATGGCACCCTTTGAGGCTTTATATGGGAGGCCGTGCAAGTCACCTACATGTTGGTGGGAATCCACGGATAAGCTTATACTTGGACCCGACATGATTAGGGATACATCCGAGAAGGTTGAGTTGATTAGAAGACGGATGAAAGCGGCCCAAGACCGGCAGAAATCCTATGCTGACAGGCGAAGGTCCGAATTGGAGTTTGAGGTTGGGGACAAGGTTTTCGTGAAGGTTTCTCCTTTGCGGAATGTGGTCCGATTTGGAGCTGTTGGGAAGCTAGCACCGAGATTTGTTGGACCCTTCCCCATCATTGAGAGAATTGGGAAGATGGCTTATAGAGTGCAATTGCCCGAGAAGTTGTCCGGAGTGCATAATGTCTTTCATGTCTCGCATCTCCGAAAGTGCCTGCATGAGTCCGCTGAGGTGGTTGAACCTAGCATGCTTGAAGACGTGGAAGTAGAGAAAGAAGCAACTTTAAGGAAAGCTCCGATTCGTATCTTGGGGACAGAGACCAAGAAGCTAAGGAATCGCGAGGTCAGGTTAGTGAAAGTTCAATGGGGTGAAGCCGAAGAGGACGCAACTTGGGAAACCGAGGAGAAGATGCGTGGGCTTTATCCATTCCTGTTTGAGGGTACACTCTCAATCTCTTCCCTTTGTTAGTATATCTTTCTCTTTGCTAATCCATATTTATCTAGTTATCGTGCTAAGCTTGTCATGAGAACCTTAGGTAGAAACCCTTTGGATGAAACATGTGTTTGAAGCATGTTATGGTTGATGGTTGCAAGTGGTTGCAAGTGTTTGCAAGTGGTCACTCGTGGATGCATGATACACATTAGGCACTAGATCGGCTCACACACTCCTCATATTGCATGTGCATGAGTGTTTATGCTTATTCTTGGATGAAATTTGTATGCAATCACATGGATGTTGCATATGGATGTATGATTGAGCACGCATATAGATATTATACATTATGTTAGGGATTTGCATACATATGGATACATTTCACTAACATATTTTGCATTGATCATTGCATTAGATAAGTACATATACACACACTTTTGCATATGTTCATACAGCATTTAGAATTTTTTTTTTAGGACAATGGCTGCTCGTGGATGATGTTTTGAGTAGATGGATGTTGGATGG
Source organism: Allium sativum (assembly GCA_030737875.1). Classification (NCBI taxonomy): domain Eukaryota; kingdom Viridiplantae; phylum Streptophyta; class Magnoliopsida; order Asparagales; family Amaryllidaceae; genus Allium; species Allium sativum. The sequence goes on from CM060915.1 coordinate 707,929,683, forward strand.
TAGGATATGTTCTTCCTAACTTGAAGATTTCGGGGACGAAATCCTTTAAGGAGGGGAGAATATAACAACCCGTATTTTCAATAAACTGTTATAACATAAATCGAGGCAGAATTTAATTCAAAAATCAGAATCAGGGGAAACGGGCTATGCCATTGCGTTCGTCTCGGAAAAATACGCGAAATAGAGTCCGAGTTTTCGAAAATCGGAGTCCGTATGACCCAGTTAAGGCCCATTGAAGTTTTCAGAAATTTCTATGCTAAAGACAGATTTAAATTTCAAATTAAAATCAAGGATTAGGGCTAATCAGGGTTAGGCGGGAAAATTCCCGCCAGGGGGCCCCATGTCGACAGGCATGTCGACAGGGCACCCAGGGTGTCGACTGCCCTGTCGACAGCCCTGTCGACAGGGGGTGCCCAAGCAGTTCAGCCTGGTGCACCATTTCTGATTTGGGTTGGGTCATGTGGCTTGGTTCTGGAGAATTCTGAGATCTGACGGGCCAAACCTAATCTAGGGTTAATCCTAGGGCTAAAAACACTCTAATCTTCTATAAATATACCCCTAATCCTACCCTAAAGCCTCATTAATCAATCTAGCAACTAAACTATGTCAATTTGAATCCCCAAATGGCCTCCACCTAAAACCTAGCATCCACCTTCCTCAAAGTTAAATCCTATGAAGATATGATGATCATACAACCTTTTCTATGTTGTATGAATGCTTAATAACTTGCATACTTCATTAAGTAGCAAGTTTGATTTGCTAAGTTTGTGTTTTTGGGATCTTGCAAAAGGGTTTTCTTATTTGAGGCTTTGTTTTGAGTTTTTAAAAGGGCTTCTTCATCTTATTTGGTGGATTTGTGGCTTGTTTATATTTGTAAGCCCTCTTACCTTCACTTTACAAACTCTAAAGTTAATGTTTGGTGAAAGTTGAGATTTATGTGAGTTTAGTTGATTATGCATGCTTATGCGAACTCACTATGTCATGTTTTATATGATTCATAAGTTATGCATGCTTATGCGAACTCACTATGTCATGTTTTATATGATTCATAAGTTATGCATGCATATGCGAGATTACTATGCCATGTTTTACATGTTTCACAAGTTATGCATGCTTATGCGAGTTTATTATGCCATGTTCTACATGTTTCATGGGTTATGCATGTTCATGCAAGTTCATCTTACCATGTTATGCAAGTTTAATGGATTATGCATGCTTATGCAAGTTCATCTTACCATGTTATGCAAGTTTAATGGATTATGCATGTTCACCTTACCATGTTATGCATATTTAATGAGCTATGCATGTTTATGCGAATTCACCATGACATGATTTGCAAGTTTAACATGTATGCATGTTTATTATGACGTGTGAAGTTCACCATGTATGTTATGCCAAGTTACCTTTTTATACCCTTATACGTATGACGAGTATGTAAGCGAGATAATGACGTTGGGAGGGTTGGGTAAACTTAAAAATACATGAAACTAAAAGATTGGGAATTTACCTATTAAGTTAGGTCTACCCCTTGGGAATTTACCTATTAAGTTAGGTCTACCCAAGTATATGTTAACTTGTAAATATGTTCTAAAGTGGACATGACATTAGATAACATGATATGGCCAACTCGAGGTTAGACCTAGTTGTGGTGTAAATCTTCCCAGGTAACCACAACGTGGGGTCTAATGTGGGTAGTTGGTCATGTTGCACCATAAGACCCGAGGTTAGACCTAGACGTGGTGTAAATCTTCCCAGGTAACCACGGATGTCTAATGTGAGAGGTTGGGTGCATTAAGTAATTAATGCCTCATGATTAGGGTTAAGTCATGGCCCACTAATACTTAACCAATAATGGGGATGCGAGGATTAGATGGGGTTAAGTGGTTACACTTAGCTAATCTAATCCAGGTTTAGTGAGGGGTTAAAACCACACTTAACCCTCTTAGAAACCCTAGCAACGTGGTCTGTTCCAGCAGTAATCCCAGTTTGGTATCATTCACAACCCTAGAGGCTAGGCTAGGGCGGGGCACGATTACTGGACTGATGTAAGCGACCAAAGCGACGGCTGAGTGGTACAGCGGTGCGGGTCCGGCGGGCTACGGACGTGCACGTAGTCCGATGTTGGACAAACTCGAGGCACGGGTACCAGTAGGCTTAGACTGTGCATTATTGCTTAGGTGTCTGGGGTTGACATCTTAGGGCTTGATACACCCGAAGGTGGACCCAGCACAGTCTGACTACATCCATGTGGGCCGTATGGACACCAACACTTGACGTGTTAGGTTTATAGGGAGCCGATCGACTAGACCGTTGGGCTGGGCCTTATACTAAGGTCACTTCATGTTATTGGGCCAAAGTTTGGGCTAAGGGATCAAGATCTGTTTTGTGGGTTTGCTAGTACATTGCGGTGCAAAGTTTAATCTCATCTATGTGATGTCACCTTTATCTAGTACCAGTATGTTCATCTCAGTTTCCATCATACTGTTAACTTTATTAGTTTATAGATTGATCGTAGTAGGGCTTACCAGTCTTTTTGACTGACCTGTTTTCTTTCGCTTCTTTTCTTCCGTTCCCCCCCCCCCCCCACAGGTTCTCAGGGAGGGGCTACATCTGCTTAGTGGATCTTTGACTTGCTTGTTGGATAGCTCATGTATGGATCTGAGCTAGCTGTGGCTTATCTTTTATTTCTGGGGATTAGTACTGATGTTTTACCATGTATTTTGTTATCACGTATCTAGACTTATGTTGTATTTTGGATCATGACATTTTGATAGTATGTACTTGACTATGTTGGTTTTCTGAGATGATGATGATGGGTTTTATCTGCTACCGCTGCTTTACTTATACTTATTTTTATATATTCTGTCTTGTGATATCTCTGTGCAAGTTTACCGTCACAATAACGCCCCTCCAAAGCTAGTACATTCTAAGGAGTGATCCTAGTGGAGGTGGGGTGTTACAAGTGGAAAACGAGAAGGAGCGAACGTCCGCTCCAACGGTCTGGGTTACGAAGCACGCGGCTTCGAAGGGACGTGAGGATACTCTAGGCATCCCTCTGTGAGGTTATAGATGATCCTCCTGGACTCACAGAGGTTAAGGTCTGCGTTAGAAGAACCAAGAGTATGCCTTGGTTGCAATATAAGGCAACCTAAAGGCTAGGATGGACCAGCGTGAGGCGGCGATATCTAGATTAGCCCTATGATAGCACGTCGTCGTCTACCTACCATCTTGAGTCAATCGAGCACGTGAAGCGGAAAGGCGGAGAACTCCAAAAGACCATATACTTGCTATCTAGTTATGGATGAGGTTGGCCAATACGTTTGTGGGGACATAGGGGGCCTGCGTACAGTTCTCATTCTTGATTTTCTTGGGTGCCTTTCATTAGTTGAGGGAGGGGTCAAGTGGGACCATAGCCACACACAGATAAAAAGAGACCTTAGCATCTGCATCGGCAGATAACTTAAAGCTCCTGACCGAGTTCCGTGTTTCTTGATTAGCCCTGCCACAGGACTCGGGCCGCACATATAGAGGACAGGTGCAACTAGATATCGATAACGATTCATGACACGTATGTGGGGAAAGTCTAGGAACCTACATCACTCTGGGTAGTGTGTCCTAGACTAGGGGCATCGTTCGATAGGTAGTATAATCCCTAGTTGGACCTAGGTCGAGTAAACCCTGAATCCGAGAAGCGTTCAATAGGTAGCATAAATCCCAGGGGTCCTGGGTAGCGTAAACCCTGGGTGTATCTAGGAAGCGCTCGATAGTAAACCTTAGATTAGATCTAGATGATACACAGAATCTAGCAAGATCGAGAGTGGTAGTCCAAACGATTTCGAGAATGGTGGCACTACACTAAAGTAGTATAGATTTACATGATGAAGCCCATACGACATACGGCAAGGGGACTATATATATATACGTGGAAAGGATTTGACGAGTTGGGGGTATCTATATATATGTTGTATTAGGTTAACCTACTAGTGGGACATGAGTACAGCCTAAAGAGCTAACATTGTTAATAACCTAATAACCAAGAAAATGTAACTGAACGGTATATGTAGGATTACACAGAAGTTTATTCTAAGTCCACTCACACAGAACTTATGTTCTGCCCCCTCCTCATTACATACTTCCAGGTTAGGTTCATGACAGAGATGGTATAGATTTGGATACTGGTTTAGCAGTATTGTTAATAAGGTAAAGCAACATTTGAATATTATACTTTATTTCCTTCCGCTGTGAGATGCATTACGAGTTCTGACATGCTTCTTTATCTCTGTCTTTTTCTGCAGGATACCAGAGCACCCAACTCGGGTTTCGATAGATTGGATTTTTGAAAAAAAAATCGGTCTGTCGGAATCCAGGCTGTTACATCTGGTATCAGAGCTTCGGTTTAGTGATCTTAGGGAGATAATGAGTGAACGTATTTGTATTTTCAAAAATATAAATATATTATATATATATATAAACCTAGATCCATATAGTAGCTCACTAGACATGGAAAGAGTTGGGAAATCTAGTTTGTACACTCAAGGAATGAACATAGGAATTTGGAAACCATTAGGTGGTTGGGAAAGTGTATAATATGACTTGAAGCTAGAGAAAGAAAAGTATCTCATAGGTTGGAAACTGAAACATTAGTATTTCATATTAGTGGGTTTAGAAATGAAACCTTAGAAACTAGAAAAGGTTGAAATATGGAAAATGGATTAGGAATATATATAGTTAAGAGAATTGAATTCGTGAAAGTGCCTAGGAAAGCCTAGTTGAGTTGAAGACCCGCTTTGAGTCTAACCCAATGATAAACTTATAAGAACTTGAATCTGTAAAAGAATTTGTGGTATTTTTCCAAGATTTAATCTTAAAAGTATTTTGATAAATGCATGTTGGGTTTTAAAGTAAAGTGGGGTATATTGTGTAAAATTATGATTTCTTGTTTTAAAAGAATTCTCTCATAAAAAGGTGCATATTATGGAGCATAAATAGCTCGCTAGTTTTCATATATGAAAAGAAGTTTTGAAATCTCTATTCGGTTAACAATAAATTTTGATTATTGTTTTAAAAAGAAATTTTGTTGGGTGAACAAAATAAGCGGTAGAGTGTAAGAATAGAATAGATATTTGCACCTTAGCAGCCACAGTTAACATTGTAAATAGGAACAGTGTAACCCATTAGTTGTCCTAGTCTACTCCAATTTTGTGATTTGGAAAAAAAATATTTTGCAATTTTAATTTGTAACATGTTTTTATGGTTTGGCAAAAGCAAGTTTTTGAGAAAATAAAATAAAGTTTTAACACTTTTAATTTTTGAAATAAAAATGTAATGAAAAGAAAGGAGGCCAAACCAAGTTTTAAAAAGAATGGAGTAGGTAAGGATTAATGCCTAGAATAGAACGAGAGAAAGTTGAAGCTATGAACTAAACAATTGGAACCAACTAGAGACTGGTTGAGTTGAGTGATTCTCTGAGTGTCATTCTGATGTTGATTTCGATCTTCGGGGTCGATATTTAGGGAGTTACTTTCTTGCTAATTTACAGTCAGGGATTAGCTAATATTAAACTAATGGAAAAATTTCCCGTAGAATGCATAAGCATTGAGAAACCTGGGTTTGTTGATGGAGAAAAAGAAAGAAAAAGGATAGGCTAAGAATACACAGCAAGGACTAGTAGTGACTACTAAGTAGTAAAGGGCAAGTAAGTGGGTAGATCCTGTTGTGTGGACTCGCAATTGTCTGAGATGACTAAGTCCTGAGATTCTTGGCCCGTAGTAGTAGCTGTGTAGGATGTTGTTTGAGTTGAAAACAGAAAAAGCTTATTTGAAATAATAAACTTAAGTAATTGGATTAAGTCAAATAAACTAAGAAAGAGAATAGCCTAACTAACAAGAAACAATAAATTCAGTAAAGCAACAAATGTGACGGGAAAAGAAAATGAAAACCTTAAGAAAAAAGATGAATAAATATGAAAAATTTCCAAGATAAGTGGAAAAAGAGAAGAAATTTTCTTATGTGGTTGTGCTTGGATAGGAAAATAGGAAATCTTCATATAATAGTCATATAAAAATCCAAGTACGATTAGAAAAGAAAAACGGAGGATGTGAATTTTTCCGTTTTATATCTTTTCGTAACATAAGGAAATCGAATTTGGAAAATTAGATTTTTCTAAATTTTGAAATTAATGATGGATGGAAGGGTTTTGGATGCGACAATTGCGTGAACTATGCTCTTATTCTATAAGAGTGTGGGAAAACTTGGATGAAAAATATTTTGATTTTTCAAGAATATTGCATTCATATAGAACTGCAAGTATATTTAGGATGTAAGCATCATGTTTTGAAAGAGTTTTTTAAATTTGCATACATATAGGTGGATCCAAATTAGGCGTACATACTTTACTATGATGTATCTCACTTTGCACATGTGCACAATGTTTGCAACAATTGGATGCACACTTGATCGATGGATATTGCGAGGGATTATCTATTTTACTCTTATCGAATTTTGGGGACGAAATTCTTTAAGGGTGGGAAAATGTAACACCCCGCATTTTTAATAGAATGTACATAAATGTGTGTATACATAACTAGGTAAATAATGGTGATGTATAATGGAAATTAATTAATGCATGAAAGAGAAAGAAAGATTGATTCAATAACAATGTGTGTAACAGAGAAGATAATAAAATAAGGATACTTAAATTAAATGTCAGGAATTAAGTAAAACGGACATCACCATTGCGTTAGTCTCGAAATTCTGCTTGGGGTAGAGTCCAAGTTTTCGAAAATCGGACTCTGTATGAAAGAGTTATGGCCTTCGGAAGATTCAACAAAAATTCAGAATTTACATACGAAAATACCCAGGCAGGTCGACCTACCCATGGAGGTCGACCTAGGGGTCGACCTACCCAGGGAGGTCGACCTAGGGGTCGACCTTAGTGTCGACCTAGGGGTCGACCTTAGTGTCGACCTAACCCCGGATTTTTTCCAGATCTGGGCAGTGACGATTTACGATGTGCTGGACGGACCGGATGGCTTCTAGGGCGATCTAATGGCTCTAAAACACTCTCCACACCTATAAAATAGTGCCTAGACCTAACCTAACTCATAAACAATTCCTTCTGATGCCTCCACGCCACCATCTTCAACCAAACATGGTCGCCGCCCCAAAACCCTAAACTAAATTGCAAGTTCTTCATTAACTTTGGAGTTTAATCAAATCAAGAAGAAAAATTCTTCATCAACAATTCATGCTCCTCACCAATAATCAAAAAAGAAGATTAAATCAGCGTTTTAAATCAACGACAAATCGTTTATTTCTCCAATCCAGTCAAGGTGAGTGGAATTATAATAAATTTGTTGCATAATAGTATTATTATCGTTCATCATTCCCTAATTATTAATTTAATTCAAGATTCATGTTACAATAATTGTTCCTTTTATTCTCCTTCCCCTTTTTATTTTTGGATCTAGGTTATCTCGAACCTAGACGAAAATCTTATTATGCATACGTGCTGTTGGAATATGGAAAAGTTGGGCATAATCTATTTTGTGCAATCGAGAAACATAATCTGTAATTTGGGATTGGGGCGTAACAATTATTATTGCAAATATTGGGGATTGTGGCATAACAATTATTATTGTAAATATTGGGAAATCATTGTGATACAGCTTGTAAATGGGTAATTTTGGAGCGTAATCCATAATGAATCTTTGGATATGATTTGGGAACGTGAATGGCGCATAATCATGAATTCTGATTTATGATGTTAACATGAAATTATGTAAATTTAATTGGAATTATTGAATGTGGGATAGGATTGAGAAAAAGGTGATTTTGTTACAAATCTACATACTATGGGATTGAGGGGGAAAATAGGTATAGCCTATTAACGGGATTATAAGCATGAATATAAATTGGGGTTTTTGGATAAAGCTTGAATTTGAGACTTGAAAATTGGATATGTCGTTAAGATCTTAGAAACGTAATTAAAAATGGAATATGTTGGACAAACCATGTTTTTTTTATGTAATTATGGAACTCGACGCATAACATGAAATTGACAATAGTGGCATAACTTGAGCGTAAACATGCTTGTGAATTGGTAATTGACATTTGATATCTAGAATGAACATGAACATGCCTATAAATTTATAATTGGCCTATGACACCTAGAAAAGACATGAATTGTAATTAAGTTGAATTTGGAACACATGACATGAATTTGGGGTTTGGGTGAAAGACAATTATTAATGAACGCCTATGACACGGGCTTAGGCGCGTTTGTGGTGTAAGACTGCCCGGAACCGCCCGGCAAATCCAGCAACCACAAGCGGACGTCAAATGTGGGAGGTCAACGGCAAGAACTAGAGGCGTTAACGGTTTATGACACGAGGTTAGGCACGTTTGTGGTGTAAGACTGCCCGGAACCGCCCGACAAATCCAGCAGCCACGAACGAACGTCTAATGTGAGAGGTCATACATCGTTACGGCATAATAACTAAATTAAGAAATACTAACCAAAAAAGACATGTGGGTGACATGGGTATGGTTAGAGGGTTAAAAGGGTGATATAAATGACATATAAAACATGACTAAGGTAGACTTAACCGTAGTAAGACATGTGTAAGACACGGAAACTATAATAAAGAGGGTTAAGTGGGACACGGGTGACAGGTGAAACAAAATTTAGATATGCTTAACCAAATGGGACCCATTGACGGTATCACAAATTAATTGGATTAGGTAAAGTTTAAGTAACGGGTTAAGTAAATGGAAGGGTTAAGTCAAATCTAAAATTTATGACAAGAAATGGGGAATGATAAATAACCTATTATGAATAAACTTGAATAAGGAAAGAAAGGATGATAGGTGGAAATTATAACTTATGGGACAAGATAAGTTATAGGAAACGATGAGGAAGATGAGATAACTTATATGTAAAAATATACTTAAATTAAGTGGTTTGGGAAGGAGAAATGTGAAATTAAAAATGATATAAGTTATATGAATGGGAAAGAAGTAAATTAGAATCATATATGTTGGTTGGGTTGAGTAATTCTCTGGGTGCCAGTCCGATGTTGATTTTGGTCTTCGGGGCTGGTGTTTAGAGGGTTATTCTCCTAATCAGTATATATGTAGGATAAGGCATACTTAACTATGAATTAAGTATAACATGTTGTTGTAACCCTAAAAGGGAATAATTTATGAAATTGGAAAATAACATGTTGTGAGCTTATTAATGGACTTAAGTGGGTTAAATATAAATTGAATTAATAAGCAAGGGTAACTCGGTGAATACGAAAAAAAGAAACTAAGTATCAAACCTTGGTTAAGAGAACCAAATAATGAACCTTAGCTAAGAGGACTAAGTTGTAAACCTTAGTTAAGAAAACGAACAATTCAGGAAACTAAGTAGTAAACCTTAGTTAAGAGAACTAAGTAGTAAACCTTTGTCAAGTAGAACACGAGAAGGAGCGAACGTCCGCTCCAACGGTCTGGATTACGAAGCTCGCGGCTTCGAGGGGACGTGAGGGTACTCTTGGCATCCTTCTGTGAGGTTGCAGATGATCCTCCTGGGCTCACAGAGGTTAAGGTCTGCGTTAGAAGAACCAAGAGTATGCCTTGGTTGCAATATTTGAATTATTTGGATGCCTACCCTACCTTTGTCATGTTTTACCAAACAATTAGGACTAAGCATGGAACCAAAAGATAAGTGAACAAATAAGGTTTGCAGGATTCTAATTCTTACCGGATCATTTTCCCCTAATCATTTTGGCAACGTAGTATTTTTCATTATGATTACTTAGCTGGAATGAATTTTAATTACGATATGTGTAATTCACCATTACTAATAGCTATTAATGAGACTTGAGATAGAAGTTAGAGTTGTGGAAATCTCTTGGTAATATATATATAACTTTATTTAAAAATCATCATGTTGATATGCTTTTAATTTCTTGAATACAGTTGTTTCTTTAGGATACTTGCTACATAATATCACTAACTGAGTTTATAAACTCAGTTTCATACTAAGTTTACAAACTCAATAAGAAACTGAGTCTGTAAACTCAGTTTTCGAATTGAGTTTATAAACTCAGTTCTCCGAGTTTATAAACTCAGTTAAAATATTGTTACTGTTGGAACAGACCCAAGACCGGAGTGTGATTGGCTATAGTATATGAGGTGAATGTCAATCAAAATTTGGAAGGAGGGCCAGTGTGTAACGACCCGCAAATCCGTGCTATCTGAGTTGACTAAAAACACCACACGTCTAACCCAAATAACACAGAAATACGACTCATTATTAGAAAGAAGTTAGAGGATGAGAAATAGGAAGAAAGAAATATTAGAATAGAAGAAAAACGAAGATCACAAACTCACAGCGGACCGAATAAAATATATTATATAACATAAGCTTTGAAATACAAAATCTTACATCATATATAGATATCACCATCAGAGTACAATACAGCATTTGGTACAGCGGAAATAACTCTACATCATTAACGTTGAAGCCTCCTGCTTCAAGCTCCTCCAAGTGTATCTGTAAAAGCCTGAAACACTTGACTGCCCGTACAAATTTGGGCACCCAAGAGTTTAGGGAAAACAAAACAAAATAAACTCTGGGTCAGTCATGGGACTGGTGTGAGTAAACTCCAACCACTTGTTTAACTTTTAAAATCCTTTCAAAAGAAAAGATAATAGTAAGACCAGCCCACACATAAACATGGACGGTTTTTACCTTACTATAACCCAAAACACTTTGATATCAAATCCAGTGATATTATAGTAATGTCTACATCAAATAAATTACCAAATAGCAGAACGCTTGCATCTCACGCTCCACGTATATAGTATAAAATCAAAAACCACATGGCGCTTATTGGAGATTGGATTTCCAACGTGACAAGGTATGGGACCACCTTCCGATGATGTATCTCTAGAGGCGAATACACCTGGGTTCAACAAGAACATCTTGCAACCCGGCCCACACATGACCGACCACTCATTTCGCTTGAGTGTATCGAATGTATATCACCAACGGTTGGACTCAAACCACCGTTTCCCGAATGGGCAGAATCGATAGATTTAGAAACAAAAGGAATTTCTCTAGATAGGTGATTATACACCCTAATGGGTGCGACCCACATAGCCATGCTGCCTGCCCGATTTTTGTCCTTTCCCGGTTGTTGAGGCCTGAGGCTACGCCTACTTACCATTCCTTGATAGCACAATCACTTTGAATGCCACATCGTCAGATCCGTTAATCACTAGTTGAGTTTGCACAAATATTCTGGATGTTATGCTAAGGGATAAATCCGTTGCAACCATATATATTCATACAGACCAATCCATTTGATCATTGGAAATACTCTGTCAGACATTCGTCCATTTACGTTCGTTCTGGGATTGAACGAAACCGAAGGCACTATTTCTATTACTAGAAAAGCCCTTGCACTTCACTCCGTCTTCAATATATTCAGCATACTTGGTTCGCAACGCTTATGCCGATACGGAGTGGTTCTTTGGATAATAATCCAACCGGTCTCTCCATATTGACAACGATGGTCAAAAACTTCGATAGTCTGTGTTTTAACTATCGAGTAAAAACAAGTGTTCATCCAAACATATCAAACAAATCACTGGGCTCTTTAATTAATATTTCATTAATTAAATCTCTTCTCCATTTCCTTATCAATACTTGTTAACCAAATATTTCAATAACCATATTGGCCCTTTACGCTATTCTTGTTTTCGTTTCCTTATCGAATTCTATATATATCGATATATAGATTTCTAATTGTTAAATTTCTTAAAAATATTCTAACTCCTTAAATTCCCGGAAAAATTCGCCATAACCTCCCCTGTATCGGGAGCATCGGGAAATTTCAAATAGCATCCCGGTATCTTCTTCAATCAAAAAGAAAAAGGAAAAGCCAAGCGGCTTGCCGATACGGCGCATAAAGCCTCATATATGAATTAAACATGTACCTTTTGTCGAGCACATAAATTATATACTTTATATACTTCATTCCATACCTGTCCAACACCTGTTCACCTGTTTTCAATTCAATTCAATACCATCTAATCGTTTGAATTCAGTTTCGCCCATTTATTCTTTAATTAGTCGTTTTGCCTATTTCACTTCTTTGTTGAACATAACATGTTCAAACAAAATGTTTAACTCGTTCATAACTAAATTGAATTTCAATTTCAATTCTAGTTCTTTTTCCTATTTCGAATATACATTTTCAAATCGAATTTTCTTATTCAAAGCCCAATGTTAATTCGAAATCTCATTAACTAATTTCTATTCGAATTAGTTAATTCTATTCAATAATCAAAAATCTGATTTCTGTTTCAAAAATCAATTCATTACTCCACCCGAGTTCACATATATTTTATAACTCAAAATCTGAAATTTTCTAAATAGAATTTCGGATTTTATTCGCTTAAAATCCTTTTATAAAGTGAAATAAACCGTTAGGGTTTTTAAATGGTTTTGGCGCTGTTTTTCTGAAAATTTGATTTTGACATAACTCAAAATCTATACGACGAAATCCAGATTTTTCTCTTTCATTTGAAAACTATTATCAAACCGGTCCTGACGTTTCTTGTTTCGAAGAATTTCGACTTCAATTGAGTCCTGTATACTCGATTGAAGTTCGAATCGCTATTTTACGAACTGCAGCGCTGCGGCGAGTTCGTTTTAATTATATTTATAAATATATATAAACTTTTAAACTTCTAAACTTCTTTAAATGAATTCAACTCCATTTAACTCTGCTTGATTCAATTTCAAATCTCACTTTTATTTGAATTCTAAATTCAAATTCCAATTCCTTTTCTATTTGATATTCAAATTCAATATTTGAATTTCTATTTGAATTCCCTATATTCAAATTCGATACTTGAATTCATTTGAATTCTCTTATTCAAACTTTATACTTAAATTCCATTGGAACTTCTATATTCAAATTTCTATATTTGAATTCTATTGAAATTCAAATATTCAAACTCCTTTTTAAATTCTATATTCAAAATTCCATAGTTTTTAAAATTCCATTTGAATTTCATATTCAAATCCCATAGATTAAATCTTATTTGAATTCAATTTGAATTTCTTATATTCAAATTCCATTTTCCGTTTCCATTTGAATTCTAGTATTCAAATTCATCTCCAACCCCATTTGAATTTCATCATTTCAAATCCATTTAAATTCCCTTGAATTCAAATTCCATTTCAAAATCATTTGGATTTCCTATTTTGAAACCCTATTTGAAATTCTATTTCCAATTCTACTTTGAAATCTTATTTTCAAAGTTTATTTCAAATTCTATTTTGAAATCTCATATTCAAATTTCTACTTGAATTTCTATGTTCAATTCCATGTCAAAATTCAACACTTGAATTTCTGTTTCAAATCTCGATTCAAATTTCATATTTAAATTCAAATTTCACATTTGAATTCTTCTTTGAAATACTATATTTCAAATTCTATTTAATTCTTCTTTGAAATTCTATATTTCAAATTCTATTTAATTCTTCTTTGAAATTCTATATTTCAAATTCTATTTTGAAATTCTACATTCAAATCTTTATTTGAATTTTCTTTATTCAAATTCCCTTTTTAAAATTCAAATGTTATACTCAAATTTCATTTGAGTTATATATATTTAAAAATTCCATTTCAAAATCCGATTTCACGCTTGTATTTCTATTTTGAATTATCAAATGATAATTCTTTTCACTTCATTTATAACTTCGTTATATAAAGAACTATTTATAAACTTCGTTTATAAAGAACTACTTGTTTTATTTTTCAAAAACAAGTTTATATTTTTATTTCCATTTAAAATTCAAATTCTATTTAAAAATAGAATTTTTCCTTTTTAAATCTCCACGATCCTTTCATGATATTTATATAAATTTACACTTCGGCCCAGTGATAGTTTAAACAACCAAATCAATCAATTTCCAATCATTTGATTTTAACACATCATATATGAATATGAAATCAAACAGAACAAACAAACAAATAGATAATATATTTTTGAGGAATCCAGTTGGATTCCTCCAACCTGTTTTCCTGCATCCACAGATGTTAGCACATAAATAATACCAATTCTGCTTCGTGGCAGAATATCGCGGTATAGAAGGTCATCCATTAATCATAGCGTGGGGCGTATAGGGTAATCATCCGCTATAAAACTGCGGGCATCCGCTAATGAGACTGCGGGAATCCAACCAATCAATCAACCCAATATATATATATATAGCCTAAATAACTAATATATATAAAACAACCATAAAACATTCACACAAGCAACAGACAATTATTTTTAATGAAATAAAAATAATTCTAAAGGTGAGTGAGATTTACTCACCGAAATTTTCCATTGCTGAATATCCTGTTTAAAATTCCAAACGTTGCAACTGCGAATCTACTCGAGTGGAAAATATATGTACCTATGATCATTTGATTTTATTAATTGACTATACTATCATTATTTTAGATTAACTTAACACATTAATAAATTGATTTTAAATTAAATAACAACTAACAAATTAAACAAATTCTTCTATGTATATATTTAAATTCCGGTAAAGCGTTTACCTTACTGCTCAGTTAATAACTCGATTAGTTTCCGAAATAAATCTTCGAACAGTTCTATGCTGAAACCAGCCCTAAAATACTGCTTTATTCCTTTTCGACATTCCAGCAAACACTTGGTAGACAGTTCCATTTCCTTCCCAGTAGAAACAGTTCGCATTTCCACCTGCGTCACACCCATCGGAAATCATCATCTGAGATCATCTCGACCACACTCCTCCTGCCCTAAATCGTGAACGTCGCCAGTATCAAATCGAGCTTCAGAGTCTTGTGACTTTCAAATTTTGCGATAACCAACTTCAAAGCTTACGGTATTCCCCTCGCAACCGAAGCAAAGACCCCTGCATCGCACCCCTTCCAGATCGAAATTCCCAAATTGACATCGCATCGCACCCCTTCTGACCGCCTTCACCTTCGACTGCTCGACAACCTCCCAACGCCTTCTCCTTCCCCCGTTGACATCGAAGTGGGCCAAGAACCATTTCGAGCTACAGGGATCCGTGGTTTCAACAAAACGAGTCACGATTTGGGTTTAAAATAGAAGTGAAGAGGTCGGCTATTTTTTTAATGGCTTGTGAAGCTTTCGGTTTCGATCTGTATTGAAATGGAAATGAGGTCACGGCCATTTTTATATATGCGAACTTAGGGAACATAACGTACACTCATTAATTTCTTGTTTCATTGATATCGTTTGAAAGAAACAATTTGTACACGGACTGATGGAGAAGAGGGCGTAGACAGGTCTGCGTTGTTTATATTTTTAGGGTGGCGAAAGTAAAAGAGTAGGTCGGCTGATGTTTTATATTTATTTTGATTTTAAAAATAGAAATTTCTTTATTTTATATTACTGGTAGGTTTCGAACTCTGTTTTTAGTGTAACAACCGTCATCCTTAAGGTTATACTACTATTCTACACACACCGGGAAATGTTTCGAAGACTAATTTGCTTGTCTCGAAAAGATACCAATTTAACTGACTATTTAAATTAAATCCAACTGATTAAACTATAAATTTATATCAACCAATTTAAATTCATCGATAATTAATCACCATTATCGTTCTAATTCAATGCAGGGTTAATATTTGTAAACTGAATTGTTTTGATTAAATTATTTCAGTTTTCTCGTATTTCGATTTTCTTTATCGATAACCCAATAAAATACCATTTATATTATGAATTAAATATTTAAAACTATACTAAATATTTAAAATAAACTGTTCAAAATCTGGGTCGTTACATTCTTCCCCCCTTAAAATAATTTCGTCCTCGAAATTGCTAAGGTAGAAAAATACTATAAACCCATTAACTTTTCAAATCTTACTTATGTTGAAACTCAACTCCTCATATTTCTATGACTTTATTTTCAACCAAACTTTTGGTTTCCATTCATATGCATCCTAATTCATATTCATTTCAATTTCTTTCAAATTGATTCTAGTCAATTTATTCACCTCGAACCATTTAACTTGCTTCAGTTAAATTTTAATTCCAGAATCCAAATCACAGGGTTTTTATTTCAAATCCTTTGAAATACATAAATGTATACTTATATTTATTTTCATCTCAATTCAAAACATTTGAATTTTCAATCTACTTGTTTTTTTCCAAAACAAATTTCCATCAAAAACTTTCTAAGGTAGCCATTCGTCACTTAGAACTCGAAAATGAATACTGATGAAGTTGCAATCATCATCAGAATTATTTCCCAGCCACTGAAGTGAGTTCAGTGCTTTATTATTTCAAAATCCATCTAAAATGATTTTCTTTCAAATCCCTCTAAAACAAAGCTATATTATATTAATATACTTTGAAAAATATTTTTCAACTTCCCAGGATTTTGAATTCTTAATTCTAATTCTGAATCCAATTCTAATTCATCCCATTTGTATATTTAATTCATATACAAGTTCTATTTGGTTATATATAACCATTTCAATTTTATAATCTCGTTTGATTATAAAATCAACATCCAACATATCCATATAATAATAATTCTAGAAAATTATTCTTTCTATATCAAAAATAGAATTTTGGGTAAAATTATTTCATTTACCCACTTTAAAACAATATTATGTCGATTCTTCTGTCCAAGTGTTTACAAACTCCTATCGACGTCGTGGCGTCCCACGATTCGACCAGAATTCATAAACCACTCAACAGACTAGCCAACACAATATAAAACAATTTTTATATCAATTTACAAATACGCTCTCTCGTATCTATACACTCAACTCATTCTAGGGTACTGCTGACCCTATCTCTAATGAGCACAACTCCACAAAGCCTAGGTATTCACTCAACCTAAGCTCTGATACCAACTGTAACGACCCGCAAATCCGTGCTATCTGAGTTGACTAAAAACACCACACGTCTAACCCAAATAACACAGAAATACGACTCATTATTAGAAAGAAGTTAGAGGATGAGAAATAGGAAGAAAGAAATATTAGAATAGAAGAAAAACGAAGATCACAAACTCACAGCGGACCGAATAAAATATATTATATAACATAAGCTTTGAAATACAAAATCTTACATCATATATAGATATCACCATCAGAGTACAATACAGCATTTGGTACAGCGGAAATAACTCTACATCATTAACGTTGAAGCCTCCTGCTTCAAGCTCCTCCAAGTGTATCTGTAAAAGCCTGAAACACTTGACTGCCCGTACAAATTTGGGCACCCAAGAGTTTAGGGAAAACAAAACAAAATAAACTCTGGGTCAGTCATGGGACTGGTGTGAGTAAACTCCAACCACTTGTTTAACTTTTAAAATCCTTTCAAAAGAAAAGATAATAGTAAGACCAGCCCACACATAAACATGGACGGTTTTTACCTTACTATAACCCAAAACACTTTGATATCAAATCCAGTGATATTATAGTAATGTCTACATCAAATAAATTACCAAATAGCAGAACGCTTGCATCTCACGCTCCACGTATATAGTATAAAATCAAAAACCACATGGCGCTTATTGGAGATTGGATTTCCAACGTGACAAGGTATGGGACCACCTTCCGATGATGTATCTCTAGAGGCGAATACACCTGGGTTCAACAAGAACATCTTGCAACCCGGCCCACACATGACCGACCACTCATTTCGCTTGAGTGTATCGAATGTATATCACCAACGGTTGGACTCAAACCACCGTTTCCCGAATGGGCAGAATCGATAGATTTAGAAACAAAAGGAATTTCTCTAGATAGGTGATTATACACCCTAATGGGTGCGACCCACATAGCCATGCTGCCTGCCCGATTTTTGTCCTTTCCCGGTTGTTGAGGCCTGAGGCTACGCCTACTTACCATTCCTTGATAGCACAATCACTTTGAATGCCACATCGTCAGATCCGTTAATCACTAGTTGAGTTTGCACAAATATTCTGGATGTTATGCTAAGGGATAAATCCGTTGCAACCATATATATTCATACAGACCAATCCATTTGATCATTGGAAATACTCTGTCAGACATTCGTCCATTTACGTTCGTTCTGGGATTGAACGAAACCGAAGGCACTATTTCTATTACTAGAAAAGCCCTTGCACTTCACTCCGTCTTCAATATATTCAGCATACTTGGTTCGCAACGCTTATGCCGATACGGAGTGGTTCTTTGGATAATAATCCAACCGGTCTCTCCATATTGACAACGATGGTCAAAAACTTCGATAGTCTGTGTTTTAACTATCGAGTAAAAACAAGTGTTCATCCAAACATATCAAACAAATCACTGGGCTCTTTAATTAATATTTCATTAATTAAATCTCTTCTCCATTTCCTTATCAATACTTGTTAACCAAATATTTCAATAACCATATTGGCCCTTTACGCTATTCTTGTTTTCGTTTCCTTATCGAATTCTATATATATCGATATATAGATTTCTAATTGTTAAATTTCTTAAAAATATTCTAACTCCTTAAATTCCCGGAAAAATTCGCCATAACCTCCCCTGTATCGGGAGCATCGGGAAATTTCAAATAGCATCCCGGTATCTTCTTCAATCAAAAAGAAAAAGGAAAAGCCAAGCGGCTTGCCGATACGGCGCATAAAGCCTCATATATGAATTAAACATGTACCTTTTGTCGAGCACATAAATTATATACTTTATATACTTCATTCCATACCTGTCCAACACCTGTTCACCTGTTTTCAATTCAATTCAATACCATCTAATCGTTTGAATTCAGTTTCGCCCATTTATTCTTTAATTAGTCGTTTTGCCTATTTCACTTCTTTGTTGAACATAACATGTTCAAACAAAATGTTTAACTCGTTCATAACTAAATTGAATTTCAATTTCAATTCTAGTTCTTTTTCCTATTTCGAATATACATTTTCAAATCGAATTTTCTTATTCAAAGCCCAATGTTAATTCGAAATCTCATTAACTAATTTCTATTCGAATTAGTTAATTCTATTCAATAATCAAAAATCTGATTTCTGTTTCAAAAATCAATTCATTACTCCACCCGAGTTCACATATATTTTATAACTCAAAATCTGAAATTTTCTAAATAGAATTTCGGATTTTATTCGCTTAAAATCCTTTTATAAAGTGAAATAAACCGTTAGGGTTTTTAAATGGTTTTGGCGCTGTTTTTCTGAAAATTTGATTTTGACATAACTCAAAATCTATACGACGAAATCCAGATTTTTCTCTTTCATTTGAAAACTATTATCAAACCGGTCCTGACGTTTCTTGTTTCGAAGAATTTCGACTTCAATTGAGTCCTGTATACTCGATTGAAGTTCGAATCGCTATTTTACGAACTGCAGCGCTGCGGCGAGTTCGTTTTAATTATATTTATAAATATATAAAAACTTTTAAACTTCTAAACTTCTTTAAATGAATTCAACTCCATTTAACTCTGCTTGATTCAATTTCAAATCTCACTTTTATTTGAATTCTAAATTCAAATTCCAATTCCTTTTCTATTTGATATTCAAATTCAATATTTGAATTTCTATTTGAATTCCCTATATTCAAATTCGATACTTGAATTCATTTGAATTCTCTTATTCAAACTTTATACTTAAATTCCATTGGAACTTCTATATTCAAATTTCTATATTTGAATTCTATTGAAATTCAAATATTCAAACTCCTTTTTAAATTCTATATTCAAAATTCCATAGTTTTTAAAATTCCATTTGAATTTCATATTCAAATCCCATAGATTAAATCTTATTTGAATTCAATTTGAATTTCTTATATTCAAATTCCATTTTCCGTTTCCATTTGAATTCTAGTATTCAAATTCATCTCCAACCCCATTTGAATTTCATCATTTCAAATCCATTTAAATTCCCTTGAATTCAAATTCCATTTCAAAATCATTTGGATTTCCTATTTTGAAACCCTATTTGAAATTCTATTTCCAATTCTACTTTGAAATCTTATTTTCAAAGTTTATTTCAAATTCTATTTTGAAATCTCATATTCAAATTTCTACTTGAATTTCTATGTTCAATTCCATGTCAAAATTCAACACTTGAATTTCTGTTTCAAATCTCGATTCAAATTTCATATTTAAATTCAAATTTCACATTTGAATTCTTCTTTGAAATACTATATTTCAAATTCTATTTAATTCTTCTTTGAAATTCTATATTTCAAATTCTATTTAATTCTTCTTTGAAATTCTATATTTCAAATTCTATTTTGAAATTCTACATTCAAATCTTTATTTGAATTTTCTTTATTCAAATTCCCTTTTTAAAATTCAAATGTTATACTCAAATTTCATTTGAGTTATATATATTTAAAAATTCCATTTCAAAATCCGATTTCACGCTTGTATTTCTATTTTGAATTATCAAATGATAATTCTTTTCACTTCATTTATAACTTCGTTATATAAAGAACTATTTATAAACTTCGTTTATAAAGAACTACTTGTTTTATTTTTCAAAAACAAGTTTATATTTTTATTTCCATTTAAAATTCAAATTCTATTTAAAAATAGAATTTTTCCTTTTTAAATCTCCACGATCCTTTCATGATATTTATATAAATTTACACTTCGGCCCAGTGATAGTTTAAACAACCAAATCAATCAATTTCCAATCATTTGATTTTAACACATCATATATGAATATGAAATCAAACAGAACAAACAAACAAATAGATAATATATTTTTGAGGAATCCAGTTGGATTCCTCCAACCTGTTTTCCTGCATCCACAGATGTTAGCACATAAATAATACCAATTCTGCTTCGTGGCAGAATATCGCGGTATAGAAGGTCATCCACTAATCATAGCGTGGGGCGTATAGGGTAATCATCCGCTATAAAACTGCGGGCATCCGCTAATGAGACTGCGGGAATCCAACCAATCAATCAACCCAATATATATATATATAGCCTAAATAACTAATATATATAAAACAACCATAAAACATTCACACAAGCAACAGACAATTATTTTTAATGAAATAAAAATAATTCTAAAGGTGAGTGAGATTTACTCACCGAAATTTTCCATTGCTGAATATCCTGTTTAAAATTCCAAACGTTGCAACTGCGAATCTACTCGAGTGGAAAATATATGTACCTATGATCATTTGATTTTATTAATTGACTATACTATCATTATTTTAGATTAACTTAACACATTAATAAATTGATTTTAAATTAAATAACAACTAACAAATTAAACAAATTCTTCTATGTATATATTTAAATTCCGGTAAAGCGTTTACCTTACTGCTCAGTTAATAACTCGATTAGTTTCCGAAATAAATCTTCGAACAGTTCTATGCTGAAACCAGCCCTAAAATACTGCTTTATTCCTTTTCGACATTCCAGCAAACACTTGGTAGACAGTTCCATTTCCTTCCCAGTAGAAACAGTTCGCATTTCCACCTGCGTCACACCCATCGGAAATCATCATCTGAGATCATCTCGACCACACTCCTCCTGCCCTAAATCGTGAACGTCGCCAGTATCAAATCGAGCTTCAGAGTCTTGTGACTTTCAAATTTTGCGATAACCAACTTCAAAGCTTACGGTATTCCCCTCGCAACCGAAGCAAAGACCCCTGCATCGCACCCCTTCCAGATCGAAATTCCCAAATTGACATCGCATCGCACCCCTTCTGACCGCCTTCACCTTCGACTGCTCGACAACCTCCCAACGCCTTCTCCTTCCCCCGTTGACATCGAAGTGGGCCAAGAACCATTTCGAGCTACAGGGATCCGTGGTTTCAACAAAACGAGTCACGATTTGGGTTTAAAATAGAAGTGAAGAGGTCGGCTATTTTTTTAATGGCTTGTGAAGCTTTCGGTTTCGATCTGTATTGAAATGGAAATGAGGTCACGGCCATTTTTATATATGCGAACTTAGGGAACATAACGTACACTCATTAATTTCTTGTTTCATTGATATCGTTTGAAAGAAACAATTTGTACACGGACTGATGGAGAAGAGGGCGTAGACAGGTCTGCGTTGTTTATATTTTTAGGGTGGCGAAAGTAAAAGAGTAGGTCGGCTGATGTTTTATATTTATTTTGATTTTAAAAATAGAAATTTCTTTATTTTATATTACTGGTAGGTTTCGAACTCTGTTTTTAGTGTAACAACCGTCATCCTTAAGGTTATACTACTATTCTACACACACCGGGAAATGTTTCGAAGACTAATTTGCTTGTCTCGAAAAGATACCAATTTAACTGACTATTTAAATTAAATCCAACTGATTAAACTATAAATTTATATCAACCAATTTAAATTCATCGATAATTAATCACCATTATCGTTCTAATTCAATGCAGGGTTAATATTTGTAAACTGAATTGTTTTGATTAAATTATTTCAGTTTTCTCGTATTTCGATTTTCTTTATCGATAACCCAATAAAATACCATTTATATTATGAATTAAATATTTAAAACTATACTAAATATTTAAAATAAACTGTTCAAAATCTGGGTCGTTACACAGTGTTTGTTTGGTTGTTATTTTTAGTAGAAGGTTAATTGATGTAGTTATTTTTAGTAGTAGGTGAATATCGATCAAAGTTTGGGAGGAGGTTTGGTGTTTGTTCGGTTGAACAGACCCAAAACTCAGTTAAACTGTTTCACCATTAAATCACTTGTAAGATGGACAAGGCCATTTGAACTACATATTGAATTTGATGCTTTGTAGTCTTTAACAACCGGTTGTGTATGAAACCAAAGAACTAACCTTTGTGTGCTGAAAAAACTTGTGAAAATGGAGTTATTAGCGATTTGTTATCCACCGTTGGTTGGCAATTTGTTTGATGTTCCCGAACTAAACATAATACAAAACAATATTTATATATTTCATTTATTTCAGCAGTTTATTCACAAAAATAAAGCTAGAGATTTTCATGAATGATGCTAATTATTAAGCTACGCTCATTTACAATTCCGTTTATTCCAACAGTTTATTCATACAAATAAAGCTAGAGATTTTCATGAATGATGCTAACTATTAAGCTACAATCATTTACAATTCTGAACTCCAAAGCAATGTATAGTGAGTGGTTAATATGGCCACACATACTTGTTTATCTGAGTTGGTGGTTAATTTAATTGCAACATTTGATTGATGGTAAACTCCACAAAATGGACTCGCATACAAATGTGGTCATAGAAATTATTGCTTTTTAAACCTAGAAATTTTGTTATTCAGCACCAAAAATATTGACTTTTATTTATGTGCTTCCATATCGAATGCAATGGAAGCTAAAAACTGAGTTTATAAACTCAATTGGAACTGAGTTTATAAGCTAGGTTTCATACTGATTTTACAAACTCAATATTGGAACCAAGTTTCTGAGTTTTGCCTAGTTGTAATCCATCTTATGTTATTTTATGTATACCCTTCTATAACATAAAATGTATTACGATCTTGATATATTTGGATGGGATATCTCTATGCTTTAATGTTAACATAAGATTTAAATTTGAAATGAGATTCAATTTATATGGTTCTAAATTAAGGTTTTTACATCTTGATACTGTTGTTGTTTATTTATTTATTGTAGGTGTCCTCCTACTCAAGGCCTTCAACCGATTATCGTGATTATTTCCTACGGTATTGTCTGTCGGTCTATTTAGACGATCCGGGTGATCGTTCTCAAATTGTTTGTTCAGCCGAATCTCAAACACCAACTCTGTTTAGCGTCTACAAGAGGATAAGTCGAGCTTAGAAAGAGATTTGACAATATTAAGTGTTCAGAATGATATGGCACCGCCTACCAGATCAACGACAACACCAACAAGATTATCACCCTGCCAACATTTTGTATATATTGGAGTAATACAATCTCGAAGGTTGCTATGTCGTTGCAACATTGAACAATATTCAGAACATGCTATTTGAATGAAAACGTTGATCGTCGATATTGCAGCATTGATAAGAAGCACATGATATATTAGGATTCTTTAAAACTTAATTGATGTTATTTAATTAAATGCACGCAGGAAGCAGTAGAAGAAGCGGGAAAAAAGAGAAAATTTGGTGGTACAAGCTATGTAAATTTTTGGACGTAAGGTTCATTATATGGCTGGAATTTCACATTTGGTACTTGTAAACTTCAAATATGAAAAACATCTTGCATTTTGTTGATTCTATATTGTTATAACTATGGATTGGATATTGTTTCTTGATGTTTATTTGATTATAATTTGCATATGTATTGAATTTAATATCTTTACGTATTGATTTTTTTTTTGTTAGTTCATGCTTTGTTGTTGCCACGAATATAGATTTTTTTTCTTATTGATTTTGTTACATGTTGTTATGTTGAGATAATATCATAGTTGAATGCATATTAAATAGAGCTTATGTTATCTTGTATGCAAATATAAGTGTTGCATATTACCAATGCTTATAAGCATTGTGAATGAATATTTGCCAACACTTATAAGTGTTATAAATATTCCCAATGCCCCTATAGTGACACTTGTAAGTGTCACTTAATTTATTAGTGACGTTTATACTCGTTAGGAATCCCCTGTTTTGGTGTAGTGACTCCACGTTTTTTGTATGACTCCTTTGGGATATGCTTAAAGGTTTGGAGTGTTACCGTAATTTCTATAAAATATTGCAATTTTTTTATTATTTTCAGTTAAATCAAAATGATGATATGTTAACCTTTTTTCTTTAGAAATTTGAGTCTGAATTTGAAACTTAGTCTTATTCATTTTCAGTTTTGAATTAGGGAGTTGAAATTTGAAGAATTGAGTTTTATTTTGCAAAGCATCGAAACCAAATTTTAAATATAAAACTTGAAATTGAGATTTTGAAATTACAATTTTTGAATTTTAGATTTTTATATGACAAAATATGAATTGGAAATTCATATTCAAAATCTATTTTTATTTCTTTAGTTCAGATTTTATTAAGCGACATATGATGAAGTTAAAAGTTAGCGATAAATTCAAATTAAAATATCTAATTATCCAAATGGATAATTTATTTATGAAAGAGAACTTTTTGTTTAATTACCAAAGGTGCAGTTCATAAACAAAGATAAAAGTAAAATGTTATCATTGTTTATATAAAAAGATAAAAGTCAATAATTACAAATACAAATTATGGTGGAAAAAGGTGAAATTAATATTTGTTAGGTTAAAAAGTGTTAATTGCTATGGATTTGGGTCAGACTTAGAATTTTTGGCCAACTTAATCATACTTGCGAAAAAATTAACCAATGTATATGATAAAATATGAGATTTTATTTTATAGAAAGGAATATATAATGTAACAAAAAGGAGAATCTAGCCATTCTCCAACGGCTCACAAAAACGATTTCCATGTAATGTAGAAATCGTGCACACACACTAACAGATGAAACTGAACAAAAAACAAGTAAAACCAAGAAAAAGAAAACCACCAAGAGCAAGCAAAGCATCAGCCAAGGCAGAAGAATCATCAGCAGTTGAGCGCCAAAGCGAAGAATGGCGATAAAGAAAACCCCAGCTCCACAAACACGTGCATAGAGACAGTGTATAGGACAAGTCTCCAAGAAAGGTTGGTGGAAAATCATGGAAAGTAAAATCGTCCCTGAACCTCTGAAACCACTGCTCTGCATGCTCCGACATACCCAAGGACGCTAGTGATACCAGAGAGAGGCAACAAATCTTCAGGACCACCAAAAGCTCATGTTGTACCTGCTCCAGTAAACCCATCTGGGATGAAGAAAACCAATGCTCCGTCCAGCTCCAAGCAGACCAACTCTAACAACCTATAAACCAGGACCTGCACAACTAGCAAATGACATAAGATCGATTGTCGGGGGGAGGGGGAAGTGTGAGAAATTGATGAAAGCAGTAGTAAACAAATAACACAGAAACCAATAATCAACCTACACCTGCCCTGGGACTGGCCGCTACGGATGAAACATAAAAAATAACAGCCAACCTCCTTGAGCGGGGACCAAAGACGCTCTTGAAAGGCCTACCTCAAAACGCAAGAAACACATCGTTCCTAACTTTACGGATAACGGTAGGAGGGTCCATAGCCACTTTGTCAAAAACTGCTTTATTCCTCGAGTACCAGATATGCCAGCAGATAAAACAAGGAATCAAATGAAGAAGGATCGATCGAAAAGATTTTCCTGAGACTCCGGACCAACCTTCAATCGATGTGGTATTACCACGTCAACCCGTCAGATTTCCGAAGTAATTCTAGATAGACCTGGCACAAGACCTAGAGACCAACAAATGAAAAGAGGTTTCGGAGCATCCAGAACTGCAGCACCTGCACGTGGACACGAAAGTGATGTCGATTCTCTGAAGGTTCTCATCTATTGGTAAACCATCATGCAAGGTTTTCCACATAAATAGAGAACCTTCAGGGGAATACGGATGTATTAAATATGATATTTTGTTTATAGTTAGAAACCAAATACTTTACAAATAGTGAAGCTCGTCTAAATTGACTAAATTGCCCTTGATACATGCCATTATAAAATAAAACTCCATACTCGATAAAAAAAGAAAAAAAATATATAAGATCATATTTTAACTCCACTTTTTTTCTCATCTCACTAGTTTTATTGCGATATTCATGTTTTATTCAATCAAAACCAAGAAAAGAAAATTATTGGTTATATACTAAATAAATAAATAAATTCTACATGTCAAAATACCGGTGATTCGTGGAGTATTTTGATCCAAATATCTATTACATATACCACCATCTAGGATGACACATTTTCAATATGCATTTCCCTAGTCGTAATAAAATGAATTTAAACTTGCCATGCCCATTAGCTCAAGTGGTAAATGATATAATGATTGTATTATAAAGGTCGTTAGTTCAAAACTCCCAAGACTTGAGTGTTCTGCTTAAAACTCTTGCAATGTATGATTGAAATTTTGTTTTTGAGTAAATAAAATGTTAGTATATAAAAACGAAGGGTTGGCTTGTAATAAATAAAATGTTCAATTACAGTAACCAAAAGTTGGATTGCAATAAATGAAATATTAGTTGCCAAATTTATGATACTACGTTTCTATGGATAATAAAAGCATTTCTTCGTGAAATGTAATATATCAATATCAACAAATAAACAATATGAACATAAAGTATTGCCAAAAAATATATGAACATAAATGCACACTTTATAAACCTTCATTATAGCGTTAAAAATAAAGATGAAAATTGTTGAAAAATAAAGTAAAAGTGCAGGTGTACATAATAAATGCTAAAAGAATAAATTTTACCCAATTGGTTGGGCTATTCATGTTACAAAGGCCTTCCAAAATATACTATTATATTATTGAGAATATGCCATGCCCTTGGCATACATGGTGTTACAATTGCATCCATGTTTTTGTTCGAAGTTTTCAGATATCTAATATTGGGTATACCAAATATTTACCTACTTCACTTATGATTAATAAAATAAAAGGATAAACATTTTGTTAGTACGGCAATGATGCCGGTATAAACTCAAAAGATAAAAGAATACAATGATAAATTCAATTTGGCATAGCAAATATTTATTTGCATGCGCATATATTGTTATGATATATCAATACGTAGTTATCGTCTAACATACTAAAATACATGTAACATCAAACCCTATTTTAATAAAAAAAATTAAGGGAACAACTATTTAAATACAAAATTAAACAAAACTGATGACACAAAAGATCTAAGCCGTTGGGTCCTTTTATCCTTATACAGAGAGACATAATTCAAAAGGCAATGTAATTAATTGTGAAGATCCATTGTGTCACCAATTGTATCAAAATTTTGTGTCTAAATAGATTTCTTCAAAAATTAATTGGATAATTCTTGACTATAGATATTATCCGTATCCAACTTTTAGATTTCAAATAATACTTTTTATTTAAATATAAATTCAGATGGATTTCAACTTTTTTAAGTATCTATCTACAGCGTACTTACAAAAGCAAATGAAATTCTCTTTATTAAACACAATTATAAAAATATCTCGGTCTATCTTCCATTTTATGTTTCTATATAATGACATTTATAATACAAGTAAAAATATCTATTTGATATTACAATCATAAAGGGAATTTAATATTAATTTTATACGTATCATAATGACATGTTTATCCAAAATTAGTTTTGCTACTTTACCCAAAAACATTTCGGCTAAAATGACAAAACTAGAGCGACTATGTGGAACAGCCCCCTCTGAATTTCCGACGTAGGCCCGTAATTTTTCTATCTACTGCATTTTTTTACAAACCCCCCCCCCCCCCCCTCTTTTTGCATCATGCATTCAAAATATAATGTAAATCTGGAAGCCGCCCCTCAAAATGAGATTTACGGCTGTTTATTTCCATCAAGGCTAATTCTATGTGAAACCCAACTGCTTTTCTTATGTCATGGCTAATATCTTCCACAACTGTTTGCTGGTATAAGTCACAATAATTCACACTCCAAATTTGATAAAAGATGGTTAATTCTATGAGCACTTCAATCATATTTATAATTGTTAAAAGACGTACAGAACACAAAAAATAATTTACTTCTCCAAATCGCTTTTTTTTCAAAGGTTTGTTACTGACGCTTAAAAAAGAGGTTTTTTTTTTTTTTTTTTTTTTTTTGGGGAAAGTAGGGCTGTAAATTTTGTTCGAATGTCCGACGTCCGTTCGTGTCCGTGACCGAAATACATCCGTCCGAGTCCGTCCGATTTTCATTTAGGACACGAGTTAGGACAACAAAATTTGTACGAGAAAAAAATCATGTCTGGTCCGAGCTCGTCCGAATTACTTGTAATTCGACATATAGTTGAGAGAAAATCTAGTAAAATGTACAAAATGTGATATAAATAGCCATGTCCGACCGAGTCCGATCGGTCCGAACATGTCCGTGTCCGACCGATTTTATTTAGGACACGAATTAGGACAACGAAATTTGTTCGAGAAATTTTTTGGTCCGGTCCGTGTTCGGTCCGATTTTTTTTAGGACAGAAACTGAACACACCTCCGTCCGGTCCGGTCCGACCGATTTACACCCCTAGGAGAAAGGGGGAGGGGCTTTAATAGTTTGGAGTCAATATACAATGGGCCATTAATTTCATGAACTAAAATGAACGTCGTTGAAGATGAGTTGACAGTACCTTAAATGTGTCATCCGAGTGACCATCGGAATAATAAAACCTTGATCGTATTTTAAATGTAAACCTACCGGCAGTTAAAGATAGTTGTTATTATTTGTTCGTAAATTCCAAATAATTGCTTGCAATTTATGTTCCTAACATTTTGTTCATTGACCAATTTTAGATATAGGCTTGTTGAAAAAACTTATTTTGAAAATAGGCTTCATCGAAAGCTTCTTGTAAAAATGGGTCTGGTTTTCATCTTAAATAAAATATGTACATGCACACTTTAAAAGTGCGCAATTTGTATATGTACACTTCAAAAGTGAGCATGTACAAATACTGATCTGGTAAAATCATACCTATTTTTATAGTTTATTTCTAACGGAGTCTATTTACGGCTTGCTTCCCCGCATATATTTAAATTTTGTCCTTTCACAGGATCAAAATCATAAGAGCAATTTGTTTTACAGTATTTTATGACTTATCTGCGGAGTTATAGAAGACTGAAAAGGTCACATAACTATGGTTAAAAGTTAAAACAGTCCGGTAACCTACTTGTATGTTTTAACTAATATTCATGAATGAATAAGGGGATTCTAAAATTCGTCTTCCAAGTATATGCAGTTGCGGTGGTGATGGGGTGGTGGTGGAGGTGATGGCCGTGACAATAGGGATGGAGTGGGGGCGGTGACAGTTGTAGTAATAGCAATCGTCGTTGTGGTAGTCGTGATGGCGGCAATTGTAACGATCTACAATTTCGACCGCTTCAGGTCGATAATTAAACTAACTTAAACATGTACGAAACATCATATTGTTAATTGTCACGGGATTGAAATAAATCACCAGAGAATCACAAACACATAATATATCATAGCGAAAGTAAATATTATACAATAATACAAAATTCTTTTAATTTATACATGATATCAGAGTACAACATAAATACAAATACAACGGAAGACTGAATACATAATCTCACTAATATATGAATCACCTTTTGTAAGTTGTAACATGATAGACAGAAGAAATCTCGAGCTTCGACCGGA
This sequence comes from Allium sativum, assembly GCA_030737875.1. Taxonomy (NCBI): domain Eukaryota; kingdom Viridiplantae; phylum Streptophyta; class Magnoliopsida; order Asparagales; family Amaryllidaceae; genus Allium; species Allium sativum. Next base: position 707,959,919 of record CM060915.1, read on the forward strand.
TAAACTCCAAACTTTAAATACTTGGACTGATCCAAACAAAATGCAAAAAAAGTCAAGACTAACATTCTCATATAAATGAATCAGCTCAAGTGAAATGTTTAAATGACATGCATTATCTGCAGTTAGCTTGGCTTGTGTTGTAACAACAATAAAGGAAGAAACCATCTATTTCTTATCAATTTTTTTTTTTATCGAAGATACAATAGGATCTACAACTTGATCAATGAGAAATGCTATATGCACTCGAGCATCAGGCGAGTGGAAGCATACTCGTGCATTTCATTGGTGAGGCACAACTTTTCACAATATTATTTTTTTTAAATTGAATTAAATCTGGTCCCACATTGGTTTCCTGACCAATCACTTGGGCGAGTATACTTCCACTCGCTGGTGCGCGAGTGGATTTAGCATTTGCGTTAATTATGGTTAAAAGGTTTAAGACTAAAAGGGTCACGTAATTACGATTAAAAGTTAACAGTCCGACTCCCCACTTATATGCTTCAACTTGCATTAATGAACGAGGGGATCCTAAAAATTGTTTTCCTATGATATCTGCAGTCAGCGAATAAACGAAGAAATCCTGTATTTCTTATCAGAAAAAATTTAGCGAAGTTAACAAGAGACTATCACAGAATCCAGAGATCGATCAACTATATGGTGAAAATGGCTAAATATCATGAATATGATTTCAAAATCAAACGAAAATTATGCGACTACGATATACAAGGATCAAACCTGAGCTACAAGAATTCAATCGTGATCTTTGCTCAACAATGTTGGGACTTATCTTAGGAGCTTTTTCTTCCCAGTAGAGATCACTTCAAACCACCACCTAAAACCTTTGCACAAAAATCGAAAATGATTCAGCTACAATATTTGAGGATCAAACCTAAGATACTTCAAGAATTTCATTGTGAACTTTGCTCAACTATGTTGAGACTGAGGATCTTATGAGTTTTTTCTTCCCAATAGAGATCCCTTCGAAACCGCCACCTAAGGCCTGTAATTGCACAAAATAAATCCCAACGGTTTGTTTGCTTATTGAATAGGCCTATTTTACTTGTGAAACAACAATAGAATCATGTAGTTAAATTCAAACCTTACTTTCAGTTTACTTACTGCCACGAAGACAGTCAGTCTGCCTCTTTCGCGGTTTTCTGCCTCTGATGCAAAAGAGTACACAACTCCTGCAAGTTGATTAGACCTCCATTGTGGGATACTGGGATCTATTTGCCAGGCATATGTCAACAATCTAGACACCTACATGCATTAATGAAATGATTAAACAAACTAAAAAATAAATTCTGCTGCCAGATAAGAATTGTGAAGATTTAAGACAATAATCAAATCCACAAGGACCACAACCATGGAGCAAATTTTCCAAAATTTAAGATAGATGTGAAGATTAAGAAATAATCAAATCCACAATATCAACATCTTTATACTTGCAAGACTGCTCCATGGTTGAAATCAAGTTCTTTAGACGCTTCTTTGCACCATTCATCAATAATCACACTGATGTCATATTGACGTTCTGCCCATGCTATACAATCAACAATTTATTTCGCATTCTTCAGGTCCTGCACATCAGTAAGTTATAAGATACCTGAAACAAATTAAGCATACAGATATAGTATATGATATCCAAATTAAACTGGAGGCACTGAGGCTGTTGTAGCATCAGGCACTGGGAGACGGATCCACGCATCTGGCAGCAGGATGAAGAGCAGGACAAATCGATTCGACCAGCGATAGGTATTTAAGGTTCTGGATGCATTAATTTTGGAGTCTGGAAGATTGATTCGATATCACAATTACAGAATCTGGGGGAAATTTCAAATTTTCAAGGGGAGATTAGGAGAAAATAGGAGAAAGGTTTACCACGCGAGAAAATAATGGAGGTGACTGGCTGCTTCAAATTTAGGGATTCATAAAAGTTGATTTTGTGCAACTGACAGTGAACAAACCTCCATGACAATCGGTTTGATAAGAGATTTTATTTATTTATTTCATTGAACCAGTTATATATTAGAAAAGGTCCACTGTGACAGCATGGTAGAGGCATGAAGGAAAAAAAAGCGAAGAAAAACAGCATTAGCTGCATCGATGCTAAAAGCCTAGAATCATCCAGAGTGGTAGCAAACATATGAAACTGGTTGAATTGTTGGGCCCTATATGTGTACTTTTACCGAATATGATTTAATGAGAAAAGAGAATATTATCAAATATATGAACTTTAAAATGTGAAATTCATAAATAATATATGTCATTATACCATTAATTACTGTTTCTTGAAATAGTTCAGTGTGCCAGTTCAGATCTATTGAAACAAAATGTTGATTGAATTATATGGAACACACTCAACAATAGGATGCTTAAAAAACACAAGGAACCTAATAATTGCAAAATAATTGATACTGTGCACAAAGCTAGTGGATAGAAATGTAATTTTGTACCTGCTGTTGTCCGCCATTTTGATCCTCAATTGTTCCGGCTTCAGCAACTCCTTTCGTGAACAACATGCAACTCAAATCCTGAAATGGTATAAACTCCATTAATGAATGGATTTTTTTTTTTTTTCCCTTTTTTTGCTGAAATGACTTGGAACAGTTGGCTTTTCCATCAACTGTTGATTAGGAGTAGACATGCATTCTTACAGCTAATTAGCTAGATATAATAGCGTAAGTAGTTTATGATTTTATTTTTGCAACATTGTTAAATAATTCAGCAAGTTGACTTTGTATCAATATACTGACACACAAGCCATACAGATTTTAATGTGGTCATGGTCGTGACAGCATAAATTCATATGGTAATCTGCATGTAATTATAACAGCTAATCTTGTTTGTATGTATGTGCTTGTAGATGTGTGTGTATGTACCACATGGGCGTGCATACACACACTAGGGCATTCTCAAGACAAATTAGTCATAAACCATATCCACGTGATGTTAATGAATTAGAAGACTAATTTATGCTGTATGAAAGAACTCCAACTATACGGTGGTTGGCAGAGAGTAAAACACAGATGAGCAAATTAAAAAAATAAAAATTACAGGATACATTTCAAAATCTCAAAAATCTGGACCTTTGTAGATTGAACTGTACCTCTATGCAAAGAAAGAAGAAAACAAATTAAGTAACTCTCGCTGTAATAAAATATAAGATATAACAAATCCTAGACTGGCTCTAATAATCTCCACAACCAAATATAAATAAAGATAAATCTGTAAATGACAATCAAATATTAATATGAAACTGCTATAGAATCAAGCCTGAATTCATATGTCTTGCCATCAGCATGAAGTCCATTCAAACAAATTGTGATGTGCTCTATTCATACCAAAATCATGTGCTGAACAAACGGCCATCACATGAGCACACGGTATCTTCTGCAGAATTGGGATGTTGCATGTACAGGTGCAATGAGAACCTTCGATCTCAACATCATATTCATCTCCGTAATAGTGAATCACTTGTCATTTAGAGCGACCAAATCGGACAAGCCTACAACGTTGTACTTTAATTTTAGTTTCCCATTTTGGAGTAAGTTTTGTCTTCAAACCCTCCCATTTTTCCCGCTTCTTGTAGAAATATTCAACTGATCGAAAGAACGTCCTTGCAATCAACGCCTTTATAGGCAAAGGATCTGGCGCCTTTAAGGACACCATTAAAACTTTCACATGCGTTGGTTATCATAACATGGAAGCGGTCACCGTCGTCTCTACAAAGTGCCCAGTTTTCTTCTAAATTCCCTAGGCTTCGTTCAATCCAGTCATGCGTCCGCGGATTAGTTGCCTTGATTTCTTCTCTGATTTTAGTGAACTCAACTACTTCAAAAGCACATGCAGCAGCGTAAAACAAGTCTGTTAGTCGCTTCTCTCTATAACCCGCAGCTTGAAAATTCACTTTTAGATGTCATGCACAGAACCTATGTTTGTGCGGTTCTTGCCATCTGTCCTGCAAAGCGCTTGGGATCCCTTCCATTATGTTAGATATAAAAGTAATGCATCAATTTCGTATGTGCTATAAATGAACTCACGCATGTACGACAAGAACCAGACTCAACTATCATATGATTTGGATTCGACAATTCCATAAGCAAATGAGAAAAGGTAGTCGTCGGCATTTACAGCGGTAGCAACAAGCAATGTTTCCTTGTACTTACCGTATGTGTCCCGTCAATACATAACAATGGACGGCAGTATACAAAACCCGCAATGGAAGGACCAAATGCCCAAAAAACATGCTCAAATACCCCAACATCATCGTGTGATATATGTCTTGTTGAACCTAGATTGCTTTTTATTTCCTCAAAATATTGAGGCAAATACGTATACGATTCGGCCCAGTCACCATAAATTTTTTCCAACGTTTTATTCAACGTTCGCCAAGTTTTCATGTAACTGATTTTGATGAAGAGTTGGTCGTCGACAAGCACATGCACCATGTCAGTTGAGATATCCAAATCGGCCTTCACAAAAGGCATGATTTTTTGATACAAGAAATCCAAAAGTTGCTTGCTTGTGATTGGAATTAATTGTAGTGTTGACATAGTTATATTCGTGAGGCAACTTTCTGATTTTTCACTATCAAGTTTGGGATTTCTTCGACGCTATAGCATGTATTCGCCATGGACAAGTAGCATCAACATTACATACAACATCATATATTGTTTTATTCAACTTGATTGGCTTGTACGAAACACCATGCAGAATAGGCCATTCCGTAAGTTGGTAAGAAACATTTTTTTACTTTGGAATACCATCCCAACAGCAAAACCATTTTGTACGCAACCAGTCGAGAGTTTTTCAGTAGAAAACTCTAGATTAACCACTACGGATCTGACCATGATTTGAGTCGTGCAGAGATCATCGTCCATCGGTATTTCCATTTGAACCTCAGCACCATCTTCTTCGGGATCTTCCGTGTTTGGAAAGTCATAGTCCAACGGTTCATTGTTGACTTCCATCCAGCATGTATCATCAACAGTTGTCGTGGAAACCACCATGCTATCACTATGATCAATCTGTTGTGAAGGACCAACACCCCAGTCTAATTCGGGTTCTTCAGTCAATCTGTTAACAAATGCATTTCAATCACATCTTACATTTCAATGAATAGTTAGCAAACTAAAGTAATGTGCAACACATACCTTTGGCTCATATCGTACAACTCTGACTAAGAAAGAAATACATCATGTTGCAATTGTTGTTCATAGCCTTCTGACTGATCAGTTTGTTGTTGTTGCTCATGAACATTTGATTGAATAGTTTGTTGTTGCTGCTGATGTTGGTCGCCCACATTCGGATGAAAATACGGATTGATGTACATAGTAGAACTAAAGATGAGCGAAGGATCATGAGTTTGCAATATTTCTGTGAAATACCCTAAACCGCTACTCACGATAGGAGGTGTGACGATTTCTTCCACGACTTCTTCCACGATTGCTTTTGTCATTTTCCAACAAACAACTCAATCGATTTCTTAACAACAGAAAACATTACTTGTACATCTTCATCGTCTAAAAGTGATACGGCTCTCGACCCTGAATTAGTAAGCCAGTTAACCGACAACCCGATATCATATTCGAGAGGGTTAATTTTGATTGCTTTGAAGACTGATTCTTTTAAAGCATCAAGTGTGCAACCCTTTCGAACTCTTCCTGATTTGCAAAATTCTCCCACACAATTTCCATTTTGGTGCTCATCCACGACCAATTCACTGTCACAGTAGCAAAGTGTAGGAATAAAATTAGGCGCCATTGTTGAGTGAATATATTTGTTTCGAATATTTGAAGTAAGAATTGAAGTGTATCTGCAATGAGAAATAATGTATTGAAGAGCTATGAAATAGGCAAACGTCTCAGCAATGTCATTGTCAAATCAACTTTAATCATCTAAGCAATGTCGTTGTCAAGTCAGATTTTGCAGAGCTTTAATCATCTCATCTATTTCAAAATAAAGAAGACCCACTTGTCTTTTATGCGTCCTGATCGCAAACAACAAGCTTTGGGTCAGATTTGGCAGAGCTTTAATCATCTCATTTATTTCGAAATAAAGCACAGTCAATTGTCCTTTGTCAGGCTTTATCACAATGGACAAGCAATGAGTCAGATTTGGCAGAGTCTTGTCAACTCATCTATTTCGAAATAATGACTCATTTGGCCAGCTTTATCATATAGGACAATTTTGAACAATATTTATCAGTGTCTACTCAAATCAACTGATTTGTGGCAGATCGTACTATAAAGAAAAGCTTTGGAGCAATTTTACTTTATGGCAGTGAGTTGTCACTTCATCTTTATGTCAAGGTGTACTGTACGAACCGGCTTTAGTCAATTTGGTCTAATATACTTTTCGGGATCAGCTTTGTTCAGTGTAATATGATTGGTACTATTTGAAAACACTTTAGTCAGTAATATGTCATTTCATCAAACAAAGTTTTTTTGGCTGTAGATAATGATTATAATGCGTAATAACGTATAGTAATAAACAAACACATTTTCATAGAAAACATACAGTACTTCATATTAATCTTCCAAGTTCTACAAACACACAAACAATAATTCAAATTGATATTCGAAATACTACTACGACAACAGATAATAGAAACACTAGTGGTTACGGTTAAACTGCAAGTTTTCTAGGAGTTGTTTAAAATGTCTAATTTCTTGTTCCAGCTCGTTCGCATATGTTATGCCCCTTGGATACAGCGGTTCGTCAATTCATTCTTAAAAATTGCACCCGTGGGAATAATTGGAAAAAAGAAGAATTTGACGACCAATGTTTTCGTCATCAGTTGTTACAACAACTTCAACCATATATCCACAGTGGCAGCAAACTGGATACGAGTTAACATCTTGTTTTGATAGGGGTTGATTTATTGGTACGTGCTCAACCTCTTGTTCAACAGCAGGTTGATAAACAAGATGATCATGCACTCGTGGGACATACACAGGCTCATTCGGACTCGGCTGAAGTGTGAGTAGCTCAAGATCCGGGTATTCACAATCAAGCTCATTGTAATGTTGTTCCTGATAGTTTATATTCCAATCAATATCAGTGTGATCACTAGAGGTTGGAAGAGACATTCCGAATGAGAAATCAGAGTCCACAGATGATGACAATGAAGGCATTTTGAAGAGAATGATATGTTCGAAGGCGAATTTTCAAAACGTGCCCAGTTCTCTTGCCCGAACAAAACAGGTCTATATTTGTAAATATTTCCAAAAACATGGCTAAACATGTTATACTTTCTGTAAACAAGCCTATACATGTGATTTTTCCTTCAAACAATCAACGGAATGATATGTGTGATAATCAGCTCTGCCTAGAGATTTTCCTATAGAAATAATGATATTCCTCAAGGCTTTCAATTAGTTCTGGCATGTGAAACATCAAGTCCCCGTTTGGTTTGCCCTTTTCAGTTTTTAAATTTTCTGTCCAAACAAAATGGGGATAAGGCATGTATTTTAGAAAGACAACCAATTTGAAAAATGAAGTTGGTATACAAAATAGAAAACAAATTTATTATGTTTTCCATGTTCTAGGAAATAACAAAAGCGCAGAAAGCAATACATCCAATCCAGCGTCACTCCATTGTCGTAATGACTTAGGGTGTTTTCGGTTTATATTTTTTAATTTTGGATTTTCGTACATTCAAAAGTACGAACGACGCACATATTGTAAAAACGATCGTTTTACAAAACGAAGTTAACACACAAAATAAAAAAACAACTTTGTATTATTTTCCGTATTTCAAGAAAGAACGGAAGATCGATATTATATATCCATCCATCCACCGTCCTTCCGTCATCATCTTCGCCTTTGGCCCGTCACCTCTGTTATACTTCAAATTTTCCCACTTTTCGTAATTAAAGTTGAAAACCTAAAACACAATAAACCATACACTACCTTAGATTTTCAAATCTTCTACTCTTCTCATACTTTGTAAAGCATATTGATAACGCAAAATCCAAAATAAAAACAAAACAAACCCTAAAGTTTTGATGTTAACATCGATATAATAATGATAGCAGCAACGGTAATTCTATGTAAACCCACTGATTTGCTGCATAGACCCATGAAATTTGAAATATAGGGTGAAACCCGGCGTTTTTGCTGAGTTCGTCCGTGGACACTTTAAAAAACACCAATTTTACCCTTTTTCGTAGGAACCCTACGTGGTGTCTTCATGATACCACATAGTGGCCCCTACGTGGTGCCCTAAAGGCACCACGTAGGAGCTCTACGAAGTTTGCTGAAAATTTTAAAAAACATATAGCAAAATTGGGGCAGTTTTGTCATTTATTTGGATTAATTGACAGAATAATTCAAAGTTTAACGTGTCTTCCCATAATAATCCCAAGTTTGGATTATTTTTAAATAATCTCAAGTTTAGAGGGTCCCTTCTCATATTGATCTCAATTACCTTTTAACATGTTATAGCCAGTTTCATCCCCCTCTCTCTCACGTGACACAACCTTTCTTCCTCGAATTGAAAATCTGCGTCTCCCTCTTGTAAAACCTGCTAATACCCGTCTAATATCCCACGTTTTTTTTAACTGCAAATATTTATCTAATATTACTCTATTGCCAAAACGTTAAGATGATTTGTAGATATCCAAACAAGAATACAATGAAACTGCTCTAAATTGCAACGAAGATGACAATGTAAAACCTGCTCCAAATCAGCACCTATATATCCATTTGTAGATGCAGCAATATCTTGCAGGTCAACATCGTCATTCATACCAAGATTTTTTGAGTGAAGCTTAAGAACCTGGAAACGTTCTTCATGTGTTGGAACAGTTACTTCAATCTCAAAATCAAAGCTTCTCTAAGATAACAGATGGCTTCCCAGACAACGCACTTGAGTATGCCTCATTAAAAGCTTCTCTAAGATATGTTTCGCTCTCTCCAGCATAAGCTTTATGAACGGAAGAAGGGTTGATCACTGTCAAATGTATACATACACGCAACATACATTTAGTACACAAACTTTACTAAGATCTTTTTTCTCTTCGGATTTGTTGCTGTAGGACTACCAAAAACTTGATTACTGCATACCATGAAGACGAACAAAGAAAAACTTATTTAGTGCCTAACAGATTTTCAGCAAACACACTTTAAATGAAGCACAAATTACTTGGCACTACAAACATTCACTTGACCTTGTTCCATCAAAGGTTCCACATCAGCTCCATTAAGCTCCACCTAAGCTCTATTTTTTAAGCTTTGCACCATGGAGTGGAATGGTGTTATAACATTTTGACTCGCCTTTTACAATTTCTTCTATTGGGGTCTGGAATTTTTAAAAACTTACTACATGCTCTGACCAGACAGAAAGAATCCATGAATACCAGATAAATAAAAAAACCATGATTTAGAATAACAACGGAACTGACTTTTGGTCCAAAGAGTGAAGATATATTGACTGAAAAAGGGAATGTAGAAATACAAGTAAGAGTTCCGAACATCATATGCTTCTCTAATCTTTACACGAACAAACCAAATACTGATCGACTGACTGTTTACGAGAAGAAAAAAAAACAACAGAAGGGATTGACCGGTCAGCGCATTAATGACGCCATCTGACCGACTAAATGAGAATGCAAGATCGGTAAATGCAGGATCAAGAGATCTAATGACGTATTTGTCATTGAATTCTCGAAGTTCGAGCTTTCGGCAGCAAGAATTGTGGAAGGAGGCGGACTCTTTTTCAGTTTTGCTGTAGAAGCAGAAGAAGCAAATGATTTCACGTGAGAGAAAAGGGGATGAAACTGGCTATGATAAGTTAATAGGTAATTGGCATCAATATGGGAAGGAACCCCCAATACTTGGAATTAATTAAAAATAATCCAAACTTGGGATTAATATAGTAAGACACGTTAAACTTGGAATTATTCTTGCCAATTTATCCTCTCTTTTTTTTTTTTTTTAAATATGGGTATATTCAGCAAATCTATGAGTTTGAATAGATTTAAACAAAAATAAATGGCTAATATAGATTCCAATGTGAAATGGTTGAAAATAAATGAGTATTATCATGAGATGAAAACATATAATAAAGTGAAAGAAAATGGCAAGATTAAATTTAATCAACTAATTATCCCGCACGTCTAACAAAATCATAAGAGTCAAACTATTAGCTTGCATGGGGAAATTTAAGGGGATTCAAATCAATATTAAAAGATTGTAAATTATTATTCCTTCAATTTGGATGTAACACTCCATAAAATTATTAAAAAATTAATTAATTCATAAGTAATTCATTGTTATTGAATCCCCCTTATAAAAGCAATTAACAGTAGAGGCAAAATAGTAAAATTTTCCTATAAGGCCTAAATAATGAATGTGATAAGATGTATGATAATATGTTTAGAGAGAGAGTATGATAATATGTTTAGAGAGAGAGTTGCAAATTATGACTAAGTTATAAAAATACGATGTCAGTCAAAAATACATAGAAGTCTGCCTAGCTACTCTGGCTAACAGCAGTACGACTTTGAGACTGATGTGAGGTCTATAATAAATAACCATAGTGGACACAATGTTAGTTCCAATTTCTATAGGATAAATCTGTTTACCCAAACACGTACGAATGTCGATTCAGACAAATGTGAGACATCACTGATATGAGTCATAATACAAAGAACTTATAGCAAGCGGAAATATTAGTAGTTTTATTTTAGTAATTGAGTAGCACGGTTTAGATTTGATATATGCCTTGGCATATTTTGGCTTACCAAAACATCATACTAATACCTCAAAATTCCCACCAAAGCAAAATGTCAATTATTAGATTGCAATTTCAGTTGTTTTATATATATTAAAATAATGAAATTTATGTGGGTTTTACAATTTTAATATTTTACCGTCTATTCTTCTTATCATTTTTCATTGGATTAAATTGAGGGTTTTGATTAAATAGCATGTAAGGTACAAATTCTTATTAATAGCTTGCACCGTCTATTTTCTACAAACTGAACAGAAATTCTCTTCGTCTAGTTTCATGTAAAAAGAAATTGAATAAAGCGTAAAAGTAATTAATTGTAAATTTCTATTATTGATTAATTCCTTTGTTTTAATATAAAATAAGTTGGGTTTGAATTCTTTATGTGTGTCTGTTGATTTGATTTTGGACATTGGAATTTTTAAATAAATGGGTATTATTTCGACATTATATTTTATCATTCCACTGTAAGTTTATGAATATATAGATATTATTTTTCATATTAATCAATAACCAACTTTGAGATGAGTCTAAGTTCCGATGGGTCTTTTATGGATTGAGATTTATGTGGATTTTACAATTTTAATATTTTACCTTCTATTCTTCTTATCATTTTTCATTGGATTAAATTGAGGGCTTTGATTAAGAAATAGCATGTAAGGTACAAATTCTTATTAATAGCTTGCACCGTCTATTTTCTACAAATTGAACAGAAATTCTCTTCGTCTAGTTTCATGTAAAAAGAAATTGAATAAAGCGTAAAAGTAATTATTGTAAATTTCTATTATTGATTAATTCCTTTGTTTTAATATAAAATAAGTTGGGTTTGAATTCTTTATGCGTGTCTGTTGAATTGATTTTGGACATCGGAATTTTTAAATAAATGGGTATTATTTCGATATTATATTTTATCATTCCACTGTAAGTTTATGAATATATAGATATTATTTTTCATATTAATGAATAACCAACTTTGAGATGAGTCTAAGTTCCGATGGATCTTTTATGGATTGAGATTTAGGCATGTTTTGGGACGGGCTGTTACATTGTACAAGTCATACACAATTGAGAATTTTGGGGTTAAAAAGAACATGGCCAAAAAAGTGTTTCACGCCAGAGTACTCAATTGTGATAGACCTTTCTTGAATCAGGATTGTTACATTGTGCAAATCATATAAAATCGAGAACTTTGGCGTGAAACCCCCTTTTTAGTTGATTTAGAACAGTCTATGTAAGAGGGATAAACAAATAAAATGTGATCAAATATAAGTAAACAATCAGTGTCTGTAGGTTTTGAAAATTAACCAGTCATAAGTGGAGTTAAAAAGATCATGGTCAAAATACGCCCGGAACTTTACTGCTACGGGAAAATGCAAGCCCTCTCATATCTTTCTATTTTTCAATCTCCATAGTTGTTTGTCTCCTAGTTTTGTCCAGGTAACACAAATGCTTTTTGTTATATGGAATCTTACAGCAAAATTTAACTAACAAATGATTAGATGAATGCAAGTTACACCTGGTATATTAGGAGACCATAAAATACATATCAAACAAAACTTTAAATTTTACAAAATTCATATCTCTGACTTTGAATCAACCTAGCTCTATTAATTAAACAATTGTAAGTGTGAGGTCTAAAAAAATTCTCCCTCAATAACAAAGACATCGTAAAATTCATCGACAAACAGAAAGAGGTAAAGAAATGCCCAACCTTTTATAATGGCCTCAAGTTTGCCAAAGAATTTGTTTTTGATAAAAAAAAATTCAAAATAACACAAATGATGGCTCAGACTCTATATTATCGTACGAGTAGTTTCATGTAACTAAATATACTTATTATCCACTGTACTTAGATTTGAACATAAACCCGTGGGAAAAACACTTGAGTTCAACATTCTGACCTGGTAACTTGGCTTGTTTCATGTCACCAAGATATGATCTAATCAATACCTGCGATTTGCATATGATGTTTGCTGCTGAATCAGTGATATATGATTCAGTATTGTTAGAAGTTTGACATATCACAAACTTTTGGCTGAAAACAAAAACTTCAAAAATTATTATATATCTGGCGACGGGTAGTATTTAAACAATAACTTGACCGTTTACATATAAGATTGCACAACCTAAGAACTCGGATTTGATCTGAAAACAAAAACTTCAAAAATTATTGCGTATGAAGCCAAATAATAGATCTGAAAATTCTTTATTAGATTGCAAAGGAAACACGCAGGCACGCGCGCGCACGCACGCATGCACACGCGCACACACACACACACACATACACACACACACACACACACACACACACACACACACATATATATATATATATATATATATATATATGAACTGGATATTTTTAGTGTTCTGATTTGTTAATTGATGTTGGATATTAATCTGATTTATTATGTTACTTTGATTCGATATTTTCAAAACTAAGAATCAAACCAATAACCGATTCATCTCAAAATTGCCGCAACCACAAGACGATTCAAGCCCAACAATGTGAAGCAAAGTTGTAGCCCTTCGTTTGGTTTTTCAATCAAATCCAAATTGATTTGACAAGAACCACTAGCTGAAGTGGCAAGTTGTATATAACATAATAAAATGAAGGTGGATTGTAAATTTTGTATGATTGTACAACGTCCAGCCCGGTCCAAGATTGTAAGGTATCCCAGTGTTCGTATGATTTTCATTTAGCACATGAATTAGGAAAAAAAAGAATGTACGAAAAAATGTACATTTGAAAATGTACGATGTTTTTCTATTATTCGAACATTGTCGCTCGTAGTCTGGTTCATACGAATAAAATCCAAAGTTAAAGCTTGTTCCATCCCAGTTTGTCCGAAACTCTTATAGAACAAGAATATGACACATCTTCGTCCGGTCATGTCCAACCCGTCTACACCCCTATCTGCTTGAATAAAGTACAACTTTTATAATATATATATATCCACATTTTCCCATAGTAGACCATTTTATAAATTTCAATTCAATCATAATGGTTAGCTCTTTTTTAAATAAAACCATGTTGCTCACATTATGAAACTGTGAAATGATGTAAGTGGGTGTTTAATCAAATTACATACACCACCTTTTAAAGGTTTCCATGTTACAGAATGCACAAATGAAAGATGAAAACACAATTATCTTCTAATATGAAACAACTTACCATAATTATCGCATAGAGAATATTTACAATGAAACAGCTTACAAATTTATTCATGATGATGAACAAAATACGGAATCTAATACCTCCAAATATATAAATTAATGTAATCATTTTAGTTACGACTAACACTAATTCTTCTTCTTTCATTCAAAAAAGAAAAAAATTGTTAAAAGCCAAAATCCTTTCAAACAATTAAACTCACGACCTGCATGGATTGGCTTTGTTTGTTTAAAATGTAAGATCTGAATTCTGATTGCTGAATTCTTAAGTCTGGTTGCTGAAATCTGATTGCTGAATTCTGAATAATCACATAATTGTTTGTTTAATTAAGCATTCAGAACAAAATTAATATATTCAGTATTCAGAACTAGAAATAAGAAGGAAAAAAGTTCTGAATGAAAAGATCTAAATGCTTAATTTATTCAGAACATTAACAAAAAAACAAACAACATACAAACTTCTGATTAATTAATCAGAAGTCAGATTCAGAACAAACTGAGAAAAACAAGAATCAAGTCTCTTGACATCAAATTTGTGATTACTCCTTCATTATAGCTATAAAAATGGTGGATACCCAGTGCCAAAGGCTCCCGTACTCAAGCGCGAGGACTTCCTAGACCAGTCTCCCGTTCTAGTACTATTCTCACGGCTTTCTGGGCTCTGGGGGTGGTCAGTTAGCGCGCACAGCCTTTCCCTCACATTGTGAAGAGGCCGGGGCTCGAACCTGAGCGCTCCAGATTACCAGCTGGGTAACCTTACCGTTGCGCCAGGCACCACCTTTATTATAGCTATAAAAATGATATCAAAAAATTGAATGCCTACCAATATAACTTCCAAAAATTGGAGCTGAGGCTTCATCCCCTCCTGGACCTCGCTATGCATACATGCAAGCGTGGAACTTTAAAAGGCATACATACCGGTCAACCATAAGATTAACCCCATCTTTGTTTGTGCTCGTGCTGAGAAACAAAAGCGTTCCATTCTACCTCCAAATGTTCCTACATTATAACATGTACCATACAGTGTTACTATGTTAAAATTTGGACATAAGGAAAACGGTATGAAAAAACCTTAATTTGTAAAATAAATTCGATTATAAATCGCAATGTATTAATTGATTGATGAAATGATGATTCAGATATATCATCAATAAAATTATCGATAATATACTGAGTAGTCTCAGCCACATGTGAAGAATACCCAAAAAAAAAAAAAAAAAAAAAAAAAAAAAAAAAAAAAAAGAAGAAGAAGAGTCGTTAATGTAAATATGTACCAACATAATAAGTTGTGATAGGAGAGGCATAGCATAAGGGGGAAAAAAATTTGTTTTGCATTCCAAATGTTATTTTCTATCATTGACTCTACATTACTACATACATTTTCAAATATCATGTCAACGTGAGAACACGGTGTTGAGGAATGTTTCATTATTGTGGGTTTCAACACGTAGTTTGAATGCTTTGTTTCTACTTTATTGTAACTTCCGAAAGAAAAAAAGAACAATTTCTGCCAAATTCCCAACCCATTGACACAACTCATTTAGAATGTAAAGCAGCAAAAAAATGTTCCCTTGCAAAGAAGCACAACTCCATCAGTAATTCAACCATCAAAGAAATCAATAACTGTGTTGAAAAAAATTAAGAAAAAATAACTATTATTGAAGAAATTAGCCAACACAAGACATTTCACGAACTGATGATATATAAGGACTTAATCATATGGTTATTGCATATATAACATACAATATAGGCACCCACCATTTGAAGTTTCTGAAAATCAGGCATCATGCTTTTTACGTGAGAAATATCTGGGAACAAAACCAGCATTAACCATTTCATTTGACAGCTTTTCTGCTTCACTTTCATTCCCAATTTCATAATAACCAAGCGCTAAAATATCATAAGTAAACTTATCCGGTTTCAATCCATCTTTTTGCATGCTGTCAAACAAATTTCGCGCTTCATTCATCTTACCCGCCTTGCAATACCCATGAATGAGATTGTTACAGCATCTAACACTCATTGCCAATCCACTATCTTTCATTTTATCAAGGGTGTTTTTAGCCTCTTCTATTTTTCCAAGCTTACATAAACCCTTAATAATAATGGAATATGTCGTCGCAGTTAGCAAAATGCCTTTGTTTTCCACTTCATTGATAAAATCAGCTGCCTTTTCGCTGTTGCCATCAATATAATATCCTTGAATAATTGAATTATAGATAACAATGTTAGGCTCCAAACCCCAATTTTCCATCTCTTTAATATAATCTTTTGCTTTGCTTACCATCTTAATCTTGCAGTAACCATCTATAATCGAGCCAAAAGTGTAAAGATCTGGTTTTAAGCCCTTATTCACCGACTCATTCAAAAGTTCGCTAGCTTTTTCCATCTCTCGAGCCTCACATAATCCTCGTATAAGCATATTATACGTGTATATATCAGGATTCAACCCTTTTGAAATCATCTCCTCTACCAATTTCAACCCCTCGGCGTACCTCCCCTTTCTACAGTGCCCGTCGATCAAACTATTATAAGCATATCCATCGAGCTTAATCCCGTTATCAATCATTTCTTTCACTAACAAATTCACTGTTTCATACTTATCGAATTTAACGCATCCATTAATCAGAGTCCTGTATGTAACTGCACTGGGTCTCAACCCAATTACGACCATTTTCTCTTTCAACTCAAGCCCTTTGTCCAACCTGCCAATTTTACAAAGCCCATCAATCAATACGTTGTAAATGACGACATCTGCATTGATTCCTGAACTCGTCATCTCCTCAAAAACTTCATAGGCCTTATCCACAAACGTACTCTTACATAATGAACCTATTATTGGTGTATATGAGTACACATCAGGCCTCACGAACCTCTTCATTTCAACAAACACGTTGCATGCATCACCTGACCTATTCATCTTCGCAAGGGAAGATATCAAAGCATTGCAAGTTTCCACATTAGGGCAACGACCGTGCTTGATGAAATAATCGAACGCCGTCTTTGCAAGATCCAGACCGCCGCTCTTTATCTTGGTGCGGCAGACATGAAGCAGCAAGCTGATGGAACGAGAGTCGGAATCGGTTTGAAGAACTGAGTCGAGAATGTCTGGGAAAGGAATTTTGGGATCGGACAAGAGTTTTGCTAAATGAAAGTGAGCATCGGAGGTATGGCCGTGTGAGAGGAGGGAGTCGATGAGGAGGGAATGGGTGCTTAGGGAAAAGGGGAAGGGATGAGCGGTGGAGATGAAGCGTCGGAGAGTAAGGGGTTTGATAGACGGTCGGATTTGTACGAGGACGGAGTGGAGGAGATTGGGAGTGAGATGAGGAATGGTTTCGGTTAGTAAATTGAGATCTAGAGTAGGGGAGGAAAGGAGGGTTGTTAGGGTTTCACGGACGTTGATTGCCACTGCGGGCTGTGCTAACGTGCTGATTCTGGGCGTGGTCATGGATCTGGTAAACATAGAATACAAACGGAGGAGGAGAGAGAGAAGAAAGGAGAAGAAAACAGGTAAAGACAAAGTGCTCCACTTCCCCGGTTTATAATCTGAAAATCGTTCAGAGTCTCCTATAACTCTTCAATATCTCAACAACACCTCTTCCTATCCTTACGCATCAATTCTTCTATAGCCGTTTTGTATGTGCAGTGTCCCCAACCAATCACAGCCTCTGATTTTCGTCTTTTACAGTTAAATCCCTTAATTGTCCAGAGACTTAAATATAAAAAAACAGAAATGGAGAGATTTGATTGGTGGACACACCCGGGACAGAAGTGCTGGGCACAGAAGAATTGCTCTCCTATCCTTAATTCGAAATATGGGTTGTTTTTTGGTACGAATAGGCATTACCAAATGTAATACTAAGACAAATATTAGGGAAACAATCCTGAATCAGGAATTGGCGGTGCACCGAATTTTTCAGCGTCTAACGTGGCGAGCCGATTTACTCGGCGCGCGCCGAAAAAATCGGCTCACCACGTTAAACGCCGAAAAATCGGCTTGTCATCTCCAAACTTCTACAAACTGTCATAAATTTTCAAACGATCTTATTCCATTAACGGCCATAAAACGGTCATAAATTTTCAAACGGCTATATTTTCAATTATAAAATGATTTCATTCAATCATTTTACATCCCAACATATTCACAATTGTCTTCTATCTCTATAATCTAAACAAACTGTGCCTCTGTAATGGCGTCACCATTTGGAGATTTTTCACATCCGACGATGGAAGGAAGCCAGTTTTCACAAGGCAACACGAGCAATTTTTTGGGATCTCAGTCAAGCAGACAAGGAATCATGCCGTGGACAAACCAAGAGGACATCGATCTATGCACCATCTATTGTCATTTCTCACAAGATCCGGCAACGGGGAACGATCAATCAGCCACTACCTTTTGAAAAAAATTAAGACCACGTTCGTTGAGAAGCATCTAGAATGCGGACGGACTTTATCGGCGATTGAAGGCCGTTTTGGCACCATAAGCCATCAAACCCAGTTTTATGAGTCACAAGTGTACAAAATAAAGATAGTGAATCCAAGCGGCATGCGAGGGGAAGATAATCTGGTATATTCTCTTACTACTTACGTTAATGTTTGATATATTGTTTTTATGATTCATATTCCCTTTTGTAAAACAGAAACGAATGGCAAACGAGGAGTTCAATAAGCTGTTTCGTTGAGAAAATGGGACGAAAATGCTACAATATTACCAGTTTATGCATTGTTATGATCTGCTTACTAATCAACCGAAATGGAACTCCGGACTTGCTAAGAGCCTCTGTGATGTTCAAACCGCTAGCAAGAGCGAGAAAAAACTTCTAAATCTGGGTATCCTTCCAGTCCAAGTGAGTCAACTGCCAAAATTTCTTAATGTGAAGGGGAAAACCTGCTCGATGAGTTCAATGCTACGATTGAAGAAGATTTTAGACCCGAGGGAGTCAAAGCTGCGAAAAGAAGGGGTAAAACAGCGGTTGAGCTTGAAGGAAAAGTGAACGCACGCCACGAAGAACATAGTCATAGAGCTAAAAAAAAGACTTGTAGAAGAAGGAAAGAACAGAAGTTATGAAAAGGTTTGTTGATCTGGAAGAGAAGAAGCTAAAAATTCTAGCGGAGGAATTAGCGTACAAGAAAGAACAAGATGCGTATAAAAAAGATCAAGAAGAGATTGCTATCATGAACAAAGATCTGAGTGGAATGCCTCAATTGGAGCAGGAATTTTGGATGGGAATGAAACACCGTATTCTAACGTCACGGTTTCCTCACTTATAAGTTGATTGTTCATCACTATTTGTATTACTAGTTGCTTGTATTATGTTATTGTAGTAATCTTATATTTCCCGTTGTAGTAACAATTTTCTTATAAATGGAATGTGTGTTTTTTTTATATCGCTATTGTTTCCCTAAGTTGATAGTTTTATAACTTAACTAAAGCTTCAAATTAGACGAAATCTCAAATTTTTAATGTAGAAGCATCAAATAACTTAAAGATTCAACAAGCACTAAACAAAACCATTAGCCTATTCAGCACCATATCGGGTTAGCCAACTATAACACAGTTTGTAGGCTTCGTACCCAACAAAATCAGTGTCATACTCTGCAAGGTAACGAGAATCAAAAGTTGCCCCAGTCGGTTTAAATATGTCTTTGTCTTCAACTGTATGTATAATCTTTTGGTATCGTTCACAAGTTTTAACGAAACGCCGATGAGCCATGTGAATTTCACCAGAAGTTCGTGTAGTGGTGTAGGTACGATGGTTGTTATGTAATCTTGTTATCATGGACCAAAATTCTTCATGGGTTAGCCCTCCTCCATTTTGCATCAGCAGCAAATCTCTTTTATCAACTTCGATATAGAATTTCACGAGTATAAGTAAGTCCATAAGAGAGAATTATGTTTTAGTAGCACTGAAGCTAGCATTACTTTGGCTGTGACGATTACGGTTAACTACTTGCCTCCTTATGTTTTTTAGTTGATGTTCTTTTGGTTTTTGAACTTCAACTACTTGTTTAGTACCATGAACAATTTCATTTTGAACTGGTTCTTCCGCCTCTTCTACTTATGTATCTAGAACGAATCCACCCTCTTTCTCCTCCTCCTTGTTCCATTCATACTCATCAAACATTTTATCTACAAGTTCATCACTGATTTCTCAATCGTCATTTAAGCTGAAACAAGAAATGTATTATGTACACAAAGAAGTATTTGAACACGTAGAAGAAAATAGAGTAACAGTTTCTCGCCTTAATGCTGTGGTTTATCTAGAACGCACAAATTTTAGGCTTGGTTGGGGGACAAAGTATAAACTATTTAAACAAGGGGGTTGCTTTTTGGTAAAGCTCTGTCATCATTAGTTCAGCAGTAGGGTAGAGACATATGACCGGACTACCCTCTTCCCTCAACAGTTGAGTTGCTATGGCTTTGCCTTAGATCAGTTGATGTTACTACACTCTGCAACCCTCGAGTAACGTGCTATAGGTTGTCCAACGAATAGGAACTACATGACTTGACAAGTCATAATGATTAAAGATGACTTGTCCACTGCTTTAATAAAGCAAAGCAAGAAATCAGGCGACTCGTCGACCTTTACTAAATCTCATCCCTCCACCTTTAAATTCAGCACTCTCGAAGTTTTAGGCTTGTCAAATTATTCATTTTATCTACCGACCACTTTTCAAGAAGTAGTTCAACATGTCTGCTTGGGAATACGATGATGAATCCATGGTCGAAATGTACGATCAATATGAAAGAAATAAGCAATCAGTCGAGTTTGTGCCTGAAACGCGATTAGAAGATCAAGTGGAAGCTGGAGTAGTGGAGTCTGAACTCTTCAATGCCACACAACCGAACATTGTCGTCCCACATATTGGACCTCTTCAAAAAACCCACAATGCTTGGTTAAGGGAAGTAATTTCTCGAGAGAACCCAAATAGGTCAAGCTTTAGCATGACGGGTCGTTCAGTACTTTGATAATGCAGAATGGAATGTAATGTGGTTGTTTCTAAAAGACAGAGCAATGCAGGTCGTCGCTTTTATGGGTGTAAAGCGTACATTACTGCACCAAACCGACAGGGATTGGAACGTTGTAATTTTTTCTCTTGGATCGACCCACCGTTAACGGAGAGGGGTGTCACATACGCTCTAGAGATGCAGGCTGAGGTAATACGCTTGGAAAGGGTCATTGTTGCAGCAACGGCTGAAATGTTGTATAGGTTCAATGGTTCATCCCGAAAATAGGAACTTTGTTGTGTGGGTCTTAAATATATGTATTCTCATCCACGTTAAGTCGTGCTTTGTCTTAGTTGTATGTTGGGTCGAACTTGCATTGTATCATGTATCTTGTATTTTGTTATATTGAACGAAGTTTGTACGTAGGTTAATTGGTATTGTTTACATTTATGAAAGCAAATGAGCTAAAAACTAGGGTCGTCCCCGTGTAAATTAAACATTTGAATACACAAAGGAGTTGGAAAATAGGGTCATACTCATCCACTTTACCATTATTGCTGACAAATGCTATGAAAATCGCATCACGTAAAGCAAAGTGGAACCAGTGACCTTTCACATCATGGCAGTACGAAACAGTGTCGGGCAGCACGTAAAGCACAGCGTAGAGCACGTAAGGCGAAACAGTGTCGGGCAACACGTAAAGCACATTCGTAACATTGACTGGTTACATCATTGTTCCTTTTATTTATTTGTACTACGCAGCAATATAATTCTGTCAAATTACTTGTAACTTTCCTCCCTCAACCAAATTTGTTCCCATTATTTTACTACCTCCTCCTTTTATCACTCATTCAAAATGTCTTCTTGGCCATCAGGTACAGACTCTGATGAACAAGCATGTGAACAAATGAGACTTCAGGAGCTCGAAGACGAATTCCAGTTTCTAAACCAAATAAGACCCCAGGATGAACCATCGCATGAACAGGGGAACGTAAATCTTACACATGAAGCTCAAGTACCACATGTTCAACAATCGTATGAACAGGTGGTCGCTCAACCACAACAACAAATAGAGTTCTATCAAGTACCACCGTATGAACAGGGAGTTGATTCTTATCCAGTACATTGCTACTGCGGTTATGCGGTTGAAGTTGTGGTTCGAGCAAAGGGAAACAATATAGGTCGACGCATGCAGAAATGTCCATCCTATCCAAATGGATGCAATTACACGGAATGGATAGACGAACTTTTGTGCCCAAGGGGAATAGCATATGTAAACGAACTCGAACGAGAGATTAAACGTCTCCAAAATGATATTGAATAGTTGCGATTGAACATAATGAGACTCCCTTGAGATTGAAAGCATAACATGTAGTTGGCATCTATGTTTGCTTTGGTGTTTTAGTTGGCATCTACTATCATTAGTTGGTGTACCTTTGGTGACCAGTTATATCTGTATGTTTTATTGTTAGTGTTATCGTTATGCAAAACATTAGTTGAGATCATAACAACTTGTTTCCGTGCATTCAAACATTGTATATCAAACTTAAAAATAAGTATGTTCCAAAATAATAACAACCACGAGCCGATTTAATCGACTCGTGAGGTTGCACGCCGATAAAATCGACGCGCGACTGTTATGAGATATCCAAGATATCTCCCTGAATATTACGGGTCATAATGTTACGACCCGTAACCTTGTTGGGATGCTCTTACCATGATTTCAAAGTCTACACAGTACACACTAGAGCCTACACAGTACACTAGCTACCTATAAAATTGGTTATAACAAATTGCCTTTCCCTTTTTATTTTTATTAGCTAAAAGTGATTACAAGTGTAAGGTTATGATACGGCTAGCTGAAACTTGATTTACACAATGTATTCCTATATAGGGCAATTTATGATAAGGACAACCGTGTGACGACCCCAAACTTCCACGGGTGAAAGTAGGAGTGATCATTTTTGGAATACAACATAAATACAATAAAACAGAACACAGATACAATATAGCAAAGGAAATTCATAGAGTAATAACATTATAGCAGCGGAAAAATATAATGTCATCAATCACAGAAAATCCACAGTCGCCGAAACTAAGCTATTACAACAAGTTGCAGAAAAGAAATAAATTTGATGACTAAAAAGAAAAGAAAAGATGCCATAGAAAACAAAAGATAAATGTCTTCAAGCTCCAAGTCATCACCTCTCCACAAAAGCAAATCCAAGAGAGAGAATAAGCAGCTCCAAAGAAAAGACTCCAAGCAAAGAATGAACCTGTCTACTTGGCTGCCCGTGTGGAAAAGAGGGCACCCAAGTTTGCAAAAAGGTGAAACAAACTATGGGTCAGTCGTGGGACTGGTGTGAGAATTCTTAAGTAAAATACTAGTAGATATAAGGCAAATCCAAAGACCACGCCGCTAACGCGGAACGGGTTTATTCTAATGGATTGCAGTGCATAATTTAAAGTGTCATAACATCGTAAACAACGCAATGCTTTTTGGAAAAATGGAATCACCATAAGACCCAAGTCCCATCACACAATGCAACGCACACCAGAGGATAGGGTTTTACCTTATGGTGATTAAACATGCTAAATACAGCAAATACGCATCTAATATTATTATTAGTGTATATGAAAGCATTTCAAAGTAAATGTATTAATCTTAGGAAGCATAGGTACCATATACTATGCCTCCGTACTAGTAATACAATCAAATTCGTCGGTTCGTATTTGGATTTTGGTTTCCATCATGAGTCAAGGCTAGAGCGGAGCTCCTTACCGATTCGAGACACTCTAGCTAGTGCCTCAGGATTACCCGCAGTTAACCCTTGGAAATGGCAGGGCCGGTCCTCACATACAGCTTAGAGGATTAGTTATTCCTAAGCACACGTTTCCCGGTCCTATAGGACCTATCCGAGGCGCGCCACATTCCATCATCCACATAAGTAAAGTATCAGCGCTGGGAGGTCCCTGACACTACTTCTAGCTAGAAAGAAACGTGCTGCTTTCCCTGCGTTCCCTTCGCCCGTTTTTGACTCAACCGGTGTGTGAGGCTCGCGAAGTCCCGTTACACAAAGCTACGCCTAAACAGGCCATGCTTTGATCATCTCCACAAGGTTCTGCTTTTCAACAAGAAACCTTGATCATTGCATCTTAGTATGCCACACTGTCACTCCATGCCATACCATTGCTTCTCCATCAATACATAAATGGGTGTTAAGTAGAGAATAAATTCTCCACCACCAATATTTATATATTAACAGAAAATCAACAATATGATATATAACGAAGTACGATGTCAGACACACCATCCATTTAAACTTATGCTCTGGGTCTGAACGAAAGTCAAATCCGTGAAACCAACACGTACGTCTGGGCAATGACCTTGACCCATGAATTGGTAGCAAGTCAATTCAGGGTCTCGATTGCTGTCCATTCGAGGGAAGGTTTACGGTCTTCATGCTTCGTCTTCTTACTTCGATCTTTAACGCCGTTGGATTAATTTGGGATGAGAATATCTCGGATTTCCCAAACAATCCTCGTATACATATACATATATATATATTTTGAAAATCCTTCTTATTTGTTAATAATTATTTTTATTAACAATTCATTCTATTTTAATTATTTAAAATAGTCAAACTTCTTATTTAACGACGCATTCTCAAAATCATATTTTTATTTACATTAATTAAAATGTAAACTTTCATTACATATCGCATTCTTGTTTTCTTTACATTTAATAAAATGCAAACTTGCAATTACATGTCACATTCTTATATATTGTCATCAAAAATAATGTTAACTCATTCTACGTTGTAATCCTTCTTAAATGTTAATCATTTAACATAAAAGTTAACTTCCTACGATGTAAATTACATTTAATTTACATTAAGATAATGTAACTCATCCTATGTTAAATTACCTTTTAATTAAAATAATATAATTCAATCCTACGGTCAATTCTCTTTAATTTTCATTATAAATAATGTAACTTATCCTCTGATTAAACTTTCTTTTATTATCTACATTAAAAATAATGTATATTAATCCTATCGTTAAACTCTTTTTAATATTAAAATTAAAAATAAGGTTATTCTCATCCTACGGTGCAATTCTTCTTTTAATTCACATTATAAAATAATGTAACTCATCCTACAGTTAATTCTCTTTTTAAATGCATTTTCAATTTCAATTACATTAAAATGAAATTTTATTTTACGATGGAATTCCCTTTCTATTCACATTATAAATAATGTACACTTCATCTTACGATGTAGATTACCTTTCTATTTAACATAAAAATAATAATAATGTACTTTTCCTACGATGCATTTTTCTCTTTCATATACATTATAAAATAATGAACATCTTATCCTACGGCATAAATTTCTTTTTATATTAACATTAAAAAAAAATATTAATTACATCCTACGGTGAAATTACCTTTATTTCATTAACATTAGCAATGTTAATTTCATCATGCTATGAATTTCAATTATATTATACTTATAAAATAATGTAAATAGCATTCGGTGGATTTCTCTTTTTATTACGTTAACAAAAATGAAATTTTCCTACGATGAAAGTTTTTCTTATTTTCAACATTTAAAGATGATGTTAATACCATATGGTGTAGATATTTTTATATTAACATTAAAAATATGTTAATCAATCATACGGTGAATCCTCTTGTAAAATAACATTGTAAATGATGTCAAATTTACATACACTTCATTTTCTTTTTAATAACATTGAAAATAAATGTATATGAATCCTATGATTAAACTATCCTTCTTGACATATGATGCTTTTTCTATTTATTAACATTAAAGATAATGTTAATATTACATACGGTGCTTTTTCTATTTATTAACATTAAAGATAATGTTAATATTACATACGCTGCCTTATTCTATTTATTAACATTACAAAAACACTATTTTCACATGCAATGCATTTAATATTTTCTAACATGACAAAATATTATTTACATACAATGCATTTGATACTTTTCTAACTCGACAAAATACTATTTACATACAATACATTTGATATTTTTCTAACTTGACAAAAATGCTATACATACAATGCATTTAGTACTTTTCTAAATTGACAAAAATACTATACATACAATGCATTTGATTTTTTTTTTCTAAATTGACAAAATCACTATTTTCATGCAATGCAAATTTTCTATATTAATATTAACAAATATGCTATTTTCATACAATGCAAATATTTCTTATTTATGACAAATATTGTTCATTTCATATAATGCCATATTCTATTTTATAGTGAACAAAAATATAGTCATTCACATACAGTGCTTTTCTTACTTTTATAATGAACAAAAAAAAAAAAAAAATATTCATTCAACATACGGTGCTTTCTTATTTTTAACTTTTATAATAAACAAAATATATTCATTAACATACGATGCTTTCTCCTTTTTATATAATGGACAAAATATATTCATTAACATACAATGCTTTATTCTTTTTATATTTTACATACAATGCATTATTTTCTAACTTTGACAAAATAATATGCATACATACAATGCATTATTTTACATACAATGCATTATTTTCTAACTTTGATAAAATAATATGCATACATACAATGCATTATTTTCTAACTTTGATAAAATAATATGCATACATACAATGCATTATTTTACATACAATGCATTATTTTCTAACTTTGATAAAATAATATGCATACATACAATGCATTATTTTCTAACTTTGATAAAATAATATGCATACATACAATGCATTATTTTACATACAATGCATTATTTTCTAACTTTGATAAAATAATATGCATACATACAATGCATTATTTTCTAACTTTGATAAAATAATATGCATACATACAATGCATTATTTTACATACAATGCATTATTTTCTTATTTTACATATAATGCATTTTATGTTTTTATCTTGACAAAAAACGATGATATACATACAATGCATTTTCTATTCTTTCTAACATGACAAAATACTATTTTATGCAAAGCAAATTTCTATTTTTCTATCATGACAAAATACTATTTTATGCAATGCAAATTTTATAATAACACAAATTTGTTCATTCAACATACGGTGCTCTTTATTTTGATAATGAACAAAATATATTCACTTACATACGATGTTTTCTTATTTTGATAATGAACAAAATATTAGTTCATTACATATAGCGGCCAATTCTATTTTGTAAATGAACAAAAATATACTTATCTCAAATGGCGACAAATTCTATTTTAAAATATTGACAAAAATGTCAATCAACATACGGTGTTTATTTTCTTATATAAACATTGACAAAAAAAAAATGTCAATCATCATACGGTGTTTATTTTCTTATATAAACATTGACAAAAAAAAATGTCAATCAAATTACATTGCCAATTTGTTCCCAAAACTTACTGTCAACACTACGCTACATACAACGTCAAATTTTACATGTCATAGCATCGCACAATATATGGTATCAATTCCTTGTGGCATAACATCCAACAATTTATGGTGACAATTTTTATCATGTCATAACATCGCAAATTAAACGGTGTCAAATTTTATCATGTCATAACATCAAACAATTTATGGTGACAATTTTTATCATGTCATAACATCGCAAATTAAACGGTGTCAAATTTTATCATGTCATAACATCGCAAATTAAACGGTGTCAAATTTTATCATGTCATAACATCGCAAATTAAACGGTGTCAAATTTTATCATGTCATAACATCAAACAATTTATGGTGACAATTTTTATCATGTCATAACATCGCAAATTAAACGGTGTCAAATTTTATCATGTCATAACATCGCAAATTAAACGGTGTCAAATTTTATCATGTCATAACATCGCAAATTAAACGGTGTCAAATTTTATCATGTCATAACATCGCAAATTAAACGGTGTCAAATTTTATCATGTCATAACATCAAACAATTTATGGTGACAATTTTTATCATGTCATAACATCGCAAATTAAACGGTGTCAAATTTTATCATGTCATAACATCGCAAATTAAACGGTGTCAAATTTTATCATGTCATAACATCGCAAATTAAACGGTGTCAAATTTTATCATGTCATAACATCGCAAATTAAACGGTGTCAAATTTTATCATGTCATAACATCGCAAATTAAACGGTGTCAAATTTTATCGTTATAACATCACAAAAATAATGGTGACAATTTCATCGTCATAGCATAGCATATAATTATGATGCCCAATTATTATCCACATAAACACTCAACAATTTATTCAATTAAAAAAAAAAATTGCGGTTTGAAACTCTCACTGTGTTTGGTCAGAGGAGGTGATTCAGGTTCGGTGTTCCAATTCAAGACGATTTCAGATCTGGGGTTTCTATTTTCTCCAAATCGATGAAGCTTGAAGGCAATCAGAAAATGGCACGCTGGAGAGGAGGTGAGGGGGTTTCTTGCGCTTGAAAATGGCGACGAACTCCGCCGTTTTGAGCTTCGAATTCACCCTCCACAGTTCACGAAATATGATCACATCCGTATGATCTTGAAGCTCCTAAAAATCTCTTCGATCTTTCCTATATGAGTTTCTAATTTCATTTCGTGGAAAAAAAAAAAGAGGAGAAAAGAGCAGTCGTGGCCATTGATAAGAAGGAGGAGGTGAATGAGAGTTTGTGTTAGGTTATGGGAGGAGTTTAGGATATTCTATAGTGGAGATGAATTTTCCCTTTACCCCCTTGTATGTTTAATTGTTCTCAATTAAATTTCCGTTTATTTTAAAGTTGAAAACATTTATTATGTTCAAATTGATTGTAACCTTTTGAATTTCAAATCACGTTCACATTTGCTATAGCTATAACCACATATTACCATTTATTACATTAAATTTAATTGCAAAAAGAAAAAAAAAAAGAAAAAAAAATCTATTTATTTTTGTTCATAAAATGACACCAAATATATAACATGGATGCATGCGCTTGCAATAAGGAATGGAAAACGCATTGAAAACTTGCTGCAACTTTCCACATTAATGAACCTTATAGTTTGAATAACTAGGGAAAGTATTATATTTAAGAAATATTCTTATCATTAAAGAATTCTAATATTGAATATTCAAATTTGTTAATGATGTAAATTACGCTAGAACATTACATTAGAAAAATAATTTTACAAAAGTAATTTTAATTCCAAAGTGAATACTATGTTCAAAATAAGATATTTCTAATATAAAACCGGTAAATACAATGGTTTACAACGCAAATAGATTTGAGTTGAAATAGATAAATATGTTAAGTAAGACAGCAAAATTTAAAATACTCAAATTTGTCAAATACAAGTAATGAAATCGAAAGCCAGAATGTTAGGCATAAATACAAAGGAGCACGAACAAGGAAAGAATAAAATTATATAAAACTAAACACACTAATTCCATACTAATTTATTAGTACATTTACTTCCCTCAAAACTACATGGTTGTAATTGTTAATATTCCATTTATTATATGTAATAGTAATAAATGGAGGACATTTCAAATTCCAACCTAACCTAAACCCTTACCTATTTAGTACCAATAACTAGCATTTGTTACACATGCTTTGGATGAATAAAGTATGTATGTTTGTGAATTAATGCGCTTATTACCCATATTTATTTCTTATCATTCTATATGTATTAATTTTAACAATTTTATATTCTAGCGCAAATAAATGACCATAACCATCTCTTTGTATTCTGCGTTTGAAATAAATGTTAATTCCTACATTTCATACCCTTCTTCTGAACCAAATACTAATGTTCCTTTCCATATTATTATTAGGTAATTTATATGCATTGTTTTTAATACCTTTACATTTGTATTACATTTTAATATCATGTAACCTTATTACATTATTGGCAAAATTATATCCTTATTATTTCATACTCTTTTCTTCTTCTTCTTCTTTTTTTTTTTTTTAATAATAAAT
Organism: Allium sativum; assembly: GCA_030737875.1. Taxonomy (NCBI): domain Eukaryota; kingdom Viridiplantae; phylum Streptophyta; class Magnoliopsida; order Asparagales; family Amaryllidaceae; genus Allium; species Allium sativum. The sequence goes on from CM060915.1 coordinate 707,989,756, forward strand.
TTAATTTAGAAATGGAATTTTTAAATTCTGACGCATTTTCTATCATAATTTCCTTAAAATAAAATTTTAAATTGGCCCTAAAATTCCGGGTTGTTACAGTCTCCCCCACTTAAGAACTTTTCGTCCTCGAAAAGGAGAAAGAGAAAGAAGAAAGAGGATAAGAGAGAGAGAAAGCCAAGCAACGGCTCATAAAAAAAAGAATAGAAAGAAACATGGAGAACGTAACTTATTCTAGGCGTACCTTTAGAGACAACAGGCTTTCCTCCTCCTTCAGTAGAAGTTGGCACTGAAGAAGTTGGTCCTTTCGCTCATTCGTAAACGTGTGCCAATTAAGCATCGCCACTTCTCTTAGTCTTCTTCGAATGCACGATTAAGGGAAGAGTCAAAACAACTGAAATGGTGATTTAAGAGATAGAAAAGATCGAAGGATGAATGAAAAAGATGACGATAAAGTGACTGGCTATTATGTATCTCATGAACTGTTCGCCGTAGAATATAGTGATTCTACGTAAAAGAATTATTATAAATATGTTATATTCCGCTTTGTAAACCAAAGCTCTGATACCAACTGTGACGACCCCAAACTTCCACGGGTGAAAGTAGGAGTGATCATTTTTGGAATACAACATAAATACAATAAAACAGAACACAGATACAATATAGCAAAGGAAATTCATAGAGTAATAACATTATAGCAGCGGAAAAATATAATGTCATCAATCACAGAAAATCCATAGTCGCCGAAACTAAGCTATTACAACAAGTTGCAGAAAAGAAATAAATTTGATGACTAAAAAGAAAAGAAAAGATGCCATAGAAAACAAAAGATAAATGTCTTCAAGCTCCAAGTCATCACCTCTCCACAAAAGCAAATCCAAGAGAGAGAATAAGCAGCTCCAAAGAAAAGACTCCAAGCAAAGAATGAACCTGTCTACTTGGCTGCCCGTGTGGAAAAGAGGGCACCCAAGTTTGCAAAAAGGTGAAACAAACTATGGGTCAGTCGTGGGACTGGTGTGAGAATTCTTAAGTAAAATACTAGTAGATATAAGGTAAATCCAAAGACCACGCCGCTAACGCGGAACGGGTTTATTCTAATGGATTGCAGTGCATAATTTAAAGTGTCATAACATCGTAAACAACGCAATGCTTTTTGGAAAAATGGAATCACCATAAGACCCAAGTCCCATCACACAATGCAACGCACACCAGAGGATAGGGTTTTACCTTATGGTGATTAAACATGCTAAATACAGCAAATACGCATCTAATATTATTATTAGTGTATATGAAAGCATTTCAAAGTAAATGTATTAATCTTAGGAAGCATAGGTACCATATACTATGCCTCCGTACTAGTAATACAATCAAATTCGTCGGTTCGTATTTGGATTTTGGTTTCCATCATGAGTCAAGGCTAGAGCGGAGCTCCTTACCGATTCGAGACACTCTAGCTAGTGCCTCAGGATTACCCGCAGTTAACCCTTGGAAATGGCAGGGTCGGTCCTCACATACAGCTTAGAGGATTAGTTATTCCTAAGCACACGTTTCCCGGTCCTATAGGACCTATCCGAGGCGCGCCACATTCCATCATCCACATAAGTAAAGTATCAGCGCTGGGAGGTCCCTGACACTACTTCTAGCTAGCAAGAAACGTGATGCTTTCCCTGCGTTCCCTTCGCCCGTTTTTGACTCAACCGGTGTGTGAGGCTCGCGAAGTCCCGTTACGCAAAGTTACGCCTAAACAGGCCATGCTTTGATCATCTCCACAAGGTTCTGCTTTTCAACAAGAAACCTTGATCATTGCATCTTAGTATGCCACACTGTCACTCCATGCCATACCATTGCTTCTCCATCAATACATAAATGGGTGTTAAGTAGAGAATAAATTCTCCACCACCAATATTTATATATTAACAGAAAATCAACAATATGATATATAACGAAGTACGATGTCAGACACACCATCCATTTAAACTTATGTTCTGGGTCTGAACGAAAGTCAAATCCGTGAAACCAACACGTACGTCTGGGCAATGACCTTGACCCATGAATTGGTAGCAAGTCAATTCAGGGTCTCGATTGCTGTCCATTCGAGGGAAGGTTTACGGTCTTCATGCTTCGTCTTCTTACTTCGATCTTTAACGCCGTTGGATTAATTTGGGATGAGAATATCTCGGACTTCCCAAACAATCCTCGTATACATATACATATATATATATATTTTGAAAATCCTTCTTATTTGTTAATAATTATTTTTATTAACAATTCATTCTATTTTAATTATTTAAAATAGTCAAACTTCTTATTTAACGACGCATTCTCAAAATCATATTTTTATTTACATTAATTAAAATGTAAACTTTCATTACATATCGCATTCTTGTTTTCTTTACATTTAATAAAATGCAAACTTGCAATTACATGTCACATTCTTATATATTGTCATCAAAAATAATGTTAACTCATTCTACGTTGTAATCCTTCTTAAATGTTAATCATTTAACATAAAAGTTAACTTCCTACGATGTAAATTACATTTAATTTACATTAAGATAATGTAACTCATCCTATGTTAAATTACCTTTTAATTAAAATAATATAATTCAATCCTACGGTCAATTCTCTTTAATTTTCATTATAAATAATGTAACTTATCCTCTGATTAAACTTTCTTTTATTATCTACATTAAAAATAATGTATATTAATCATATCGTTAAACTCTTTTTAATATTAAAATTAAAAATAAGGTTATTCTCATCCTACGGTGCAATTCTTCTTTTAATTCACATTATAAAATAATGTAACTCATCCTACAGTTAATTCTCTTTTTAAATGCATTTTCAATTTCAATTACATTAAAATGAAATTTTATTTTACGATGGAATTCCCTTTCTATTCACATTATAAATAATGTACACTTCATCTTACGATGTAGATTACCTTTCTATTTAACATAAAAATAATAATAATGTATTTTTCCTACGATGCATTTTTCTCTTTTATATACATTATAAAATAATGAACATCTTATCCTACGGCATAAATTTCTTTTTATATTAACATTAAAAAAATATTAATTACATCCTACGGTGAAATTACCTTTATTTCATTAACATTAGCAATGTTAATTTCATCATGCTATGAATTTCAATTATATTATACTTATAAAATAATGTAAATAGCATTCGGTGGATTTCTCTTTTTATTACGTTAACAAAAATGAAATTTTCCTACGATGAAAGTTTTTCTTATTTTCAACATTTAAAGATGATGTTAATACCATATGGTGTAGATATTTTTATATTAACATTAAAAATATGTTAATCAATCATACGGTGAATCCTCTTGTAAAATAACATTGTAAATGATGTCAAATTTACATACACTTCATTTTCTTTTTAATAACATTGAAAATAAATGTATATGAATCCTATGATTAAACTATCCTTCTTGACATATGATGCTTTTTCTATTTATTAACATTAAAGATAATGTTAATATTACATACGGTGCTTTTTCTATTTATTAACATTAAAGATAATGTTAATATTACATACGCTGCCTTATTCTATTTATTAACATTACAAAAACACTATTTTCACATGCAATGCATTTAATATTTTCTAACATGACAAAATATTATTTACATACAATGCATTTGATACTTTTCTAACTCGACAAAATACTATTTACATACAATGCATTTGATATTTTTCTAACTTGACAAAAATGCTATACATACAATGCATTTAGTACTTTTCTAAATTGACAAAAATACTATACATACAATGCATTTGATTTTTTTTTCTAAATTGACAAAATCACTATTTTCATGCAATGCAAATTTTCTATATTAATATTAACAAATATGCTATTTTCATACAATGCAAATATTTCTTATTTATGACAAATATTGTTCATTTCATATAATGCCATATTCTATTTTATAGTGAACAAAAATATAGTCATTCACATACAGTGCTTTTCTTACTTTTATAATGAACAAAAAAAAAAAAAAAATTCATTCAACATACGGTGCTTTCTTATTTTTAACTTTTATAATAAACAAAATATATTCATTAACATACGATGCTTTCTCCTTTTTATATAATGGACAAAATATATTCATTAACATACAATGCTTTATTCTTTTTATATTTTACATACAATGCATTATTTTCTAACTTTGACAAAATAATATGCATACATACAATGCATATTTTACATACAATGCATTATTTTCTAACTTTGATAAAATAATATGCATACATACAATGCATTATTTTCTAACTTTGATAAAATAATATGCATACATACAATGCATTATTTTACATACAATGCATTATTTTCTAACTTTGATAAAATAATATGCATACATACAATGCATTATTTTCTAACTTTGATAAAATAATATGCATACATACAATGCATTATTTTACATACAATGCATTATTTTCTAACTTTGATAAAATAATATGCATACATACAATGCATTATTTTCTAACTTTGATAAAATAATATGCATACATACAATGCATTATTTTACATACAATGCATTATTTTCTTATTTTACATATAATGCATTTTATGTTTTTATCTTGACAAAAAACGATGATATACATACAATGCATTTTCTATTCTTTCTAACATGACAAAATACTATTTTATGCAAAGCAAATTTCTATTTTTCTATCATGACAAAATACTATTTTATGCAATGCAAATTTTATAATAACACAAATTTGTTCATTCAACATACGGTGCTCTTTATTTTGATAATGAACAAAATATATTCACTTACATACGATGTTTTCTTATTTTGATAATGAACAAAATATTAGTTCATTACATATAGCGGCCAATTCTATTTTGTAAATGAACAAAAATATACTTATCTCAAATGGCGACAAATTCTATTTTAAAATATTGACAAAAATGTCAATCAACATACGGTGTTTATTTTCTTATATAAACATTGACAAAAAAAAAATGTCAATCATCATACGGTGTTTATTTTCTTATATAAACATTGACAAAAAAAATGTCAATCAAATTACATTGCCAATTTGTTCCCAAAACTTACTGTCAACACTACGCTACATACAACGTCAAATTTTACATGTCATAGCATCGCACAATATATGGTATCAATTCCTTGTGGCATAACATCCAACAATTTATGGTGACAATTTTTATCATGTCATAACATCGCAAATTAAACGGTGTCAAATTTTATCATGTCATAACATCAAACAATTTATGGTGACAATTTTTATCATGTCATAACATCGCAAATTAAACGGTGTCAAATTTTATCATGTCATAATATCGCAAATTAAACGGTGTCAAATTTTATCATGTCATAACATCGCAAATTAAACGGTGTCAAATTTTATCATGTCATAACATCAAACAATTTATGGTGACAATTTTTATCATGTCATAACATCGCAAATTAAACGGTGTCAAATTTTATCATGTCTTAACATCGCAAATTAAACGGTGTCAAATTTTATCATGTCATAACATCGCAAATTAAACGGTGTCAAATTTTATCATGTCATAACATCGCAAATTAAACGGTGTCAAATTTTATCATGTCATAACATCGCAAATTAAACGGTGTCAAATTTTATCATGTCATAACATCAAACAATTTATGGTGACAATTTTTATCATGTCATAACATCGCAAATTAAACGGTGTCAAATTTTATCATGTCATAACATCGCAAATTAAACGGTGTCAAATTTTATCATGTCATAACATCGCAAATTAAACGGTGTCAAATTTTATCATGTCATAACATCGCAAATTAAACGGTGTCAAATTTTATCGTTATAACATCACAAAAATAATGGTGACAATTTCATCGTCATAGCATAGCATATAATTATGATGCCCAATTATTATCCACATAAACACTCAACAATTTATTCAATTAAAAAAAAAAAATTTGCGGTTTGAAACTCTCACTGTGTTTGGTCAGAGGAGGTGATTCAGGTTCGGTGTTCCAATTCAAGACGATTTCAGATCTGGGGTTTCTATTTTCTCCAAATCGATGAAGCTTGAAGGCAATCAGAAAATGGCACGCTGGAGAGGAGGTGAGGGGGTTTCTTGCGCTTGAAAATGGCGATGAACTCCGCCGTTTTGAGCTTCGAATTCACCCTCCACAGTTCACGAAATATGATCACATCCGTATGATCTTGAAGCTCCTAAAAATCTCTTCGATCTTTCCTATATGAGTTTCTAATTTCATTTCGTGGAAAAAAAAAAGAGGAGAAAAGAGCAGTCGTGGCCATTGATAAGAAGGAGGAGGTGAATGAGAGTTTGTGTTAGGTTATGGGAGGAGTTTAGGATATTCTATAGTGGAGATGAATTTTCCCTTTACCCCCTTGTATGTTTAATTGTTCTCAATTAAATTTCCGTTTATTTTAAAGTTGAAAACATTTATTATGTTCAAATTGATTGTAACCTTTTGAATTTCAAATCACGTTCACATTTGCTATAGCTATAACCACATATTACCATTTATTACATTAAATTTAATTGCAAAAAAAAAAAAAAAGAAATTCTATTTATTTTTGTTCATAAAATGACACCAAATATATAACATGGATGCATGCGCTTGCAATAAGGAATGGAAAACGCATTGAAAACTTGCTGCAACTTTCCACATTAATGAACCTTATAGTTTGAATAACTAGGGAAAGTATTATATTTAAGAAATATTCTTATCATTAAAGAATTCTAATATTGAATATTCAAATTTGTTAATGATGTAAATTACGCTAGAACATTACATTAGAAAATTAAATTTACAAAAGTAATTTTAATTCCAAAGTGAATACTATGTTCAAAATAAGATATTTCTAATATAAAACCGGTAAATACAATGGTTTACAACGCAAATAGATTTGAGTTGAAATAGATAAATATGTTAAGTAAGACAGCAAAATTTAAAATACTCAAATTTGTCAAATACAAGTAATGAAATCGAAAGCCAGAATGTTAGGCATAAATACAAAGGAGCACGAACAAGGAAAGAATAAAATTATATAAAACTAAACACACTAATTCCATACTAATTTATTAGTACATTTACTTCCCTCAAAACTACATGGTTGTAATTGTTAATATTCCATTTATTATATGTAATAGTAATAAATGGAGGACATTTCAAATTCCAACCTAACCTAAACCCTTACCTATTTAGTACCAATAACTAGCATTTGTTACACATGCTTTGGATGAATAAAGTATGTATGTTTGTGAATTAATGCACTTATTACCCATATTTATTTCTTATCATTCTATATGTATTAATTTTAACAATTTTATATTCTAGCGCAAATAAATGACCATAACCATCTCTTTGTATTCTGCGTTTGAAATAAATGTTAATTCCTACATTTCATACCCTTCTTCTGAACCAAATACTAATGTTCCTTTCCATATTATTATTAGGTAATTTATATGCATTGTTTTTAATACCTTTACATTTGTATTACATTTTAATATCATGTAACCTTATTACATTATTGGCAAAATTATATCCTTATTATTTCATACTCTTTTCTTCTTCTTCTTTTTTTTTATTTTTTTTTTAATAATAAATTTAATTTAGAAATGGAATTTTTAAATTCTGACGCATTTTCTATCATAATTTCCTTAAAATAAAATTTTAAATTGGCCCTAAAATTCCGGGTTGTTACAAACCGCCTACTATAATTTATCCATAAGTACAGCCGCCTAATATTTTATCCTAAATGACAGTCGCCTGAAATAATAAAAAATAACTCCCGTTCGATTTTCTACCATGAAATCACGAAATCAAAAATAATGAAATCATCTGTACTTGCAATAGAATCAAATCCGCAACATCTTATACATACTAACCTCAAAAATCAATCGAGCAGCAAAATTCAGCACAAAATTCAACCTCAAAAATCGACCTTTACTATATTTTATTTTTTTGCTATAATCGTTATAATTTAATGTTTATTTTTCAACGATTCATCATCTTCAATGAATCTTAATTTAGAAATATTATTAGATCTGTAGGTTTTTTGATGGTGAATTAAGCAGCAGTTTTTAGGTATCAGTTTGCTATTTCTTTAGGTCTTGTATTGATATTGTGTTATGCTGTTTATTTATAGTTTTGGTGCTATTTTACTTTTGTTCTTGTACTGATGCATCGGTTTTGCTACTCAAATGAATTTATTTCATTTTAGTCAATCAAATTGTGATTCAAACATTTTCTTTGTTACTTTTGTAACAACCCAGAATTTCTGAACCAATTTTAAAAAATTTATTTTAGCAATTTTAATGGATTTTGAATATTTAAAATGGTTTATTTTAAATAATAACGATTTAAAATTTAATTAAAACAAGCCTGAAATGGCACGATAGTTTGAAAATTCAATCTTAAATTTAAAATGAATGTACAGAATTCAAAATAAATCGGATTTCAATAAAACAAGAAATGTTGGAAACTATTTAACTATATCTTCCTAATGAATGTAAAAAACTGGGATTTCACTTTATAAACTGTAAGTTATGTCTAGTTTAAAATTCAAAAAAGTCGCTATGGAATATATATATTAATATAATATATAGCCCATAAAAATAGCCATTTTGCAAACGACCTCCGTTTTCGACGAAACCACTTTTGTTGGATCCGGAATGTCAAATTATTTTTAGGTTTCAAATTTCATAATTTTTGGAATTAATATGTGAGCGTGGTGAATTTAAATGTGTTTGGTAAATTCAGTTTGAATTTAATCGATTGGAAAATGCTATTTTTCAAACGGCCTCCAAATTCGACGAAATTAGTTTTGTTAGGTTCATATAATCAAAACATAGCTAGATTTATTTTTCTGTAATTTTTGGAGTCAGTATGTGGCCCTAGTAAATTAAAATGTATGTTGAAATTCAATATTGACTGTTATATTAATTTATATTTTAATTTTAATGAAAAATGATTGAAACAGTCGTATTGGCTTAAGAAACATATCTCATTGTATCTGGAATGAGGGTATTTAACTAGAGGCGACAGTCGTTGGGTTTGATTTGGAGTTCGAACGCAAAAACTTTCAATGTTAAGTAATATTTGGAATTTAATATTATTAAATAAATTATATAAATACTCCTTTATAACCCTAGAAAACATAATTCCCTTTACAGTCGCCGTCATAAGAAATCGAGGGCCAAGGACCTCCAAAATAAAACCGTTAAATTCTCATAATCCACTACAATTAACGAAATTATCCAGCATAGAAATGATAGAGAATCTCGAGATGTTTGATTTCATATGGGTTTGATCAATTTTAGTGGCCTATTGAGTTCGAACTGGTGCCTCAATGTACCAGCGTTCATGGTCGTTTCTAGAGGAGATGGGAGGGTCGAGTTGGCCATGGGGCAAGGGGATGGCGCGGTTTTCGAAGGTGGGTGGTGTGGCGGTCTCCGATCATCGTCAGGCGGCTTGGGGGACAGCGTGTCGGTTGATTTTTTTGTGGAGCGGTACGTTTCATCGGTCCAAAAAACCAAAGGAAGAAGACGGACTAAAAGCGACTAACAAGGAATTAGGAAAAATGGTTAAGATTGTAATTATCCTAATTATATTATTAATTAATTATTAATGTGACAAAGGTTTAAACATTCATATCTTATTCAAACGATAGCAGAATTCAACGAAGTTGGTTCCGATGGAACCGTGATGACGAGGCCTTCGCGATGAAACTGACTAAAAAGAGATTGGAGACAGCTGCAAATTTTGATTAAATTAAACGTCGGGTTTAATTAAAATAATCGTTTTATAACGATTTCAAAAGCGGTCAATGTGAGAACTCCTTCTCACTAAATTATATTTTATCATGTTATTATATTCATGCATAAAAATATATAGAATTATCAGTGTAGATTTTTATCAGTTAATTATTATAAATTGTATATGGTGCTTGTTAGCTCACCTCCCTCGTCCACAAACTATGGACAATTTAATTGACTGTATTGTGTTGTGATTGTGATGTGAATAAATTATATATATGCGATGTGAATAAATTATATATATGCGATGTGAAAAAAATATATATGCGATGTGAATAAAATATATATATGCGATGCGAATAATATATATATATATATGCGATGTGAATAAAATATATATATATATATATACATGCGATGTGAACAAAATATATATATGCGATGTGAGTAATATATATATATATATATATATGCGATGTGAATAAAATATATATATGCGATGTGAATAAAATATATAAATATGCGATATGAATAAATTATATATATGCGATGTGAATAATATATATATATATATATATGCGATGTGAAATATATATATATATATATATATGCGTTGTATAAAAATAAAAATGGATAAAATGGTCATGTGTTGGAATAAATATTTGTTCATTAAAAATATAATTTTTAACTTATATATACGATATATAAAATGGTCATGTATTGAAATAAATATTGGTTGGTTAAAAATATTATTTTTAACATATATATGAGATATATAAAATTGTCACGTAATGGAATACTAAATTTTGATTTAAAATTGAAATCGTTTTGAAATGAATTTATAAAAGAATTTATAAAATACGTTTTAAATGGAAATCGATGGAATATATATATATATATATATATATTTAAATGGATTGAATAGAACGTGTCGCGCAGCGACCGTTCGCGAATTTCGACCATTAACTTCAAATGGACGTAACGGGAGATCCGACTTCGGATTCTCCTAAAACTAGAACCGTTGTGTTCGTATCGAAAAGAGCTTCCCAATGGATATAAGAGATTTAAATTTGAACGGTTAAATTTGGAGATATGTCCAAATCAATTTTAGAAAAGGTCGCTATGGATGCAGTTCGGCGTCCGCTATTGGGAACCGACTGTAAGGGCTTAATAATTAAAAATATGGAAAAATTGTGTAAAATCATAATAAATGATTTGGAAAGATTTTGGACGAAAATTCCATATTCGAAAAGATAAAAAAAATATTTTATCTAAATGAACTAGTTATTAACTAGAATAATAATCCAATATTTTTAAATAAATAAAAATTGGATTTGTAAAGGGGTTTTAAAATAACCAGAGTTTTCCAATGAATAAATTGGAATGGATTTGAACGGAAATAATCTTCAGAATATTTTGATATTGAATTCCGTGATTATACGGATATTACTGAGGAATTTGGAAGATATGTATATCGTTGTTCCCAATACGATATTTGTTGGTTTCAGAATTTGGTGTTGAATAAGCTGGTATAATTTCTATTTAGAGCCTTGTATTTAATATCAAATTGGATTTTGGATTTGTCGTGAATGGTGTCTTTATTAACACTGTTTTTAAACCCAGTTGAGAAAGGAATAAATCTTTTAATTAAGATTTAGTGAAGTTTACCAATTAATTATTTAATTGGAATTGAAATTGGATTTTTGGTTTATCGTGAACTGTGTTTTAAATAACATTAGTTCTTTAACCCAATTAACGGTGAAGGTATGATTTGGAATTTACAAATCTTTTTATTAAGATTTAATGGAAATATTTCCAAAGTAAAGTTTTCCAATTTAAAATATTAAATTGGAATTGAATGGAATTCGATTTGGTAATAATCGAGATGAGCTTCTGTGAATAAAGACCATTACTATTTATGGAATTCAAAAGGCCTTGCCGCTATTCCACTTATAGTATTAGTTTGATATGGAAATTTACATCGATTACATACTGTTATGATTTCTGTGAAGATTCCATTTTGATGGAAGATGATTTTGGGTTTATCGTAAACTTTGTTTTAAAGGACATTGATTCTTTAAACCGAGTAAAGGCAGGATTTATTTCCTGAAAGTTGAATAATCATTAAGTAATGATTTTTGGAGATTAAAACTAAGTAGATTTCTAATAAATCTTTAATTAGATTTGAATGAATGAATGGTGATTAAATTTACCAAAACATGAGGTGTGAATTTAACCAAATATGTTAGGGACCGCGGAAAGGATCGTTAAGGCAAAGCAAACACTACAGGGGGGCGAATAGTGTTTGTAAGAATTAAAAAAAAACTTAAATCTAAATAGAATTATGGAATGAAACAAACAAACACAATCACAGACACCAATTCAAACACAAATGCAAAATAAACAAAAATAAAGGAAAATGCAGAAAAGGAAAGAACACACCGGATTTTATACTGGTTCGGATCACTCCTACGTCCAGTCCCGCACAACACTGGATTGTGCAGAGTTTTATTACTATTTTCAAATAGCCAAATACACCCTCCTTGATTTCACGGCTCAATAAGGAGACACCGACTCCTATCCCTTAATTTCACGGCTCAACAAGGGCACACCGACTCCTAAATCTTGATTTCATGGATTCAAGGATAAAACCGTTTACTCTTGACTTACAAATTGGATCTTTCAATCCAAGCTATTACAAAACAGCCCTATAACTCTTCAATAACGCTTGATTCAGAAGTAAAGAGTGTAGAAAGAAGAAGTTTGATCAATTCAAAAGTGAATTCGGCAGAGTATAAGTGTAAAAACCATAAAAATGAATAAGAATAATGGTAGGATGAAAGGGGATGAAGATGGAGAAGAAGAGGTGTTGGAAAATTTGGTTTTGGCCTCTTTTTATAGAGAATGAAGGGTTTCAACATTTCTGAAACGTTTCAAATAGTGGAAAGACACTTCCCTTCAAAATTAAAAAACTAGCTGTTATATGTCGACATACATATTATGCTATGTAGACATACCCATGTACAAAATTGATTTTCAAAGCATTTTCAAGTGTTTTGATATAAAAATAATTTTGGAAATTCTTGAATAAAATTCTAATGTTGTAAATTAATATTATATGATATAAAAACATATGTAAACATATTTTTAAACTATATAAATATACTTACAAAATTATAAGGTTTTAAACTATAAAATATAAATAAAGTATATATAAAAACTTAAGTTTGAAAAACAAAGAAGAATAAAAATATAAAAACAAAATAAAGAGGATTAAGAATAAAATAGAAAAACAAAATAGAGAGAATTGAGAAAAAATATAGTGGATTGAGAAAAACAATAGTAGAGAGGATTGAGAATAAAATAGAAAAATCAGAATTGGAATTTGGATTTGAACCTGGAGTGCTATTTAGAGTCTTACAAAATCTAGACTCTATAATTATATTAATCTTGAACTCTTAACATCTTGATATCTTGATTACTCATGAGTCTTGAACCTACTCTGAATTCTGAATCTCTAAAAGCTCTTAAACTGTACAATCTTCAGTTTTGAATCCTGTATACAAATCCTACATATGTGTATGTGTGTATATATATATATATATTCTAGATAAAGATGTTTGTATATATTTTATAATCAATAGTAATTGAAATAAGGTTGTTGTCATCAAAACTCCATTCTCCAACATTCTCCCTCTTTTTGATAATGACAACCTTAGTTTATAAAATATCATACCTGTATATACCTGTTTGATGATGATCCTCTTATACTCCCTATGTCTATTCTATAAAACTATGCCTATATTTTATAATTTCTCCCCCTTTGGCATTATCAAAAAGAAAGATTAAAGATACTTCCCCTAAGTTAAACAATTGTAGAATCTAAGTAATATTCCTAAAAATACTCCCCCTAAATTGAATTACACTATGAATAGAATAAGTAACTATCCTTAAACAATACTCCCCCTTAATTTATTAACTAATTCTAATCTGTTTAAACTAAAGAGAATAATACTAAATATGATGATTAAACACAAACCAAATCAAGTATCATTATTACATATTTTTGTCTAATATATATACAAACCAATCCAAATTAAATCACACTATATGTCTTAATATTTACAAGTTCCAATCAATATAGTCTAAATCAAATCACACCATATATTTTTAGAGTAATTAAACAAATCAATCAAATCGTACCAAACAATTAAACGTCTCTTGGAACTTCAACCCATTCATCTTGTCCACTAATTGGATTCTTCTGGATATCTTTCCACTCTTCTTCAATGTTATGTGATGTTTGGTTGTTTTCATTTCTGAAATGAGAAGAAATATCCCAATGAATTACATCAAAATTGTAACACCCCGTATGTTGAATAACTAGCTAAAATATAAAACAGGGCAGAATTAAATTTAAAAATCTGAATCAGGGGAAACGGGCTATGCCATTGCGTTCGTCTCGGAAAAATACGCGAAATAGAGTCCGAGTTTTCGAAAATCGGAGTCCGTATGACCCCGATAAGGCCCAAAGAAGTTTTCAGAAATTTAAAAACAGATTTTCAGAAGTGGCAGGAAAAATCCCGCCAGACCCAGGGGGTCGACCTGGGGGTCGACTGGGGAGTCGACCTCCCCCCCCCCCCCAGGTCGACTGGGGAGTCGACCCTAGGGTCGACCTCCCTGGTCGAGCCCAGGTGACCTGGGTGCACCAGTTTGGCTTTTTGGCTGAGTTTTGGTGGCTAGGACGTGATCTGACGACTCTAAACTGATTTAGGGTTAATCTAATGGCCTAAAACACCTAACTACTCTATAAATACACCCTAAGACTACCCTAATTCATACTAAAAATAGATACAATGTCGTCATGCCGTCAAAATGCAACTTGAAGGAGCCTCCATCAAATTGTAGAAGAAGATAGCCTCTCAAATCAACCTCTAATCAACTCTAGCAACTTAATATTCTTCTTAGGAGTGCTAATCAACAAGTTGTGAGTTTTCTATAGCCTTAATGACCAATTATTGAAATGATTATGATAGGATATAATGAGGTTATGGCTATGAATGTGGATCAATGCATGTTATGCAAGCTATATGCTATGTGTTAATGATGTTATGCATGTTATGCAAGTTATATGCTATGTGTTAATGATGTTATGCATGTTATGCAAGTTATATGCTATGTGTTAATGATGCTATGCAAGTTATGCAAGTCATATGCTACATGTTCATGATGTTATGCAAGTTATGCAAGTCATATGCTACATGTTCATGATGTTATGCAAGTTATGCGAGTCATATGCTACATGTTCATGATGTTATGCAAGTTATGCAAGTCATATGCTATGTGTTTGTGATGTTATGCAAGTTATGCAAGTCATATGAGAAACATTGATCCATTATGACACCATGATATGCAAGTTTGGTGTATGATTATATACAAGTTTATATATGATATGTTACACAAGTTTGGTGTATGATTATATGCAAGTCCATATATGACATGTTATGCAAGTTTGGTGTTTGATGATATGCAAGTAACATGTGCAAGTTTACACCTTAGAATGATATGCATACATATGCAAGTTAACCCCTTTGTATGTCATACGTACATATGCAAGTTTACCCCTTTGTATGACATAAATAACTTATGCAAGTTAACCTCCTTATGACATATGTGATTCATGCAAGTTTGGGTTGATTATTTATGCTAGTTGGGTTTGATGCTATATGCATGTTGACACCTTTAAACCCATGTTGATGTTAATGTTATGCAAGTTGAACCCATTATATTTGTGATGAATCTTCCCTTTTATGTCATGTTAGCGAATTACGTGGGGAACGATGGGGTTAATATACATGTTAATAAAATGGTGTGAAGTTGGTATGATTATGCATACCATAAAGTGGATGGACATAATTGATTCAATTATGTACATCGTAAAAGTTGGAATTAATTAGGGAAAATTAATTCGGGGGTGATTAATTAGGTGTAATTAATCGACTAAGACACGAGGTTGGACCCTTTTGTAGCATAAGACTGCCCGGAACCGACCGGCAAATCCAGCGGCTACAAATGATTGGCCCAATGTGAGAGGTCTTAGGCACAAACTATATACGTGACAAGTGTAAAGACACGAGGTTAGACTCGGTTACGGCGTAAGGCTGCCCGGACCCAACCGGCAAATCCAGCTGCCATAAAAGATAGTCTAATGTGAGAGGTCTTTACAACAGTTACGTTCTTAATCAATTAAGAAACACTTAACCAGATAAGCATGTAGTGGGCATGAGGGGTTAAGTGGGTGCCTTGGGTGGCATGTGGAAATCAAGTAAGTGCCTTGGGTGGCATGAGGAAATCTAGTGGGTTGCCTTAGGTGGCAATAGAAAATACGATTAGATGACTTGACCAAGTGGAAACATGTAATTAAACATGATTAAAGGGTTAAGTGGGATGCACTAGATAAATTGACAAGCTTAGGTGGTAGCTTGTGGGGGCCCATTTCAACTAGTAACCCAAATGTATCTTATTGGGCTCGACCCATGTCGAGGACGGGACACGCGTACTGGGCTTGATTATAAGAGGCCAATACGGGGTAGCGGTGGCAACGCGAGTCCAACGGGTTTCATATGCGTGTGTGGACCCGGGCTGGTAGGTAAGACGTTGTTGCATCGTGTAGATATAAACCGTGCACCATTTGTTGTATCGGGTTGCCACTTTGGGGAGTGATACACCCCATTGTGGGGCCAGCACGGGTATCTACGGTAGGGAGCCGATCGCTTGGGAGTAGTGGGTACACCTAGTGGAGATAGGGGCAGACGGCACCTATGTAGTCAGCTAGGGGTACACGAAACTACTGGGTAAATTTTCTAAGTCCTTGGGAGGGATCAACCTTTAAGTAGGAATGACTGGTGTGGTGCAGTTAGTAATTATCCTTGGGTGGGTAGATGCATCTTTACCGTTATCTTAGTTCACCTTATGTCTAGTTGGCTACTTAGTGTAGTCATTTATCCCCAGTCATCCCGTGCCAAGTTTATATCATACCCTAATTACTTCAATGATTGTGTTGTTAAAGTTATAGGGCTCACTCAGACTTATGTCTGACCCCGTTGTTTTTATCTTTTTCCCCCTCAGGTCCTCAGGTTGGGCCTAGCACTAGTGGCCTTTGATCAGATTTCTTTATCTATCTTCTAGAGCTTGGACCGTGATGTAGAGCCCAGCTTATCTTTTCTTTTATGGCTATTGTTTATGTAGTGGGATTATGTACTTATGTTTTTATCAGGATGGATATTTAGTACTTGACTCTTTATGGTGTTGTAACTAAACATGTTTACCTTCTGCTGCTATGAAATGATGTTTTAGATTTTCAAGTATTTATATCTGTCTTGTTGTAATTTTTCTGTTCTATACTCACTTAAAATGCTCCACCGAAGTTAAGGCATTCCCTTAGTGAGTGACCTTAGCGGGTGTGGGGTGTTACACGTGGTATCAGAGCGAAGGTTACCAGAACAAATAAAACTTTTAGAAAAACTATTTTTCTAAAAACATTTTTGGAAGAAGTATTTTCAAAAACATGTCTTTAAAGAGAAAAGTTTTTGAAAGAAAAGCATAATCCCCAATAGCCATATCTTTATCTTTCGAATTCTCCGTTTTGAATCTTTCCTTTTTCGTTTCAGCATGGCGGAGGATCTTAACTTTCCGGAGGGTGTGACGATACCAGTATGGTATAGGAGATTGATGGAGGCTAGGGCCGCCACTGCGGGTCCAGCAAATGTTCCTCCACCAACCGTAGCACCCGATCTTCCTCCTCCCCCTCCTCCTCCTCGTACGGATACTTTTGCTAAAACTTGCAAGGAATTTAAAGCTATGGAAGGGAAACCTTTTCAAGGATCAGAAAATTTTGTGGAGGCTAGAGATTGGCTTAAGGAGGTGGAAGAGTTGATAGATATCTTTGAGATGGAAGAAGGAAAGAAAGTCAAGTTAGCTGCTTGGTTGATGAAGGGAGAGGCCTCATTCTGGTGGGAGGTCACTAATGGAGAGCACCCCGTTGACTCTTGGGCGGATTTTAGGCAAAGGTTTGTGGCAAAGTTTCTCTCAAGGGCAGAGGAAAACTTGTATATGGAGAGGTTCTTGACTCTAAAGCAAGGAAATCTCTCGGTGAAGGAATATGTCAACAAGTTTAATCAATTGGCAAGGTTTGGCATAGACATGGTGAATACACCGGAGAAGAAGGCTTTGAGGTTCGTGAAAGGCTTGAATGAACCGATAAATGGATTGGCTATGACTCATATCTCTATGGGGGCCACCTTTGAGAAGCTAGTTGACATGGCACTCATGCATGAGGAAGAGAAGGGTCCCAATGCTAATAAGGCACCCGAGAAGAAGGGAGATCAAAAGAGACCTCAACAGCAACAAAACAAAGGTGGGAAAGGTAACGGTGGCAAGGGGAAGAAGAAGTGCTTCAATTGCGGGATACCACGCCACATAAGTAAAGACTGTCGGAAGAAGAAGAAGACTGGTTGCTATCACTGTGGCGAAGCAGGGCATCTGGTGAAGGATTGCCCTAATAAGGGGCAAAGGACGGGATCTACCTCAGGAGGACAGGTGCAAGCTCTTATGGCACCGGGTCAGGCTAGGGGGCAAGTTCAGGCTCTCGCGGTTCCACCGATTCAGGAAAGAGGTAGAACTATTTCCGTTGAAAGTCTGGTTTTTCTATTTGATCATCCTGTCCGTACATTGTTTGATTATGGCGCATCGCATTCGTTTATCTCATCATCATTAGTTGAGTCACTGCACTTAGACACCAGTCTAGTAGATGATCCCTTGGTTGTTTCAAACCCAATTGGGGGCTCCACTTATTTGTCCATGATATGTTTGGGTTTGAAGATTTCTATACTTAGCATTGAGTTTAGATGCGATGCTTTTGTTTTGGGCTTCACGGGCTATGGGTTGATTTTGGGCATGGACTGGTTATCCAGTAATGGTGTCGTTCTTGATTGTGAAAGGAGAGTTGTTAGGCTCATGACCCGCTTGGGGAACACTCTCGAGATCTCTTGTAATCCCATGGATTTTGTTATGCTAAGTTATCTTGAATCGCTTGACGCTTCGGTCGAGAGTTTGCGATCTGTTAGAGTGGTCCGGGAGTACTCAGATGTGTTTGAGGAGGTGAAGGGCTTACCTCCGAAGTGGGAGATTGACTTCCGAATATATCTGGTGGATAATGCTAAACCTGTATCTTTACCAGTGCGCCACATGGCTCCTCGTGAGAGGAGGGAACTCCATAAGCAAGTAGGGGAGTTGCTTGAGAAGGGGTTCATAAGACGAAGTATATCGGAGTGGGGTGCTCCAGTAGTTTTTGCTACGAAGGCGGATGGGTCCCTCAGACTTTGTGTAGACTATAGAGAACTCAACAAGCTCACAAAGAAGAATAGACACCCATTGCCGAGGATTGATGATCTTTTTGATCAGTTGGTTGGCGCTTCAGTATTTTCTCAGTTGGACTTAGCCACGGGGTTTCATCAGTTGAGGGTGGCTGAGGATAGCATAGACAAGACTGCCTTCAGGACTCCGGATGGTTTCTATGAGTGGCTGGTGATGCCATTTGGTTTGACGAACGCCCCTGCATACTTTGTTGATTTGATGAGTAGGGTGTTCAGGGAGTTCCTTAATAAGTTCGTGGTGGTCTTTGTGGATGACATCTTAGTCTTTTCTAAGAGTGAAGAAGAGCATGCCCTACATCTTAGGGAAGTGTTGGAGACTCTTCGAGCGCATAGCCTTAAGGCTAAATTTTCTAAATGTCACTTCTGGAGGAAGGAAGTGTGGTTCTTGGGGCACGTGGTCTCCAAGGAAGGGATAGTTGTGGATCCCACGAAGGTAGTATCTATTCAAGATTGGAAGGTTCCAAAGAATGCTACCGAGGTGAGGAGTTTCTTGGGGTTGGCTGGCTACTATAGGAAGTTTATCAAGGACTTCGCGAAGATATCAGCCCCATTAACTCGCTTGACGAAGAAGAATCTAGTCTTCGCATGGGACGTAGATTGTGATGATGCGTTCCGACGGTTAAAGAGAGCTTTAACCACAGCTCCAGTCTTAGTGTTGCCAGATGGGAGTAAGCCATTTGTTGTCTATACCGATGCTTGTGGGACAGGACTGGGCGCAGTCTTAATGCAAGAGGGAAGGGTAATAGCCTATGGTGGAAGGCAGTTGAGAGCACATGAGAAAATTTACCCTACCCATGATTTAGAGTTGGCCGCTATTGTTTTTGCGCTTAAGATATGGCGCCATTATCTTCTGGGTGAGAGATTCGAATTGTTCACTGACCACAAATCATTGAAGTACTTGTTTTCTCAGAAGGATTTGAACTTGAGACAGCAAAGGTGGATGGAGTTCTTAGCATCCTATGATTTCGAGATAGCGTATACCCCTGGAAAGGGTAACGTGGTGGCGGACGCCTTGAGCAGAAAAAGGTTGTCCTTGAGTCCATTGTTCGTGGAACGACGAAGCTTGGAATTTATCTCGATGTTTGATTTCAGACCTTCCGTTGACTATATACCCGGTTTGCTAGCATCCTTGGAGGTCAGACCTACTCTTTTGGGGCGGATTGGAGAAGCACAGAGGGACGACCCACAGTTGGTTGAGTTGGTAGAGAGGCTCATAAGGGGGGAGTCGTCCAGCCATTTGAGTAGGTACACCCTAGACGATAGGGGGTGCTTGCGTAGAGACGGTAGACTTTGTGTACCGCAAGACGAGGGTTTGAGGAAGGCTATTCTTGATGATGCACACCGTTCTAGGATGACCATTCATCCCGGTGGGGACAAGATGTACCAAGACATGAGGCGAGTTTTCTTTTGGGCCGGAATGAAGAAAGATGTGGCCGAGTATGTCGCTAGATGCTTGGTGTGCCAACAGGTGAAAGCGGAGCAAAAGAAACCAGGTGGGTTGCTTCACCCATTGGAAGTTCCGCAATGGAAGTGGGATAGTGTCTCGATGGATTTTATCGATGGGTTACCGAGATCGAGGAAGGGTAATACGGGAATTTGGGTTGTTGTGGACAGGCTTACTAAGAGCGCCCATTTCATACCCGTGAAGAGCAAGAGGACTGCTCCATGGCTAGCTTCAGTATATCTTCGAGAGATAGTTCGATTGCATGGGGTACCCTCTAGCATAGTGAGTGATCGAGATCCTATCTTCACTAGCGAGTTCTGGAAGAGTTTGCAAGAAGCAGTGGGGACTTAATTGTGTCTGAGCACCGCATATCATCCTCAGACGGACGGCCAGACTGAGAGGGTGAATCGTGTTCTAGAAGACCTTTTGAGGCTTTGTATCTTAGATTTTGGAGGTACATGGGAAGAGCATCTTCCATTGGTGGAGTTCGCATATAATAACAGCTTTCAGTCCAGTATTGGTATGGCTCCTTTCGAAGCTCTTTATGGAAGGCCTTGTCGATCACCTACATGTTGGTGGGAATCTACGGATAAGATCTTGCTTGGGCCTGATATGGTTAGAGAGACTTCGGAGAAGGTTGACTTGATTCGAAGAAGGATGAAAGCAGCGCAGGATAGGCAAAAATCTTATGCGGACAAGAGGAGGACGGATCTGGAATTTGAGGTTGGGGACATGGTCTTTATCAAAGTATCTCCATTACGGAATGTAGTTCGCTTTGGGTCCGTTGGGAAGTTAGCTCCAAGATTTGTTGGGCCGTTTCCTATTAAGGAAAGGATTGGACGGATGGCATATAGAGTGGATTTACCCGAGAGACTTAGTGGGGTACATGACGTATTCCATGTGTCACATTTGAGGAAATGCCTACATGAGACCGCAGAGGTGGTAGAGCCGAGCTTGCTTAGAGAAGTGGAGGTAGAGCGTGATGCAACTATTCGACGAGCTCCTACCCGCATCCTTGGGTCAGAGACTAGGAAGTTGAGGAACAGAGAGGTGCGGCTAGTCAAAGTGCAATGGGGAGAAGATGAGAGCAATGCTACTTGGGAGACAGAAGCGAAGATGCGTTCATTATACCCATTCCTTTTTTAGGGTATGTCTTTTAAGTTCTCCTTTATCGTTTGTCTAGTACTTATCTTATCTTTAGTATGTCCTCTCATTAGTACCTTTGACCTTTAGATAGGGTAAAACCTATGGTTGAAACATGTGTTTGAGACATGTTATGTTTGATGGATGCGCGTGGATGCAAGTGGTTGCTAGTGGTTGCTCGTGGATGCATATACACACACTCTAGGCACTAGATCGGCTCAATCACTTCATATTGCATATTGCATAAAATTGTGTGTAGGTAGCTATATTAATGGATGTATAATGGTTGTGCTATCATATGGATGATGCATTTTGGTGAATGATTGTGCACTCATGTAGAAATAGTATGTGTCGATAGGGTTCTTCCGCATACATATTGGATGCATGGTACTATCATGGTTTGCATTAAGGAGGTCAACTGAATCAGTAGACCGTCTGATTTTGCATTAGACAGGGAACATACACACACACTCTTTGCATATGTTCATACAACATTAGAAACTCTAAGGACAATGGATGTCAGTGGTTGATGGTTTGAGTAGTTGGTTGTTTGGTTGGTAGGATACGTTCTTCTTGACTTAGAGATTTCGGGGATGAAATCCTTTGAGTAGGGGAGAATGTAACTCCTCGTATGTTGAATAACTAGCTATAATATAAAACAGGGCAGAATTAAATTTAAAAATCTGAATCAGGGGAAACGGGCTAAGCCATTGCGTTCGTCTCGGAAAAATACGCGAAATAGAGTCCGAGTTTTCGAAAATCGGAGTCCGTATGACCCCGATAAGGCCCAAAGAAGTTTTCAGAAATTTAAAAACAGATTTTCAGAAGTGGCAGGAAAAATCCCGCCAGACCCAGGGGGTCGACCTGGGGGTCGACTGGGGAGTCGACCTCCCCCCCAGGTCGACTGGGGAGTTGACCCTAGGGTCGACCTGGGGGTCGACCTCCCTGGTCGAGCCCAGGTGACCTGGGTGCACCAGTTTGGCTTTTTGGCTGAGTTTTGGTGGCTAGGACGTGATCTGACGGCTCTAATCTGATTTAGGGTTAATATAATGGCCTAAAACACCTAACTACTCTATAAATACACCCTAAGACTACCCTAATTCATACTAAAAATAGATACAATGCCGTCATGCCGTCAAAATGCAACTTGAAGGAGCCTCCATCAAATTGTAGAAGAAGATAGCCTCTCAAATCAACCTCTAATCAACTCTAGCAACTTAATCTTCTTCTTAGGAGTGCTAATCAACAAGTTGTGAGTTTTCTATAGCCTTAATGACCAATTATTGAAATGATTATGATAGGATATAATGAGGTTATGGCTATGAATGTGGATCAATGCATGTTATGCAAGCTATATGCTATGTGTCAATGATGTTATGCATGTTATGCAAGTTATATGCTATGTGTTAATGATGTTATGCATGTTATGCAAGTTATATGCTATGTGTTAATGATGCTATGCAAGTTATGCAAGTCATATGCTACATGTTCATGATGTTATGCAAGTTATGCAAGTCATATGCTACATGTTCATGATGTTATGCAAGTTATGCAAGTCATATGCTACATGTTCATGATGTTATGCAAGTTATGCAAGTCATATGCTATGTGTTTGTGATGTTATGCAAGTTATGCAAGTCATATGAGAAACATTGATCCATTATGACACCATGATATGCAAGTTTGGTGTATGATTATATGCAAGTTTATATATGATATGTTATGCAAGTTTGGTGTATGATTATATGCAAGTCCATATATGACATGTTATGCAAGTTTGGTGTTTGATGATATGCAAGTTTACACCTTAGAATGATATGCATACATATGCAAGTTAACCCCTTTGTATGTCATACATACATATGCAAGTTTACCCCTTTGTATGACATAAATAATTTATGCAAGTTAACCTCCTTATGACATATGTGATTCATGCAAGTTTGGGTTGATTATTTATGCTAGTTGGGTTTGATGCTATATGCATGTTGACACCTTTAAACCCATGTTGATGCTAATATTATGCAAGTTGAACCCATTATATTTGTGATGAATCGTCCCTTTTATGTCATGTTAGCGAATTACGTGGGGAACGATGGGGTTAATATACATGTTAATAAAATGGTGTGAAGTTGGTATGATTATGCATACCATAAAGTGGATGGACATAATTGAGCCAATTATGTACATCGTAAAAATTGGAATTAATTAGGGAAAATTAATTCGGGGGTGATTAATTAGGTGTAATTAATCGACTAAGACACGAGGTTGGACCCTTTTGTAGCATAAGACTGCCCGGAACCAACCGGCAAATCCAGCGGCTACAAATGATTGGCCAAATGTGAGAGGTCTTAGGCACAAACTATATACGTGACAAGTGTAAAGACACGAGGTTAGACTCGGTTATGGCGTAAGGCTGCCCGGACCCAACCGGCAAATCCAGCTGCCATAAAAGATAGTCTAATGTGAGAGGTCTTTACAACGGTTACGTTCTTAATTAATTAAGAAACACTTAACCAGATAAGCATGTAGTGGGCATGAGGGGTTAAGTGGGTGCCTTGGGTGGCATGTGGAAATCAAGTAAGTGCCTTGGGTGGCATGAGGAAATCTAGTGGGTTGCCTTAGGTGGCAATAGAAAATACGATTAGATGACTTAACCAAGTGGAAACATGTAATTAAACATGATTAAAGGGTTAAGTGGGATGCACTAGATAAATTGACAAGCTTAGGTGGTAGCTTGTGGGGGCCCATTTCAACCAGTAACCCAAATGTATCTTATTGGGCTCGACCCATGTCGAGGATGGGACACGCGTACTGGGCTTGATTATAAGAGGCCAAAACGGGGTAGCGGTGACAACGCGAGTCCAACGGGTTTCATATGCGTGTGTGGACCCGGGCTGGTATGTAAGACGTTGTTGCATCGTGTAGATATAAGCCGTGCACCATTTGTTGTATCGGGTTGCCACTTTGGGGAGTGATACACCCCATTGTGGGGCTAGCATGGGTATCTACGGTAGGGAGCCGATCGCTTGGGAGTAGTGGGTACACCTAGTGGAGATAGGGGCAGACGGCACCTATGTAGTCAGCTAGGGTTACACGAAACTACTGGGTAAATTTTATAAGTCCTTGGGAGGGATCAACCTTTAAGTAGGAATGACTGGTGTGGTGCAGTTAGTAATTATCCTTGGGTGGGTAGATGCGTCTTTACCGTTATCTTAGTTCACCTTATGTCTAGTTGGCTACTTAGTGTAGTCATTTATCCCCAGTCATCCCGTGCCAAGTTTATATCATACCCTAATTACTTTAATGATTGTGTTGTTAAAGTTATAGGGCTCACTCAGACTTATGTCTGACCCCGTTGTTTTTATCTTTTTCCCCCTTAGGTCCTCAGGTTGGGCCTAGCACTAGTGGGCTTTGATCAGATTTCTTTATCTATCTTCTGGAGCTTGGACCGTGATGTAAAGCCCAACTTATCTTTTCTTTTATGGCTATTGTTTATGTAGTGGGATTATGTACTTATGTTTTTATCAGGATGGATATTTAGTACTTGACTCTTTATGGTGTTGTAACTAAACATGTTTACCTTCTGCTGCTATGAAATGATGTTTTAGATTTTCAAGTATTTATATCTGTCTTGTTGTAATTTTTCTGTTCTATACTCACTTAAAATGCTCCACCGAAGTTAAGGCATTCCCATAGTGAGTGACCTTAGCGGGTGTGGGGTGTTACAAAAATGTTTTTCTTGATGTTTAACCATCCTCATTTGGATTAACTCTAGTTTGCGCTAATTACATAGTATTATGGAGAGAGCTTCCTTGAAAGAAATCAAAGAATCATCTAGGCTTTCACTTATTATGAATAGAATTTGCCATAAATTTGATGAGAAATGATTAAAGAAGAAGGAGTAATGAAAAAATGATGTTTACTCGATGAAATAGACTTAAATAGTGTCTGGAATTCGTTGGATTTTGAATGGACATGAGTAGTTATTTTAATTATAAAATTTGAAAAAGTTTGAAAAAAATTCTGTTATATGTCGACATACATCTTTTGTTATGTCGACATACTATAGTGTGTTTTTGAAAATTTTGAATTTTTGAATTCTTTTAATTCTTAAAATATATTTTATGATTTTTCAGAAACATAAAGATGATTTAAACAGAAATAAAACTCCATTCATTACTTAATAAAAAGCAAATACATCCAACGAAATAAGACACACTTAGATACAAGATTCGAAAGCAAATACGAGGAAATATATAATGATAGATTAAACTAGATGGCCTAGTTTTCGGATGATGATGAGGAAGACGAAATTCCAAGCTTTCTTACTATCTTGACCGTGAATTTGGTCATTTTGGAAAGCTTCTTGTTAAACTTCTTTTGATTTTTGACAGCTTTTGCTTGGTTTTGAATAATCGTATCTTTGAGATTAGAATTTGAGGTTGGATACTCGATGCTTTCCATAGAACTCTCTTTTTCTTCTTCGACTTCCATTGGATCTTACTCTTGTTGCAGTCGAGCTTGTTTGGCTTCAATGTCTCATATGGTTTGAAAGTGATGAGAATTTGCATGAGATGAATGTTTGATGCGTCAAACACTTTCCTTGGAACAAATTCTTCTCCGTGAAGATCAACGCCAAAGTATTTGAAAATGCGAGTGAGATAAACACCATAGCAGAGAGTATTTTCGCTTGAAGATACATTTATGGGCTTAAATTCATTTAGAAACATATCGGCCCAATTGATAAGATAATTACCCATGATGGCAAAGAGAGCCTTTTGGACTTTTAGAGTTGGATTTTTGTAATTTTCGGATTGAGGAGTGATGGTATGTTGAAGAAGAAGGTTGACAATTCTTGTTTTTGAATGGAAGAAACGATTTTTGAAATCCTTTGAGGCACCATCTTCGAAGATATCATGAAAGGTTTCTCTATTGGTTTCATCGATAACAAAGGTTGAGAAATCCGTGCCTTCACTTCTACAATTTAGAATTTCTCATAAAAGATCGGCATCGAGAATAATTTTAGTTCCCTTGAAACTACTCCAAATTTGATTTTCATTGCCTTGATAAAATCCTCAGTTGAGATTCGTATAGAACATCTTCACTAGTTAGGGATAACATACTTCTCCGTTGTCACGAGAATCAATTAGACTCAAGATTTCGTTGTGTTGGAAGAGAGAGACGAGATCGTAAGATGGAAAGTCACTAAAGACGACGAAAGCACCCGTGTTAACTTTAGCATTGCTAAGTAGTCACCATAGGTTTTAATGGCCTCTTTGTCATTGTAAAGAAAACCTTTTATGGTTTTGGTTATCTTCAATTTCTAAGATGAACTTAAGGAAGCCATTGATATGATAGTTTTGAGGAGGATATATATGAAGAATGTTATTTTGAGTTGTGAATAAAGGTAGAAAGGATGGATATACATATATATAATGGAGAGATATGAATTGAATGAATATGAATTGAATAGACACAACTTTTCAGATTGAAAGGACACCTTTTCAAACCTTGGGAGTTGGTGAAACGATTGGAGGGAAGTTTGAAAGTTTAAACTTTTGAAATTCAAAATTTAAATATCAAATCTATTTGATATGTCGACATGTTTAATTCTATATGTCGACATATAAGACTTAATTCAAAAGAAAATTGGTTTTTCAAGTTTTGAATTAGAATATCGATTTATATTTCAGGTTTAACGATTTCCTGAAATACTTCTAATCCTAATGAACATACAAACAATTTATTTTATTAATTTATTGGTTATTTAATATTATATTGTTATTTTGAATTCAAATTTCAAATAGTTTATTAAATTTTAAATCCAAATCAAAACAAACAAACAAAGCCACCATTCAACCAAATAAAATGTAATTAATGTGTACTCGGTTTTTTGATCCTTTTCTTTATGGTCTTCTGAATTTTGAATTGCTGTAAAGCATATATTTGTATTTCTGGTTCTTCATCACTTGATGATGAATCTGAATCATCTAATGTTGTTGCATATGCTTTCTTTCTTTTCCTTGACGAAATTGAATTGTCTGGTTGTTGAGTAGATTTGTCTGGATATGGACACATTTTCCTTATATGCCCTGGTTTGTTGCAGTTAAAGCATCGTCCATCATTCAAATTTGAATTTGCTTGATTATTCCCCTTCCTTCTATATTTTAAGAATCTTCTAAACTGATTTGTCATGAGTGCAGTTTCTTCATCATCTTCACTATTCGAGTCAGAATCATTTGTTGTGGCTTTCAGTGCAATAGATTTATTTTCAGTTGATCTATTTTCTTTTCTTTTCTGTAGTTGAACTTCATAAGACATTAGATTCTCAATTAGCTCTTCAATTTTCATTTCATTGACATCATTGGCTTCTTCTATAGCCAAAGTCTCATGATCCCATTCTTGAGTTAATGAGTTTAATATTTTTCTGACTTGATCAGATTCGGAATAAGTTTCCCCAAGTGTAGTTAGTGAATGCACTATCTCTTGAAATCTGCAATACAAATCTGAAATAGACTCATTCTCATTCATTTTAAATAATTCAAATTGATTAACAAGCATGCCTATCTTATTCTGTTTAACTTTATTAGTTCCTTCATGAGTAACTTGTAAAGTTCTCCAGATTTCATGAGCAGTTTTACATATGGAGACTCTATTAAACTCATTTCTATCTAATGAACAAAATAACATATTCATGTCTTTAGAATTGCTCTGTGCAGTAGCCTTATGTTCATTTGTCCATTGTGCAAATGCAGCTGTGGGTTCAACATATTCATTTTGTGTACTATTCCATGTGTCTAATCCTACAGATTGTAAATAGATTTTCATTCTACATGCCCAATATGAATAATTACTACCATTAAATAGTGGTGGTCTAACAGTGGATTGACCCTCTATAAAAGAACTATTATTACTACCAGTGTTGGTTGCCATTTTACCAAATTTTCAAAAATCAGAATATAATCTTTTGAAATACCTTGCCCTGATACCAATTGTAAGGGACTGCGGAAAGGATCATTAAGGCAAAGCAAACACTAGAGGGGGGTGAATAGTGTTTGTAAGAATTTTAAACAAAACTTAAATCAAAATAGAATTATGGAATGAATCAAACAACATAAACACAATCACAGACACCAATTCAAACACAAATGCAAATAAATAGAAATAAAGGAAAATGCAGAAAAAGAAAGAACACATCGGATTTTATACTGGTTCGGGTCACTCCTATGTCCCGTCCCGCACAACGCTGGATTGTGCAGAGTTTTATTACTATTTTCAAATAGCCAAATACACCCTCCTTGATTTCACGGCTCAACAAGGAGACACCGACTCCTATCCCTTGATTTCACGGCTCAACAAGGGCACACCGACTCCTAAACCTTGATTTCACGGATTCAAGGATAAAACCGTTTACTCTTGACTTACAAATTGGATCTTTCAATCCAAGCAATTACAAAACAACCATGTAACTCTTCAATAGCACTTGATTCAGAGAGTAGAGAGTGTAGAGAAAAGAAGTTTGATCAATTCAGAAGTGAATTCGGCAGAGTATAAGAGTAAAAACCATAAAAATGAATAAGAATAATGGTAGGATGAAAGGGGACGAAGATGGAGAAGAAGAGATGTTAGAAAATTCGGTTTTGGCCTCTTTATATAGAGAATGAAGGGTTGTAACGTTTCAAATAGTGAAAAGACACTTCCCTTCAAAATTAAAAAACTAGCTGTTATATGTCGACATACATATTATGCTATGTCGACATACCTTTTTACAAAATTGATTTTCAAAGAATTTTCAAGTGTTTTAATATAAAACTAATTATGGACATTCTTGAATAAAATTATAATGTTGTAAATCAATATTATATGATAGAAAAACATATGAAAACATATTTTTAAACTATATAAATATATTTATAAAATTATAAGGTTTTAAACTATAAAATATAAATAAAGTATATATAAAAACTTAAGTTTGAAAAACAAAGAAGAATAAAAATATAAAAACAAAATAGAGAGAGTTGAGAATAAAATAGAAAAACAAAATAGAGAGAATTGAGAAAATATAGAGAGGATTGAGAAAAACAAAAATAGAGAGGATTGAGAATAAAATAGAAAAATCAGAATTTGAATTTAGATTTGAACCCGGAGTGCTATTTAGAGTCTTACAAAATCTAGACTCTATAATTGTATTAATCTTGTACTCTTGACATCTTGATATCTTGATTACTCATAAGTCTTGAATCTACTCTAAATTTCGAATCTCTAAAAGCTCTTAAACTGTACAGTCTTCAGTATTAATTCTTGTATACAAATCCTGCATATGTGTATATATATATATATATTCTAGACAAAGATGTTAGTATATATTTTATAATCAATAATAATTGAAATAAGGCTGTTGTCATCAAAACTCCATTCTCCAACATTCTCCCTCTTTTTGATGACGACAATCTTAGTTTATAAAATATCATACCTATATATACTTGTTTGATGATGATCCTCTTATACTCCCCATGTCTATAAGAATTCTATAAAACTATGCCTATATTTTATAATTTCTCCCCCTTTGGCATTATTAAAAAGATAGATTAAAGATACTTCCCCTATGTTAAACAATTGTAGAATCTAAGTAATATTCCTAAAAAATACTCCCCCTAAATTGAATAACACTATAAATAGAATATAGATAACTATCCTTAAATAATACTCTCCCTTAATTTATTAACTAATTCTAATATATTTAAACTAAAGAGAATAATACTTAATATGATGATTAAACACAAACCAAATCAAGTATCATAATTACATATGTTTGTCATATATATAAATAAATAAATATATATATATATATATAAACCAATCCAAACTAAATCACACCATATGTCTTAATATTTACAAGTTCCAATCAACATAGTCTAATTCGAATCACACCATATGTTTTTAGAGTAATAAATAAAATCAATCAAATCGTACCAAATAATTGAATGTCTCTTGGAACTTCAACCCATTCATCTTGTCCAATAATTGGATTCTTCTGGATATCTTTCCACTCTTCTTCAATGTTATGTGATTTTGGTTGTTTTCATTTCTGAAATGAGAAGAAATATCCCAACGAATTACATCAAAATGTTTTTCTTGATGTTTAACCATCCTCATTTGGATTAACTCTAGTTTGCACTGATTACGTAGTACTATGGAGAGAGCTTTCTTGAAACAAATCAAAGAATCATCAAGGCTTTCAGTTTATTATGAATAGGAATTGCGATGGATTTGATGAGAAATGATTAAAGAAGAAGTAATGAAAAAATGAAGTTTTCTGGATGAAGTAGACTTAAATAGGATCTGGAATTTTTTGGATTCTGAATGGACATGAGTAGTTATTTTAATTTTAAAATTTGAAAAAGTTTGAAAAACTTTTGTTATATGTCAACATACATCTTTTGTTATGTCGACATACTATAGTGTGTTTTTGAAAATTTTGAATTCTTTTGATTCTTAAAATATATTTTATGATTTTTCAGAAACATAAAGATGATTTAAACAGAAATAAAACTCCATTCATTACTTAATAAAAAGCAAATACATCCAACAAAACAAGACGCACTTAAATACGAGATTCGAAAGCAAATACAAGGAAATATATAAAGATAGATTAAACTAGATGGCCTAGTTTTCGGATGATGATGAGAAAGATGAAATTCCAAGCTTTCTTATTATCTTGACCATGAATTTGGTCATTTTGGAAAGCTTCTTGTTAAACTTCTTTTGATTTTTGACGATTTTTTCTTGGTTTTGAATAATCGTATCTTTGAGATTACGATTTGAGGTTGGATACTCGATGCTTTCCATAGAAGTCTCTTTTTCCCCTTTAGCTTCCATTAGGTCTTACTCTTGTTGCAGTCGAGCTTGTTTGGCTTCAATTTCTCATATGGTTTGAAAGTGATGGGAATTTGCATGAGATGAATGTTTGATGCGTCAAACACTTTCCTTGGAACAAATTCTTCTCCGTGAAGATCAACTCCAAAGTATTTGAAAATGCGAGTGATATAAACACCATAGCAGAGAGTGTTTTCTCTTGTAGATTCGTCTATGGGCTTAAATTCATTTAGAATCATATCGGCTCAATTGGTAAGATAATTACCCATGATGGCAAAGAGAGTCTTTTGGACTTTTAGAGTTGGATTGTTGTAATTTCCGGAACGAGCAGTGATGGTATGTTGAAGAAGAAGGTTGGCAATTCATGTTTTTGGACGAAAGAAACAATTTTTGAAATCCTTTGAGGCACCATCTGTGACGGCCCGCCTGCACCAACCGACATTTACTCTAAAAGTGCGATGTGCACATGTCCAGTTAGCACGGAACGGCCATCAAAAGAAAAGAAAGAAGAGAATGAGCTAATCAAGGAACCTGTAGAATGTCTCACAGTGCATAGGATAAAATATAATAACAACATACTTGACATAAAACTGGTGAGACAGTGCATAAGCTGAAAATAAACTAACATAGCAGCGGAAAATCCAAGTACAACTTATGATCCAAAGCCAACATTATTACAACTTTTCAAACTGTCTCAACAAAACAAAAGCAAGGTAAAGGAGGTACACTACTAATGCCCAATTAGCGACCACCAGCGACACAGGGAGAATATCTATATATCATACGTTGGAAGCCTCCTGCTCGCCTCCGAATCAGCTACTCGTGCATCACCAGCTAACCATAACCTGTCTCTAGTCTGCTCGTGTGAGCACCCAGAGTAATAAGAAGAGACATAAAACTCTGAGTCAGACAAAAAGTCTGGTATGAGCGATAAGCAACAAAACAGAACAATAACAGGTATAATCCAATCATACCTGAACCTGGACCTGCAACCAAAGAGTTAGCACTACATACCATACAATACTCTAAGGTGCCACCAACATACTGTGTAAGAGATACGGGGGTGGGGGTGTGCATGTCATAGTGGTGTCAAACAATCAAGCATAGCAATCATTCTCACATCCCTCACTCAATGCGTAAAGCATACAATATCCACTACTTTGGTCACTTAATACTTTGGGCCACGAAGGAATCCAATCCCGTGTAACTATCACTACAAGCCCACTATCCATCTCTCAGTGGTGAACCAAAGTTATGAATACCGACAACCCCTTTGCACACGTCCCGCAGCAAAGCCCAACCATGAAGTGAACTCATTGGTTCCCAACTGGATCCGAAGCTCTAACTTCCCATTTGGACTACGTTTGCATCTCGGGTTATTGGTCATTACTGGGTCGGTTCGGGTTCCCCTTCTAGCCATCGGTTCGGGTCGTTCCTCTACCCTGAGTTGGTTCGGTTCGGGGTCTTCCTCTGGTAACGGTTCGGTTCGGATTCACTACGTCGCACTGGTTCAGGTCGGGTGTCCCACTTCGGGTCGGTTCGGGTCACCATCTCCCATTCAGTTCGTGCTCCAGCTCATGTTGCCTCTTCTGGTCCCGTTCCCTATCCTAATCCGATCCGCTCCCTTCGCCATACTCCGGTCCGAGCCCTTTATCCTTAAGTCGATCCGATCCCCAGCTTAACCAACATGGCCTTCCTTTCTGCCAAGCCTCTCAAGTGTTAAGTTCCGATCCGATTCAGATGTCCTTGCCCGTCCACTTATCCGATCCGAGCCCCATATCTGATCCGATCCGGTTCAAAACCTGCACTTTTCCTAAGACTTTTCCAGCGAGTGTTTTACGTCATTCGACGACGTTTTCGACCATTCTAACTATTGAAATCAATCACAAAGCATACCATACAGTCATAGCAACATGTGTAATCAACCACAAATATCAAAACAACAATATGATAGGTTAAAGTGTATCAAACCTAGCCAAAACCCCATATTTCCCATTAAGCATATTTAGGTGAAACTAATGATGTGATTAGCAAAACTTAACCAAATTAACCCAAATTCATATCAGAGGTCTAAAATGATGTTTTAGAATTTTAGGAATTTTTCTAGATTTTTCTGAGCCATAATTTCGCTAATCTTCGCTAATTACCATAATTAGCCGTAATTAGTGAAAAACAATGCAAATCACTCACCTTAGCACAAACAAACAAAATTTAGATCTGAAATAATCTCTTATTTGGATCCAATCCCTATGTGTTCCAGCAGCTCTCTCTTTGATTGGGTGCTACCCTCCCTTGATTTGATGTAGTTTCTCTTAATCTTCGATTAGAAAGTGATTAGAGACGATTTGGGATGAAATTAGAAGGTGGAGGCCATTACTAGGGTTTCAAGAAGGAAAGTGGCGGCTCAAAACTGAAATGAAAATGATTTCCCATACCCTATCAGCCTCCCCATAACCTTAATCCCGAAATGGGTTATGGACCTAGCTGTTAACTACCCGGTTTAGCCCAATTAAGCTGTTTTTCATCTTCTAAACCTTGTTTCAGCCATATCTCCCAAATGGTAAGTCCGTTTGGCTAATGTAACCACTCTACGGAAAGAGAAGCCATCATTCAAATCCAATGGAAGTGGTTTCAGGTCAAAACTCCTTTCCAATCAAAAGTTATGGCCAAAACAGTACCAACTGGGGGTAAAATGGTCATTTGAAAATCGACAAAAATCATGAACATGGGAAATGACTCTAATGGTTGTTTCCCAAAGTTACATGACCATACGACTTCATATGAGAAAGAAATAAATATTCTACGATCCTTCGATGCGTAGAATGCGGGTTGTTACATTCTCCCCCCTTAAGAAATTTCGCCCCCGAAATTCCCTAACCAAAACACACAAAGGGTCCCGCATGCCTATCAACCAATCAACATGCCAAACAAATCTATACTAGCATGCGGTTTACTAACAAGGGAAGAAACTATCACTACCAAAACCTTGTCTGGCAAAGAGTTCTGGATACTTCTTCCTTATATCCTCCTCTGTTTCCCAAGTACAGTCTTTTTCATTCTCACCCCACTGGACTTTGACTAGTTTCACCGCCTTCCCCCGAAGCTACTTCGTATCGTTCCCAACAATACGCATAGGCTTGCGGTTCTCAACCACCTCGGGTTCAACCTTGCTATCGTCCAACTGATCTGGTGAAATAGCCACATTAGGTTCTTGCACAAACTTCCTTAACTGGGAAACATGAAATACGTTGTGAACTCCCGCCATCTTGTCAGGTAGCTCTACTTCATACGCCAAATTCCCAACTTGCTCGAGGACTGGGAATGGGCCAACAAATCTTGGTGCTAACTTACCTCTCCAACCAATCCGAATCACATTCTCAATAGAGCACCAAGTCGTTAACGAAGAATTCCAAATCTCTTCGTCTCTTATCGAGATAAGTCTTCTTCCTATCTTGGGTAGCCTTCATTCTCTAATATACAATTCACTCAAATACCATCATGACCTGACCTAGTCCTTGGTAAACTATCAATATAATCCATTTGAGACTTGTTCTCAACGGTTGTGACAAACCACTAAGCTTCCTTTGCTCAGCTTTAACTAACTGGCAATTCATGCATTTGGACATAAACTTCCCAACGTCTTTCTTTATCCTTTCCCAGTAGTAAATCTGCTCCATGTCCCAATACATCTTGTTACCACTGGGATGTATAGTCAATTTCGGGTGATGATATGCTCTAAGCACTTCACCTCTCAGTCCATCTACGTTGGGTAACTAGTCCCTTATTCTTTCGAAGACACCCTTCTCGATCAAATCCTTACTTGATCATTCTCTTTCCATCGATACCCATCTCTACCCTAGAGATGGTTTCCAATATATTAGGATCGTCCTTCTAACTGGAACCAATCCACTCAATCAAAATCGATTTAATCGTCAAGCTTACTAGTGTTTCTGAATCCAATTCACTCTTGGGCCCGAAATCATATCATGTGATATACTTTAGTTGCTTCCATCCTAGTAACAAAAACCCCTAAACTGGCATGTCTCTTACTCAATGCAACTATTACCGCACCCAAATCCTTTACTATGATCACTCTGCCCCATGGAGTCACGGCGACTCCACTGCACTGATCCATAGCCACTAGTCCTTTGCTATGTCCACTCTGCCCCATGAAGTCATAACAACTCCACTGCACTGGCTCATAGCCTTACTATTCCTTTACTATGTCCACTTTTCCCCTCGAGTCATGACGACTCTACTGCACTGGCTCATAGTCCTACTACAATCACTTTGTTCCCTATCGCTGGAACCCTACAGGTGATAGTCTACTCAAGGGATGAAAATAGGAACAACATAGCAACCATAACATCCATCAAACAAGTCCTACCTATCACCTGCTAAATTCATAAACACATCGACACCTACATGATTGGTCTAACCAATCCCAATATGTCGATTCTAGTATGTCTAGTCCAACCAACATCAATAACTAATGGAAGCCCAGCCTCCATACATACACCGATACCTACTTGACTGGTCCAACCAATCCCAGGCCAATGGAAGCCCCGCCTCCCTACGGACCACCGTACGTCCAACGTACGTTTATCCTCCAAGGATAACTAGATCACGTCCAACGGATCCAGGGTAACGGGCGTCCCCAGATACCCCTGCTTTAAGTCCGCCTAAAATACTTGAGTCCAACCCAAGTCTATCCATTGTCTTGCTGCCCTCTCGAGTCCAACTCAAGCCGAATCCAATTCCTTGCAACCTTCTCGAGTCCAACTCGAGTCAATCTATAACTCAGACCCAGTCTTGAGTATCCATTACTGACAAACTCTAGTCCAACGTGAGTCGTCTCCCTATTCGTTGCATCTCAAAGATCAACGAACACCCATTTTCTTTTACGAGTTCAAGTCCAACTTGAATCGCCCTAATCTTCGTTGTATCTTCCATGACCAACGAACACATCCTATTCCTTCAAAATTCTACTATCCAATAGAGAACATCAACATAGGGTCCTAAACAATCCATTACTTTGCATCTTTCTCGAGTCCCAGTCGAGCAATCTCATAACCCTATCGAGTCTAACTCTGGGCAGTCTATACCATTGAACAGTTTTATCATGTTCCGTCTGCCCATCACTCCTCAAGTAAACCAAGATATCATCCAATGAAAAATCGTAACAACTATTTATCTCTCACGCAAACCATTCTAGTCGAACTCGACATTCCCTAAGCACAAGCCCCAAAGGCCTAAACCAATATCATACAAGTACCCAAGGAACATCTCCTCCGAATTCGGACAACCTACGTGAGGTGATACTAGCAAAACAATCTAGCACTGGAGCACTCATTTGCCTCCCAGAGACAACTAGAACTTATTACAACGATAATCTCTTAGCTTCCTTAACTCCAGTTACTATCGCCATCACTAGGTAGGTACCTAATACCACCCTATTCTTTTAGAGTAAATCGACTCCCCAAAATAATGCTAAACCCAGTAAAGCCCAAAACAAAGCAATCACAAGGAAACATACATTCATGACTCGATAAGACCAACCACAACAAATCATACTAAGATCAGTCGAACCACCTATCGGGTTCATCACAATTAGAGGTCTATCGACTATCTCGGGTTTGTCAAACAATACCCGAACAGAAACATCTTAAATAGAAAGCATACTTTTTATAACGACACTCTTTCCCTTCTGCGCCGCACTTGGGGCATTCGACGAAGAAGGAACACCATTGATAGCATATGCTTTCACGATCTGCTTCTCCCTAGGAGGTTGTAGACATTCATTTTTGTGATGTCCCGCCTGGCCGCAATTAAAGCTCTTCCTTTCCCCAGGCTTTTCTTGACAATCTCTGGCATAGTGACCCTTCTTGCCACAACTAAAGCATTCGCCATCTTTCTTATTTTTTCTTATTCTGACCATCCTTGGTCGGGTTCTGCTTCCTCTTGCTCTGAGAATTCTTCTTGCCTTCACCGCCTGCTTGCGGCTTTGGCTCCTCTGTAGATGCAATAGCAACCTCAGTCTTCGACTTAGGGAAAAGGCTCTCTGACCTTAATGCCTTTCCTACAATAGACTCGAACGTCTCATCGATATGGTTTATAAGTCTTTCCCCCAAGTACCCATCCAAGCCAGTTATGAACTTCTCGTTCTTCTTTTCGGCTGTATCGATAAGGGACCATCCATATTTCGATAAAGTGTCGAATTCAGCGATATACTCCGAGACCGCTCTACCGTTCTGCTTAAGCTCCAAGAACTTCCGGAACAGTTCTGATTTATGAGCAGCTAGGATAAACTTATCACAAAAGCGAGTCTTAAACTGATTCCAAGTAACTTGATCTTCTGGAGTAGCTGTTCTAATGGCATTCCACCAATTCATCGCTCGCCCTTGCAGTTGATGAGACGCTAGCCTTCTCTTAATCGCATCATCGATACCCAAGTCGTCGAAGATACGATCACAGCTATCCAACCAATCCTGAACATCTGTGGCCGACTCCGTTCCGTGGAACGGCTTCCCACCAAGATTAGTGTAATCCTTGCACAACTTGGCGAAATCGACCCTAGGCGCCTGCACTACTGGACCACCACCATTTCCGGGATTGGGAACTGCCCCTTGAACATCCCTAAGCATCTCCCTCATGAAGTTGGTGAACATTGTCCTCATGTCAAGAGCATTCCCATGGTTGGTCCCTCCACCAGCACCCCTGGTGTCTCTACTCATCGTTCAATCTGTAAAGAGAAAACGATTAACGACCCCATAGTGGTGCTAGTGCAGTACGACTTCATTCTTATACTACTAATAGTATATATATAGCTTTTGAAAACCAAAGTAATCACAAATACGCGCTCTCGTATACGTACTATCTCTCCCTAGGTTAACTACGGAACCTAGAGCTCTGATACCAAGTGTGACGGCCCGCCCCGCACCAACCGACATTTACTCCAAAAGTGCGCTGTGCACATGTCCAGTTAGCACGGAACGGTCATCAAAAGAAAAGAAAGAAGAGAATGAGCTAACTGTAGAATGTCTCACAGAGCATAGGATAAAATATAACAACAACATACTTGACATAAAACAGGTGAGATAGTACATAAGCTGAAAATAAACTAACATAGCAGCGGAAAATCCAAGTACAGCTTATGATCCAAAGCCAACATTATTACAACTTTCCAAACTGTCTCAACAAAACAAAAGCAAGGTAAAGGAGGTACACTACTAATGCCCAAGTAGCGACCACCAGCGACACAGGGAGAATATCTATATATCATACGTGGAAGCCTCCAGCTCGCCTCCGAATCAGCTACTCGCGCATCACCAGCTAACCATAACCTGTCTCTAGTATGCTCGTGTGAGCACCCAGAGTAATAAGAAGAGACATAAAACTCTAGGTCAGACAAAAAGTCTGGTATGAGCGATAAGCAACAAAACAGAACAATAACAGGTATAATCCAATCATACCTGAACGTAGACCTGCAACCAAAGAGTTAGCACTACATACCGTACAATACTCTAAGGTGCCACTAACATACTGTGTAAGAGATACGGGGGTGGGGGTGTGCATGTCATAGTGGTGTCAAACAATCAAGCATAGCAATCATTCTCACATCCCTCACTCAGTGCGTAAAGCATACAATATCCACTACTTTGGTCACTTAATACTTTGGGCCATAACGGAATCCAATCCCGTGTAACTATCACTACAAGCCCACTATCCATCTCTCAGTGGTGAACCAAAGTTATGAATACCGACAACCCCTTTGCACACGTCCCGCAGCAAAGCCCAACCATGAAGTGAACTCATTGGTTCCCAACTGGATCCGGAGCTCTAACTTCCCATTTGGACTACCTTTGCATCTCGGGTTATTGGTCATTACTGGGTCGGTTCGGGTTCCCCTTCTAGCCATCGGTTCGGGTCGGGTCCTCTACCCTGAGTTGGTTCGGTTCGGGGTTTTCCTCTGGTAACGATTCGGTTCAGATTCACTACATCGCACTGGTTCGGGTCCGGTGTCCCACTTCGGGTCGGTTCGGGTCGCCATCTCCCATTCAGTTCATGCTCCAGCTCCTGTTGCCTCTTCTGGTCCCGTTCCCTATCCTAATCCGATCCGCTCCCTTCGCCATACTCCAGTCCGAGCCCTTTATCCTTAAGTCGATTCGATCCCCAGCTTAACCAACATGGCCTTCCTTTCTGCCAAGCCTCTCAAGTGTTAAGTTCCAATCTGATTCGGATGTCCTAGCCCGTCCACTTATCCGATCCGAGCCCCATATCCGATCCGATCCGGTTCAAAACCTGCACTTTTCCTAAGACTTTTCCAATGAGTGTTTTACGTCATTCGACGACGTTTTCGACCATTCTAACTATTGAAATCAATCACAAAGCATACCATACAGTCATAGCAACATGTGTAATCAACCACAAACATCAAAACAACAATATGATAGGTTAAAGTGGATCAAACCTAGCCAAAACCCCATATTTCCCCTTAAGCATATTTAGGTGAAACTAATGATGTGATTAGCAAAACTTAACCAAATTAACCCAAATTCATATCAGAGGTCTAAAATGATGTTTTAGAATTTTAGGAATTTTTCTCGATTTTTCTGAGCCATGATTTCGCTAATCTTCGCTAATTACCATAATTAGCTGTAATTAGTGAAAAATAATGCAAATCACTCACCTTAGCCACAAACAAACTTTAGATCTGAAATAATCTCTTATTTGGATCCAATCCCTATGTGTTCCAGCAGCTCTCTCTGATTTGGTGCTACCCTCCTTTGATTTGATGTAGTTTTGCTTAATCTTCGATTAGAAAGTGATTAGAGACGATTTGGGATGAAATTAGAAGGTGGAGGCCATTACTTGGTTTCAAGAAGGAAAGTGGCGGCTCAAAACTGAAATGAAAATGATTTCCCAAACCCTATCAGCCTCCCCATAACCCTAATCCCGAAATGGGTTATGGGCCTAGCTGTTAACTACCCGGTTTAGCCCAATTAAGCTGTTTTTCACCTTCTAAACCTTTTTTCAGCCATATCTCCCAAACGGTAAGTCCGTTTGGCTAATGTAACCACTCTACGAAAAGAGAAACCATCATTCAAATCCAATGGAAGTGGTTTTAAGTCAAAACTCCTTTCCAATCAAAAGTTATGGCCAAAACAGTACCAACTGGGGGTAAAACGGTCATTTAAAAATCGACAAAAATCATGAGCATGGGAAATGACTCTAATGGTTGTTTCCCAAAGTTACATGACCATACGACTTCATATGAGAAAGAAATAAATATTCTACGATCCTTCGATGCGTAGAATGCGGGTTGTTACGCCATCTTCAAAGATATCATGAAAGGTTTCTCTATCGGTTTCATCTATAACAAAGGTTGAGAAATCCGTGCCTTCACTTCTACAATTTAGAATTTCTCATAAAATATCGGCATCGAGAATAATTTGAGTTCCCTTGACACTACTCCAAATTTGATTTTCGTTGCCTTGATAAAATCCTAGGTTGAGAATCGCATAGAACATCTCCAGTAGTTTGGGATAACATGCTTCGTCGTTGTCATGAGAATCAATTAGACTCAAGATTTCATTGTGTTGGAAGAGAGAGGCGAGATCATAAGATGGAAAGTCACTAAATACGGCAAAAGCACCTGTGTTAACTTTAGCATTTGCTAAGTAGTCACCATAGATTTCAATTAATGGCCTCTTTGTCATTGTAAAGATAACCTTTTATGGTTTTAGTTATCTTCAATTTCTGAGATGAACTTGAGGAAGCCATTGATATGATAGTTTTGAGGAGGATAGATATGAAGAATGTTATTTTGAGTTGAGAATGAAGGTAGAAAGGATGGATATATATATATAATGAAAAGATATGAATTGAATAAATATGAACTGAATAGACACAACTTTTCAGATTGAAAGGACACCTTTTCAGACCTTGGGAGTTGGTGAAAGGATTGGAGGGAAGTTTGAAAGTTTAAACTTTTGAAATTCAAAATTTAAATATCAAATCTATTTGATATGTGGACATGTTTATTTCTGTATGTCGACATATAAGACTTATTTCAAAAGAAAATTGGTTTTCCACGTTTTGAATTAGATTATCGATTTACATTTCAGGTTTAACGATTTTCTGAAATACTTTTAATCCTAATGAACATACGAACAATTTATTTTTTTAATTTATTGGTTATTTAATATTATATTGTTATTTTGAATTTCAAAATTCAAATTTCAAATAGTTTATTAAATTTTAAATCAAAGCAAACAAACAAAGCAACCATTCAACCAAACAAAATGTAATTAATGTGTACTCGGTTTTTTATCCTTTTCTTCATGGTCTTCTTAATTCTGAATTGGTGTGAAGCATATATTTGTATTCCCGGTTTCTAATTCTTCATCACTTGATGAAGAATCTGAATCATCTAATATTGTTGCATATGCTTTCTTTCTTTTCCTTGACGAATTTGAATTGTTTGGTTGTTAAGTAGATTTGTCTGGATATGGACACATTTTCCTTACATGCCCTGGTTTGTTGCAATTAAAGCATCATCCATCATTTAAATATGAATTTGCTTTATTATTCCCCTTCCTTCTATATTTTAAGAATCTTCTAAACTGATTTGTCATAAATGTTAATTCTTCATCATCTTCACTATTCGAGTCAGAATCATTTGTTGTGGCTTTCAGTGCAATTGACTTCTTTTCAGTTGATCTATTTTCTTTTCTTTTCTGTGATTGAACTTCATAAGACATTAGATTCCCAATTAGCTCTTCAATATTTATTTCATTGACATTATTGGGTTCTTCTATAGCCAAAGTCTTATGATCCCATTCTTCAGTTAATAAGTTTAATATTTTTCTGACTTGATCTGATTCGGAATAACTTTTTCCAAGTGCAGTTAGTGAATGCACTATCTCTTGAAATCTGCAATACATATCTGAAATAGACTCATTCTCATTCATTTTAAATAATTCAAATTGATTCCCTAGCATGACTATCTTAGTCTGTTTAACAGTACTAGTTCCTTCATGAGTAACTTGCAAACTTCTCCAGATTTCATGAGCAGTTTTACATATGGAGACTCTATTAAATTGCTCTGTGCAAACTTCTCCAGATGTCATTTTAATAAACAAAATAACATACTCACGTCTTTAGAATTGCTCTGTGCAGCAGCTTTTTGTTTGTTTGTCCATTGTGCAAATGCAGCTGTGGGTTCAACATATTCATTTTGTGTACTATTCCGTGTGTCTAATCCTACAGATTGTAAATAGATTTTCATTTACATGCCCAATATGAATAATTACTACCATTAAATAGTGGTGGTCTAACAGTGGATTGACCCTCTATAAAAGAACTATTATTACTACCAGTGTTGGTTGCCATTTTACCAAATTTTCAAAAATCAGATTATGATCTTTTGAAAGGCCTTGCCCTGATACCAATTGTAAGGGACTGCGGAAAGGATCGTTAAGGCAAAGCAAACACTAGAGGGGGGTGAATAGTGTTTGTAAGAATTTTAAACAAAACTTAAATCTAAATAGAATTATGGAAAGAATCAAACAACATAAACACAATCACAGACACCAATTCAAACACAAATGCAAATAAATAGAAATAAAGGAAAATGCAGAAAAAGAAAGAACACATCGGATTTTATACTGGTTCGGGTCACTCCTATGTCCCGTCCCGCACAACGCTGGATTGTGCAGAGTTTTATTACTATTTTCAAATAGCCAAATACACCCTCCTTGATTTCACGGCTCAACAAGGAGACACCGACTCCTATCCCTTGATTTCACGGCTTAACAAGGGCACACCGACTCCTAAACCTTGATTTCATGGATTCAAGGATAAAACCATTTACTCTTGACTTACAAATTGGATCTTTCAATCCAAGTAATTACAAAACAGCCCTATAACTCTTCAATAGCACTTGATTCAGAGAGTAGAGAGTGTAGAGAAAAGAAGTTTGATCAATTCAGAAGTGAATTCGGCAGAGTATAAGAGTAAAAACCATAAAATTGAATAAGAATTATGGTAGGATGAAAAGGGATGAAGATAGAGAAGAAGAGATGTTAGAAAATTCGGTTTTGGCCTCTTTATATATAGAGAATGAAGGGTTGCAATGTTTCTGAAACATTTCAAATAGTGAAAAGACACTTCCTTCAAAATTAAAAAAACTAACTGTTATATGTCGACATATATATTATGCTATGTCGAAATACCTATGTACAAAATTGATTTTTAAAGCATTTTCAAGTGTTTTGATATAAAACTTATTTTGGAAATTCTTGAATAAAATTCTAATGTTGTAAATCAATATTATATGATAGAAAAACATATGAAAACATATTTTTAAACTATATAAATATATTTATAAAATTATAAGGTTTTAAACTATAAAATATATGTAAAGTATATATAAAAACTTAAGTTTGAAAAACAAAGAAGAATTAAAATATAAAAACAAAATAGAGAGGATTGAGAATAAAATAGAAAAACAAAATAGAGAGAATTGAGGAAAAATAGAGAGGACTGAGAAAAACAAAAATAGAGAGGATTGAGACTAAAATAGAAAAATCAAAATTTGTATCTGGATTTGAACCTGGAGTGCTATTTAGAGTCTTACAAAATCTAGACTCTATAATTATATTAATCTTGAACTCTTGACGTCTTAATATCTTGATTACTCATGAGTCTTTAATCTACTCTGAATTCTGAATCTCTAAAAGCTCTTAAAGTGTACAGTCTTCAGTATTAATTCCTGTATACAAATCATGCGTATGTATATGTATATATGTTAGATAAAGATGTTAGTATATATTTTTATAATCAATGATAATTGAAATAAGGTTGTTGTCATCCA
This sequence comes from Allium sativum, assembly GCA_030737875.1. Taxonomy (NCBI): domain Eukaryota; kingdom Viridiplantae; phylum Streptophyta; class Magnoliopsida; order Asparagales; family Amaryllidaceae; genus Allium; species Allium sativum. Next base: position 708,034,299 of record CM060915.1, read on the forward strand.
AACTCCATTCTCCAACAAAATATACTTGGTTGTGGATATGGATTATGATTGATTGATTGTTTGGATTGTGTTCGACCAATTTATGAGCAAGATATGCTTTTACATTTAGCATTGGATTGGGTAGAAATATTTGGATGCTAACATCTTGTGAAAACACTTCACGGTTTGACTATGAGGTGTTAGCGATGTTGAGTTCATTTCAAATTTAATGAATGAATTTGAAATGATATTTTTCTCAAGTGAAAAGAAATGTATTCCTAATTTTGGATAGGGAATATTTTGTAAAAATGTTTTATAAAACATAAAGGATTTTGAGGCCTGAACCCGATATTGTCGATTCGAAATTTATTATGTGTTGGACATTGTAGTTCATCACATAACCGATTAATTACTATTGGTGATATATCTATTTAGTGGCGGAGAATTTACTCTCTCGCTTAACACCCTTTTTTGAGACGTACGAGCTCAAAGGTTATGTAATTAATAGTAACCGATCATATGTGTGAATTGCTAATGTAAAGTACTATATTTTGGAAAGTACTTGTGATTATTATGTTGTGAAATGATTTTCCCTACTTCGGGATATGAAATAATTTGGTATGTGGCCAATGATTTGGGTAACTCTGGATGACTAAAAGTGTGAGGGCAGTGGATTTTCTTCGAGGGCATGGGTGGTGCATCGTCAGTGTAGCCTGCTCCATTGTGGGAGATGCACATATATATATCGAGTTAGAGAGGCACGTGCAGCCTTGTCTGAGGGCCGTGCCCGATATTTGGTTGCATACTTGTTTGTATGCATTGTGATATTTTGGAATTCATATTTCCAAAGATTTTGGTTTGAGATCCCAAAGTGAAATCTACTTTGATATAAAGCTAGATATGTATTTCAAATGATTTGAAATAAGAAATCGGGAAATAAATTCCAAAGAAATAATTTCTGTAAAGTGAATTGAATTTTGCAAAAATCTAAATTTGGGATTAAGCCTAAATGGGCAGATTGAGGAATTGCATGTTGTATGATGCATTGTAGATCCATATGTCTATTATTGGTTATTGTTTATGCACTGGTATTCATGGGGGTAAGCATGTTCCGTGACATACGGCGTGGTCCCGTGATTTAACTTATTTTAAAGTAAAGTTTAATAACTGTTTTGAGTTCTCATACCAGTCCCATGACTGACTCGGAGTTTATTGTTTCTACCTAAACTCTGGGTGCCCATATTTTCCACACGAGCAGCTAGTAGTTTTAGTTTTCGCAGATACTTCTTTTCCCAGAATCCTGGATAACAGCTGGAGCTATATTCAGAAAGCTTTGTGTCCGTATATCTCTTTCATTTGTGTCAGTTGTTATTTTCCGATTTTCCACACGAGCAGCTAGTAGTTTTAGTTTTCGCAGATACTTCTTTTCCCAGAATCCTGGATAACGGCTGGAGCTATATTCAGAAAGCTTTGTGTCCGCATATCTCTTTCATTTGTGTCAGTTGTTATTTTCTGATGCACATTGTACTTATGTATTATTTTTCGATGCTATGTAAATTGTAAATTGTAAATCTCTGATATTTATTTTCCACTGTATAATATTTATTCATACTCTGGAATATTCTTGTACTCTGATGTAAGTTATTGTAATAGCAATGAAATGTTCTTCTGTTTATGTTCAGACGTGTCGTGTACTCAAAGCAATCCGGGCTTTCCCGTAAGGGGAAGTTTGGATCGTTATAATTCGGTATCAGAACTTTGGTTTACAAAGCTAGAGAACAAGCCACATTAGAACTAAACGAAAGAATTCACCAGAGATAGGATTAGTAATATCCTATAAGAAGGACTCGTTAGAGATAGGGTTAGTAATACCCTATAATGAGTCTGAAAAGTATTATCTATAAAATCAAATTTAATTTTGAAAATTATATCTTACTATACGTATTTGAATATTTATTTTATTTTAGACTATCGGGTATATGAAGATTTTGCATATACACGTCACGAACATATATGCGAAGTCTCAAATATACTAGATGGATATAGAATCACACACTAGTCGTCCGGAGATGATTCTGATGATTGCTTCAGCATCATCAGTGTTTGTGTTCGAATTTCGAAAGTGGGAAATATATATATTTCCAATTGACTATTGTGAGAACCAGTACCTTAATTAGAATTTATTGTTTGTGTTTTGGCATTAAAAATATGATTTTTGGAGTATATTAAAGTTAAATATTTGTAAAGCTAATCGACTAATTTATATTGGTTGTGTTGTATGATAATTAGTTTGGCTAATTAAAATATTAGAATGATAATTAATTTAACCACTATGAGAATGAAAGTTAAAATTGCCAAATCGAATCAAATATTGAACTGGATTGAAAATTGATTGGAATTGCACACATATACATGTATATATATGAACAGTCATAGCAAGGAAGCTAAGAAGAGGAATAAAATTGTATGTTCAACAAATAGGTACATGTTAACTATATTCATTGGGTTTGATGAATTTATGAGCCGCTTGGCTTTTTCTTTTTCTTTTTGGTTGATGAGGGCCCTGTGAGGCAAGTTGCGGTTTTACCGATCAGCCCGCACAAAGGAGGTTATGGCGAAATTTTTCGAAAATTTAGGGTGTTAGCCAATTTTTTGAGAAAAAAAATCTTAAAAATTGAAAAGTTGAAGAATGAAAGTTGAGTTGGTTAGTTAAACAACTTTCAGCTCCCTTCCTTTTCGAAGACAAAAAGATTTTAAGTAAGGGAGATTGTCACAACCCAGAATTTCTGAATCAATTTAAAATTTTTATTTTAGCAATTTTAATGCATTTTGAATATTTAAAATGATTTATTTTAAATAATAACGATTCAAAATTTATTTAAATCGAAGTTAAAACGCATAAATTTATAATTTAATTAAAACGAGCCTGAAATGGCGTGGTAGTTTGAAAATTCGATTTTATATTTAAAATGAATGTACAGAATTCAAAATAAATCGGATTTCATTAAAACAAGAAATGTTGGAATCTATTTAACTAAATCTTTCTAACAAATGTAAGAAACAGAGATTTCACTTTATTAACTGTAAGTTATGTCCAATTTAGAATTCAAAAAAGTCGTTATGGAATTTATATATATTTTAATATAATATATATCCCTTAAAAATATCCATTCTGCAAACAATCTCTGTTATCGACGAAACCACTTTTGTTGGATCTTGAATGTCAAATTATTGTTAGGTTTTAAATTTCATAATTTTTGGAATTAATATGTGAGCGTGGTGAATTTAAATGTGTTTGGTAATTTCAGTTTGAGTTTAGTCGACTGGAAAATGGCCAATTTTCAAACGGTCTCCAAATTCGACTAAATTAGTTTTGTTAGGACTGTATCATCAAAAAATAGCTAGATTAATTTTTCTGTAATTTTTGGAGTCAGTACGTGGCCCCGGTAAATTAAAATATATGTTGAAATTCAATACCGACTGTTATATTAATTCATATTTTAATTTTGATGAAAACTTATCGAAACAATCGAATTGGCTTACGAAACATATCCCATTGTGTCCGGAATGAGGGTATTTAGCTAGGGGCGATAATCGTTGGGTTTGATTTGGAGTTTGAACGCAAAAAAAATCATTGTTAAGTAATATTTGGAATTTAATATTATTAAATAAATTATATAAATACTCCTTTATAACCCTAGAAAACCTAATTCTCTTTATAGTCATTTTCATAAGAAATCTAGGGCCAAGGTCCTCCAAAATAAAACCATTAAATTCTCATAATCCACAAACAATTAATAAAGTTATCCAGCACATAAATGATAGAGAATCTCGAGATGTTTGATTTCGTATGGGTTTGATCAATTTTAGTGGCCTGTTGAGTTCGAACTGGCACCTTAATGTATCGGCGTTCATGGTCGTTTCTAAAGGAGATGGGAGGGCCAAGTTGGCCATAGGGCAAGCGGATGGCGCGATTTTCGTAGGTGGGTGGCGTGGCGGTCTCCGATCATCGTCAAGCGGCTTGGGGGACGGCGCGTCGTTTGATTTTTGTATGGAGCGATGGGTTTCATCAGTCCAGAACCAAAGGAAGAAGTTGGATTAAAAGCGGCTAACAATAGATTAGGAAAAATGGTTAAGATTGTAATCAGCCTAATTATATTATTAATTAATTATTAATGTGATAAAGGTTTAAACATTCGTATCGTATTCAAACAACAGCAGAATTCGACGAAGTTAGTTCCGATGGAACCGTGATGGCGAGGCCTTCGCGATGAACTAACTAGAAAGAGATTGGAGAAAGTATTGTAAATTTTGATTAAATTAAACATCGGGTTTAATTTAATTAAAATAATCGTTTTATAACGGTTTCGAAATCGGTCAATGTGAGAACTCCTTCTCACTAAATTATATTTTATCATGTTATTATATTCATGTATAAAAATATATAGAATTGCTAGTGCAGATTTTTATCAGTTAATTATTATAAATTATATATGGTGCCTGTTATCTTACCTCCCTCGTCCACAAACCATGGACGATTTAATTGACTATATTGCGTTGTGATTGTGATGTGAATAAATTATATATATGTGACGTGAATAAATTATATATATGCGATGGGAAAATATCTATATGCAATGTGAATAAAAAATATCTATGCGGTGTGAATAAAATATATATATGCGATGCGAATAATATATATATATATATGCGTATATATGCGATGTAAATAATATACATATATGCGTTGTATAAAAATAGAAATGGATAAAATGGTCATGTGTTGGAATAAATACTTGTTCGTTAAAAATATAATTTTTAACTTATATATATGATATATAAAATGGTCGTGTATTAAAATAAATATTGGTTGGTTAAAAATATTATTTTTAACATATATCTGAGATATATAAAATTGTCATGTAATGGAATATTTAATTTTGATTTAAAATTGAAAATGAAGTTGAAATCGTTTTGAAATGAATTTGTAAACGAATTTATAAAATACTTTTTAAATGGTAATCGACGGAATATATATATATATATAAATGGATTGAATAGAACATGCCGCACAATGACCATTCGCGAATTTCGATCATTAATTTCAAATGGACGTAACGATCCGACCCTCGGATTCTCCTAAAATCGGAACCGTTGGGTTAGTATCGAAAAGAGCTTTCCAATAGATATAAGAGATTTAAATCTGAACGGTTAGATTTGGAAATATGTCCAAATCAATTTCAGAAAAGGTCGCTATGGATGCAGTTCGGTGTCTGTTATTAGGAAACGACTGTAAGGGCTTTAATAAAGTAGTTAAAAATAAAATAGTTAAAAATATGGAAAAATTGTAAAAATCCTAATAAATGAGTTGGAAAGATTTTGGATGAAAAATTCCATATTTGAAACGATAAAAATATATTTTTATCTAAATGAACTAGAATAATTATCCAGTATTTTTAAGTAAATAAAAATTGGATTTGTAAAGGGGTTTTAAAATAACTAGAGTTTTCCAATGAATAAATTGGAATGGATTTGAACGGAAATAATCTTCGAAATATTTCGATATTGAATTCCATGATTATACGGATATTGTTGAGGAATTTGTAAGATATATATTGTTATTCCCAATACGATATTTGTTGGTTTCAGAGTTTGATGTTGAATATAAGCCGATATAATTTCTATTTAGGGCCTTGTATTTAGTATCAAATTGGATTTTGGGTTTGTCGTGAATGGTGACTTTATCAACACTGTTCTTAAACAAAGTTGAGATAAGAATAAATCTTTTAATTAAGATTTAGTGAAGTTTACCAATTAATTAATTAATTAAATTGAAATTGAAATTGGATTTTTGATTTATCGTGAACTGTGTTTTAAATAACATTAGTTCTTTGATCCAATTAACAGTGAAGATATGATTTGGAATTTATAAATATTTATATTAAGATTTAATGGAAAATTTTCCAAAGTAAAGTTTTCCAATTTAAAATATTAAATTGGAATTGAATGGATTTCGATTTGGTAATAATCGAGATGAGCTTCTGTGAATGAAGACCATTACTATTTGTGGAATTTAAAAAGCCTTGTCGCTATTCCACTTATAATATTAGTTTGATATGGAAATTTATATCGATTATATACTGTTATGATTTCCGTTGAGATTCCATTTTGATGGAAGATAATTTTGGGTTTATCGTGAACTTTGTTTTAAAGGACATTGATTCTTTAAACCGAGTAAAGGCAGGATTTATTTCTTGAAAGTTGAATAATCATTAAGTAATGATTTTTCTAGTTTAAAATTAAGTAGAGTTTTAATAAATCTTTAATTATATTTGAATGAATGAATGGTGATTAAATTTACCAAAACATGAGGTGTGATATAAACCAAATACACTTGGTTGTGGATATGGATTATGATTGATTGATTGTTTGGATTGTGCTCGACCAGTTTATGAGCAAGATATACTTTTACATTTAGCATTGGGTTGGGTAGAAATATTTGGATGCTAACATCTTGTGAAACACTTCAGATTTGACTATGAGGTGTTAACGATGTTGAGTTCATTTCAAACTAATGAATGATTTTGAAATGATATTTTTCTTAAGTGAAAAGAAATGTATTCCCGATTTTGGACAGGGAATGTTTTATAAAACAGAAAGGATTTAGTGGTCTAAACCCGATATTGTCGAAATGATTTCGAAATTTATTATGTGTTTGACATTGTAGTTCATCACATAACCGATTAGTTGCTATTGATGATATATCTGTTTGGTGGCGGAGAATTTATTCTCTTGCTTAACACCCTTCTTTGAGAGGTACGAGCTCAAAGGTTATGTGATTAATAGTGACTGATCATATATGTGAATTGCTAATGTAAAGTGTTATATTTTGGAAAGTACTTGTGACTTTTATGTTGTGAAATGATTTTCTCTACTTCGGGATATGAAATGATTTGGTATGTGGCCAAAGATTCGGGTAACCCTGGATTACAAAAAGTGTGAGGGCGGTGGATTTTCTCCGAGGGCGTAGGAGGTGCATCGTCAGTGTAGCCTGCTCCATAGTGGGAGGTGCATATATATATATGTATATGTATATATATATATCGAGTTAGAGAGGCGCGTACAGCCTTGTCTGAGGGTTGTGCCTGATATTTGGTTGCATACTTGTTTGTTTGCATTGTGATATTTTGGAATTCATATTTCCAAAGATTTTGGTTTGAGATCCCAAAGTGAAATTTAGTTTGATATAAAGCTAGATATGTATTTCAAATGATTTGAAATAAGAAATCGGGAAATAAAGTCCAAAGAAATAATTTCTGTAAAGTGAATTGGATTTTGGAAAAATCTAAATTTGGAATTAAGCCTAAATGGGTAGATTGAGGAATTGCATGTTGTATGATGCATTGTAGATCCATATGTTTATTATTGGTTATTGTTTATGCACTAGTATCCGTGGGGGTAAACCCGTTCCGTGACATACGGCGTGGTCCCGTGATTTACTTTATTTTAAAGTAAAGTTTAATGACTATTTTTATAACGACCCAACTTTCGAACACATCAGAAGTCGTGCCATTAATAAGAATAAGAATAGATAGAAGATAAAATCACAGAAAAACATCAGAATCTCACTGCGGAATTTTTTCAAAAGATAATACTTCATAATATTACACAGTAATACATATTACATCAGTGCATACTGAATCTAGTGATACAAGCCATTCACGGTACATTCTTTAATTATACATATCCTTGATGACTATCTGACAGATTTAATTATACAGTAGATAAGATAAGTAGACCAGCACACAGAAAATTCCATTCCAGCTTTCTAAGTTTCATCCAGTCCTGATTCACTTGTCTATTCATAACAAGTGTTATGAATACCCAAGAGTTTAAGGGAAACACAGAAAAATAAACTCCGGGTCAGTCAGGGGACTGGTATGAGTAAACAATTTTAAAACATATTAAAGAAATACAAATATCTCATAAGACCACGCCGTGAATACGGAACGGGTTTTTACCTTATGAGATCAAAACACTTTGTATACTTGAAATCAGATATTATCATAGTGTCTATTAGTCTTCACAAATAATTTAGAATCTAGAAGAATGCTTTCATCTCACATTCTCCCTATATAGTATACAAACAAAAACCGCTTGGCGCTTATGGAAATTGGATTTCCAACTATGACAAGGTATGGGACCACCTTCCGGTGATGTATCTCTCGAGGCGAATACACCTGGGTTCAACAAGAACGTCTTGCTGCCCGGCCCACACATGACCGACCACTCATTTCTCTTGAGTGTATCGAATGTATATCACCAACGGTTGGGCTTAAACCACCGTTTCTCGAAAAGGGACAGCATCGAAATAGATTAAAAAAGTAAAAGGAATTTCTCTAGATAAGTGATTATACATCCTAATTGGAGCGACCCACATAATCATGCTGCTTCCCGATTTTTGTCTTTTCCCGGTTGTGAGGCTTGAGGCTAGACTTACCTTTTCATCATCAGTATTTAATTTCTTTGAATGCCACACCGTCCTATCTGTCAGAAATACTCATTCGATTTCCCAAATATATTACGAGCAATAAAGCTAAGAGAAACGAATTTCTCCACCACCAACGTAATATACTTATGTAAATTTGATGTGTAGAATCTAACTGATATACGTTGTCAGACATTCGTCCATTCGGGTTTGTCCTGGGGCTGAACAGACCGAAGATATTATTTACAATCTTCTTACCCATCGTCGTCTTCAGTTTGAAAATCTCTGACGCGCGGTGTATAATCAGATCAAAGTGAAATTTAATTCCAGCCTCTTTAAAATGATTAACGAAATAATTTTCTGTAAATTATTAATCTAACATGATTATTTACAGTCAAACTACACAGTATATGATCATCTAGCTTATATCTAGTATTTTGATCATCACTTAAAAATGGACAGTTTCAGTGTGCACGTCGCACACAGTTTTTATTTCCATTTTTGTTCGTCACTTTAAAAAAATGAATACTTACATTATTCTTTAGAAAAATCATTTTCTATAATCACTTCTTAATCTGATTATTCAAAAGTGAATGATTTTTAATTCAATTTACAGCTTTTACATTTTTCATTGTTCTCGTCAAATTCCTCTTTGATCCCATATACTCAATCTACTCCTTCTTTCTATATATTGATTTAAACAAAATTTCTTTTTCTTAATCTAAAAAGATTAAATATAAATTACAGTTCTTATTTTATATAGTACAAAACTGTACATGACCAGTTGCTCGTATCAGGAAATTCAGACTACAGTTTAAAACTGAAAATTTTAACGTATGAATTTCACACGGTTTCTCATTTCTTTGTTTGTTTGAAATCTAAATATTTTATTAGAGAATAAATTCTAAATTTAAATTATAACTAAATTTGTAATTTAACAAAATTACAACTTCTGGGTTAACTGCTCGACTTCTGTCAAAATCATATATGACCTTCTAATTTGATCGACTTCTCTTTGTTGACTCCACAGTTTGGATATTTCATTTAGAAAATTATTTTTAATTCTAATTATAAATTAAATTTATAATTTAATTTAGATTACAACTTCTGTATTTAAATTTCAAATGCTGACGAGACTAATCCTGATTCACTTCTTTTCTTCTCATTTGCTAATAAAAACTCTATTTTTATTTAAATATTTATTTTTTTATTTTATATTTAATTATTAGTTTAATTAAAAACTGATTTAATTAAATTTAAATTCAAAAATCCTTATTTTAAAGATAAAATAGCAAAGTACCACTTCCGGCTGAAGTACCACTTCAAAAACCATGGTGTGCACTCATGAAAACCTGACCGGTTCCCAAGGATTTTGCAAAGTACCATGTTTACCAGCCAAAGTGCCAAGTACCCAAAGTACCACATCCAAAACACGACATTTCCTTGCCCGATCACTCCCAGACCTCACGCACACCCCCTATCTGGTAGTACCAGCCCCTCTTCTTCTTCCTCCTGTTCCTGACATGTCCGTGCATCTGCACAACCACGTGAGACCTCATCCACCACCGCTGATCATCCACGCAAGTCACACTTCACCCCCTGATCGTCTTGCACTCCTACGATTTCCATCACCATGTCGCCAGAAAAATTTCGCCGTACCACCGCCATTATAAAAAAAACATCATCCAAGAAAACCACCGCACCACCTCACCTCGTTTATGTGCTGCCACCTCCTCCTTGCCACGTCACCACCGTCTCCTGGCGCTGCGAACCCCCCATGACCGCACCCCCCTAGGTCCTTCGACGACGAACAGTTCGGTGAACAAAACCAAACCCAAAACCCAAACTTTTACCCTATTTTCATCTCATTCTCTCCATCCTTTCATTTGAAAATTTTTCCAGTATTTTTCCTTGTATCCTTGATCCTATATTCGAAGCTTCGCCCCCAACCACACGGCGCACGGTGGTCTGGATGGTCGGAATTTGACCAATGTTCAAATTCTGATCATTCCTAGAATATCTCGCGATTTAGGTAGTTAAAAATCATGATTTTATTTTTAAAAATCATTAATTCGATCCATTATTATTTGTAAACTCAAAACAAGTTTTTATGCGATTTGAAAATCCAATTTGATTTTGAGGAACAGAGAGCTGCTGTGTTACCCTTCCTTGATGCTGTGTTTTTCATTTCTTAAACTAAGATACTTGGCTTTGTTTAAGGACTACCCCGAGTGTATATATTTGATCCTATGCTATCCTAGAAAAAAAATAGTGACATGCTCCCATCAACCCACCAACATTGAAGCCCCTTGGGTGATTAACAACAATCTGGTTGTTCTTACAGTAAAGAACATAAAACCAAACCTTAAGCAAACATAAGCATTCAACTAAAATCACCTACTGAATTAAGTACCAATACCAATCCCTAGTTATTAATCATGGAATGGGTTCAAACAAAGTGGTACTCAACAAAGAACACACCATATACAGAACAGTTCAAAAACAGAAATACGCAGGAATTTAAAAACAGAAAATTAAACAGTTTTACTCACCAGAAAATGCTTAAACCCTTAGCTTCTCCTTCACTGATCTTAGTATGAAAGACTTGTGTTTGTGTGAGGAAAAGAAGGCATACTCAGATCTATTTATAGATGTAGAAATGAATAAAATATTGGTGGCAAATCAGTTTTCAGATTTTGTTTTGTGACACATGATTGACAATTCAAATAAAATTCTTTTTCTCTTACCAAATCAAACTACTACCACCTCACTTTCACATGGCTTATATCAGCCATTATCTACCTTGAAATCTCTTATACTTGACCTTCGTTTTCCCTCATTGGTTACTATGAATACCACAAAATATATTATATGTACAACCATGATCTTTCATTGATCTTTCTTGGTTTTAAACAAATTATATATATATATATTCAGTTTTACCTTGGATTTTTAAATCATATCTTCTTATGACAAATCGATTTAACATGAAAACATAGAATACTTTTACTTGGCTTACAAGGTTTTTCCAAAATCTGAAATTTTTTGGTACAAAATGATCTTGGCCATGTGATGATTTAACATGGAAATATCTTGAAAATCTATGTTTTAGTATTTATCTAGTGTAGGTGATTCTTGGGTTTAAATACAGAAGATTTGGTAAATCTCTAGCACATGTTTTGTTGACAAATTGAACATGTCTTTGGAAAAATAAAAAGAAAGTGACATTTCAGCAAATCATGTGAAAAAAGAAAAGGATTTCAAAACTGAAAATATTAAATCAAAAATAATCTTGCCATGTGAAAGGATTTCTTCCTAGATTTTCTCTACTAGTTTATTTCTAGGTAGGTGTTATCTCAAATATAAATACATGAAAACATTTTGCAAAAGCCAATGGTGCTTTCATGTATTGTATTGGTGGACATGTGAATAAAACAAGGATTTGAAAAAAAACAAGGTTTTTAAACTCTTAAAAAAATGACAAAACATATTTAAAAGAATGGCATTTTGAAATTTTGCTATATATAAGTGTTATTCTATATACATGTGTAAAATCAATTTAAACAAGGGTTATCGAATACATGCTATCATACCTGATTGTACAAAAAAGGTTTTGGTAAATTCTGTGCTATATGCATATGTAAATGCTATCATACATGAGTTAACGTGTGTTGGAATTAATCAAAGTCTGGATTTTTAATCGTATTTGTAAATACTTGCGATCAATTAATATCTGTGTTAGTGATATGTGTAAATACCGGGTCATTATAATCTACCCCCTTATAAAAATTTCATCCCCGAAATTTGTAAACAGTAGATTAGAGTTACTGACTTATATATAAATAATTACCACACATCAACAATTTTCCTATTCATAAGCCAAAAATATCTGTCCAAATTCCCTTTTTAACTTATCGGTCAATTCACTTAACTCCGTTAAGTATTACCCACAATCTTCATTTTCTTAGTTAATTATCTCCATTCCGGGACTCACAAATCTGATTTAATCTCACAAACCGGCCTGTTCACATCCCCTGAGTTCATATCCAAGTCCAGCATTAATTTCAGGAAATCCAAATTTTAATTCAATTTAAAATTCTATCCTGATTTATGTTATCAATATGATTTGATATTATTCTAATTTAATCCAACCATATTCAATTTTATCTTAAGGCTGGCCCTGGTTAATTAACTGATTTTATCTAAAAAGAGTAAGGTACCTTCTGAAGCTCCTTCCAATTTCACATTCTCAGAAGTTGATGACTTATCCATTAAAGCATAGACCTTTGGTTGTTGTGCCTTTTTCATAAGTGGACAGTCTTTAACCAAGTGCCCAGGCTGATGATAGTTATAGCATGAAAACTTCTGGGGAATAGTATCACTTGTTCCCTTTGGTTTCTGTTGAGGTTGCTCCGGTTGCTGAGTTTGCTGTGGCTTCTCTGCTGCTGGCTTCGTACAAAACCTAGCAATGTGGCCCTTCTCCTTATAGTTATGGCATTGCGTATCTTTATAACGCTCTTTGGCTTTCTCCCCTATCTTTGGTATTCCCTTGTTGTTCCAGTTCGGATTAAAATTCCTTTTGTTGGGATTCTCGCCACTGGTTCTCCTGTCTGCGCTTTTGCAACTGTCTTCTTTCCCTCTAGTGCCTCATAATGAACTGCCATATCCGCCAGATCGACAAACGGAATTTTGAGATGTCCAATCATTTGAACTTGCAGGCTATCCTTCAATCCTGCTATGAACATTTCATTCTTCTTGAGTGGGGTGTTGACCAGTTCTGGGCCGAAACAGGAAAGTGAGTTGAACTTGTTCTCATATTCGGATATTTTCATGTTCCCTTGCTTGAGATCAATGAAATCCCGATACATTCTAGTCTTTCCTGCAGCAGGTAGAAATTGGGCTTCGAAAGCATCTTTGAATTTTTCCCAAGTGAAATCTTCCTCAGGAACATTTGTGGTCTGAGCATCCCACCAAATAGCAGCAGCTTCTTGAAATTGCCACGAAGCTAAAAGACGTTTCTTCTCGTCATTCAATTTCAGTCCTTTGAAAATCCTCTCATAGGACCTCAACCATGCTTGGACTTCAATGAAAGATTCCGTCCCTTTGAAAACTTTTCCTCCCAGAGTCATATACTCCTTACAAATAGTTACAAAGCTTTTGTCCTGCTGAACTGGTGCAACTTCCTCCACAATCTCCCCTTGATCCTGGGATCCAGTATTACGACCAGTAGTATTGGAAGTTCCACTAGCTCGACCTCTTAATCCTCGGTTACACATCTTAATCACCTGCATGTAACTGGTCGTCATTCCAAACTTGATTGGATATAACTAACTTAGTTATACCATTCAAGTTGATTTAGATTTATTTTAAATTTTATTATAAAATACGCTCTCTCACACTCACCCAAAGCCTAGGTAATCAATAACCTAGGCTCTAATACCAACTGTAACGATCCAACTTTCAAACACATCGGAAGTCGTGCCATTAATAAGAATAAGAATAAGAATAGATAGAAGATAAAATCATAGAAAAACATCAGAATCTCACAGCGAATTTTTTTTCAAAAGATAATTCTTCGTATATTAAACAGTAGTACATATTACATCAGTGCATACTGAATCTAGAGATACAAGCCATTCGCAGTACATTCTTTAATTATACATATCCTTGATGACTATCTGACAGATTTAATTATACAGTAGATAAGATAAGTAGACCAGCACACAGAAAGTTCCATTCCAGCTTTCCAAGTTTCATCCAATCCTGAATCACTTGTATATTCATAACAAGTGTTATGAATACCCAAGAGTTTAAGGGAAACACAGAAAAATAAACCCCGGACCAGTCAGGGGACTGGTATGAGTAAACAATTTTAAAACAGTTTAAAGAAATAAAAATATCTCATAAGACCACGCCGTGAATACGGAATGGGTTTTTACCTTATGAGATCAAGACACTTTGCATACTTGAAATCAGATATTATCATAGTGTCTATTAGTCTTCTCAAATAATTTAGAATCTAGAAGAATGCTTGCATCTCACATTCTCCCTATATAGTATACAAACAAAAACCGCTTGGCGCTTATGGAAATTGGATTTCCAACTATGACAAGGTATGGGACCACCCTCCGATGATGTATCTCTAGAGGCGAATATACCTGGGTTCAACAAAAACGTCATGCAACCCGACCCACACATGACCGACCACTCATTTCTCTTGAGTGTATCGAATGTATATCACCAACGGTTGGGCTCAAACCACCGTTTCTCGAAAAGGGACAGCATCGAAATAGATTAAAGAAGTAAAAGGAATTTCTCTAGATATGTGATTATACATCCTAATGGGAGCGACCCACATAGCCATGCTGCCTGCCCGATTTTTGTCTTTTCCTGGTTGTGAGGCTTGAGGCTAGACTTACCTTTTCATCATCACTGTTTAATTTCTTTGAATGCCACACCGTCCTATCCGTCAAAAATACTCATTCGATTTCCCAAATATATTACGGGCAATAAAGCAAAGAGAAACGAATTTATCCGCCATCAACGTAATATACTTACGTAAATTCGATGTGTAGAATCTAACTGATATACGTTGTCAGGCATTTTTCCATTCGGGTTTGTCCTGGGGCTGAACAGATCAAAGATATTATTTACAATCTTCCTGCCCATCGTCGTCTTCAGTTTGAAAATCTCTGACAAGCGGCGTATAATCAAATCAAAGTGAAATGTTAATTCCGGTCTCTTTGAAATGATTAACGAAATAATTATTTTTAAATTATTAATCTAACATGATTATAATTACAGTCAAACTACACAATATATGATCATCTGGCTTATATCTAGTATTTTGATCATCACTTAAAAATGGACAGTTTCTGTGTGCACGTCGCACACAGTTTTTCTTTCCATTTTTGTTCGTCACTTTGAAAAAAATGAATACTTACATTATTCTTTTGAAAAATCATTTTCTATAATCACTTCTTAATCTGATTATTCAAAAATGAATGATTTTTAATTTAATTTACAGCTTTTACATCTTTCATTGTTCTCGTCAAATTCCTCTTTGATCCCATATACTCAATCTACTCCTTCTTTCTATATATTGATTTAAAAAAAAATCTTTTTCTTAATCTAAAAAGATTAAATATAAATTACAGCTCTTATTTTATATAGTACAAAACTGTACGTGACCAGTTGCTCATATCTGGAAATTCAGACTACAGTTTAAAACTGAAAATTTCAGCGTGTGAATTTCACACGGTTTCTGTAACGGCGCGATTTTTCGACCCAGAAAATCAACATAAAAACACACTGTTGACTATTCAAGCATCGAAAACACCAGGACATTAATAGAAGAATTTAGAGGGTGAGAAAGAAAAGATAGAACTAATAGAATAGAAGAAGAAGAAGATCACAACTGAACAGAATCAGAGTAACACGAAACTCGCAGCGGAACAAAATAAGATGTATTATATAACATAACTTTGAATACAAATCTGTATTGTATATACATACCATTATCAGAGTACAATACATCATATCACAGCGGAAATAACTCTACATAACTAATGGTGAAGCTTCCTGCTTTTGAGCTCCTCCAAGTGAATCTGCAAAGCCTGAAACACTTGACTGCCCGTACAAATTTGGGCACCCAAGAGTTTAGGGAAAACAACAAAATAAACTCTGGGTCAGTCATGGGACTGGTGTGAGTAAATTCCAACCATACTGTTTAACTTTGAAAATTCTTTTCCAAACAAGAAGGTAATAGTAAGACCAACCCACACATAAACATGGACGGTTTTTACCTTACTATAACCCAACATATTTTTATATCAAACTTTAGTGATATTATAATAATGTCTACTCAATTAAATCATCAAGTAGCAGAACGCTTGCATCTCACGCTCCACATATATATAGTATAAAATCATAAACCGCAGGGCGCTTATCGGAGAATGAATTTCAACAAACAAGGTATGGGAGCACCTTCTGAATAGTGTACTCTAGAGGAGATACACTCAGGGTTCAACAAGAACGTCTTGCAACCCGGCCACACATGACCGCTCACTCATTTAGCTTGAGTGTCGCGAATATATTGCCACCACGGTTGCAGGCCATCCAACCGTCATCCGAAGATACAGAATCGAAAAGAAGTATAAATATGAATTTTCTCTAGATCGATGACAATACACCCTGCTTGGGGATGACCCAACTAGCCATGCTGCCTAGCCCAACTTCTGTCACTTCCTGGTTGTGAGGCTAGAGGCTACGTCTATCTTCAGAACATCTGATCACCATTCACTTTGAATGTCACATCGTCAAATCCGTAATCACACATTGATTACACAAATGCACACTGGGTGTAGAATAAAGAGAAGTTATCTTCTCCCCACCAACTTGGTATATTCGTAAAATCAACGGCATGACCGTTGGAAATACTCTGTCAGACACTCGTCCATACAAGTTGTCCTGGGACTGGACAAACAGAAAACATCATTCTGGAACAGGACGACCCTTGCATTTAACTCCGTCTTCAATTATCTTCAGCATAATATAATTCGCAGCGCTGATGCCTATACGGAGTGGTTTTCAGATAACATATCCAACCGGTCTCTCCGTATTGACACGATGGTCAAAACACTTCGATAGTCGGTTATTTAACTATCCAAGTAAAAACAAACATCCATTCACAAACACTGGTCCTTTTATTTAATACTAACTTTCTAGTTTCCCATATTTTTATAAACTCTTCCTTACTTCCCTCCACTTCTACTTTATTAGTTCCTCGTTATAAATCGGTAAGTGAATAAATTTCTAAGTATCAACCCCGAAGGCCGAAACCAACATCAGATTGACGCCTCGAAAGTTACTCAACTCAACCAACGTACAACGGGTTCTAATTTCTTTAAAACTATATCACCTTCCTTATCATGCTCAGTATATCTTTTTAAAACATTATAACTTATCGACTTACTTTAAAACCGTTATATTTTAACTAATGCTGCTATCTTTTCCTTTATAACTACTGCAATACGCTGTTGTATTCTCTTTTATAGCTACTGCAATACGCTGCTATATTCTCTTTTATAACTACTGCAATACGCTGCTATATTCACATTTCATTTGATAAACTCTGTTTCTAAGTCAGGTTCTTATTAAATCAATATCAAGTTTATAACTAATTACTGATTACATATCCTATTATAATTTGTTGGTTTAAAACTAAATATTAACTAGCCTATCAGACTATAATTCCTAATAATGTTATTTAGGTTCAGGTCGTATATATAAATACTATACAACAAACAGTACATACAAATATTGAGGAATCCGGTCGGATTCTTCCAACCGGTTTCCGCATCCACAGATGTCAGTCAACACAATTTACACTAACTCTATACTAGGCGATATTCAAATCGGTGGAATCAATGTCCAACCGATGATGATATATATATTCAACCAAATTTAATTGTAATCTACCTAATCGATCATCACACAGCATTCAAACAACATTAAGATATAATTGAAATATTTTAAAATAGATCAGAGTGAGTGATTTTACTCACAGGATTTGCACCACTCGAATGCTTCATCAATGAACTCCAACACTTACTGAAATAATGGCACACATGCGGACCCCTTGTCACGCATTTCCTCAACTTCACTGTTCTTTTACGTGAAACATTATGGCCATTTTGGATTTCTCCATCCCACGTTCACATATAAAACCCATACCCAACTCTTCACGGTTGGAACTGTAGCACGCCTCACGTGAACCCACCACGCACTGTCATTGAACTGCACCACCTCTTCATTATACACACCACACTTCTCCACGTCTAAGCTATAGGACCCAAACCCTGAACTGCCGACTATCTTACTCCATTATTCCCATACGTAGTTTGCAACGCAAGCTTTCAGTTCCTATACAAACGCCATCCTCAATGTTCTTCGTACACCGCTTGTACCCCATACACTCCATGCGGATGCACCCTACATTCAACGTCTCTTCAAGTGCACAGCAGTGCTCCGTAGAACGTTTTCTGGTCTTCACAAAACTCCACCTTCTAGCTTCCACTCTCCTCCTTGTGCTCACGTCAAATGCTTCATATCTCCACGGCTCCTCATATTAACGCCACATCCATGCAAACACACCCTGTATACACGACCCATCCCCTTTCTTCAAAGCGCAATAGCAAAGAAAACAACACCGATCTCTCTCCTCACACACAGTAAACCCAGACTTTGCCACTAACGTTTTCACCTTGGAGCTCGCGCATATATATATATATTCGTTTTTATTTTCTTCTTCTGATTTGTTTCTGGAGCGAATGGTTTTTTCTCGTTTTTGGATCTGAGAATGCGAGAAGAAGGGCTGGTATTTAAAGAAGAGGGAGACTTAGTCGCTAAGCATTAGGGTGCTAGATTAGGCTAGGGTTATGGTCTGAGTGATGGCGTGAAGCACGAAGAGTAAGTCTACACCGTGAGTAGGGTAGGTTCAATGTTAAGGGTATGGCCATATAGTCTTGAGATTTGAGCTGATGTTGATATCCTAGCCTTAATTTCTTTTGCGTGTGTCCTTAGATTTTAGGTATATGGGCGAAGGCATGCTTGTGTATGCACTAGTATAGACTGTGCATTAATTTGATTTGAGTTATCACTGAGCGTACAACATAGGGTAGGATTTTAATACTCACAATAGGGTGATGGTGAAGAGTATGGGTATATATTACAAACGTATACATTAGTATTAACATAAGGGTACACGACGTGCTCATTCCCGGATGTCATGCAAGACTTGAGGTATAGGGTCATGCACGTTTTACTGATAGGTAATGGGCTAAGAGAGATTTTTAATTTATTTTGACTTAACGTTTTGTTTTATATTAGATATTTATTAAGAGTACCCATTGCGTAAATTTACATTCATGTCCTAGCCGCCATGGACAGAAATAAGAATACAGTCGTGTCTAGTGAGGTTTCACGGTCCAAAAAATATAATAATACCGGTAGACGAACTCATATTTTGAAACCCCGAAATATCGATACAAGGTGCGAAATACTCCAAATAAAAAGTTGCATATTTAATTAATTAAAAATTACAGTAAAATTCTAAAAATTAAATTATTGCTTCGCCTCAAAAGAACCTTGTCTCGATTTGCAACTGATATCAAGTTATATTCAAATAACCGTTACGGTCGATATACGATTTCATGGCGACTTTTTGAATATTTGATTTGGACATATCTTGCAGTCTGTACGACGAAATCTCCATTTTCCACTTCCGTTGGAAATATACAGTTCAACAGATTCCAACGTTTCTCGTTTTGAAGAAATCCGATTCAAAACGAGTCCCGTATACTCAGTTGAAGTTCAGGACGTTAAATTACGAACTGCAGGGTCGTTCTGAGCTCAATTATAATTAATATATATTTATATACGTTCAACTTCGTTTTAATTAATATATAAATCCATTTATATTTCGAATTCGATATTTAAACTGATTTAAATATTCAAATATGAACCGACAAAAATGCGAGACGTTACAGACCTTCCCCCTTAAAATAATTTCGTCCTCGAAATTGCTAAGCAGGGAAAATGCTACAATCTCTGTTATAACATGGTTAAAAATCTTTTTGGTTTACTTCATAATTCCAGTTTCCACTGAACTGATTATTTCCAATTAAAATATTAATTCCTTATTATTTCGAATATTTTCAAAATTTCTGAAAATTT
Organism: Allium sativum; assembly: GCA_030737875.1. NCBI lineage: Eukaryota > Viridiplantae > Streptophyta > Magnoliopsida > Asparagales > Amaryllidaceae > Allium > Allium sativum. The sequence continues at coordinate 708,054,502 of CM060915.1, forward strand.
CCTAACAGCTTAAATTTTCAGAGAATCTCGCCAGCATCTCCTCTGCACGGCTCACTCGGTACTACAACAACTTGCCACTCCGGGCCTTCTCCAATCCAAAAGAAAATCAAACAGCCAAACGGCTTGCCCAAACTGACTCATAAAAAATCTCATACTCGTATATAAACGTGTACCTTCTCTGTTGGGCATTCAACTCTATCTCTGCCATCTGCTATCAAACCAGCATATCCAAGCATCCTTGGTTGATCTCCCATCAATCCATTCTCAAACCAGTCTTTCGCTTTTACTAAGCCAAATTTCAATTTCAACTACGATTCCACTCTCAGTTCTTAACCTTGTTAAGTTTTATTACGACATTCCATTTACTGATTTATTTCTCAAATCAGTTATCTCCATCTCTAATTCAAAATTCGATTCTTATTCTCCAAGAATCAATTCATTTTTAATAACTCGAATCTCCAATAATTTTCTTTTATAATTTTCATTCTGGATCTTTCAGTCCAGTTTTGTTATCTTTGTTTAAATTCCATTTTTACCATTTTAACTCCATAAGTTAAATTTTTATTTCAGAATTCAAATCCCTGGGATTTATTTCAAATCAGTTTGAAATCATATATAATTCAAAACATTTGAATTTCTGACAACTTGTTTCTCAAACAGTACAAAACAAATCTTTGGTTGTAATCTGTCACTTACCAGCTCGAAAATGAACACCGATAATGTCGCGATCATCATCGGAATTTATTTTCCAACCATCGAAGTGAGTTCAATACTATATTGCTTTAAAAACTCATTAATAATCACTCTATTTTTGAAATTACTTCAAAATATCTTTCATAGTACTTGGAAAACAAATTTTCAAATCTCCCAGGATTTTAAAATTCCCTTATATTTAATTCAAATTCAATTTCAATTCTTTCCCAAGTTTCTAGAGTTTTATTTCAATTCTGGTTTTTAATTCAGATCCAGCTCATCTGATTTTTCATATTATACTAATATAATATTTCGATCGGTTATTTATATAACCAACTTAATTATATATCTTATTTGATCATAACAACGATCAACACTATAATAATCTCAAGATATATATTCCTTTATATCAAAATATAATTTGGGTAAAATTATTTCATCTACCCTCTTTTAAAAACATACCGTGTCGAATTACTCTGTTCGAGAGTTTAGAAACACCTATCGATGCAGTTTGCATTACTGTTTCGACCAGAATTCATAAACCACTTGACCGACCAGTCAACACAATATAAAACAGTTTTTATTTTAATTACAAATACGTTCACTCGTATATGTACACTCAAACTCAATCTAGAGTATTACTAACTCCATTTCTATTGAGTCACGCCATAGAGCCAAGGTAATCACTTAACCTTTAGCTCTGATACCAACTGTAACGGCGCGATTTTTCGACCCAGAAAATCAACATAAAAACACACTGTTGACTATTCAAGCATCGAAAACACCAGGACATTAATAGAAGAATTTAGAGGGTGAGAAAGAAAAGATAGAACTAATAGAATAGAAGAAGAAGAAGATCACAACTGAACAGAATCAGAGTAACACGAAACTCGCAGCGGAACAAAATAAGATGTATTATATAACATAACTTTGAATACAAATCTGTATTGTATATACATACCATTATCAGAGTACAATACATCATATCACAGCGGAAATAACTCTACATAACTAATGGTGAAGCTTCCTGCTTTTGAGCTCCTCCAAGTGAATCTGCAAAGCCTGAAACACTTGACTGCCCGTACAAATTTGGGCACCCAAGAGTTTAGGGAAAACAACAAAATAAACTCTGGGTCAGTCATGGGACTGGTGTGAGTAAATTCCAACCATACTGTTTAACTTTGAAAATTCTTTTCCAAACAAGAAGGTAATAGTAAGACCAACCCACACATAAACATGGACGGTTTTTACCTTACTATAACCCAACATATTTTTATATCAAACTTTAGTGATATTATAATAATGTCTACTCAATTAAATCATCAAGTAGCAGAACGCTTGCATCTCACGCTCCACATATATATAGTATAAAATCATAAACCGCAGGGCGCTTATCGGAGAATGAATTTCAACAAACAAGGTATGGGAGCACCTTCTGAATAGTGTACTCTAGAGGAGATACACTCAGGGTTCAACAAGAACGTCTTGCAACCCGGCCACACATGACCGCTCACTCATTTAGCTTGAGTGTCGCGAATATATTGCCACCACGGTTGCAGGCCATCCAACCGTCATCCGAAGATACAGAATCGAAAAGAAGTATAAATATGAATTTTCTCTAGATCGATGACAATACACCCTGCTTGGGGATGACCCAACTAGCCATGGTGCCTAGCCCAACTTCTGTCACTTCCTGGTTGTGAGGCTAGAGGCTACGTCTATCTTCAGAACATCTGATCACCATTCACTTTGAATGTCACATCGTCAAATCCGTAATCACACATTGATTACACAAATGCACACTGGGTGTAGAATAAAGAGAAGTTATCTTCTCCCCACCAACTTGGTATATTCGTAAAATCAACGGCATGACCGTTGGAAATACTCTGTCAGACACTCGTCCATACAAGTTGTCCTGGGACTGGACAAACAGAAAACATCATTCTGGAACAGGACGACCCTTGCATTTAACTCCGTCTTCAATTATCTTCAGCATAATATAATTCGCAGCGCTGATGCCTATACGGAGTGGTTTTCAGATAACATATCCAACCGGTCTCTCCGTATTGACACGATGGTCAAAACACTTCGATAGTCGGTTATTTAACTATCCAAGTAAAAACAAACATCCATTCACAAACACTGGTCCTTTTATTTAATACTAACTTTCTAGTTTCCCATATTTTTATAAACTCTTCCTTACTTCCCTCCACTTCTACTTTATTAGTTCCTCGTTATAAATCGGTAAGTGAATAAATTTCTAAGTATCAACCCCGAAGGCCGAAACCAACATCAGATTGACGCCTCGAAAGTTACTCAACTCAACCAACGTACAACGGGTTCTAATTTCTTTAAAACTATATCACCTTCCTTATCATGCTCAGTATATCTTTTTAAAACATTATAACTTATCGACTTACTTTAAAACCGTTATATTTTAACTAATGCTGCTATCTTTTCCTTTATAACTACTGCAATACGCTGTTGTATTCTCTTTTATAGCTACTGCAATACGCTGCTATATTCTCTTTTATAACTACTGCAATACGCTGCTATATTCACATTTCATTTGATAAACTCTGTTTCTAAGTCAGGTTCTTATTAAATCAATATCAAGTTTATAACTAATTACTGATTACATATCCTATTATAATTTGTTGGTTTAAAACTAAATATTAACTAGCCTATCAGACTATAATTCCTAATAATGTTATTTAGGTTCAGGTCGTATATATAAATACTATACAACAAACAGTACATACAAATATTGAGGAATCCGGTCGGATTCTTCCAACCGGTTTCCGCATCCACAGATGTCAGTCAACACAATTTACACTAACTCTATACTAGGCGATATTCAAATCGGTGGAATCAATGTCCAACCGATGATGATATATATATTCAACCAAATTTAATTGTAATCTACCTAATCGATCATCACACAGCATTCAAACAACATTAAGATATAATTGAAATATTTTAAAATAGATCAGAGTGAGTGATTTTACTCACAGGATTTGCACCACTCGAATGCTTCATCAATGAACTCCAACACTTACTGAAATAATGGCACACATGCGGACCCCTTGTCACGCATTTCCTCAACTTCACTGTTCTTTTACGTGAAACATTATGGCCATTTTGGATTTCTCCATCCCACGTTCACATATAAAACCCATACCCAACTCTTCACGGTTGGAACTGTAGCACGCCTCACGTGAACCCACCACGCACTGTCATTGAACTGCACCACCTCTTCATTATACACACCACACTTCTCCACGTCTAAGCTATAGGACCCAAACCCTGAACTGCCGACTATCTTACTCCATTATTCCCATACGTAGTTTGCAACGCAAGCTTTCAGTTCCTATACAAACGCCATCCTCAATGTTCTTCGTACACCGCTTGTACCCCATACACTCCATGCAGATGCACCCTACATTCAACGTCTCTTCAAGTGCACAGCAGTGCTCCGTAGAACGTTTTCTGGTCTTCACAAAACTCCACCTTCTAGCTTCCACTCTCCTCCTTGTGCTCACGTCAAATGCTTCATATCTCCACGGCTCCTCATATTAACGCCACATCCATGCAAACACACCCTGTATACACGACCCATCCCCTTTCTTCAAAGCGCAACAGCAAAGAAAACAACACCGATCTCTCTCCTCACACACAGTAAACCCAGACTTTGCCACTAACGTTTTCACCTTGGAGCTCGCGCATATATATATATTCGTTTTTATTTTCTTCTTCTGATTTGTTTCTGGAGCGAATGGTTTTTTCTCGTTTTTGGATCTGAGAATGCGAGAAGAAGGGCTGGTATTTAAAGAAGAGGGAGACTTAGTCGCTAAGCATTAGGGTGCTAGATTAGGCTAGGGTTATGGTCTGAGTGATGGCGTGAAGCACGAAGAGTAAGTCTACACCGTGAGTAGGGTAGGTTCAATGTTAAGGGTATGGCCATATAGTCTTGAGATTTGAGCTGATGTTGATATCCTAGCCTTAATTTCTTTTGCGTGTGTCCTTAGATTTTAGGTATATGGGCGAAGGCATGCTTGTGTATGCACTAGTATAGACTGTGCATTAATTTGATTTGAGTTATCACTGAGCGTACAACATAGGGTAGGATTTTAATACTCACAATAGGGTGATGGTGAAGAGTATGGGTATATATTACAAACGTATACATTAGTATTAACATAAGGGTACACGACGTGCTCATTCCCGGATGTCATGCAAGACTTGAGGTATAGGGTCATGCGCGTTTTACTGATAGGTAATGGGCTAAGAGAGATTTTTAATTTATTTTGACTTAACGTTTTGTTTTATATTAGATATTTATTAAGAGTACCCGTTGCGTAAATTTACATTCATGTCCAAGCCGCCACGGACAGAAATAAGAATACAGTCGTGTCTAGTGAGGTTTCACGGTCCAAAAAATATAATAATACCGGTAGACGAACTCATATTTTGAAACCCCGAAATATCGATACAAGGTGCGAAATACTCCAAATAAAAAGTTGCATATTTAATTAATTAAAAATTACAGTAAAATTCTAAAAATTAAATTATTGCTTCGCCTCAAAAGAACCTTGTCTCGATTTGCAACTGATATCAAGTTATATTCAAATAACCGTTACGGTCGATATACGATTTCATGGCGACTTTTTGAATATTTGATTTGGACATATCTTGCAGTCTGTACGACGAAATCTCCATTTTCCACTTCCGTTGGAAAGATACAGTTCAACAGATTCCAACGTTTCTCGTTTTGAAGAAATCCGATTCAAAACGAGTCCCGTATACTCAGTTGAAGTTCAGGACGTTAAATTACGAACTGCAGGGTCGTTCTGAGCTCAATTATAATTAATATATATTTATATACGTTCAACTTCGTTTTAATTAATATATAAATCCATTTATATTTCGAATTCGATATTTAAACTGATTTAAATATTCAAATATGAACCGACAAAAATGCGAGACGTTACAGTTTCTCATTTCTTTGTTTGTTTAAAATCTAAATATTTTATTAGAGAATAAATTCTAAATTTAAATTATAACTAAATTTATAATTTAATAAAATTACAACTTCTGGGTTAACTGCTCGACTTCTGTCAAAATCATATCCGACCTTCTACATTTGATCGACTTCTCTTTGTTGACTCCACGGTTTGGATATTTCATTTAGAAAATAATTTTTAATTCTAATTATAAATTAAATTTATAATTTAATTTAGATTACAGCTTCTGTATTTAAATTTCAAATGCTGACGAGACTGATCCTGATTCACTTCTTTTCTTCTCATTTGCTAAAAAAAAACCTCTATTTTTATTTAAATATTTATTTTTTTCTTTTATATTTAACTATTAATTTAATTAAAAACTGATTTAATTAAATTTAAATTCAAAAATCCTTATTTTAAAGATAAAATAGCAAAGTATCACTTCCGGCTGAAGTACCACTTCAAAAATCATGGTGTGCACTCATGAAAACCTGACCGGTTCCCAAGGATTTTGCAAAGTACCATGTTTACCAGCCAAAGTGCCAGGTACCCAAAGTACCACATCCAAAACACGGCATTTCCTTGCCCGATCACTCCCAGTCCTCACGCACACCCCCTACTTGGTAGTACCACCCCCTCTTCTTCTTCCTCCCGTTCCTAACATGTCCGTGCACCTGCACACCCACGCGAGACCTCATCCACCACCGCTGATCATCCACGCAAGTCACACTTCACCCCCTGATCGTCTTGCACCCCTCCGATTGCCATCACCACGCCGCTAGAAAAATTTCGCCATACCATCGCCATTATAAAAAAAAACATCATCCAAGAAAACCACCCCTCCACCTCACCTCGTTTATGTGCTGCTACCTCCTCCTTGCCACGTCACCACCATCTCCTGGCGCTACGAACCCCCCATGACTGCACCCCCCTAGGTCCTTCGACGTCGAACAGTTCGGTGAACAAAACCGAACCCAAAACCTAAACTTTTACCCTATTTTCATCTCATTCTCTCCATCCTCTCATTTGAAAAATTTTCCAGTATTTTTCCTTGAATCCTTGATCCTATGCGAAGCTTCACCCCCAACCACATGGCGCACGGTGGTCTGGATAGTCGGAATTTGACCAATGTTCAAATTCTGATCATCCTAGAATATCTCACGATTTAGGTAGTTAAAAATCATGATTTTATTTTTAAAAATCATTAATTCGATCCATTATTACGTTTGTAAACTCAAAACAAGTTTTTATACGGTTTGAAAATCCAATTTGATTTTGAGGAACAAAGAGCTGTTGTGTTACCCTTCCTTGATGCTGTGTTTTTCTTTTCTTAAACTAAGATACTTGGCTTTGTTTAAGGACTACCCTGAGTGTATATATTTGAACCTATGCTATCCTAGAAAAAAAAAACAGTGGCATGCTCCCTTCAGCCCATCAACATTGAAGCCACTTGGTTGATTAACAACAATCTGGTTGTTCTTATAGTAAAGAACATAACACCAAACCTTAAGAAAACATAAGCATTCAACTAAAATCAAATACTGAATTAAATACCAATACCAATCCCTAGTTATTAAGCATGAAATGGGTTCAAACAAAGTGGTACTCAACAAAGAACACACCATATACAGGACAGTTCAAAAACAGAAATATGCAGGAATCTCAAAACAGAAAATTAAACAGTTTTACTCACTAGAAAATGCTTAAACCCTTAGCTTCTCCTTCACTGATCTTAGTATGAAAGACTTGTGTTTGTGTGAGGAAAAGAAGGCATACTCAGATCTATTTATAGAGGTATAAATGAATAAAATATTGGTGGAAAATCAGTTTTCAGATTTTGTTTTTGTGACTCATGATTGACAATTCAAATAAAATTCTTTTTCTCTTACCAAATCAAACTACTACCACCTCACTTTCACATGGCTTACATCAGCCATTATCTACCTTGAAATCTCTTATTCATGACCTTCTTTTTCCCTCATTGGTTACTATGAATATCACAAAATAGATGCTATGTACAACGATGATCTTTCATTGATCTTTCTTGGTTTTAAATAAATTATAGTATATATTCAGTTTTACCTTGGATTTTTAAATCATATCTTCTTACGACAAATCGATTTAACATGAAAACATATAATACTTTTACTTGGCTTACAAGGTTTTTCCAAAATCTGAAATTTTTTGGTACAAAATGATCTTGTCCATGTGATGATTTAACATGGAAATATCTTGAAAATCTATGTTTTATTATTTATCTAGTGTAGGTGATTCTTGGGTTTAAATACACAAGATTTGGTAAATCTCTAGCACATGTTTTGTTGAAAAATTGAACATGTCTTTGGAAAAATAAAAAGAAAGTGACATTTCAGCAAATCATGTGAAAAAAGAAAAGGATTTCAAAACTGAAAATATTAAATAAAAATGATCTTGCCATGTGAAAGGATTTCTTCCTAGATTTTCTCTACTAGTTTATTTCTAGTGTAGGTGCTATCTCAAATATAAATACATGAAAACATTTTGCAAAAGACAATGGTGCTTTCATGTATTGTATTGATGGACATGTGAACACAAAGAAATGTTCATTTAAACTTGTTTTTGTCATCAAAAGCATGCTTTGGTCAGGAATGCTTCATGTGAATAAAATAAGGATTTGGAAAAAAAATAAGGTTTTTAAACTCTTAAAAAAATGACAAAACATATGTAAAAGAATGGCATTTTGAAATTTTCCTATATATAAGTGTTATTCTATATACATGTGTAAAATCAATTTAAACAAGAGCTATCAAATACATGCTATCATACCTGCTTGTGCAAAAATGGTTTTGGTAAATGCTGTGATATATGCATATGTAAATGCTATCATACATGAGTTAACGTGTTTTGGAGTTAATAAAAGTCTGGATTTTAAATCGTATTTGTAAATACTTACGATCAATTAATATCTCTGTCAGCGATATGTGTAAATACTGGGTCATTGCAGTTTTGAGTTCTCATACCAGTCCCATGAATGACTCTGAGGTTATTGTTTCTACCTAAACTCTGGGTGCCCATATTTTCCACACGGGAAGCTAGTAGTTTTGGTTTTCGTAGATACTTCTTTTTTAGGATCCTGGATTACAGCTGGAGCTATATTCAGAAAGCTTTGTATCCTTATATCTCTTTTAGTTGTGTTAGTTGTTATTTTCCGCTACGCATTGTACTTATGTATTATTTTCCATTGCTATGTGAATTGTAAATCTCTGATATTTATTTTTCACTGTAATATTTATTCATACTATGGAATATTCTTGTGCTTTGATGTAAATTGTTGTAATAGCAATGAAATGTTCTTTTGTTTGTGTTCTAATGCGTTTTGTTCTCAACTCAATCCGGGCTTTCCCATAAGGGGTAGTCTGGGTCATTTCAACTTTTATCGGTAAAATATTATAGTAGTTTTTAGGTATCGGTTTTGTATTTTTTACGTATCAATTTTATAGTATTAACTATGTTATTTTTTTATTCCTGAGATTTTGTTGTTGTGCTAATTTAGTAGTTGTACTGGTGCATCAACTTTGCAAGTCAGTTGAACTTATTTCATTTTAATCAATCAAACTATGACGTAAACATTTTTTCCATTAGTTTTTCTTTAAAACAATGCAGTAGTTTTTAGGTACCAGTTTTATATTTTTTTTAGGTATAAGTTTTCAGTATTTACTGTGTTATGTTTTTTTATGTGATTTTGTTGATGTGTTAATTTTGGAGTTGTATGTTGCATAAACTTTGTTACTCAGTCGAACTTATTTCATTATAATCAACTAAACTGTGATGCCACAATTTTTGCATTTGTTTTAAAACAGCGCAACTGCTTTTAGGTATCGGTTTTATATTTTTTTAGGTATCAGTTTTCAGTATTAACTGTGTTGTGTTTTTTTTTTCATGTGAGTTTGTTGTTGTGTTAATTGTATACTTGTACTGTTGCATCAACTTTGTAACTCAGTCGAACTTATTACATTTTAAGCCATAAAACTGTGATGTAAAATTTTTTTGCATTAGTTTTTCTGTAAAACATTGCAGTATTTTTAAGGTAGCAGTTTTATACTTTTTTAGGTATCTGTTTTTCAGATTTAACTGTGTTATGTTGAGAACATTAATAAAACTAAAACTGATACCTACCGAGACATGAAACTGATACCTAAAAACTGAAATCATGAAAATAACACAAAACTGAAGCAACAAAAAATATTTAGTTCAGATATGATTTTGATTTTCTCTCTCATGTCATTTGTCTTCATTTACAATTTCTTTATAATGTTTTAGGGTTAATATTTGGAATTTTCCATTTTTAACTGGAAATTAATTAGAGTGATTGCTGATTTTTCAAAATAATATTTTTGAATTAATCGATTTAGTTTAGGAGTTTGAGCATCAATTTTTTTTTAATAATGAAGATGAAAAGAAAGAATGGAAGGAGAGTTGGAGAAATTGGAGAACGAACGGAAGGAGAAATTGGAGTTCACTGAAGAAGAAGAAGAGGTCGTATGTCCTTCTGGATAAAATTTGAGCCGCATGTCCTTGTGGAAAAAATTTGAACCGCATTTGTCCTTCGGAATATTTTCATGTTCCTATATATAGTAGGAAATGGAATTGAATTTGAAGGCCGGAAAAATAACCGCGTCTTTTCTTTCTTATATTACTATCTTCTTCTATTATGTTCTTCTTTTTCTCTATTGTCCTCCTACGAAAATTCTATGGTCTCACATTTAATCCGTATTAATTGGTGCTTCACCGATGTTCTCGCCTCCTTTACCTTGATTTTCTTCTTCGTTCATATCTGCTCTTTTCTTAGTTCTCGTTTGTCCACCTTTTTTTCTATTTCTCAAAAAAAAAAAAAAAATCTTCAAATCTTATTGTTCTTCAAAAACATAGTTCAAATCTGATTTAAATCTAGTATGTCTGCTATTGGTTGTGGAGCCTGTTGTAAAATGCTTATTTTCGATATTGTTGGTTTTACTACCCATGAACCCATTCAAATTCTACTGGTTTCAGTCCATAATTCTATCTGTCCGATTGCTGAGCATGTACTCCGTCGAGTGTTTGATCCATGTGGATATGTGGCGAAGATTGATATATTGCTACAAGCAATTGTTCAATTTGATTCTTGTCAAAATGCTATTTAGGCAAAGAGTCAATTACAAGGAAGATACATATATGATAGATGTTATCAATTTGATATTCAGTTTTATAAAAAAATTGATTATGAGGGTAAAAGTGAAAATACATTGATGGATAATGAATTTGCATCCGATTTGGATTTCATAGGAAATAAACTTCATGAGATGATGGTTATTACAGAGAGAATGCAAGATAGAATAAAAGCAATGGATTCTTCAAGTCTATTCTGTAACGTTGCTGCTAACTCTACAATCACTTCTTCTCCTTTAAATCTCTCCATATCTGACGCCGCCACACCTATTCTGACTCCTCTAACTTCGCTACCAGCCACTATTGCAGATTTTACAACATCGGCTCCTACTCTGACCTTAGCCTCTTCTGTAACAACCCACGCGGAATGGGTTATTTCGACCTAAAAGGACTAATCGAAACTTAGATACATTTTAAATGGATCATTGGTCCGTATAAGGAAATGGTACATCGGATATAATAGAGCATACTAAAATGGAGTTAGAAGCTCATACAGCGAAAGAGATAAAATATATTAAATTATAATAGATATACCTTTAATTCAATATCATCAAAATATTAACTACAACGAGTCTCGTGCAATAATAGGTTCATCAACATTAATTATTCCAACATAATAATATTGCCATAAATCTTAATAGCTTTGGATCATCCGTCGTTAGGCTCCATCTCAAAAGTATCATTGATCCAAGCGTTTCCACCTACCGTCATGTTTATATGTTAAGAGGGGGGAGGTCAGAACATAAAGTTTTGGTGACTGAAAATAATATGTGTTTAAAGACTATAATGTAGATTTTCTAGGTTATATATTTCAAAGTATGTCTACGTAAACATACCAACACACATAAAGAAATATTTTAATCAATGACGTGAATATCTGAATCAATCATTTAGGACCTCCATTGATGCATTTAAGGTAAAAACCCAACAAGGTGGACATTCCTGGTCATTTAAAGCCCATTCTAACATGTTTATTAAGGGTGGATTCTCGTGATCTCTTATGATGATAAGACGGGGCTAGCCACTTAAGACCCCATCCTATCACGTCAACGTTCTTAAATATATATATTCTCACAAGTAATATGAGAAGTAGTATCTCGCCTCTTAATATCAGTTTAGGGTAGGCTCGCATATAGCCATTTAAGACCCCCTCCAGCGGACTTCTCATGTTATTACTTAATTGATATTACGGCACAACACCTATGCCGCTTAAGACTTCTCTTAGACTATTCGTTAGTTATATAACATGCTTTGTTCCACGTATACCAAATTTGTCCCTAGATTGGCCATCACAATGCTCCGGTAAACTATCCTACTTCGTTGCCGCCATGACTAAACCACTATTAGAGAAGGAGGACTCATAGACTAATTTCAAATCTAATAAGAGAGGGTCGCATGACTTTGGTCCAAATTCAAGGAATAAATCTTCGGAATGGTCCTAGTCCTAACCACTTAAGACTCAAACTAGATAAGAAGAAAGTCAACCACTTAAGACCTTCTCAAGGCGTAGTAAGCCTACCTATCTACACACATAATAGTGGGGGGGGGGGGGTGTATGCACCAGACCTCTTACATTAAACCGTATACTTGTAGATATTGGATATGCCGGGCAGTTCCGGGCAGGCTTCTACTACAAGTTGGCTTAACCTTGTGTCATAGTGAACTAAATTAAATGGCCCATGGCACCGGGACCTCTCATATTAGCCAAACTCACTTGTGGTTGCTGGATTTGTCGGTCGATTTCGGGTTGGCTTCTACCACTAATGGTGACTAATCTCATGTGTGTGTGTGTGTGTATGTGTCATTATTTAATATATAAATAAGCCATTTTATACGCACACACAATCACAATTTATATGGGGACATTTCAAATTTTTATCCTTATTCTAACGTATTTATTATGTCATTATTATGTTTGATTATGTTAATTACTTTATGTAAATATAATATTTAATAATACTATAAACGCTTATTTCCGTTCGAATGAAGAATCGTTTTAATGGTGTAAATTGTCAATTCGGTCCACATTAAAGGCATACAAGATAAATCCTACATTAAACCGCAAAGCACATGGCATAATTAATGATAGTAGTAATGGGAAGAATTAACAACATAACTATCAAAACTTGTTTCCTAGGTTTGTCAGAACAATTCGGGAAATGAATTAAGAACAAGGTGTTAATTTCATACAATATATATGTATATGTATATATATATATATATATGCGTGTGTGTGTATGATTATACATAAATATATACATAAACCTATATTTAATTCAATTTACCCTTTTCTATGTTGTACATAAAAAACATTGACATTTATTTGTTTCAAATCTGAATACATTCAAATTATCCGTTTAAAATGGAAACCCAAACCTATTCAAATAATAAAACCAAATCAAATCATAATCTTTTTGTGTCACAAACACTTTTGAGTAAAAAAGAGATAAATCAAATTAAACAAAAGTAAATCACCAACCTGTTCTTCATACATAACCCAAACAAATTCACAAACCTAAACATTGATTGACAGCCTTGCGAAACATATATAAAAATAGGAGATTTGGTGGTTTCCAAATATGATGTAATCGTAGAACCAAATCTCCCTAGGCATACAAATCAATATAAGAATCTACAAAATGTAGAATTTAGCCTTAACAAGTATTATTTCCACTCACAGAGATTTTAGAGAAGCGATAATACTAATTTGAAATGCGGAAATCTTCGTTCTTCGATTCTACTGCAGATATAAATTAGAGAATCATGAAGATTTGAATCTCATATATAAATTATAGAGAATTCCAAAATATAAACCAAATAGGATTAGATTAGAAATGAAAATAGGTTAGGGATGGAAGAAAACCTAAATTCCTGGAATGTCCACAGCAAAATGGAAGCACAGAGAATGAGAGAGTTTAGAGATTTGTGAGATGAGTTAGGTGGCATTTATAGGTGTGTAGATGAAGAAAAACCATTAAATTAACATATAGGTTTAATCTAGGTTATCCATTTTATAAAAACAGACCTAAAACACCTTCCAAACTAACCTTTATTGGGCTCTGGCTACACCAAGCGTCCGACCTCTCCTCTAAGAGGATGGTCGACCGGCGGTCGACACCCTCCTAGGGGACGGTCGACCACCTAGTCATAATAATGTCTAGTGGCTTGCGTTTATGCTGGGAAGATAATTTTATAACGTTATTTATTTTCATTTATATCTTGCCTTTTAAACATTATTCTTGTCCCTTGTTGTATGCATATATATATACATACAATTTCGAATTGGACGGAATATCCTAATCAACCATTAATTAGTTACATTTTATTCCATATATTCATGTTACAATTCAAATTTCAAACATTATTGCATATATATATATATTAACGTGCAACATCTTTTAAATGTTTTTCTTTCATAGGGCTCAAATTCTGACATATTATATATGAAAATTGATCGGAATTTCGCCACTAATACAACTATGATATTTTCATGGCCAAACTCCTAATGCTACAAAATTCCATTTTTTAGCCCATTAATATATTATTATTATTATATTGATGATATAAATTACTTATTATTATTTATTTGTTTGGGTACATTTTTACTGGTGGTTACATTCCCTCCCTCCTTAAAATAGATTTCATCCTAAAATCTATCTGATGGGGAGAAAAACACAACTCTCTCTAAACATCCATGTTATACAACTATGTTATGTTTAATTAATCCATAAACATCCATGACTCGAAGTGATTATGAACTGCAGACTTACAAAAGTGAGCTCAATCCTAACGTGTATATGTCATAAATGATGTAATATGTATGCAAAACACCTTAACATGCATATAATTTCTATATGAGTGCTTGATGCATTTGTGTTGCAGTCATCTCCTTACTTCCATTTTAGCAACCATAATGCGACCAAAAATCGTAAATTTTCGAGGGAGACTACAAAATTTTTAAAATTTTCACGCCTTCTATCGAATTTCCTCCTTACTATACCCGAACTAATATATCTAAATAATGCGGAATCTCGAAATCCCATGCACCAAAATATCTATGATGGCACAGGATTTTCGAGGTTCTATCTTTATCCCTGTTTCTTGATTAAGCCCTACCAAAATTCATTATACCATGACGGTATCTTATCAAACATAAAACTTTTATGGGTTCCTATTCACAATATCATCTATTCCCTAGCCTAGGGAAAGCCCAAAATATAATATCAACTCATTATCCTCCACGGTCTACCTAATCAAATTAGATTTTTTCTAAAGTCTAACCACAAATATGGTTTGAGTAGAAATGTGTAAATGGTCATCCCATCTACACTTTGGTATTTTAAGTGGCCTCCTTGAAATTCTTCAAGAATGCCCACTAATTACCAAAGAGATAATTATGCTACTCATGTAACAACCCACCCAGAACGGGCCCAAATTTCGACCCAGAAAAAGCCCATCGAAACTTAGAGCCATTCTAAATGGGTCGTTGGTTCCTGTAAGGATTACATTTGCGTAGAATATATACACACAGGTACTTCGAATGGAAATCTCACATAGCGGAAAGAGAAAATATAATACTATAAATAAGATGCACCATTTATTTCAAAACACAAAAATACAACTGTCACAGTTACATCTGTTCAACGGTTACATCAAATAGTTCATTCTCACAGGTTTCCAAAAGAAGTAAAGCAATAACTACTAATAATAGTGTAACAACTCCTTCATCAGCTTCAATCATCACTTCGTCCATGGTTTCTACCCTATCTACTGACCTGTTGGATATGTTGAGGAGAGGAGTAAGAACATAAAGTTCTGTGTGACTTAAATATAGTTTTACTTAATGTCTATACCCTATATTTTTAGTATGTTACATATGTTAAGTTATGTCTACGCAGCTCACAACGAACACCAAGTTTCTAACTAATGGGGTGGATATCCAAGTCAATCGCCCATTGGTGTTTTTAGGGTAAAGACCCAACGAGGTGGCATTCTCGGTCACTTATGGCCCTATTAAAGGTGGATTCTTATGATCTCTTATAACCCTGAGGCGAACCCCTAGCCTTTTCAGACCCCGTCATAATATATTAACGTTCTTAAGTCTATGCTCTCATTTGTAATATGAGAATTAGTATTGCGAACGTTACTACTTAACTGATATTACCCGGTAGAACACCTATGCCGCTTAAGACTTCCCTTAGACAGTTGGTGAGCATGTAATGGCCACAAAATTTTCAATTACTAATATGTCCTTAGTTGAGCCCTTACAAGCTTCTAGAGGAAGTGGACATACCCGTGAACTACCCTACTCTGTTTCCGTTTTATGCCTAACCACTTTTAGAGAAGGAGGGCCCAAAGACCTACCTCAAATCTAATAAGGGCGGGTCCCATGACTTTGGTTCCTCTTTAAGGAATAAACCTTTGGAGGGATCCTAGTCCTAACAACTTAGGACCCAAACTAGATAGTTACATAACTTAATAAAGCTAAAAGTATCTGGATCCTGAATAGATAGTTACATAACTTATAAAGCCTAATTTAACCAAGTTTAGCTTAATTCGATCATGAATCAAGCATAAACCCAAGCTACTAACAAGGGAGAAATATCTGGAAATTTAATTTAACTAGTATGTGCCATGTTTCTGAGAAAAAGAATTCTTCTTCTTCCTCTCCCAATCTACAAGAAAGAAAAATTGCAAACTCCTCCCAAAATTTTAAATTAAAACTCCAAATTTGGACTAAAAACTAGAAGAAAGGTATAAATCTCTATAGCTATAGGTAATCATAGTAGAAATCAGCGATATGTTTCATCAATTTCCAATCTTCGTTATTGTATCTTGTGTTTTTCAGCTTACATGTTACCGTAAGCAATTTTACATGCATTGCAAAGCATTTTCGAACCTAAAAGTCGCTGTTTTTCTTTCAAATATTTACTGCAGATACTCGAGTTCATCATGGACGTGACTATTCTCACACCTTCTGGCTGAAACAAGAGAATCATATTGAAACATTGATGTTTGGTTTGAGTTTTGATTACTGCAAACTTTTTTTTCTCTACATCTATCAAGTTTATAGTAAAACAATGTATCTATCCTACTTAGAGAGCATAGACCTCTTTCATCTTGCATTAGAAATTATCAAACTTTTTCTGGTTTGTAGCTCGCTTGTTAACCTTGCAATCCGTAGAATTTCATAGCTTCATTCGACATGTGACATGGTACAAAATCGATCAGTAAATGGGGTTTGTGACATGCATACTCCACCTGTAAATTACATCCAAGTGGATTGACGTGTGCTCCTAATTTGTGACCCCAAGGTCGACCCAATCCTTAGTCAGGTCGACTTGGCTTGTTTCTTTTTATTGCCTGTCGTGCCTTGTGTTCAACCAATTTCAACTTGTTTTTCCCAATGATTTCTACATTGTTTTCCTCAATTCCTAGTGATTTTACTATGAATCTTTGAGCTTATGAATTGATTTCTAAGGGGATTAAACAAAAGACAACATTGTAGTAAATCTGTATTTTGGATTGAAGAGATTTCTTGAGATTTATTAGTGCTGATTTCATTGCATTTTCGATGAATTTACTTGCACAGTGCACGTGATTCATCAATTATTTTCAAAAACGGTTTTAATTATAAAATATGTTTTGAAATAAATATTTACTAATTTGATTTAAAAATATAAAATATATTTTCTGCTCATGTATATGTATTCTTGATTTATAAACAGATTTTATTATAAATGATTTTTAAAGTGTTTTCAAAAATAGCTTAAGCGATGTATTAAACCTTTGGGTATAGGACATGAAGGTATATTATATCAGTTAATTCTGAGCTCGTTGATTAAAGCTTGCTATTTTGTATGGAATTTGCAATCTAGTAGTAAAGGATAAGTGAGAACATATGGTTTGAGATGTATTGTTACCACTATTTGGGTTAATATTGGGAAAGTTAGCAATACATACTCGGGGAGTTGTGTGGGGTACTCGGGTTAGATATTACCAGTACTAGAACAAGAGGGCCACTACTGATAGACTTATGAATTCATCTTATTTAGACCCAGGGTCAATTTGGATGGGGCGTCTGTGCAGGGATTATAAGCCATTTATATTTGTACTTTTGAATAACTGTGTAGGGCACCAAAGCTGGGTGGGTAGCACTGCTTGGTTTTGACCAGCAATATGGAGCATGTGCATGCGCAGCTACGTCTCGCCTTTTTGGATCCAAACTGTGTGGTTTGATGTTATCTAAATCCCCCAGACTGTGTGGTATGATGACTACGTGAAGTCATATTTTTTTTAGATTCCAAGTATTCTTTAATTTCTATAATTTCATGATATTCTAGGATGTTTTCATCATAATGTGAATTTTGAGTTGGAGTTGACATATACCTTTGTGTTGTTTGATGTTGTATTTATTTATGATTACATTACTGTGCGCTGAAATCCTAATCGAGCTTGACTTATCATGCTTTTAGATTTCCATCGCACATTTCTATTTGATTTGTGATTCCTTAGACCATCTTAGCCTTAAGCATTAGCCTCTTAGTGAAATAAATGTGGTGTGGATGTTGTTTTACATGAGAACCTTTAATATGAGATAGTGAATCTATCTCATGCATCCTCTTTTGTTGTATATTCTTCCTTATTGTGAGGAACTCTCTGTTATGAGTTATTACCCTTCACTTATCATGCTCTAACTGATCTGTTTAAGCTAGACCGACCCATGCATTTTATACTCGGGTCAAACCAATTTGTTTAAGGTTAGCACCCGTTGTAGATATTTGCTTATCCAAGCTTCTTATATGGACTATATATCATCGTCTTTGGACGCTTGGCGTGTTTTGGACTAATTGTCTAGTTTGTTTATTTGTGACTATGATGTGTACATATTCTTTTATGGGACATGATGTTTTACACATTGTGGTCTATATAACCACTTATGTATGCTACTATGTATTATACCTGATGTATGTAACAACCCAAATTCCAACAGGTCCATATTTTCCGCAAAACACTAAAAACCTAGTCCATTGAAACCAGAGTTGTTTGTCTAGTATCGTGCAGAAAGTCAAAGATAAATATTTCAGAGCTCATATAAATATCTCATAGTGAAACTGAATAAAATATGATAATAAGTAAATTCTTGCTATAATAATGACACCGACTAAGCAAGTGTCTCAAAGTTAGAAAATCTCTACCATCTTTAACCTGTGGGTTTGTCATGAAGAGAGGTTAGTTTTAAAGTTCTAGTGAATCGAAAAATTATATACCTTTAAGAGTAATACTATATATACCATTATAAGTATGCTTTTAGTTATATTAGGTTATTAGGGTTTACAATACCCTCACATCTGTACGTAAACTGAACCTGTCTACTCCAAGTAGAAGAAACACAAACATAAACACAAATGCACACACAAATATATATATATATATATATATATATATGGAAAATCTATTTTGACACAAAAGTTTGACACAATTGGTGACACAATTGATTTGCACCATTGGATCATCCTATGAATTCCACTTCTCCATGTAAAGACAAAAAGAACTAACGGTCGAGGCTTTGTGTCTTTCTTTTGTGTTTAATTTTGTGTCCAAATAGTCGCCCCGTATATATATATATATATATATATATAACACATATATGTAGCTATATATCCAATATAACCATATACTACCAATATAACCATCCTCAACAAGTCTCTATTGTCTCTCCATGAAATAGTGCCACTACGACATTAGAAGGCGCTGGACTATCCCGTAGCGGAAGAAATTGATGAATTTCAAAAAAATTACCATTTTAGATGATTAATTGGGCCTATGAATTCTAATTTATTTAGAACATTTCTAAATTTGTTTTGAATAAAATTGTTCATCTTATTTAAGTTAGTTAATGGAAATTTATAATTTCAAATGTATAGTGTATCTAATACACCTAACATTTAGCTAATGTATAGGGAACGAAACCTTTTATTTCTTTCCCTAGAACAAGAATTAATTGAGAGTATTAATTACATTAAATGAAGAGAGAATCCTTTCATTTTCTCTCTTTAATGTGGATTGATTGATACTTTAATTGTCATTGATTAAAACATTCATGGTTTGATAAATTATTGTGTTCATATGTTTTCAAACTTTACAAATTGATTTAGAATATAGATAATTATGAAATATGGCAAGATAAGAACATATCAAATATATTCATTTTAAATTATAAATTATAAATTAAAATATAACAAAATAATTCAATTTACGAAAAGGTATGCATATGTATGCAGAAATAGATTGATATTAGATCATAAACAAGAAATAGATTTACAGTCTAAAACATTATAACACAGAATATAAACAGTCATCAATGGATCATATATATACTATTGTCTAACTAAATATCTTAACAATAATTCATACTATGAAAGTATATATGAAGCATGATACATATAAATTTATTGTGTATATGGAAGGATCCAAACAAATCTTTGTTATTAATAGAGAATATATATATTTATAAGAGTCAATTTAATGTTTAGATTTATTGCAAAGTCATTCTCTTTCTTAACACAATACAAGTAAAATAAATTATATGCATATAAACTTTTAAAACCATAATTGTACTTTGTTTTGGTATGATTTTGAACATGAATCTACAATTAGAAACATTGTGCTACACATACTCAAATTTTGGTTTAACTTCATTAATTAAATTAAACAATATGAACATACAAAAAATCAGACTGAAAATAAGATTTTGAAATAAATGTTCATAACATAGATCTACCATTAAAAACATTGTATTACACATACACAAATTTCAACTTTAATATATTAATTAAAATATAGTCAATCTAAATGAACATACAAAAGTCAGATCCAAAAATAAGACTTTGAAAGAGATGTTCATGACATAGATCTACGAAAGTACTGTAATTAAAAACAAACAATTTATATTTTTTTAAATTTGATAGACAATAGGATAAGTTGATATTTCAACATATAAATTTAGATCTAAAGGATTATAATTTGATTTGTGAATGTTTAAGACATAGATAAACAATTAAACCTTTTGATATAAACGAACTCCTTTATTTCAATTTATGAAATTAAAATTCCAATCAAATCATTTGACAAAACAACTTAAACCAAGATAAACAATTTTTATATTTAAACAGGCAACATAAACATATCAATTATGATAATCAAATTTACAAATCATGAAAACAAAATTGCATCAAACATTATAATCCAAAAGAACAAAGCATACCTTACCACCAAATCCATGAAATATGTATTTGACCTTTATCTTTGAAAAGGATTGATTTTCACGTTTAATATTGATTTTTTTCTAATAATAATTCACGATTCATTAAGTTGTTATGCCAAGATTGGAGACCTTCTACTACAAATTAGCAATTTTGTTTTGGATTTTATTTGAGAAGTCTGGGAATGATTTTAGAGGAAAATTGTTGCCATTAAAATGAGGAAGAGGAATAAGAAAGTGGTGACTCAAAAATGAAATTCCTTTTGACTAGGGTTTTGAGATTTGTTTTCATATGGGTAGGAAAAAAAGAGAGCAAATAATGATCTTAACCACACATCTCAAAAGCCTAATCTCATGTACTATATCTTCTCCTTTCCTTTAACTTAATCAACTAATTTCCACTCTAAAATGCATGGGTTGTAAAGCCCATATGACCCAAATTAAATATGTAATATTATATTTAAAATATTTGTTCATCAATGTCTCATATTGATCAATATATTCATAATTTTTATAAATAAACGTAACCATTTTATTTCTCAAATCAAATTCAACATTCATAATTAATATATCGTAAATATAAATTAATCTACTCAATTTATAACAATTATAAACTAATTAAATTACCAGGTCTTAAGAGAATTATTGTTTCGGTTGTGTCACTCTTGGGTGTAAATTTGGTCAGCGATTAACGTCAAACTTATTTGAACGTTTCACCCTTCATTTAGCAGATGGTGAGATATTATAGCCAAATTTATCGCTTACTCATTTTCTAAAAATAATCTCATTTTAATTTAATAAGCGTTACCCAATTGTGAAAGTTATTTACACTAATTCTCTATTTCAAAACTATGTCACATTAGGACTTAAATAATTTCGTAATGGTCAATATTCCAATATTATCCATATTCAACAATATAGCTGAAACACAAAATCTTTTGTTAAATAATAACAATTATTATTAACCACAATGCTCTGGACAAATATTTTGACTTTGATTTGACATCATTTGACTATGATACTAACCTTATATGACTAAGGAAATGAATCCTCTCTTGAATCGTGTTTCACTTCCCACGCTTCCACTCGACCCAACTATAGTCGTTCTATGGGCGTAATTTCATGATTTAACTATAATCAAAGCGGAGCTTCCATATTGAAGATCAATAGTATTCTCAAGTCGAGAGAACTGTGTAAATTTTTCACATCGATATTCTCTGTGTAACCTTAGATATATTAACCAACTGAAAACTATCGATTGGGTCATTGCATAGTTATCCAATAACAATCAGTACGTAACCTCTTGGTTCCCTCTGCAGTCATGAGTAATAAACTGCCTAACATTTAGACAGCGTTGCGTACTTTAGTCTTAACAGATGTGTCAATATTTAGTCTCGATACATCTTGACCAGAAATATTTAAAATGATATATTTATTTTCATTGTGATAAATTACTCATGGTTACAACACTTTGTAACTACTATAAAAAAACATACCATTTATGGATTTCTATTAAATATACTTTAATTAAATTAATTAATTAATGTAACCATGGTATATCAAGTACATAATAGAAAGAATACACCTTTATTTCGAACAAGATCAGTCAATGAGTTAGATATGTGTAACAAATTACATAATTTCCCCTTAGGTATACCCCTAACTCTATCAATATCTACAATGGACTACACCAATACTCGGACATCCACAATGTACCACCCAGTGCATGCATTGAGGATCAACGAGTAATCGTTTTGTTTATACTATAAGTCCCGCTAATAATGGCATAACTGGGCTCACTATGTGTAACAACTCGCTTTTTTAACGATTTAAATTCCAATTTAGATCGAATTCTTATTTTGAAAATATTCCATGGTTTTTCATAACGGGAATTTGGATTTTGAAATACATTCAGTGAGACGTAGAAGCAATGAAAATTTCATTGGAAAGTTTGAATGTTTGTCGGTTGCGCAATTTTCAGTGCAAAGTTGCGCATAATAGTTCAAATTTTAGTGATTTTAAAATCTCTTTGAAACCAGTTCGGTATAAAAAGTATTCTGTTAGTTTTCATGGATTTTAAAATCTCTTTGAAACCAGTTCGGTATAAAAAGTATTCTATTAGTTGTCATGAATCCAACGGCGAAATTCAGGTGTTTTGACCTCTATTTAATTGTTTTCCATCTGAATTTTACATTTAAAGGGGTCTATAGCGCGTTTTTGAACGGAGCATCGTGACACTGGAAACTGTATTCCATTGCATCCGTCTCATCAAGCTGATTTCCGCAATATGTTCATTTGTCAGTTTCAGTGCTTGGTCACGACGAAATTTCGAAAAGGCCTACACGTTCATTTTTTGAAATAGTGTCATTTGAGTTCAACGTGTCCCTATTCCTATTCAACATATTTTCTGCAAACTCAATCTGTAACGTTCGCATAACGCTTAAAGGGGCAATGATGCGAAGAAACATTCACCTTTTTATTTTAAAAACCATGCATGTGCATGTCACCTCCCAACCAAATACTTTCTCATTCCTATGTGTCCCTTCTTCTTACCGCAAACCATTCTTCATGTCCTTGCTTCTAACCATTCATTTCCTGCTTTATTTAATTTTTGAAAATAGTCACGTTGGTTCCTTTCGTTTGTACCCGTTCGCTTCTTTGACCATCGTTGGCATACATTTTCAATGCAAGAGTTCTTTCCAAGACTTTTCATTTCGATTTCCATGCTGATGTAAAAACCCATGCATGTTCATTTGTTTCTTCATCTATATTATGGCAACCTTTCATATACACAAAATAAAATAAAAACAATAATGCTGCAATACCAATTGGTTTTTTGTCAAATCTTGTGGCTAAGAAACCAAAAAAAATAGGAGGACCCACCATAAACTGAGTCAAAATACCCATAATATCTCCCTAAATTCCACAATTTCAATTATTTTATCATTTTACCCGCTTTTACAACCGGGCTTGCTAGCAAAGTCCAAAAATAAAAAAGGGAACAAAAGTGTTCCCACTTTTCCTTTTTCACGAATCTAAAGAGCAGCACCCCTTTCTCTTCCCAGTCGGTTCCGTCCCTTTTTCTTCTCACCATTCTTTAATTCAAGCAGCTCCTATATCTCCCGTTCGTTAAACACAACAGCCCCCTTTTCACGCATACCCCATTGCCATTACTTCTCAATGCCTCCACGTCTGAACCCCCTCCTCTATGAACGAACCAAACTCCACCCATCCATCCTAGCAGAGCCCCTCTCGCGATGACCGTCTCCGACATGAACTCTCTCTGCCCGGACCAGAGCCGCTTCCCTAAACGTGCCACTTTCTGTTTCCCCATCCCACCTCTGCGTCCACGTGCCATGAAACCTTCTCACGCCATGATGCTCCTGCGCATGGCAACTCTTCCACACAAAAACCCCATGCCCTCACGCTGAGATTTCACCATCCTTGCCGAGCCCGCTCGAAATCGAACTCACACCTCCCTCCGATCTCAGACCGCACCTCATCTCTCCTAGTCGCTGGCCACCCTACTCCGATAGTCGAGACTGTCGTGCTCCCCCCGAAGACCAGCCTCCGCCTAGAAAGTCACCTAATCACCTATCCTCTGATTAGCGTGTGTGTGTGGGTATTATATATATATATATATAGGATTAAGGAGCCCCTTGAATTTCAGGCCCCCATTTGCACCCGAACCATAGCCACATATTTGTGTTTAAATATGAGAGAGAATGAGTGGAAGGAGAGAGAGTGTGAAATACTTGGTTGTTATTGAGGGGCTTTTGGGGTGCTGTTGAACCTGCCCCATATATATATGCACATATATGTACATACACACACACACACATATATATATATATAGGATCACGAGAACCCCAAACAGTGAAGCACCCTTCTAGTCCCTCTAATTTCCACCACACATTCTCGTTTCTCTCTCTTCCCACTAACTCCTTTCCCCTACTAACTTATTTAAATATAAACGGGTGGTTTAAGATGAGGGGCATTTGGGGTGCTATAAATTTGGGGTACCATACAACCCTCATAATATATATATATATATATGTATATGTGTGTGTGTGAGAGAGAGAGAGTGAGAGAGAGGAGGCAGGTTCAATGGCACCCGTAACAGTGCAACTCCCCATTTGCCCCCTATTTCCACCAAGTATTTCCTTTCCTCTCTCCTTCCACTAACTTCTCACCTCCCACTCACTTAAATTAATATAAACGAAGTTTGGAAATCAAGGGCATTTGGGGTGCTCCATTTTTGGGGTGCGACCGAACGCTTGCCTATATATATATAAGTTTGAGTTTCTACATGTGTCTAGGTTCCAGTGTGTGTGTGATGATTTTATGGTTGCGTGTGTGAGTTTAATATTCATATGGGTTTGTTTTGCTCTGTGTTTGATTATATGCATGAGTGTTTTAAGTTCTTGTGTGAGTGTGTATACACTTTGTGTGTGCGTGTATATGTTGGTGTGTATTAGTATATTGGTGTATGGTTGCGTGAGTGTTGGTGTGTGTTGAGTTGTGTTTGTTGTGTGCATGATTTTACTATGTGTTGAGTTGTGTTTGTTGTGTGCATGATTTTACCGTGTGTGGAGGTGTTGAGTGTGTGGGTGTTGAGTTGTTTAGGGAATTTATTGGTTTTTGAAGAATATATGTATATATATTTGCTTTCCGTGTGTCTATTTATGTATTATAATGGTTTTGGGTGTATTTATATATATGTATAACTTATAATATATATATATTTGGTGTGCGTCGAAGTTTAGTATGTTATAACTTCTGTATATACGAATATATATTTATATATTATTTTGTAAAAAAATGCTGTGTTTATTTTTGAGTTGAATTTGGTGTTGAGTTCGGAAAACCACTCCCCAAACCCAATAGTCGTACCGATCCACTGAGAAATTCTCTAACATCCTCCTATAAATAAAATATATATTGATCAATCATCGAGTTGAAACCATTCTAAGTTGTGCCTGAAAGTCATCGTTTCATTTTATGTCAATCCGTTTGTCATCTTCGTTTTGTGCCGCGAAAAGTGAGTTTATCTCACAGTTAACCTACATTGTTTCGTGGATGTTAAATTCAGCATAAATAAACTATTGTGAAATGTATAGAATTGCTGGTAAAAATTGTTTTATTTGATATTCATTTCATATATGACACGATATTCATATGACACGTAAGTGCACTGATGATATACGACTTATGATGTGATTGATGTTATGTGATGATTGATTATGTTGTTGATTTCTCTAGTTTAGGAAAATCACTATGGGTTGAAATGATATATACCCAAACAGACATTACATTAGGAAAAAATCATTATGGGTTGAAATGATAGATCCGAACGATTTTTACTACATTTGGGATTACGAGTTGAAATGATATATATCCGTAAAATTATAAATTTCGGATTGAAATGATAAATATCCGTGTCACTTGACCACAGGGCAGAAAACTATATACGGACACCGTTGGTTATGTTTCGAAGTAAAGTGATTTGCAAAATTTAATTTTAAAATTATAACTTAAGATTTTATATTTTTATATTTATATTTTAAAGATTTGTAAAATTAAATTTCCTAAATTTTAAATTATATGTTTTAAAATGATTTTATGAGTAAATATAGATTTAAATAATATTTAAAATTTTACTTATAATTTTATTTATTTTAAACTATATAATTAATTAATAAGTATTTTGTACGTTTTATATAATAAATATTTCTTTTGAACCAATTTCTATATTATTAAACTTATATAAGTTCATAATCTATTTTCTAATTAATTTTATAAATTTATATATATATTCGAAGTTAAATTTGTTTTTTATATAATTTATAAACTTTAATAATAAATTAAAGGAGGATAAGTTAAGAATTTTGCAATTTGATTTCGAGGTTTAAAGATTTAAGTTTATATAATGATATTGATTTAATGAATGAACCGATATAAGATAAGAATTTGAATTCGAATTGATTTGAACTTATAAGAGGTAAATTTGAATTGAACTTTTAATTTGAATTTTCAAATTGAAGGAAATGTATTTGAATTAAAAATTGATAGGATATTGAATTGGTTATAAAGTGATAAAAGTGAATTTGAAAAAATATATATACATATATGTACTGTTACATATGGAATTGATTATATAATCGATTTGGTATGAAATAAGAAGTTGTATAAGCCGAGTTTATAAGAATGATCTTATAATTGTTTTGAATCTCTAAATAATGATTTTGAAATTATTTCGATTTTATAAGTTATGAATTTGAATCATACGACTTGAGTTATGGAATATGATATGTTTTGTTGAAATTGAAATATATGATTTGTTTGGAATTATAAAATCGGAATAAAGAGATAGATTTGAATTATATAAAATGGAATTTGAATCTAAGTATTGGATTTTATAAATCAACTAAAACGAGTGCTTTAAAGGGTAAACCAGATTTTATGAATTGTTTGAATTTATAATTAACGATTTCAAATTATATGACTTGAATTATGAAACATTATATGATTTGTTAAAATTGAAGTGTAAGTTATGCCTTAAACTGTATATTTTGAATTCGAACCAAAATGTTGGATTTATGTGAATCGACTTAAGAATTAGTTATACTATATTTCGAGACCTTTATGGTATGATTATCAATTCAGTTTGAGCGATTTAAATGAGTTGTTTTCTAAATTGAATATAATCGAAGTTAGATATTTAATTTTGATTTCAAATTGGAATACGAAAATTCATAAAAAGAATTTTATAAAGTGATTTATAAAATGATGACCATAGTGTGAAAAATGTAAATGCCTGATTGTTAAAGAGACCGGGATCGGTTATTGACATACCCTCTACCAATACCGAAACCACTTTAACAACTGTGTACGCGATGGAAATCCAAAATGAAGTAGGATGCTTTGGCGAACGACTCTATTTTTTCATATTAATTACGAGACCCTAACTACCATGAGTCAGCTTGATGTGACTAAAACAGGAGCTACACCAAGACCAAGTGAGGTCATTCCTCCTATTGAGCGCACTTCTTCGATATTATTCTGTTACTGTTGAGATTCGATTGGGGTCCTTTTGATTATAGGAGTGTGTCTCGATGTGGGCAGTAGTTGCTGTAATGCGTTACCACCAGTCCAGATCAGCAAACGGTGAATTCACCTTAGCATTCCTCGTGTGCCTTGTCACATGCCTTATACGAGCCCACTATGATTTTGTTTTGTATTGTTTTACATGGAGTGCCCTCTGATAACCCTCCAGTTTACGGAGGGATTATGGTACTGTTTATACTATGAGAATAAATAAATGGTGGAAGGGCAATAAAGGTAATCCCGCTTACGCTATTTTGATATTTACTTTACTGATAGACACTTTGTATATAGTGTATTATACTATATAGTATTAGTTTGATGGATCCTTAGAGGATGGTGATCCCAAACATCCTTCAAGTTATTGGTTGTATTTCACTGAACATTTGATTTGATTTGATTTACTTCCATGAGAATGTTAGTCCTGATCCGAGTTATTGTTTTTTTTTTGCGCATTATTGCTCGGGTCAGATCGAGTATTACAGTTTTTGAGATTAACCCTTGGAGTTGGAGCTTATATTGGGTTTTTCTCACTTGTATCTACCTATTGATTAGTGGGTCCAATTTCCGCTATACTCATCGCCTCTGTTTCTTACTGTTGTTATTTATTTATATATATTTGAAATTCATTGTATTAGACTTCCACTGTATCGTTTATGTAAACTCTGACGTAAAATTTATTTAGTAGCTTCATTAACTATTGTTGTATTTTGTATTTTTCGCTAAAGAGATATTATATTGCTCTGTACCTGTGTTTGTGATTATTTTATTTACCCCAGAAGCTAATAACAATCTGTCATTTTGGACGGTTTGAGTTGACATGTTTTATCGATTCGGCACAATCAAAATGGCGGGTCGTTGCACTATAGAACTCAGTAGGGGATTTTCTACACTCTAGTTAAACTAGGTCTGTCTCTTCTATCGTGGGTATGAACCCACGTCATCTTCCCCTCTACTAATGAAAGACAAATTAATGGATTAAGGCCTTATCCTAAAATAAATAAACTAAGAAAACAATTGGAGTAGCCATCTCATATAATTTTCGATACTGAAAGACCACTATCCTCATGGTTTAACCCACATCTTGTCATACTCGCTATTGGATGATGATAACAGACATCCGATGGTTACTATCCTTCCATTGGTTTTATCCACTAAAATTGTCATATCCTAAAGTCACATGTTATAACCAGATTTCGACATCGAAACAAGAAAGAGGTGAAGGGGTATTGTAATGGTGCTAACATCAAAATGGAAGCTAGGAAATCCTAAGGCCAATACTGGAAGCAAAAAAAGAGAAAAGATTGGTTTACATGCTATCGATAGCAACACAGGAGGCAGAAGCTTGGTACCAATAAAGGGAAGATAGTGTCATGGAAATATTGAAACCAACATGCAATAAGCAATCAAAAGTGGATATGACACCCACACAGAAAGCAAATAACAGTAGAAAGCTAAAGGCATATGATTCAATACCGGGGTGAAGAGTCATCAAAGGGGAAATACGGTCGATAACCAACATGATGACAAAGTGCTATCGGTACCAATTTGCTTGATATCGATACTGCTGATAAAAATAAAGTCAAGCATCAGAGCATGAAACCAGTTTGGATTCGGGTAAAGATCCATCGATACCAATACTCTTGGCATCGATACCGCTACCAAAAGGCAACTTTAAAGTCACGAAGAAAGGAATATGAACCGATACTCAGAAGCTACTAAAGCAGGGCAAAGCTTAAGATTTACTACCAAAACAAAGGTTGATCATTGAAACTGAAAGCATAAGAAGTTATCCTTACCAATTTACTTGGTATCAATATAATGTATGAAAGCGACACCAGATTCACAAACCCATACAAAACCGATAATGACACTCAGAATACAGAAGTGGGTCGACACCGGCACTGAAAAACAGTTGCCTAAGCCGGAAGCACTCAAAATCAGGCTTTCTATAGTGCACAACCAGAAGGGGCCCATTTAGTCAATAAAGAAGACCCCACGGGTCTCATTTCAGGGGACTTTCCTCATTTCTCAATTTTGTATCTATTTCCTAAAGAGGAAGTCCTAATTTGTAAATCAATTTGGGGATCTTACTTATAATCCCTCATATACTCATGAAAATGATCAATAAAGAGAGAATCAACACTTTAGTCTTCCATTGCTTACTTGCGAATAAGCTATCTATATAAGCCTAATTACCAAAATACGCTTTCTTAAGCCGTTTAGCTTTCTAACCCGTGTTGAGCTTACGGAACACTTAGCCCAAGGTAACTGTTGGTCCTTGAGTCTCGTAAGCATGATACTCACCTCTTGAAGGAGGAGTAACCAATCTTCGGGCTTAAGACCTTGATATTTAAGAAGTAGTGAAGTAATTCAAGCTTGAGCTAAATAATCCCTTAATTCCCTTAGATCCACATCCTTAACCCTAATTACGGTGTCGACGTAGAATAACATTAACATTTTGATGCTAGAAGGAGGGCATAAACCTCCGATTCTTTGGATAACCTACCACATCCCTAGCTGTTCCGTCCGAAATTGGACTGAGCTCTGAAGAAGCAAGACCATGGGTAAAAGGTATCAACAAGGGTCTTCTAAATCTCGAATGGATACGCCAAGCATCAATGATCCAAGAATTATCGAAGAACAAAGGCAGAGAATGGAAGCTTTAAGAATCATAAACAAGAAAAGGAAAGTAGAACAATACGATTCTGACCATTGGAGCATTAACGCTTTCAATATAGGACCAACCCCAATCTTTGCTTTAATTGGTTCTACATCAAAGGAACATAATCTATTCTCTCACATTAAGGAAGTCATCCATGCACAGGCTAAGAGAACTATATTCGAACAAGGGATAATGAGAGATTTCCACTTCTTTATTCTAGATAGTCTAAAAGAATGGCACTTCAAACTCATGATACACTGAAAAGAAGATTCGAAGATACAGATGAAACAATAAGAATAAGTAACAAAAGGGCTAAGTTCCAGCATCGAAAGGGAATATTTGAGTCAAGACTGCCTAAAGAATGCAACCTTATTGCATCGATTGAGAATATCTACTTCCTAACCAAACACGAGCTTGAATTTTGGCCATTAATAAAGAAGAAACCCAAGTATAAAAGGAAATCAGGAGGGCCTCCTTAATCAAGGCCAATTACGGAGGTTTGTAAAAGGATCAAACTAAGTCTATGAAAGGATTTCTTAAAGAAAGAGTATCTACATGGGCAGGAGTATGTAAAACTCCTTAAAATTTGAAATCACCTGAAACGGATAAAGTTACTAATGATGGTAGAAAACTGTTGTCACTACCAAGATGGCCGGGGCAAGGCACATGTGACACCCTACGTCCGTTAATGTCTCTCACTAAGGGAATGCATTAAGTTCCGTGAAGCGTTATTGGTAAACAAACACAGAATAATTACGAGACAGATATAAATAAGATAACAATGGAAATTCAAAATTTTCATTTTAAACATAAATCATACGTCGTGGTCCAAAATACCATAAGTCACAAAAACCATTACAATTATATAACTTCTTTCTTGTACCATCAAAGTACATAAATACTTAAAAGAAAACATAATTCCCCAAAGAAAAAGATAAAGCCATAGTAGAGATAAAAGGTTGAGCCATACTTCGAATACAACTCCTAGCAAGATGATAACCGAGTCCTGACTAAGCCTGAGAACTCCCTCCCTGAGAACCCGGGGGGAGGAAGGGGAAACGGAAGAAAAAAGAGGAAACAACTGGGTAAGACATAAATTCTAGAGAGTCTAATTACTTTTAGCAAGTAAATAGATAAAATTAGCATGACATACATATAAAGTGGATAAGAGAGATTACTACGTAAAAGGTAGGTGTGACAAGGCAGACAGGATAAAGTGTAGACGCTTCTAATGATTACTCTGCACTATTACTAGTATAACCAGAATGAGACGATCCCTTCAACTAAAAGGCGGTAGACTTAGGCATACACCCAAATGTACCCTAACTACCACCCTAATCAATCGACTCTCTAACCCACGTAGATACTCTGTGCCGGCCCCACCGTAGGATGTATCACGCTCTAAAGTGGCAACCCACCGCTAATATGCATAACCCCATATCTACAGGTGTCATGGTCGTCTTATCCCCTTCGGCCCGGCTCATGCACGCACATGGCCCGGTCGGTTTGCGCCGCCAACACCGTCCTTTACGTTTAGATCTCTTATAATTAGTCCAGTAAGCGTGTCCCCTCTCTGACCTAGCTCGGAGTACTATATTCGATACCAACTCTGGGTTACTGACTGAAATGGGTCCCGCACAATATGATACAAGCTCTCCCCTTGTCTTGTACCCCCATTAGGTTTTTCACAGGTTATATTTACCCTAAGAGGTGTCTTTATATAACCCCAATCTTTCTACCGGTTATGCTTACCTTAAAAGGTGTCTTTAATACATAACCCCCAATTGGTTAAGTTATCGTGGGCCTATATCAAAAATATTACCTATCCGACTCAGATAGATTTAACTTAACCCTCCCATTATCCAACCCAGTTTTGCTTAACCCCTGTTCATGTTTATGATGCAACTAGGTTAAGCATTTCAATTTATGACCATGTCCATTTAGGGTTATAATGGGCCAGACCTCCCACATTAGGCCTACCGCTTGTGGATGCTGGATATGTCGGTCGGGTCCGGGCAAACTTATTCCACAAGTTGGGCCTAACCTCATGTCTTATCCCGAGTTGTATTTGTACACTTAGACCTTCCACATTAGATTCAACATTAGTGGCCGCTGGATACGCCGGTCGGGTCCGGGCAGGCTTCCACCACTAATGCAACCTAACCTCGTGTCATAAGTGCAATTACAATTACTAATTGTAATCCTAGACATTTCTTAATTAATCAATTAATTAATCCTATGTCTTTATAGGTGTTTCATGCCCATTAATCCAATTAGAATATATGTCCAATTCATGTATATAAGCATTATGCCAATACTAATCTTTTTCCCCCGTTCCCTAACTAGCGCATTTGCATATAATTCTGGCATATCTAGGCTAGATAATAGCCTAGTCATGAAAAGTGATGGGAACATGACAAAAGAGATTTTTCTAACATAAATGGCATAATCATATACTAACATGGGTATAAGGTGAACATATAAGCATAGATCTAATGAGCTTGTGGTAGTTTACTGGTTCTAACATAACTATGATGTCATACTAAGCATAATAAGATCTAAATTTGTAATTTAGATGTCCAACTGGTTTAGATCAAATATGATAGGCACAAGGTGATAAACTAGGTCTGATTAACAACCTAGATGTCCACATAATTCAGATCTAATAGTAACAAAATAGATCTAACATAATTAAGGTCAAGATCCACATCATAGAATGTCATAGAAGTTACAATAGATCCGACGAGATATAGATTTAGATCCAACTTATAACCAATTCCTAATGTCATAATTTCAAAATTTACAATGGATTCAACATAAGATAGGCACGTGAGCAAATCCAAACTATAGCCATATCACAAATTACTTTTAAATATTTAAATCTAAAAGCAACTAACTCGCATTGTTTAGCTTAAAAGAAAAGGTAGAAAATAGCAGAGGTTGGATCTAGACTTGAATATCTAAATTTGATTTGCAAAGCTGATAGTTATAGAAGATAGGATCTGTCTCATTTCAGACACCGGCAGCATTTGGCCTTCATGATTTCCAATGAAGAAAACAGGAGAAATGGACACATATTTATAGCTGCCAGGATCTCTGAAATCGACTACCATGTCATCCCTAGGGGTGTCGACACCCCTGTAGGTGGGTCGACCCTGGTGTTGACACCCCTTAAGGGTGGTCGACCCCCCGCTAGGGGGGTCGACCCCCTAGAGCGGGAAATTTGCCGCCTTCTGCCACTTTGATTTTTGAAAGGTTTTGGATAAGTTCTGACTCATATCTGACCCTTATATGATTCATATGCGTATATATAATTCTTCTGCGCGTATAAAAACTTAAACCCTCACAACTTCTTCAAACAGTGTCTGTTTTATGCAAACCAAATGTCTATCTTGACCAGAATTTCGAGACGGACGCAATAGCGCAATCCATTACCCTTAATTCCGAATATTAAATTAATTATTATTTAATTTATCCTCTTTTAATGTTGTTAAAATACGGGGTGTTACATTCTCCCCTACTCAAAGGATTTTTTCCCCGAAATCTCTAAGTTGAGAAGAATGCAAATCCTACCATCCATCGTCCATCTACTCATCCACCGTTCAATGGAATCCATTGTCCTTAAAGACTTCTAATGCTTATATGAATATATGCAAAGGTGTGTGTATATGTCCGAATACTAATGCGAAGATCAGACGATCTACTAATTCAGTTGACCTCCTTAATGCAATGTATATTAGTGCCATATATCCAATATGTATGTAAATAATCCTATTACCATGTGAGTTCTATATGTGTGCACACTCATTTGTCCAAATGCAACATCCATATGCTAATACATCCATTTCCATCCATAAATGAAAAGAAAATGCACACACATCCATATGCAGTATGAGAGTGATTGAGTCGATCTAGTGCCTAATGTGTGTGCATATGCATCGACAGGCAGTCACTAGCAAACACTCGCATCCACTTGCATCCACCAAACAGAACATGTCTCAAACACATGTTTACGTCCATAGGATTCTTATCTAAAGATCGAAAATACTATTGATATGACATATTCAAATGATAGAAACAAACATAGATAAACTTTGGGAAATGAGTTTAGAACATACCCTCAAAAAGGAAAGGGTACGAAGCATGGATCTTGTCTTTGGTCTCCCAAGTTGCATCCTATGGGTTATCTCCCCATTGGACCTTTATGAGCTTGATCTTCTTATTGCGTAGCTTCTTAACTTCTGATCCAAGAACACGGGTAGGGACTCGTCTGACTGTCGCCTCTCGTTCCACTTCCACTTCTTCCAATATGCTTGGCTCAACAACTTCCACAGTGTCATGCAAACACTTCCTCAGATGAGAAACGCAGAAAACATCATGAACACCAGATAGATTTTCTAGGAGCTTTACTCTATAGGCCATTTGGCCAATCCTCTCGGTTATGGGAAATGGTCCCACAAACCTAGGTGCCAACTTCCCCATCGATCCGAAGCGAACCACATTCCTTAGAGGAGATACTTTAACAAAAACCAAGTCTCCCACTTTAAACTCGATGTCAGTCCTTCTCTTGTCTGCATAGGACTTCTGCTTATCTTGAGACGTCTTTATCCGCCGTCGAATAAGGTCAACCTTTTCGGATGTTCCTCTAATCATATCTGGTCCAAGAAATAATAGTTCTGTGGATTCTCACCAGTAAGTTGGTGATCTACAGGGTCATCCATATAATGCTTCGAAAGGTTTTATACCAATGCTATCTTGATAACTGTTGTTGTAGGCAAACTCTACTAAAGGAAGATGCTCTTTTCAAGTCCCTCTGAAGTCAAGGATGATAAGCGGTGCTCTTCCCAAGTTCTCTCCGTCTGCCCATTGGTCTGAGGATGATAAGCGGTGCTCAAACATAACTGTGTACCTAGTGCTTCTTGCAAGCTCCTCCAAAATTCACTGGTGAAGATGGGGTCACGATCTCTTACGATGTTGGAAGGTACGCTATGAATACGAACTATCTCTCGGACATAAATTGCTGCTAACCATGATGCCATCCTCTTACTCTTAACTGGAATAAAGTGAGCGCTCTTAGTGAGTTTATCTACCACAACCCAGATACTGGTATTCCCCTTCTTTCACCTAGGAAAACCATCTATGAAATCCATAGAGACGCTCTCCCATTTCCACTGCGGAACCTCCAAAGGATTAAGTAAACCACTGGGCTACTTTTGCTCAGCTTTAACATGCTGGAAAACTAGACACTGAGAAACAAACTGTGCCACAGATTTCTTTATCCCAGCCTAAAAGAAAACACACTTCATGTCTTTGTACATCTTATCACCGCATGGATGATAGTCATCTTAGAATGGTGGGCTTCTTCTAAGACTGCCTTTTTCAAGCTTCCAGTTTGAGGAACACAAAGCCTTCCATCTCGTCGCAACCACCTCTTTTCATCTATGGCATATCTACTGAGGTGACTAGAAGTCTCCCCATTTCTGAGCTTATCCATGATGTCTAAAATCTATGGGTCACTTTACTGCGAAGCTCCTATCTGATCCATAAGAGTTGGGCCGTATCTCTAATGATGCGAACAAATCAGGCAAAATCTCGATAGAGGGTCTAAAATCAGAAGTTGATATGAACTCCAAATTCTTTCCTTCCACTAACAGAGAACTTAAGGTCACCCTCTGCCTGCTTAGTGCGTCAGCCACCACATCACACTTGTCGGGGGTATAAGCAATCTCAAAATCATAAGAAGCTAGAAACTCCATCCATCGTTGTTGCCTTAAATTAAGATCCTTCTGTGAGAACAAGTACTTGAGAGATTTATGATTGGTGTATAGCTCGAACTTCTCTCCAAGTAAATAATGACGCCACATCTTAAGCATGAATACTATGGCCGCAAGCTCAGGATCATGGGTGGGATAGTTCTTCTCATGAACGCTCAACTGTCTACCCCCATAACACACTACTTTCCCTTCTTGCACCAAAACCACACCAAGCCCTGCGCCACATGTATTAGTGTAAACGGTAAACACTTTACTCCCATCAGGCAAGGTCAAGACTAGAGCTGTCGTCAGATCCCTCTTCAACCGTTGGAAAGAAACATCACAATCTATATCCCATGAGAATGCCAAGTTCTTCTTCGTCATCTTGGTGAGTGGGGCTGATATCTTCGCGAAGTCCTTAATGAACTTCTTATAATAACCTGCCAACCCCAGAAAGCTTCTCACCTCGGTTGCATTTTTAGAAATTTTCCAATCTTGTACTACAACCACCTTTGCGGGATCTACAGCTATCCCTTCTTTGGAGACCACGTGCCCTAAGAATCTCACCTCTTTTCTCCAAAAATGGCATTTGGAGAACTTTGCCTTAAGCTGATGCGCATGGAGAGTTTTCAAAACCTCTCTCAAATGTTGGGCATGCTCTTCTTCACTTTTGGAGAAGATCAATATATCATCAAAAAAGGCCACCACATATTTATTTAGGAACTCCCTAAACACCCTACTCATCAAATCAACAAAATAGGCGGGTGCATTTGTCAACCCTAAAGGCATAACTAGCCATTCGAAGAAACCATCCAGAGTTCTAAATGCGGTCTTATCTACACTGTCCTCAGGCACCTTCAACTGATGAAATCTCGTAGCCAAGTCTAACCGACAAAATACCGAGGCACCAACAGGTTGGTCGAACAAGTCGTCTATCCTCGGAAGTGGGTGCCTGTTCTTCTTGGTGAGCGTATTCAATTCTCTATAGTCAACACACTTATTCAATTCTCTATAGTCAACACACAAGCGAAGCGAACCATCCACCTTAGTTGCGAATACTACTGGAGCACCCCATTCAGATATGCTTTGCATAATAAACCCTTTTTAAAATAGCTCCCCAACTTGTTTGCTAAGCTTCTCCTTTCCCTTGGAGCCATATGACACACTGGTAATGCAACTGAATTTGCATTGTCCACCAAATATATACGAAAATCCATCTCGCGCCTCGGAGGTAAGCCCCATACCTCTTCAAAAATATCAGAATAATCTTGGACTACTGGAAAAGATTGCAGGTCGTCTATAGATGCATCAAGAAACTCTAGGAAACTAAGCATAATAGATCCTTGAGGTTCACAAGAAATCTCGAGGGTCCTTCCATGATAAGATAAAAGTCTAACGACCCTCTTCTCACAATCTAGAATGACCCCGTACGTGGTTATCCAATCCATCCCAAGAATCAACCCATAGCCCATGAACTCGAGCACATACGCATCACATTCAAATTCGACGCCTAACACAGATATTTTCAAACCCCGAAAAATCATAGATAAATGAGATGAACCACAAATAGGGTTTGAGACAACTACGGGATCCACTACCATACTAGTAATTAATTGCAGATTCAACCACAGAACTAGATATAAATGAATGTGAAGTGCCAGAATAAAAAAGTGTTCTAATAGGATGATTAGAAAGAGAAATTAAACCTTCCATAGAAATTTTTCTATCTCTATCGGGAGCACTGATCGCGAGAGCATGCACCTTCTCTCTAGAATTTCCTGCCCTTTGACCTTGTCCCTGTGATCCCTGTTTCGTCGGGCACTCCCTAGCAAAATGTCTGACTCTCTACAATTAAAGCAAGAATTCTTTCTTCTTTTCCAGTCTTTGACCAAGTGACCCTCTTTCTCACAATTGCGACATTTTCTCTTATCTTTGGCATTTCTTTCCACCTTTCTTCTTCTGTTGTTGTTGTTGCCCCTTCTTGGGCCATACCTTCTTATTTTGCGTTATTTCCTCAGCCTTTACTTCCTTCTTTTCTCCCTTGTCTTCCTCATGCATTAGGTCCATATCGACAAGCTTTTCAAAAGTGGCCCTCATTGGAATATGGGACATGGTTAACCCGTGAAGGGGTTCATTTAGCCCTTTAGCAAACCGCAAAGCCTTCTTATGCGGAGTATCCACCAGTTCCAACCCGAACCTATCTAGTTGGTTGAGTTTGTTCACATATTCTTTAATTGTCAAGTTCCCTTGTTTGAGTGCCAAGAACCTCTCCATCTGCATGCTTTTCTCGACTTGGGAAATAAATTTCATTTCAAATCTTTGTCTAAAGTCTTCCCATGTTTCTACCGGACGTCCAGCTTGGTAACTTCCCACCAGAGTGAGGCTTCATCTTTCAATAGCCAAGCAACTAACTGAATCTTCCTTCTATCCTCTACTTCAAAGATTACAAATACATCCTCAGTCTCCTTGAGCCAATTCCATGCTTCTACGAATGTATCGTTCCCATGGAATCTTAATGAAATTATCTGCTCTTAGAGGAGGAGGAGGAGGAGGAATAACTGGTGCAGCTGTGGGAGGAACGTTTCCTTGGCCTTTGGCAAGCGCCGTGGCCTCTAGATACCTACAGAACCATCTGGGTATCGTAACACCCTTTGGGATATTAGGAATGTTGGGTTCCCCCGACATGCTGAAAAGAAAAAGGAAGAGATTCAGACAAAGGATCTAAATATAGTACATATGGTTTCTTAGGGAAAATTTTCAAAACGGACATTTCTTTTTGAAAATGCTTTCTTTTAGGACCTATTTTTGAAAATAATTTCAAAAACTTTTATTTAATCTGTAACTTTCAGCTTTGATACCAAGTGTGACGCCCCACGTACGTTAATGTCACTCACTAAGGGAATACATTAAGTTTCGTGAAGCATTATAGGTAAACATGCACAGAATAATTACAAGACAGATATAAATAAGATAACAGCAGAAATTCAAAATTTTCATTTCAAACATAAATCATACATCGTGGTCCAAAATACCACAAGTCACAAAAACCCTTACAATAATATAAATTCTGTCTTGTACCATCAGAGTACATAAATACTTAAAAGAAAACATAATTCCCCAAAGAAAAAGACAAAGCCATAGTAGAGATAAAAGCTTGAGCCATACTTCGAAAGAATCTCCTAGCAAGATGACAACTGAGTTTTGACTAAGCCTGAGAACTCCCTCCCTGAAAACCTGGGGGGGGGGGGACGGGAGAAAGAAGAGGAAACATCTGGGTTAGACATAAAGTATGGTGAGTCTAGTTACTTTTCGCAAGTAAATAAATAAAAGTAGTATGACAGGCACATAAGGTGGATAAGAGAGATTACCACGTAAAAGGCAGGTGTGACAAGGTAGACAGGATAAAGTGTAGACGTTTCTAATGATTACTCTGCACTATTACTAGTATAACCAGAATGAGATGATCCCTTCCACTATAAGGTAGTAGACTTAGGCATACATCCAAGTGTACCCTAACTACTCCCCTAATCGATCGGCTCCCTAACCCGCGTAGACACTCTGTGCCGGCCCCACCGTAGGATGTATCACGTCCTAAAGTGGAAACCTACCGCTAATATGCATAACCCCATATCTACAGGTGTCACGGTCGTCTTATCCCCTTCGGCCCGGCTCATGTATGCACATGGCCTGGTCGATTTGCATCGCCAACACCATCCTTCATGTTTGGATCTCTTATAATCAGTCCAGTAAGCGTGTCCCTTCTCCGACCTAGTTGGGAGTACTATATTTGATACCAACTCCGGGTTACCGACTAAAATGGGTCCCACACAGTATGATACAAGCTCCCCCTTGTCTTGTACCCCCACTAGGTTTTCCACAGGTTATATTTACCCTAAGAGGTGTCTTTACATAACCCCAATCTTTCCATCGGTTTTTCTTACCCTAAAAGGTGTCTTTAATACATAACCCCCAATTGGTTAAGTTATTATGGGCCTATATCAAAAATATTACCCACCCGACTTAGATAGATTTAACTTAACCCTCCCACTATCCAATCCAGTTTTGCTTAACCCCTATTCATGTTTATGTTACAACTAGGTTAAGCATTTCAATTTATGACCATGTCCATTTAGGGTTATAATGGGCCAGACCTCCCACATTAGGCCTACGGCTTGTGGATGCCGAATATGCCGGTCGCGTCTGGGCAGACTTATTCCACAAGTTGGGCCTAACCTCGTGTCTTAGCCTGAGTCATATTTGTACACTTAGACCTCCCACATTAGGTTCAACGTTAGTGGCCGCTGGATATGCCAGTCGGGTCCGAGAAAGCTTCCACCACTACTGCAACCTAATCTCGTGTCATAAGTGCAATTACAATTACTAATTGTAATCCTAGGCATTTCTTTATTAATTAATAAATTAATTAATCCTATGTCTTTATAGGTGTTCCACGCCCATTAACCCAATTAGAATATATGTCCAATTAATGTTCATAAGCATTATGCCAATACTAATCTTTTTCCCCCGTTCCCTAACAAGCGCATTCACGTATAATTCCGGCATATCTAGGCTAGATAATAGCCTAGTCATAAACAGTAAAAGGGAAAAGTGATGGGGACATGATAAAAGAGATTTTTCTAACATAAATGGCATAATCATGTACTAACATGGTGATAAGGTGAACATATAAGCATAGATCCAGTGAACTTGTGGCAGTTTACTAGTTCTAACATAACTATGATGTCATAATAAGCATAATAAGATCTAAATTAGCAATTTAGATGTCCAACTGGTTTAGATCTAATATGATAGGCACAAGGTGGTAAACTAGATCCGATTAACAACCTAGATGTCCACATAATTCATATCTAATAGTAACAAAATAGATCTAACATAACTAAGGTCAAGATCCACATCATAGAATATTATAGAAGTTACAATAGATCCGACGAGATAGAGATTTATATCCAATTATAACCAATTCAGAATGTCATAATTTCACAATTTACAATGGATCCAACATAATATAGGCACATGAACAAATCCAAACTATAGTCATATCACAAATTACTTTCAAATATTTAAATCTAAAAGCAATTAACTCACAATGTTTGGCTTAAAAGAAAAGGTGGAAAATAGCAGGGGTTAGATCTAGACTTGAATCTTTAAATTTGATTTGCAAAGCTGATAGTTGTAAAAGATAGGATCTGCCTCAATTCAAACACCGGCAGAATTTGGCTTCCATGATTTCCAATGAAGAAAATAGGAGAAATGGACACATATTTATATCTGCCAGGACCTATGAAACTGACTGCCCCGTCAGCCAAAGGGGTGTCGACACCCCTGTAGGTGGGTCGACCCTGGTATCGACACCCCTTAATGAGGGTCAATGGGGTGGACCCTAGTGTCGACACCCCTCTAGGGGGTTCGACCTCCTAGAAAGGTAAATTTGCCGCCTTCTGCCATTTTGATTTTTGAACGGTTTTGGATAATTTATTACTCATATCTGACCCCTATATGACTCATATGCGTATATATAATCCTTCTGCGCGTATACAAACTTAAACCCCTCAAAACTTCTTCATACAACGTCCGTTTTACGCAAACCAAATGTCTATCTTGACCAGAATTTCGAGACGGACGCAATGGCGCAGTCTGTTTCCCTTAATTCCAAATTTTAAATTAATTATTATTTAATTTATCCTCTTTTAATATTGTTAAAATATGGGGTGTTATATTCTCCTCTATTCAAAGGATTTCGTCCTCGAAATATCTAAGTTGAGAAGAACGCAAATCCTACCATCCATCTACTCATCCATCAATCACTGGCATCCATTGTCCTTAAAGACTTCTAATGCTTATATGAATATATGCAAAGGTGTGTGTATATGTCCTAATACTAATGCGAAGATCAGGCGGTCTACTGATTCAGTTGACCTTCTTAATGCAATGTATGTTAGTGCCATGTATCGAATATGTATGCAAATAATCCAATTACCATTGTGTGCACACTCATTCCTCCAAATGCAACAAGAATATGCTAATACATCCATTTCCATCCATAAAAGAAAAGAAAATGCACACACATCCAAATGCAGTATGAGAGTGATTGAGCCGATCTAGTGCCTAATGTGTGTGTATATGCATCCACAGGCAGCCCCTAGCAAACACTCGCATCCACTTGCATCCATCAAACGTAACATGTCTCAAACACATGTTTACGTCCATAAGGTTCCTATCTAAAGATCAAAAATAATATTGATAGGACATATTCAAATGATAGAAACAAGCATAGATAAACTTTGGAAAAGGAGTTTAGAACATACCCTCGAAAAGGAAAGGGTACGAAGCATGGATCTTGTCTTCGGTCTCCCAAGTTGCATCCTCTGGGTTATCTCCCCGTTGGACCTTACTTAGCTTGATCTCCTTATTGCGTAGCTTCTTTACTTCTGATCCAAGAACACGGGTAGGGACTCGTCTGATTGTCGCCTCCCATTTCACTTCCACTTCTTCCAATATGCTTGGCTCAACAACTTCTTCGGTGTCATGAAAACACTTCCTCAGATGAGAAACGTGGAAAACATCATGAACATCAGATATATTTTCTGAGCTTTACTCTATAGGCCATTTGGCCAATCCTCTCGATTATGGTAAATGGTCCCACAAACCTAGGTGCCAACTTCCCCACCGATCCGAAGCGAAACACATTCCTCAGAGGAGATACTTTAATAAAAACTAAGTCTCCCACTACAAAATCGATGTTAGTCCTTCTCTTGTCTTTATAGGACTTCTGCCTATCTTGACTCATCTTCATCCGCCTACGATGGCCTGGGTAAGGCGCCCCTTGGAAGGGGTGAGTGTAAGCCTTTATCCACGTCCAAATCAGACAGTGTCAGGGTAAAGCATTGAAAACCCTTATCCGCGCCTACGATGGCCAGGTTAAGGCACCCCTTGGAAGAGGTGGTGTGTAAGCCTCTATCACTGCCTACGATGGCCATGGTAGAGCATAAAAAGAGTAAGCCTTTATCTGAACCTACGATGTCTAGGTTAAAGCATCTATGCCCTTATCACTGCCTACCATGGTCAGGGTAAGGCGTCTCCTGGAGGAAGGTCGGGTAAGTTTTTGGGTCCTTCTTGAGAATAAACTAGCTAAGCACATTAGACACACCAGCCTAGAGAGTGGCTAACAAAGCACATACATCCTCTGCTTTGACAACCAATATCCCAGAGAGTGGCTTAGTAAGCATGTACATCTTCTGCTTACATCTAATCCCGCAAAACGGAAACAAAGCTCTGGAGGAGCACACTAAGCATCCAGTTGCCTCTGCTTACACTATTATCTCACAAAAAGGGAACCAAAGCTAAAAAAAGAAGCGCTAAAAGCACGTATAAACTTTGCTTTGGCGAAT
Source organism: Allium sativum (assembly GCA_030737875.1). Taxonomy (NCBI): domain Eukaryota; kingdom Viridiplantae; phylum Streptophyta; class Magnoliopsida; order Asparagales; family Amaryllidaceae; genus Allium; species Allium sativum. The sequence continues at coordinate 708,098,580 of CM060915.1, forward strand.
AAGCCTGGAGTTGGCACAAACAATAACAAATACCTGAATCTGGGTTTGGTTAGGGACTTCTATTAATACCAGATATGGATATCTGGTCTTTTATTAAATACCCGAATCTGGGTTTGGTTCAGGACTTCTATTAATACCAGATATGGCTATCAGGTATTCTATTAAATACCTGAATATGGGTTTGGTTCAGGACTTCTATTTACTACAAAAAGTGAATTTCTGGTCTTCTACTATAAGTACCTAAATTGAGGGTTTCAAAAATTCTATCTATTATTGCAAGAAGTTGGTTTCTAATCCCTATTATGAGTGCCTGAATGTGAGCTGCAGAACCTCTGTCTATACTTCCAAAAGAAGATTTTTGGATTATTATTCTAAATACCCTAATTTGGGTCTCTAAACTATAATTCTCGTTTCCACAGAAGAGGTTTGCATATCAGAACTCAATTTGATGTCTCTAAACTACTATCTAAAAGCTTTCAAACAGAGATCGTGATCTCCCATCTCGCTCAGAGAGATTTTCTAAACTTATAAGCATAAAAATTGTTATATGCTATTTTGATAAAACAAGAAATGAGAATAGTTTCATTAACATATCAGTTAGTTACGACCCATATAGTGACTTATGTAAAGTGAGCAAGTTGTGGCATATATCATACTGCTAACAAAAGGCTAACGGAAAAAAATTGTATGTTACACTTTATGCACAGTAACATAGTGAGGCTTCCAAATAAGGATGTCCAAAACACAAGACACACATAAGGTGATATTTACACAATTTACAAACTTATTTATAAGTTCATTTTATTGAATGCTGAAGTATGAAAGTTGAACATTAATTTCACAAGTACAACAAATATCTTACACCTCCTCGTCATCAGGTAAAGGAGGACTAATGGCATGACGAATCACAATAAACAAAAACTCGTTAAGCTTTTGCTTCTATTTCTTAACCTCCTCAGGGTTGTCTAAGGGTTTTATCTGATATTTTAAAGCCCTTGTTGAAAGCTCTACTCATGTCTTAGAGTGTCTTGTTTTCTTTCTCTAAATCAAAGACATTCTTTCGCAAACCATGTCTCTTTTTCTATAACTGTTTAACTTTGGAGAAATAATAATTGATACATCAAAGCGTGTCCTATTCGCATTATTTATCATAAAAACTCTTTATGCCTGCTTTATCCTTTCTGCACCACTTGCTGACGACTGATTCGTCTAACCCACGAGGGGGCTTCTCAAGTAAGAATATTTTTTAAATACACAAGCCCCAGGCTTAGTCGCGGGTTCAAAAATCTTGGACATAGATATGTTAGTGGTATATCCAAAAATAATGTCCCAAGTTTTATAACTGCCTTGCACATTGTCACGTTCAATTTCCAAGTTGGCAACCCGTTGATGTAATCTAACCATTTCTTCATCAAAATCAATAGAGGGATTGGTTTTTATCCCTCTCTTTAACTCATGGAGAGTTTAATCCTTATCTTTCAACTGACCTTCCAAAATAATTATTTGTTCATTCAAGTGCTTCATGGCTAATTTCTAAAATAAAATTGTCCTTTGTCGAGCGGCAGCTGGGTCATCTTTAAGAATAACCCTCTGCTCCGCAACTTGTATTGTTTCCTCTCTGATTTGATACTTTTTCACTGATGTGATTGGTCATCCTAGTTTACAAGCAAGATATACCTTTATTTATAAGTTCAGGCTCATAGGAATAGGGAACCCTTACGTAGTGGGATGTAGGCTTAGTAGTTGTTTTTGTACTTTTTCACTACGTCTAATTCTTTTTTCAGTAACTGGCTATTCAGGCGTTAATCCTTCTAAGAGTTCAGGGCTAATAGTCTTGGTGCGTACCAGTTTTACTATGCATTCAGGCGTGGAGTCCCAGAAAGATTAAGAGAAAGAAGGGTGACCGTAGATCAGAGAAAGAAAAATGACTTTTCAACAAAAAAGACCTTTTGCATTTAAGTCAACGGAAAGCCAGAGTAGAGGTAAGCACAATAGACATTATACTAGGACATTCTCCTACACTCCCCCTCAAGTTAGAGTATGAATGTCAAACTTTCCTGGTTGGTGCCACCTAAACGGTAGGCGGCGGATGTGTGACATTTGGATTTGTCGTTCGTGCACCTATTTCTAAAGAGTAATACTGATAAAATATACTTTTCACCATATGAAAAGGTTTGTTACATAAATCTTTAAGTTTATGCGAACAAGTTTTAAACTATTTTGGTAATACACGCTGAAAGTTACATACTTTGACTCTGCTTGTCAGGACACCTAGTGTTTATATTACATATCAATTCTGCATCCCGAGTTTTAAGTCTTTTTAAAATTGTTTCTCGATCATCACCCAGAAAGTCAAAGGAAAGTTGAGGATATCTCATGTAAATACGCTTGAGATCACTCAGAAGGCGATCTCTTCCAGATTTATATGATGGCGTCATTGAAAATTCCCTCTGTAACAACTCGCCTGGAATGGACCTAAATTTCAACCCAAAAAAGGCCCATCGAAACTTAGATCCATTATAAGTGGGTCATGGTTCCTGTCAGGAATTACATTTGCACAGATTATCCAAATACACTTTGAATGGAAATCTCATACAGCACAAGGAGTAACATATAAAATTCAAACAAGATGTACCGAATTATTTAAAATCATAGAATTCCAATACAGTAGTTAAGATTACATTTGTTCCATGGGTACATCAATAAATTCGTTCTCATGGTGTAGTAAAACCTATCTATTTTCACACATAATAGACATATATATATATATACACACACACACACTAGACCTCCCACATTAAACCGTATACCTGTAGATGTTGGATATGTCGGGCGGTTCCGGCCAGGCTTCTACTACATGTAGGTTTAACCTCGTGTCCTTGTGTACTAAGTTTTAATGGCCCATGTTACCTAGACCTCTCACATTAGTTGGGCCTACTTGTGGTTGTTGGATTTGTCGGTTGGTTCCGGGCAGGCTTATACCACAAATGGCAACTAACCTCGTGTCTATGTGTCACTAGTAATATATGTAAAGAAATTCCACACACACACAAGCAATCAATATATATGGGGACATTTCAAATTCAAATTCTATTCTAATTGCATTTATTATGTTAATTACGTTGATTACGCTATATCAATATAATAATTATACCACATAAATAACCTAATGTTTGTATGAACGAGAGTACGTTCTAACGTGATAAAAATTGTCAACTTGTTCAAATTAAGGTATATAGTTAATTTCCATATCTTGACTGCTACATTTTAGGCATGATGGCATAATAGCATAATAACAGATATCAGTGAATGGACAAATTTCAACTTGCATCCTAGTCTTATTAGAATGATTTTGATAATGGATCAAATAGAGTATAATATACACATATAATATATACATGTATATTTATAAGCTCCACTTTATCTAATTCACCCCTTTTTGGTGTATTTCACATAAAAATGTTTATATTTGATATATTTCAAGTATGAATATGTTGTGATTCAAAATATAACCCAAACCTAATCAAATCTTGAATCAATCCAAATCTAAACCCTTTTAGGTTATAATCAAACATTTAGACACAAGGGTGAATTACATAAAGTAGAAACACAACTTCAATTCAATATTAAGATCAAGATCCACAAACCCAATAAATTGACAATTCTTACGCAAATATAAAATAGAGGATTTGGGGTTACTGTATTGATGTTATCGTTTGCCAAATCCACTTAGGCATACTAATCAATATGTTAATCTATTAAAAAATAGAATATGCCTAAGAAACACAATATTCCACTCACATATCTAAAAGGAAGAACAAATATGATTCTTGTTGTAGACTCAGAACTGGATTCAACCTTCATGATAAATGTGCTCCGATCCTTCTAATATGTATATATGTATGTATGTATGTATGTATATATGAATCATCTTTAGAATCTTATGCATATATAAAACTAAACTCCAGAGTTTATACTAAAATCTATTTAAATTTTGATTAGAGAAAAGATAAGAATGGAGGTTAGAGGAATAGAAGAGAAATTCCTAACCTTTCTGGAATTCAGCAATGTAAGAAGGATAATATGGAGATTGATAAGAGAGTGGCTTGGGTTTAGTTGTGAGGTTTGAGGGCCTATATGTAGTAGCTTGTGTAAGCGTGGGCCGTTAGATTACTTAGATGTAATCCTGGCCATATATTATATATTCCCCTGAAAAACCCTAACCAAACATAGATTCACTAGACGTTCCAGCCGCTAGGTGGTCGACCGGCGGTTGACACGCCTCCTGGGAGGGCTGACCTCCTTATCGCTGAAATACCTAATGAACGTATATGGTGTTGAGGTGTTTAATTAAATAATACGTTACTTTATTTGCTTTATCTCTTTCCTTACTTACAATATTCTTTGTCCCCTCTATCTTACCATCTATTTGAAATTCAAACTCAACCCTATTTCATTTTAATATATTTTGGATATATATATTACTTATCTAATTATATGTTAGCCGACTTTGTGAACTAGGCTACACAAAGATTGGAAGATAAAAACAATGAATAATGTTTTTTAGTCAAGTCGGATCGGAGTGGATTTCCTTGGTAGAGACAACATAGCGCAGAGCAGAGATGGAAGGAGCGCAGGCCAAATTGGATCGGTTTGGGTAACCCCAATCCGCTCCCCTAATTTGTAATACTTCCGATCCGAACCCAGAGAATTGAAGTAGCAGCGTTTACAGCCCACGTTTCCTCAAGACCCGGAGTGGTTATACCCATGTTTTCCCACGTTTGCCACTAATCTGATGCGTTGTTGTCACCATATTCCATCCAAACCCGACAATAATGGGATGGAGGCCACGTGTACCCGACCCAGAGCCATATATATTGTGAAGGAAATTGAGTGAATCAACGTATTGTATAAGTGAGAATTGAGTGAAAATCGTTGTTGTACTTGCATTCAAGACATCAATTCAAAGAGTAGAAAGTGGACGTAGGCTATTTAATGCCGAACCACTATAAGTTGTGTGTTTTCTCCATTTTTTGGTTTCATTTAAGTAGAATCATTACTCGTTTGGGTGTTAGAGCCAATTTTGGATCTAACATTTTGGTGCTTTCACTGAGAATTTTTAGAATTTAGACCTTCAAAGTTCAAAGAAGTTAATCCTCAGTTTTCGACATCTTTAAGTACCTGTTGGTTAATCACTGAAGAATTGTAAATTATGGCCAAAGGAAAAGGCAAGGAAATCCAAAGTAATCAAGAGAATGAAGTGAACGAAGGTCATCAAACAATGGTTGTGACAAGGTCGCGTGGTCAAGATTCTGGAGCAAGCCGCTCCGGTCAGGAAGGACCGATCCGAACCGATGACCCCGATCCGATCCGATCCAGCGATGTGGAAGCCACCCACTCTCCCCATCTAAACCGGTCTGGCCGTATCACTGTGCTCTGATCTGACCCGGATCAAAGTGAAGTTGGAACTTCTACTCGAGCTCCTGCCAATGCTCCGATTCCAGCCGCTATGACCAACGATCAGCCTGAACCATCTGCACTCGTCACACAAGGAGTTTTTTCACGCTTTCTTGAAATGCTCCAGAGTACTAAGGAGGCTTTGGAAGACCATAAACATGACAGTCTTTGCATGCAAGAGAACATGATCACCATGAGTAGGGAACTCAAGGAGCTCCAGAGGCAAAAGACACCTTCCCTAACACGTCGCCTTGCTATAGATTATTCATCTTCTTCAGATGAGGGACGTCCTCATGAAAGAAGGCCGCTTCTGCGACCTCAGAATCTTGATCAGTTAACTTTTGGATCTTTAGGATCTCGCGAAGAATGTGCTCATGTGTTAGGGCGTAATGACCCGAGCTTGAAAGAGCCTATGCTGCTGCCCATGTGTGGATTCCACGTTCTACCTAGGGATCCTAACATTACTAATCCTACGCAACAACAACTTCTTCAACCCTTCCTCGTGAGATCGACCAGGAGCGTAGGAAGCAATGTAGAGCAGCCGCCGCTAGAAACAGGAGGTTATCCCCTAATCAGGAACCCAAGGGTAATCCAAATATCAGACCTAGAGAAATTGTGCAGACATTAACAAATGTCGATGTGTGGGCGATGGTGCGTCAGATTATGTCCGAAAGCCGACGATACACTAATGAGGACTGGGGCATTGAGCGAAGTCATACCCCCTTCACAGATGATATATTGGATTTCCAGTTCGATCGGCGATTCAACTTGCCACAAATGGATCGATATTCAGGGCGAACAGACCCGAGACAGCATCTGATGAGGTACGCATGGTTCATGAATGCCGCAGCAGCTCCAGATGCTATAAAATACAAGGCCTTTCCAATTTACCTAGAAGACGTGGCATTAATGTGGTTCACCTGACTCCCTCCACGATCAATGTCAAACTTCACAGAATTAAGTGAGCGCTTTGTGAACCAGTTTCGACTTCACGCCCGCAAATCCAAAAGCGTCATAGAGTTGTCAAGGATTAAACAGGCTCCAGGCGAATCTTTGAAATCATATTTGGACCGCTTCAACCTGGCCGTCACCGACCCTCATGAACCCACTATTCTGATGGCTTTAATATAAGGAGTTGACCCGGACACAGAATTTGGGGATTATCTATCCGGGAAACCGCCCCCGACTAGGGAACTGTTCTACGAAAAAGCTAATATTCGCTTAAGGCGAGAAGAAGCTCATGAAAATTGGAAGAGAAAGTCCGAAGGGGCCTCGAGGGAAGGTGTCCAAAGTAACGTTGTTGTGAAACAATCTGGTGACAGTTCAGGGAAGGTTGAAGTGAACGTCGTCAACCAGAAAGAAGGTAACAGCAACAAGAATGGAAATGGCAATAGGAGGAGCAGGAACCGAGGGAACAATTCCAGCAAAGACCTCGTTTCAAACTTTTGAAAACCATTCTCCATTGAACGATACCTTGGAAAACATTTATTTGGACACATATAGCATATTGCAATAGAAAAAACCACCACCCAGAGACTCCACTGAAAAAGAGATCGCAACAAGAAAGTTTTGTTTGTTCCATGGAACCCACGGTCATTCCACCAACGAATGCCATCATTTGGGATATATAATTGAAAGATTGCTGCGGGAAGGGAAGTTAGAAGAGTACAAGGTTGCCCCAAGGGACCGGGGGAAAGGGGGACAAGCCCCAAACCAAAACCAGCCTACTTCAAAACCCACAGCCCAGCAGAAAGGTAAGGGGATCGTTATCAATACCATTATAGGCAGACCCCACCTAGCTAGTCGTAGTTTCAAAGTGATGGATCAGTACGTCAATGCCATTAAGCACTTTGAGGTAGGATAATGCAGTAACCTCGAAGACATTACTCCAGTAAAACAACAAAAGACGATGTCAAACGATGTCATATTCTGTTGTAGAGATGATTCTGGAGTTCAATCCCCAACTGAAGATCCACGGGTAATTACCACGACCATCGGCTCTGCTTTAGTCCATAAAGTGTTGGTGGACAACGGGAGCTCGGTCAATATCCTCTTCAAGAAATATTTTGAACAAATGAGACTTGAAGCAAAAGATCTAAAGCCCTGCGAAGGATGGATACGTGGCATTAATGGGGCGTCGACGGCTCCGATGGGCTACGTAGAATTACCAGTGACATTAGGACAGGGAGATCGCCAGAGAATGAGGATCCTGCCATTTGTAGTTTTGGATGTAGAGTCACCCTACAACGCTTTCTTAGGCCGATCGGCCCTTGCCGAGTTTAGGGCATGTATTGCACCTTGGTGCTTGCTGCTTAAATTCCCGATTGACGCAGGAATTGGGGTGATGAGAGGCGACCAAGCTACGGGACGAGCTTATTACATGACGAAGTTGAAGATGATAATGAAGGGGCTGAATCTAGGAACAAAGGACGATTCTCCCCCTTCGAAGGAAAACTCAGCATAGCAATTAAGGGGTCCAGCCCCAAGAGATTCGCCCTTAGATGTGCTCGAGGATATAGATCCCAGAGAGGATAGAGAACCCGAGGATGGAAAGGCGAATCCCAACGAGATAACAATAGTTATACCTATTGATGAGACAGATTCGACAAAAGTACTAAAGATCAGCTCGCAACTAGATCCAGTTCGAGTGAAAGAGTTGGATGATTTCTTTAGGGCAAATCTGGATGTGTTTGCCTGGACTCACGCTGACATGTGTGGGATTTCACCTACCATTATGAGCCACTCTTTATGTATTAATCCAAAGCACCCACTAGTCAAACAGAAGAGACGGATGTTAGGCCCAGAGCGGTCAGCAGCTTTGAAAGAAGAGGTAGAGAAATTAAAGGATAATGGATTCATTAAGGATTATAAATATCCCGAATGGATATCAAATCTTGTCCTGGTCAAAAAATCTAACGGGAAGTGGCGTACATGTATCGACTTCTCTGATTTGAACAAGGCTTGCCCGAAGGATAGCTTTCCTCTTCCCAAAATTAATCAACTAGTAGATTCGATGGCTGGACACTTGCTTTTATCCTTTATGGATGCCTATTCGGGGTACAATCAAATTCCCATGCACATACCAGATCAGGAGCATACAAGTTTCATCACAGACATGGGGTTATATTGTTATGTGGTAATGCCATTTGGATTAAAGAATGCAGGAGCCACGTACCAACGTTTGGTCACCCACATGTTCTATAATCAAATCGAGAAAACCATGGAGGTTTACGTGGATGACATGCTTGTGAAGTCTAAACAATCTTCTGACCATACAAGGGACTTAGCTGAAATGTTTGATATTCTTCGAAGGTATGGAATGAAGTTAAACCCCCTAAAATGCTCATTTGGGGTCGCATCTGGAAAATTCCTTAGGTTTATCGTGGGTTCTCTAGGAATTGAGATAAATCCTAGTCAAATAGCAGCAATAAGGAATATTGAAGAACCGCGAAAGATCAAGGATGTTCAAAGCCTAGCCGGAAAAGTTGCTGCATTGAGCAGGTTTATCTCCAAAGCTACAGATAAGTGCGTACCTTTCTTCGATCTAATAAAACGAGGAAAGCGAAATTTTGAGTGGACCCCAGACTGTGTGGAGGTTTTCGAGAATTTATTAGACTTATTAGAAAAGCCTCCAATGTTATCAAAACCCGTGGAACAAGAGGATTTGTTTATCTACCTAGTGGTATCATCTCATGCCGTCAGTACATCATTGGTACGTGAAGATAATAAAGTCCAGAGGCCTATATACTACGTGAGCAAGAAGCTAGCTGCTGCAGAACGTAATTATCCGAAGATAGAAAAACTTGCTTATAGCCTCCTGATTGCTTCCCGCAAACTTTGTCATTACTTCCAGGCTCACCCGATAGTTGTATACACCGATCAACCTTTAATACAAGTGTTGCAAAAACCCGAAGCATCGGGGCGCTTACTTAAATGGAACATCGAGCTGAGTCAATTTGATTTAAATTTTCAGCTACGGAAATCAATAAGGGGGCAGACATTGGCCGAATTTATAGCTGAATTCACAATTCCCGAAGAGGAAACAGTGGGTGACAAGGTGGTTACTTTTGGACCAAGAGTAGAGCTTAGTCATGGAAGCTATATACGGACGGAGCCAAAAATGATCGAAGGTCCGATGCCGGAGTTGTTTTAATAACTCCTCAAGGATGATCTATTTACTATGCATTGCAATTAGAGTTTGCTGCTACCAATAACGATTACGAGTATGAAGCCCGGATTGCCGGGCTGAAACTCGCCAAAGAAATAGGGGTGAAGACACTGGATATATGTTGCGATTCCAAGACAGTTGTATGCCAGGTTCGGGAGGAATTTATTGCTAAAGGGCCTCGACTCGTTACTTATCTCAAAAAGGTAAAGGAGTTGCTGGGTATTTTGGAGCATTACAACATAACGCATATTCCAAGAACAGAAAATCAGAAAGCAGATCAGTTGGCAAAGCTAGCAAGTTCTAATAATCCCAAAGAAACTGAAATGGTTCTGATAGAGGTTTTGGAATCACCGTGTTTCAACCTGATGGAAGTGGAACTAGCCTTGGAAGTTGATCCAGGGAGAGAATCATGGATGACATCGATCAAGAATTTTCTCAAGAATGGAACCCTCCCATTGAAGAAGAGCGAAAGACGAGCTGTAAGACGTAAGGCTGCAAGATACGTTTTACGGGACGACGTCCTTTATCGCCAGGGGTTTTCAATGCCCCTACTATGGTGTATCGCACACGACGACATCAAACGTGTACTGCAAGAAGTACATGAAGGTGAGTGTGAGGACCACACCGGGGCTAAACCCTAGCAAAGAGAGTATTACGATATGGATATTTTTGGCCTACCGTGAATAAAGACGCGGCTGATTATTCACGACGCTGCGACAAATGTCAAAGATTTGCCAAGATTCCCAGAGCGCCACCGACTCAGCTCAAGTCGATAGTAAGCCCATGGACGTTTGCCTGCGGGGGATTGATATTATTGGAGTGTTACCTATTTCCAGAGGGGGAGCAAAGTACGCGATCGTCGCCGTGGACTATTTCACGAAATGGGTGGAAGCTGAACCTTTAACAACGATCACGGCAAGAAAGGTGATCAGTTTTGTGGTCAGGAACATTATCTGTTAATTTGGGATACTGAACACCATCATAACTGATAATAGGATATAGTTTGACAGCGTCGAATTCAGAAACTGCCAGAAGTACAAGATTGATAAATGGTACACTACTGTAGCTCAAATCAAATGGCCAGGTCGAAGCAATAAACAAGGTCATTAAATCTATTCTGAAGAAGCGGTTGGAGCAGGCCAAAGCCAAGTGGGTAGATGAGTTGCCACTAGCTTTGTGGGCCTACAGGACAACCTTTAAGACGACCACTGGCCATACTCCCTATTCACTTTCCTTTGGGTCATAGGCAGTAATCCCAGTAGAATTGGAAGTCCCTTCTCATCGAGTCGCAAACTATGACCCAATGACAAATAGAACACTCCTCCTAGAGTCTCTTGATATGGTTGAAAAAAAAAGAGACGAAGCAGACTTGCGTACCTCGAGACATCGACATCAAGTAGCACGTTATTATGACCGGAAAGTTCGCTTCAAATCCTTTGAACCAGAAGACTTAGTATTGAAACGAGTCTTCTCGCCTTCAACCCAATTGGGTCCAAAATGGGAAGGGCCATTCACCATCCAACGGAAGCTTGATATAAGAGCATTCAAGCTAACGACCGTGGATGGTGAAGAGATTCCCAGAGCTTGGAACGCTTAGCACTTACGATGATACCTGAGCTAAATATGAAATGTCTTCCTTTTTGTTTTTACAAGCTATGTAAAAAGGCACGACTTGCCTCAAAAAGTTTGTTTATATGAACAAAGGATTATGAAGTGGATATAGGCTACGACTTAGCTGAACCACTATAAAAATATCGTATGTCATCTATTTTCCTGCATTTTTATATCTTCAACCATTATTCTGTCATGACAATGAAACGTAAAACATTAAATTAAATTTCAAAAATTGGAGATAACCTATGTGCAGGAACAAACAAAATGACCGTTTGCATGATAAGATGCAAAGAATGGGAAGACGGCATTCCTAACTCTAACTCTCATGAAACAAGAGAGAGTATAAAGGACGGGAAGACGACGTCCCTTGAGGCATAAAGGTGCACCTCGATAAGAGACCGCCTCAGTAATACTCTAAACTGGTTATGAGATAGGAGAGTATAAAGATGCTAAAAAGAATAAGCATCAATGACAAAACGAATATAGCCCCATCAGAGAATCGGGGGCAGCTGAATTTTGAATTTAATCAATCTCGAGTAAGTCTTAATCAGTTATCCAAGATTGATTGGGGGCATATATATGTACACATGTTCCCCTTAATAACGACTTTATTATATAACTGTGATATGACATGCTGTTCATTTGCATTTTTACCTAAATGTTAAATTTATGAATATCATACATTGTAGGGAACAAACCACTTTATTCACAAACATGTGAGTTTATACAGGAAGGCTAAGCAAAAGATGGGAGGGCCGCACTCACTACAATAATAGCGGACCAGTGGAATATCAAAATAAAATAAAATAAAGCACATTATCACTTAGGCTTTGGAGCAGACTTGGATTTTTTGGCAGCCTTAAGAGCATTTCTATCTTCTTTCTTAGCATCAGACATGAGACGCTTTGGCTTCTTCTTCTCTATAATTGAAGTACCAGAATCGGTAGATTTCTTCCCAGGAGTCAGAACACCGGAATCAAGAGAAGATTTTTTAGCAAGCTCTTCTGTAATTGACCTAGTTAAAATCTTAACAACTAACCTCGATTCAGGATCCACCACTGCAAGGGGCTTAGGGCTTTCGGGGTTAAATTCCTCGACTTTCAGCTGCATGCGCTTATCTTGTTCAGCTTTCATCTCAGCCAAAGTCATGCCATCAGTATTTTTGGAATCCCCAGTTATAACAACATCAGGATCTTCTTCATGCCCCTCGTTACCATCGTCGTCTTTCAAAGCGTCTATCATTTCGTCGTCATGAGAAGTGTCGGCCTTAGGCGGTTCAGTTCCCCCTCCGGATTCGACGATGGTAGCTTTATCCTGTCCTCCCTGAGCCTTTTCCATTGATTCTTCCCCAATGGTGGCTCCCCGAGGCTCATCAGTCTTCTTAGCTGGTTCAGCACCTACAGAATGAGAAGCAATAGTTATCAACTCAGGAGAAAATAAAGAATCCTCGATCGATTGCCACATGATGTGATGAAAGCTGGAGACAGCCTTGACGAATTTGGGTGAAAAGGTGGAAATACCTTCTAATGATTTCTCAATTGGGGCGGTTACCGTTTCTGACGCTGATTCAGGTACAGGAGATAAAAAAACACTTTAGGAATTCCCGGATTCTCGGGATCATATCCCTCGATTCCAGTAGCTTCGGCGGTAGCAGAAGAAGAACCAACTTCAAGAATATTCTTTTGTTTGGCCAGGCGTTTTTCCTCCATGATAGCAGCAATAAGGTGACGCCCCTCGGCCAAACGTGTCGGTTCATCATCTCTCTGATACTTCTCCATGAGTTTGTCTTCATCAACGAAGTCTACCTTAAGTTCCTTTTTTTCCATTTCGATGATTTGACTCCATACGTGAACTAAGGTAGTCGGATAGTCTTCGATCCAAGAGATGTTTCGGCGACGGATTATATGTGCAAAGAATTCAATCATTAGTTCGCCAAAGCCGTGCAATTCTTCTTGAGCCTCTGATAGCTATTTATGAGTTTCTTCAGCAGATTTAATAGCGCTATCCACATTTCCCTCAGCTAAGGCAGTCCTAGTCTGAGCTTCCATTAACTTGGACTCCATGTCAGCATTTCGTTGCTCCAGCTCGGCATTCTTCCTCGCTAACTCGACCTTTTCTTGCTCAAGAGTATTGTAAGCAAGTTGCATTTTGACACTGTTTGACTTAGCGTCTTCCGCTTGTTTCTGCAACTCCAAACGTTCTTGACTGTGAGATTCCAGCAAGTCATGATAATGCTTTTGTAATTCCTCAAATTGCTGTTTGAAGTTGTTGGCATCTCGTTAAGGAATGACAAGTTGAGCCTGTGTATCTTCTAAGTCCTTCTCCAGATTTTTCAAAACATTCTCATCGGAATCTGCAGCCTTCTTCATTGCATCAACGTCTGTAATTAAGGCCCAAATGATTCTGGAGAGATTGCGTGAATACTTGTACATCTCCGAGTATTATTTCTCAACTGCGTCAATCTTTGCCTTAGCCTCATATGCCCACTTTGAAGAAATGGGCTCAAGTGTGGGTAAGAAAGTTAGATTCTCAAAGTAGTGATCTGGGAACTGCTTCTCCAGATATGCCAGTTTAATTTTGGAATCAACATCCAGTGGTGGGGGTTTGCAGTATGATAGTTCAATGTGTTTCCGCTTAGCAGGGACGATGGCTGCATCGCCTTTTCCAGATCTCTGCTCAGAAGCTTTGTGCTTGTCTCGTGAATCGAATTGTTTTGGTGGACTTTTTTCTCGATTATATTTGTCTTGGGGAGAAGTTCGATCTTTGGATTGTGATGTGTCTTCCCCACGACGACTCTGGTAGCTCTTATACCTGTCTGGATCCGACCGGACAGGAGAACGAGAGCGTGAGTTGTGTGGTCGATGAGAATCATGAGGCCTTCTATCATCTCTGCCCCGGCTCTCACGGCGATCATGCTCGGTGTCGGAAGGAGGTCTAGACATGCTACGACGAATTTTCCTAACATCATAGTATGGGTGAGACATTGTACCTACACAACAATATAAGTGGAGTTTAGAATCAATGCTCACATAAGACATGAGTGATGTGACGTGCGGTGCTAATGTGCATCCTAAGCGGTGTTCCCCCCAAGAAACCCAAGTCCGAAGCCTGACTATCATGAACAGGCTCTTAGCCCTTCACGGGAGTAGTCTCCTATGAAGAAGTGAAGGTTAAAGGATTCGTGCCAAAGTCCTCTGAAGTATAGATAATTTCGGGCAGGGGAAGATTTCCTAAACCCTTAAATGTGGAATCGTCGGTAGTAGGAACATCTCTTTGAGAAGCGTCTATTGGCAGCTCTTTAGGAGATGTTGACTTCTCAGGAGAAATAGCGTCATCAAGGACGGTATACCCTTCTCTGTGCTTTTCAGCTGTGTTGGCTAACTCATCGTCTTGAGTTGAAGATGGAGAAGATGGAGACCGAAGAGGTATTGTTGGACCTTTCGAGCCCTCGCCCATCTCAGGAATAATGTCGACCAGGGGTATGTACACATATGGACACGTCCCATGACCTATACTACGGGTAATAGATAGTAACCCGTGATGATGGAGATACTCATCCTTAAGAACTTCGTCGATGGTTAGGAACTTTTGATCGCCATTGAGAAGTCGACGCAAACGATCAAAGTATAATTGATCAGATATTTGCTTTGGGTTATCAACTGCGAATGAAAAAGAAAGCAAATTAATGTGTTGGCATGAGCATTTAAAATTGAAATCTAAAAAGTCAGTGCTTTACTTGATTTGGTCCATCTCCTGGCACACCCCGGCTGCTGTCTGATATAAGACCGTTCAAGTTTAGAATCTCCAGCCTTGCTGCTAAATGGAACAGTAATAATTTTCCTTTTCGGGACTGATTCAAAATATGAAAAGGAGGGAGTTTCTTGAGTCTGATGCTTGAAAATATAAAAAAAGCGGACGTCATTGAAGGTAAGTTCTATACCTAAAACTTCTTCGTATGCTATATACAAGGTGTATAAATAAGCATAAGAGTTAGGATGTAATTGCATGGGGGCAATCCACACCTGTCTCAGAAAATCGACAACAAAAGGCGAAAACGGTGGAATAGCCTCAACTAGACACATTAATCGGGTAATTTCCATAAATTCTTCCGGTGGATTGTGGGGGCGATCTGTTTTTGATGGCACCAGGGTATCTCTTTTTAATATTCCATGCTTTAAACATATTCAGACGATTCTATCATCATCGATCGTCGACTCAACAGAATCTTTGGGTAACTCCAATATAGTGGCAGTTTCAAACTCATCGGAAGCACAATCATCTCCTATCCCTCCTTCCTCTTCATCATCAAGAGAAACTTAACTATTAGAAGATATTTCACTATTGTGTGCTTCCACTTCATAATCTGGGCCCTCATCATCCCATTCAGGGTCTGAGGGAGAGGATATGTCATCAAGAGTGAGTTTCTCGGAAGTTTCTGCAACTTCTCTCTTTTCTGCTAACCTAGATGAACGTCTCTCTGCCATGGTCGCTAAACTACTGAAGAAGCAATAACATGAGTAAAATAGCCCGTATCCCCCCGTGCACGTGTGTGAACTAAAGTGTGTACAATGTGTGCAAAGGATGCAAAGTAAACACATAAGAGCATAATGCAAAGGTTTAGAGAAACAGTAATGTTCAAAATAGTCTTAAATATTTGCTCATGTTCATAAGGCACTATCCTAACTGTTCATTAAGTTGTAAGTCAAGGCAAGCATTGATTGAGCAAGTCGGACATTTCTTATGCATTGAATTGAATGGTTTCAGTTCGGTTCGGATGTACATATTTTGGGGTTCGGATCGGGCACCCACAAAGGAAAGGGTTCGGACCGGGGGCAGGATCATGTGTGTTCCAAAGCAGAAACTAATGTATCTCGAGCATATCGATTTGGTTCGGAGGTTGGTACTCTTCGTGATACGGATTGGTCCGAGTGCCCATATACTTCCATGACCATGTCTATCACTCCGACCCGAACCGGTTGGACACACCTCGTTTTTATCCTTTTTATTTTTCACTCGACCCGATCCGGTCAGTTGGAACCCCCTCTCCTCTTTACTCTTATACCTCTTCACCCGAACTGATTCCAGACTTTTCCCTCTTCTTCTTCTTCTTCGTCTTCTTTCTTCCTTAACCAGCACCGAACCCAATCTCGTACCCAAAACTGAATCAAAGCCAAGCACTTACGTGCTGATGTGTTCAACCTTAACTCCTAAATCCCCTCCATTATTACCTCGAGATGGCGATAAGGCCATTAACAACGATGGCGAGGGGGTGGGGAGAGGGTCATGGCGTTAAGGCCAGTTAAGAACCATACTCAAATCGTCCAATTACCCACGAACTTGAATCGAAATCGATTAAAAGGGAATTAAATGGAGTTTTGAAACCTACCTATATGATTATTTCGAGAATCAAAGAAAATTTTGATGTTTCAGAAATTATGGTTTTTTCTCTTTTGCAAAAATTAGAAGACGGTAACAGTGAAGGAAAGAAGGAGGAAGGGGATGGAAAGTGAATTTATATAGAGCTGGAACGGCTCTTAATATTCCTAACACGTCGTCCCTATCGGACCGGAGTACTGGCCTATGCGAGAATTTAGCCCATTCCTTCAATGATAATGAAGTATGGGAAAAGGCGTTCGGATCAGAGACCGAACCCAGATGGAATCACGCACACTGACTTGGCATACGAAATGAATTTAAAGGAAAATAAAAATAAACGAAGAGCTTACCTCGAGGAGTTGCTGGACGAAATTCAAAGTTCTCAAAACTGTTTGGAACGAAGAAGGGAATCCGTGAACTTTTTGGTGTATTTATAGGCAACAAGAGACATGACTTCATGACACAACGCGTCCCAACGAATGGATGGAAGCGACTATTCAATAGTTCAAATTCAGAGACTAGTGAGCAAATAATGTTAAAGCATGCTCCATCTTCAATAGAAGCGTCATTTGAGGGGCAAAATGTTAGCCTACTTTGTGAACTAGGCTACACAAAGATTAAATGATAAAAAGAATAAAGAATGTTTTTTAGTCAAGTCGGATCGGATCGGATTTCCTTGGTAGAGAGAGCACAGTGCAAAGTATAGATGGAAGGAGCGCAAGCCAAATCGGATCGGTTCGGGTAACCCCGATCCACTCCCCTAATTTGTAATACTTCCAATCCGAACCCAGAGAATTGAAGTAGCAGTGGTTACATCCCGTGTTTCCTCAAAACCCGAAGCGGTTATACCCACGTTCTCCCCACGTTTGCCACTAATCTGATGTGTTGCTGCCATCATATTCTATCCGAACCCAATAATAATGGGATGGAGGCCACGTGTACCCGACCCGGACCCAGTTCAAAGGCATTTTCCACCTATAAATAATCCTCCAAGGCTCATTTGAAGGGATCTTTTGGCATTTTCAGAACTCAAACTCCTTTACTATCCGAATTTCATCAACTTATTTAGATTACAATCATCTTTTGAATCATATTGTGAAGGAAATTGAGTGAATCAATGTATTGTATAAGAGAGAATTGAGTGAAAATCATTGTTGTACTTGCATTCAAGGCATCAATTCAAAGAGTAGAAAGTGGACGTAGGCTATTTAACACCGAACCACTATAAATTGTGTGTTTTCTCCATTTTTTGGTTTCATTTTAGTAGAATTATTACTCGTTTGGTGTTAGAGCCAAATTTGGATCTAACATTATATTTTTTTTTTGTGTTTTATTGTCCAATTTCATTTGCTTGTAACTTCTTTATCCTTTCACTGTTTTTAGCATATTATATATGAAAACAATTCAGAATTTCATCACGAGTCCAAATAAAAGATTTTCGTAGCCAAATTCTTAAAGCTGCCAAATCTCGGTTTCCAGCCTTATTATTAATTTGTTTATTTTTAACTAATATTTATGTCTTTTACGGGGTGTTACACCCTCCTTACTTTAAAGAATGAGTGTAAAGCATCTTTTTGTATAACATCTTTGTGGAATATAAATTCTGTCATAACTTGAAATGAAAACATAAATATAAGAGGGCATTGTCACAAGAACACATCCACAAGCACATAGTTTTTGTGACGGCCCGCCCCGCACCAGCCGGCATTTCCTCCGAAAGTGCGCTGTACACATGCCTGACTAGCACAGAACGGTCGCCAAAGAAAGGAAAGAAGAGAATGAACTAATCGAAAGCCTGTAGAATGTCTCACAGTGCATGGAATAAAATATAATAATAATGTACTTGACCTAAAACAGGCGAGACCGTGCATAAGCTGATAACTAAAACCAACATTGTAACACCCCACGTCCATTAATGTCACTCACAAAGGGAATGCATTAACTTCTATGGAGCGTTTTAAGTAAGTATAGAACAGAAACTTAACAACAAGACAGACATAAATAGTACTAAAAGATTTAAAACTTTATTTCATTGCAGCGGAAAAACATTTATGTTTGATTACATCATCAAAAACCAGAGTCAAAGTACATAATACCCATCTTGACTACCAAAAGTACATAAATTGAAAGACATAATCCCCAATACAAAATATCCATAAATAAAAGAGAAACTGAACTTTACTTCAGCGATCCAAGCAATCTTCTAAAAGCATAGAAACAGTAGTCCAAAATCAAGCTCCACTGGTGCTAGTTCCAACCGGAGCACCTGGGGGAGGGGGAGGGAAAAAAGAAAGAAAAGAGGAGGAAACAAAGGGGTCAGACATAAAGTCTGGCGAGTGCGATAACTTTAACAATATAATTAACAAAGTAACTAGGCTAAGGCATAAGTTGGAAAATAAGGAAATGACCATGAACCATTGAATATGGCATAGTAAACAAGGAAACAAGATGAGCAACGATATCGCTAAAGCGCCCCTAAACCACTATAAGATAATTACTAAACTACACCAACACTATAAGAAATTGCTATACTGCACCACCACTAGTCACCCTAAGGTTGATCCCGCCTACAGACTTAATAATGATATTGGTAGTTTCGTGCACCCCTGGCTGCCTTCATAAGTGCCGCCTGCCCCTATCTCCACTAGGTGTACCCACTACCCCCAAGCGATCAGCTCCCTAACTCGTAGATACCCGTGTTGGCCCCATAGTGTGGTGTATCACTCCCCAAAGTGGCAACCCGTTACAACCAACAATGCACGACTTATACCTACACGATGCAACAACGTCTTACCTGCCAGCCGGGCCCACACATGCATATGAACCCGTTGGACTTGCGTTGCCACCGCTAACTCGTTTTTGCCTCTTACAGTCAAGCTCAGTATGTGTGTCCCGTCCTCGACTTGGGTCGAGCCCACAAAGATACGTATGGGTTACTGGTTGAAATGGGCCCCATTACTTGACACAAGCTATCCACCTAGGCTAGGTCCCCTCTAGTACATCCCACTTAACCCACTTCTTATTCATGTTTCAATTACATGTTTCAATTTTTGTTAAGTGTTTCTAATCGTATTTCCAAATGCCACCCAAGGCACCCATTAGATTCCACATGCCACCTAAGGCACCCACTTAACCTCCTCATGTCCCACTACATGTTTATTTGGTTAAGTGTTTCTTAATTCATTAAGACCGTAACCTCATAAAGACCTCTCACATTAGACTGGCATTTGTGGCAGCTGGAATTGCCGGGTGGGTCCGGGCAGTCTTACACTATAAAAGAGCCTAACCTTGTGTCTTTACAATTGTTACGTATTTAATTTATGCCTAAGACCTCTCACATTAGACTGGCATTTGCGGCAGCTGGATTTGCCGGGCAGGGTCCGGGCAGTCTTACACCACAAAAGAGCCTAACCTCGTGTCTTAGACGATTAATTACTCCTAATTAATCATTCCCCAATTTAAATTACTTTCCCTATTCAAATTATCAATCAATTCCAAATTTAACAATGTCCATAATTGACTCAATTATGTCCATCCATTTATGGTATGTAAAATCATACTAATTTTCATCACAAATTTATTTTATGCCTTTTAAGGCATTTATGCCAAATTAAATCTTTTTAATATTATCCCCTTTACCCCACGTTGTACATTTGTTCGTTTAACGTAAAATATACGTTAGACTCGAATAGTCTAACTCATGAGATAAAGAGAAAACATCACAACATACACATAATTAAAACATAGATCTAAACATAGGGGTGAACTTGCATGTGTGAATGATGTTCTACGTCTAAAACTTGCATAGGACAAAGTTACAACTTGCATAAACAACACATGTCATGGATCCAAGTTTAAAGGTGTGAACTTGTTGAGATAATGGTCACAAACTTGCATAAATCATGTATGTCATAGATCTACATCTAAAGGTGTAAACTTGCATAGGCAATAACCCTAAACTTGCATAACATGATTCACATCCCAAACTCATATATTTATATAAACTTGCATATGTGATTTATGCATCATAACAATGGTGTAAACTTGCATCTAACATGTGAATTATCATGTAGAATTTATCATATAACTCACACATGTCATAGCCTAACTTTAGATCTAAATTTGATGTCATGAAACATGTAAGCTTATACTAACTTACCTATGATTCTTGTCTAAATCAATATCTAAACTTGCATACATACTTGTTATCTATCATATGAATCAACATAACCAAACTAGCATATGAACAACATGATGATTCAACTAGACATAAGCCAATCATAGAATTACAACATGGATGATAGCATCATAACTTTACATCGTAAATGATAGCATCATAACATAACATCATAGAAATTACAACAAAATTCTACAACATAATTACAACATGCAGTCAATAATTCACATCATATCCAAATTATCCGCATCATAACTCAATCCAATTAATTTACTAATTATTTTATTAAAACTATCGAACTCACAACTCAAAGGCGGTCTTGAGTTCTGAGTTCTGATTTCTGAAGTTGAATTAGCTTTCCTTTGAAGAAGATTCATTGTTAGGGTTGAATAGAACTGATTTGATTTGCTGTTCTTCCTCTCTAACTGGTGGCGGCTACTCTAGGGTTCAAGCTGACAGCATGATGGCCATAGTTTTAGTTTTAATTCTGATTTAGGGTTTGAATCTATGGGTCTTTTTATAGAGTTTTGAATTAATTTAAGCCGTTGGATGATCTTACGGTTAATCAAAACCATTCAGTCGGGATAGGGTGATACCTCAGCCCTAATGACTCAGCAAGGAGTCAGAAAGGACTCAACAACATGGGTCAGACTGAACCAGAAAGCTGTGCAGGCCTGCTGCCTCGGCGTGGGCGCACTTGGCAGGTGCGCCAGTGCAAATTTGTACTGGCACACTTCCCAAGTGCGCCAGTGCAATATTTTTTTTTCTTGTTTTGCCACCAAACTTCGTGCATCCATAACTCCTTCATCCGGTACCCGTTTCCCACAAACTCGAACTCTATTTCAACCAGAGTTCCGAGACGAACACAATGGCACAACCCCATTCCCTTAATTCTCACGTATGAGATTAATTATTCTTTAATTTAGTTAATTCGATTATTCAAAAATCCGAGGTGTTACATTCTCCCCTCCTTAACGGATTTCACCCCCGAAATCTCCAAGTTAAGGAGAATGCATATCCTACCATCCAAACAACCATCTACTCAACCATCAAACACAGGCATCCATTGTCCTTATAAATTTCTAATGTTGTATGAACATATGCAAGAAGTGTGTGTATATGTTCCTTATCTAACGCAAAATTAAGCGGTCTACTGATTCAGTTGACCTCCTTAATGCAAACCATGATAGTGTCATGCATCCATTATGTATGCGAAAGAACCTTATCGATACATATTATTTCTACATGCGTGCACAACCATTCACCAAAATGCAACATCCATATGATGGTACAACCATTATACATCCATTACTTAAATATGTACACACATTTATATGCAATATGCAATATGAAGTGACTGAGCCGATCTAGTGCTTAAAGTGTGTGTATATGCATCCACGAGCAACCACTAGCAAACACTTGTATCCACATGCATCCATCATACATAACATGTCTCAAACACATGTTTCAACCATAGGACTACCCTATCTAAAGGTCAAAGGTACTAGCGAGAGGACATACTAAAGATAAGATAAGTACAAGGTAAGCGATAAAGGAGAAATTAAAAGACATACCCTCGAAAAGAAAAGGGTGCAATGAACGCATCTTCTCTTCCATCTCCCAAGTAGCGTCGCTCTCATCATCTCCCCATTGTACTTTGACTAGCTTGACCTCTCGATTCCTCAACTTCTTAATCTCCGACCCAAGAATACATGTAGGAGCTTGTCGAATCGTCGCATCACGCTCTATCTCCACCTCTCTAAGCAAGCTCGGCTCTACCACTTCCGCGGTCTCGTGCAAGCACTTCCTCAAATGTGATACATGGAATACATCGTGTACGCCAATAAGTCTCTCGGGCAACTCCACTCTATACGCCATTTGCCCAATCCTCTCCTTAATAGGAAACGACCACACGAACCTTGGTGCTAACTTCCCAACGGACCCATAGCGAACAACGTTCCGTAATGGAAACACCTTGACAAAGACCATGTCCCCAATATTAAACTCAAGATCTGTCCTCCTCTTGTCAGCATAATATTTTTGTCTATCTTGCGCTGTCTTCATCCTCCTTTGAATCAAATCGAACTTTTCCGAAGTCTCTCTAATCATATCGGGTCCAAGCAAGACCTTGTCTGTAGACTCCCACCCACATGTAGGCGAACGACACGGCCGTCCATAAAGAGCTTCGAACGGTGCCATGCCAATGCTAGACCGAAAGCTGTTATTATATGCGAACTCCACCAACGGAAGATGTTCCTCCCATGTACCTCCAAAATCTAAGACACGTAACCTCAATAAGTCCTCTAGAATACGATTTACCCTCTCGGTCTGGCCGTCCGTCTGAGGATGATATGCGGTGCACAAACATAACCGAGTCCCTACCGCCTCTTGCAAGCTCTTCCAAAACTAGCTAGTGAAGATAGGATCGTGGTCGCTCACTATACTAGAAGGAACACCATGCAAATGAACTATTTCTCGAATATATACGGAGGCTAACCATGGAGCAGTCCTCTTACTCTTCACGGGAATGAAATGGGCGCTCTTAGTAAGTCTGTCTACCACGACCCAAATCCCCGTATTACCCTTCCTCGATCTTGGTAATCCGTCAACAAAGTCCATCGAAACACTTTCCTACTTCCATTGTGGGACCTCCAATGGGTGAAGCAATCCACCGGGCTTCTTTTGCTCTGCTTTTACTTGTTGGCACACCAATCATCTAGCAACAAACTCTGCCACGTCCTTCTTCATACCGGCCCAAAAGTAAACTCGTCTCATGTCCATGTACATCTTGTCCCCGCTGGGATGGATGGTCATCTTCGAACGATGTGCATCATCAAGAATGGTCTTCCTCAAGTTCTCGTCCTGTGGTACACAAAGTCTACCGTCCCTACGTAACCAACCCTTATCATCTAGGGTATACCTACGGAGATGGCTCGATGACTCCCCTCTTTTGAGCTTTTCTACTAACTCAACCAACTGTGGGTCATCTCGCTGTGCCTCGCCAATCCATACCAAAAGCGTAGGTCTGACCTCTAAGGATGCTAGCAAACCGGGTACAAAGTCAATGGAAGGTTTAAAGTAAAATGTAGAGATGAACTCTAAGCTTTGCCGCTTAACAAACGATGGACTCAAGGACAACCTTTTTCTACTTAAGGCGTCTGCCACCACATTACCTTTGCCTGGGGTATATGCTATCTCGAAGTCGTAGGATGCCAAGAATTCCATCCACCTTTGCTGCCTTAAGTTCAAGTCCTTCTGAGAGAGTAAGTATTTTAGCGATTTGTGGTCAGTGAATAATTCGAATTTTTCGCCAAGAAGATAATGACGCCAAGACTTAAGTGCGAAGACAATAGCGGCCAACTCTAGGTCATGTGTAGGGTAATTTCTCTCATGTACTCTCAATTGCCTTCCACCATAGGCTATTACCCTTCCCTCTTGCATTAGGACTGCGCCTAGTCCTGTCCCGCAAGCATCGGTATAAACGGTAAATGGCTTACTCCCATCTGGCAACACTAGGACTGGGACTGTGGTCAAAGCTCTCTTTAAACGTTGGAACGCATCATCACAATCTACATCCCACATGAAAACTAAGTTCTTCTTCGTCAAGCGTGTTAATGGGGCTGATATTTTTGCGAAGTCTTTGATGAACTTCCTATAGTAGCCAGCCAACCCTAAGAAACTCCTCACCTCGGTAGCATTTTTAGGAACCTTCCAATCTTGGATGGCCACTATCTTTGCGGGATCCATAGCTACCCCTTCTTTGGAAACCACGTGCCCTAAGAGTCGCACTTCCTTCCTCCAAAAGTGACATTTAGAAAATTTAGCTTTAAGGCTATGCGCTCGAAGAGTCTCCAACACTTCCCTAAGATGTAGGGCATGCTCCTTCTCGCTTTTAGAAAAGATCAAGATGTCGTCCACAAAGACTGCCACAAATCTATTAAGGTACTCCCTAAACACCCTACTCATCAAGTCAACAAAGTATGCGGGGGCGTTTGGCAAACCAAAGGGCATCACAGGCCACTCAAAGAAACTGTCTGGAGTCCTAAAGGTAGTCTTGTCTATGCTATCCTCAGCCACTCTCAACTGATGGAAACCCGTGTCTAAGTCCAACTGCGAAAACACTGAGGCGCCAACTAACTGATCGAAGAGATCGTCAATCCTCGGCAGTGGGTGTCTATTATTCTTAGTTAGCTTATTAAGTTCTCTATAGTCCACACAAAGTCTAAAGGACCCATCCGCCTTCGTGGCAAATACTACTGGAGCACCCCACTCCGATATACTACGTCTGATGAACCCCTTCTCAAGCAATTCCTTCACTTGCTTACTGAGTTCTCTTCTCTCTCTTGGAGCCATGTGGCGCACTAGTAATGCAACTGGCTTTGCATTATCTACTAGATATATCCGAAAGTTTATCTCACGTTTTGGGGGTAAACCCCTCACCTCATCGAAGACATCAGCATATTCACGGACTATGGGAACAGAATGTAAATCATCATCGGATGCGTCAGGGGATTCTAGGTAGCTAAGCATTACTGGACCTCTAGGGTCACAAGAAATATCAAGGATCTTTCCAAAACGAGTCAACAATCTAGCTACCCTTCTTTCACAATCTAGGATGGCCCCATATCTAGTTAGCCAATCCATACCTAGAATTAAACCGTAGCCCATGAAGCCAAGAACAAAAGCGTTGCACTCAAACTCAACGCCCAAGAAAAACACTCTCAAATCCCGACAAATCATAGAAAGATGAGCCGAACCACCGATAGGATTTGAGACTACTAAGGGATCAGTTACTAGACTAGTATCAAGGTGCAGTGTTTCAACTAATGATGTAGAAATAAACGAATGTGATGCGCCAGAATCGAATAAAGTATGGACACGATGATCAAACAGAAAAACTAAACTTTCAACGGAAATTTCTCTACCTCATTATTGCAGTGGTGGGACCACGAGAGCCTGAACTTGTCCCATTGCCTGCCCTGGTGCCATATGAGCCTGCACCTGTCCTCCCGAGGTAGACCCTGCCCTCTGCCCTTTCTTTGGGCAGTCCTTAATAAGATGTTCCGCCTCGCCACAGTGGAAACAACCACTCTTCTTTTTCTTCCTACAATCTTTGCTTAGATGGTCGGGTGTCCCACAGTTAAAGCATCTTTTCTTTCCCTTAGCATTGTTGCCTTTGCCACCTTTCTTGTTCTGTTGTTGTTGTTGTTGTTGCTTCTTTTGATCCCCTTTCTTCTTGGGTGCCTTATTAGCATTGGTGCCTTTTTCCTCTTCATGCATGAGCTCCATGTCAACTAGTCTCTCGAAGGTAGCCCCCATGGGAATGTGGGTCATAGCTAACCCATGAAGCAGCTCGTTTAAATCCTTAACAAATCTTAGAGCCTTCTTTTTTGGAGTATTCACCAAGTCCAAGCCAAATATCGCCAATTGGTTGAATTTATTGACGTACTCTTTCACCGATAGATTCCCTTGCTTCAGCGCCAAAAACCTTTCCACGTATAGATTCTCTTCAGCCCACGAGAGAAACTTCGCCTCAAACCTATGCCTAAAATCTGGCCATGTATCGACTGGACGTCCCCCATTAGTGACCTCCCACCAAAAAGAGGCCTCATCCTTCATTAGCCAAGCAGCCAACTGGACCTTTCTTTCATCATCCACTTCAAAGATTCCAAATAATTCTTCCACTTCCTTTAGCCAGTTTTGAGCTTCAACAAATGTCTCCGTCCCGTGAAAAGGTTTTCTATCCATTGCTCTAAAGTCCTTACATATCTTAGCAAAAGTATCGACGCGAAGAGGAGGGGGAGGAGGAGGGGGAGGAGGAGGAGGAGCATTTGCTGGACCTGCGGTGGCGGCCATAGCCTCGAGATATTGACGAAACCAATCGGGTACATGAACACCCTCTGGTATCTCAGATGCTTCAGACAAGCTGAAACGAAAAAGGAAAGATTCAATGTAAAAGAACCGAGGGAAAGATGTATGGCTCTTGGGGTTATGCTTTCTAAAATAAGCTTTACTCTTGAAAATATTATCCTTAAAACGTACTTTTCAAGGTACTTCTTTATAAAAATTGTTTTGAAAAATAGTTTTTTTCAAAATTCATATCTGTTCTGGTAACCTTCAACTCTGATACCACGTGTAACACCCCATGTCCATTAATGTCACTCACAAAGGGAATGCATTAACTTCTATGGGGCGTTTTAAGTAAGTATAGAACAGAAACTTAACAACAAGACAGACATAAATAGTACTCAAAGATTTAAAATTTTATTTCATTGCAGCGGAAAAACACATATGTTTGATTACATCATCAAAAACCAAAGTCAAAGTACATAATATCTATCTTGACTAAACCCAAGTACATAAATTGAAAGACATAATCCCCAATAAAAAATAGCCATAAATAAAAGAGAAGCTGAACTTTACTTCAGCAATCCAAGCAATCTTCTAAAAGCAGAGAAACAACAGTCCAAAATCAAGCTCCACTGGTGCTAGTTCCAACCGGAGCACCTGGAGGGGGGGGGGAGAAAGAAAAGAGGAGGAAACAAAAGGGGTCAAACATAAAGTCTGGCGAGTGCGATAACTTTAACAATATAATTAACAAAGTAACTAGGCTAAGGCATAAGTTGGAAAATAAGGAAATGACCATGAACCATTGAATATGGCAGAGTAAACAAGGAAACAAGATGAACAATGATATCGTTAAAGCGCCCCTAAACCACTATAAGATAATTACTAAACTATACCAACATTATAGGATAATTGCTATACTGCACCACCACTAGTCACCCTAAGGTTGATCCCCCCTATAGACTTAATAATGATATTGGTAGTTTCGTGCACCCCTAGCTGCCTTCATAGGTGCCGCCTGCCTCTATCTCCATTAGGTGTACCCACTACCCCCAAGCGATCGGCTCCCTAACTCGTAGATACCCATGCTGGCCCCACAGTGGGGTGTATCACTCCCCAAAGTGGCAACCCAATACAACCAACAATGCACGGCTTATACCTACACGATGCAACAACGTCTTACCTACCAGCCCGGGCCCACACGCATATGAACCCGTTGGACTTGCGTTGCCACCGCTAACCCGTTTTGGCCTCTTACAGTCAAGCCAGTATGCGTGTCCCGTCCTCGACTTGGGTCGAGCCCAGAAAGATACGTATGGGTTACTGGTTGAAATGGGCCCCATTACTTGACACAAGCTATCCACCTAGGCTTGGTCCCCTCTAGTACATCCCACTTAACCCACTTCTTATTCATGTTTCAATTTTGGTTAAGTGTTTCTAATTGTATTTCCAAATGCCACCCAAGGCACCCACTAGATTCCACATGCCACCCAAGGCACCCACTTAACCCCCTCATGTCCCACTACATGTTTATATGGTTAAGTGTTTCTTAATTCATTAAGACCGTAACCTCATAAAGACCTCTCACATTAGACTGGCATTTGTGGAAGCTGGATTTGCCAGGCCGGTCCGGGCAGTCTTACACCACAAAAGAGCCTAACCTCGTGTCTTTACAATTATTACGTATTTAATTTATGCCTAAGCCCTCTCACATTAGACTGGCATTTGTGGCAGCTGGATTTGCTAGGCGGGTCCGGCCAGTCTTACACCACAAAAGAGCCTAACCTCGTGTCTTACACGATTAATTACTCCTAACTAATCATTCCCCAATTTGAATTACTTTCCCTATTCAAATTATCAATCAATTACAAATTTAACGATGTCCATAATTGAATCAATTATGTCCATCCATTTATGGTATGTAAAATCATATCAATTTTCATCACAAATTTATTTCATGCCTTTTAAGGCATTTATGCCAAATTAGATCTTTTTAATATTATCCCCTTTACCCCACGTTGTACGTTTGTTTGTTTAACGTAAAATATACGTTAGACTCGAATAGTCTAACTCATGGAATAAAGAGAAAACATCACAACATACACATAATTAAAACATAGATCTAAACATAGCGGTGAACTTGCATGTGTCAATGATGTTCTACATCTAAAACTTGCATATGCCAAAGTTACAACTTGCATAAACAACATATGTCATGGACCTTAGTCTAAAGGGGTGAACTTGTTGAGATAAT
This sequence comes from Allium sativum, assembly GCA_030737875.1. Lineage (NCBI taxonomy): Eukaryota > Viridiplantae > Streptophyta > Magnoliopsida > Asparagales > Amaryllidaceae > Allium > Allium sativum. The sequence goes on from CM060915.1 coordinate 708,127,473, forward strand.
GGTCACAAACTTGCATAAATCATGTATGTCATAGATCTACATCTAAAGGTGTAAACTTGCATAGGCAATAACCCTAAACTTGCATAACATGATTCATATCCCAAACTCATATATTTATATAGACTTGCATATGTGATTTATGCATCATAACAATGGTGTAAACTTGCATCTAACATGTAAATTATCATGTAGAATTTATCATATAACTCATACATGCCATAGTCTAACTTTAGATCTAAATTTGATGTCACAAACATGTAAGGTTATACTAACTTGCCTATGATTCTTATCTAAATCAATATCTAAACTTGCATACATACTTGTGATCTATCATATGAATCAACAAAACCAAACTAGCATATAAACAACATGATGATTGATCAACTAGACATAAGCCAATCATAGAATTACAACTTGGGTGATAGCATCATAACTTTACATCGTAAATGATAGCGTCATAACATAACATCATAGAAATTACAACACAATTCTACAACATAATTACAACATGCAGTCAATAATTCACATCATATCCAAATTATCTGCATCATAACTCAATCCAATTAATTTACTAATTATTTTATTAAAACTATCGAACTCACAACTCAAAGGCAGTCTTGAGTTCTGAATTCTGATTTCTGAAGTTGAATTAGCTTTCCTTTGAAGAAGATTCGTTGTTAGGGTTGAATAGAACTGATTTGATTTGCTGTTCTTCCTCTCTAATTGGTGGCGACTACTCTAGGGTTCAAGGTGACAACATGACTACCATAGTTTTAGTTTTAATTCTAATTTAGGGTTTGAGTCTATGGTCTTTTAATAGAGTTTTGAATTAATTTAAGCCGTCGGACGATCTTAGTGTTAATCAAAACCATTCAATCGGGATAGGGTGACACTCAGCCCTAATGACTCAGCAAGGAGTCAGAAAGGACTCAGCAACATGAGTCAGACTGAACCAGAAAGCTGTGCAGGCCCGCTACCTCGGCCTGGGCGCACTTGGTAGGTGCGCCAGTGCAAATTTGTACTGGCGCACTTACCAAGTGAGCCAGTGCAATATATATATATATATTCTTGTTTTGCCACCAAACTTCGATCGTCCATAACTCCTTCATCCGGTACCCGTTTCCCGCAAACTCGGACTCTATTTCAACCAGAATTCTGAAACGAACACAATGGCGCAACCCCATTCCCTTAATTCTCACATCTGAGATTAATTATTCTTTAATTTAGTTAATTTGATTATTCAAAAATCCGGGGTGTTACAAACATTATCATCATCTTCAGAGTAGCGGAAATCCAAACACATCTTATTACAACTTTCCAAATTACTATCTCTAGACAAAAGAAAGAAAGGTGCACCAATAATGCCCAAATTAGTGACCACAGCAACACAGGGAGAATATCTATATATATGTATCATACATGGAAGCCTCCTGCTCGCCTCCGGTACAGCCACTCGTGCATCACCAGCTAACCTGTCTCTAACTGCTCGTGATAGCACCCAGAGTAATAAGAAGAGACATAAAACTCTGGGTCAAACAAAAAGTATGGTATGAGCGATAAGCAGCTAAACAGAACAATAATAGGTATACTAGACCATACCTGAGCCTGGATCTGCAACCAAAGAGTTAGCACTACATACCGTACAATACTCTAAGGTGCCACTAAACAAATGGTGTAAAGATAACGGGGGTGGGGGTGTGCATGTCATAATGATGGCAAACAAATCAAACATAGCAACCATCCTCACATCTCTCCCTCAGTGCGTAAAGCATACGACGTCTACCGCTTCGATCACTAGACCCATCGAAGTAGTGACGGAGTTCGACTTGTACAATTACTGCTACTACCAAGTTTACCCCATGGAGTCATGACCAAATCTTTACAAATGACCCCACTTCATTGGTCTATAGCTCTTTAGTCATACCTAGGCCACTGTGGCCCAGAATCAGTTCACGTACCCCCTACACATAGTGATCCAAAGTTATAGACATCGACAACCCCTTAGCACACGTCCCGCAGCAAAGCCCAACTCATGAAGTTAACTCTTTGGTTCCCAGCTGGATCCTGAGTACCAACTTCCCACTTGGACTACCTTTGCATCTCGCGTTTTAGTCTTCCCCTCCGGATCGGTTCTTTACTTTAATTTATACTTCCTGTTCGGATCGTGATTTACGCCTCAAGTCCAAGCATCTCGGTTCGGATCGGTCGTGGACACCCCTGGCAGTTCGGTCTGGCCTCCTTTTGTTCGTGGTCGGGCTCCAGGTCGTGGTCCATGCTCCAGCTCGTGCAAGGTCATCTGGATCGGGTCGTGATGTCCTCCCTCTGGCGGTTCGGATCGTGAGCTAGGACTGGTTCGAGGGCTCTTGGTTCGTGACCATTGCATAGGGTCGGATCGGCTTCCTGCACTGGCTCGGATCGTGACTCCAGGTTGTGAAAGCATGCTTGGCTCGTGAGGGGAACCAGTTCGGATCGGTGTTCCTTCTCACAAGTGGGTCGGATCGTGGAGTTTCCAGGCGAGCAGGTCGGATCGGGCTTTCCACCTTCGATCTGATCCGGTTCGGCAATTTCCTGCACTTCTTTCCAGCTACTGGTTTACGCCATTCGACGGCTTTTTTGACCAATCTAACACTTCTAGACAATCATAAATCATACCATACAGTCATAGCAATATGTAAAATCAATCATAAACACCAAAACAACAACCATAGCATGTAAATTGGATCAAACATAGCCAAAACCCCATATTTTCCCTTAGGCATGTTTAGGCAAAACCAATGATATGATTAGTAAAACTTAACAAAATCAAACCAAATTTCTAACAGAGGTCTAAAACATTATTTTCGAATTTATAAATATTTTCCAAAATTTTATCATGTCTAATTTCGTTAATCTTCACTAATTACCCTTAATTAACCGTAATTAGTGCAAAACTATGCAAATCACTCACCTTGGCCACAAATAAAATACCAAATCTAAAATGACTCTCTGTTTGGCGCTGTTCCCAATGTAACACAGCAGCTCTAACCTTGCTTTGGGGCTAATCCTCTTTGATTTGATGTTGCTAAGCCTAATCCTTGATTAGAAAGTGATTTGGAGATGTTTTTAGATGTTGGAGGCCATTATTAGGGTTCTTAGGAGATAAATAGCGGCTGGAAAGCTGAAATGAAATAAAAACCTAACTCATTTCAGCCTCCCCATAACCCTAATGCCGAAAAGGGTTATGGGCTCATTTTCTAATCACCTCATTTGGCCCGGTTAAGTAGTTTTTCACCTTCTGAAACTTGTTTCAGCCATATCTCCCATACGGTGAGTCCGTTTGGCTAATGTGACCACTCTACGGAATTGTAAACCATCATCCGGATCCAATGGAAGTGGTTTCATGTCAAAACTCCTTTCCAATCAAAAGTTATGGCCAAAACAAGATCAGCCAGGGGCAAAATAGTCATTTAAAAATCGGCAAAAATCATGAACATGGGAAATGACCCCAATAGTCGTCTCCCAAACTTACATGACCATACGACTCCGTTTGTGAAAGAAATAAATATTCTACGATCCTGCGATGCGTAGAATGCAGGTCGTTACACTCTCCCCCCTTCGTCTCCGAAATTCCTTAACCCAAAACATACAAAGGATCCCGCATGCCTACCAGCCATATACAACAATCAATCATGCAAAACAAATAAAACAAACTTATCCTAGCATGCAGAAAAGACTAAATCGAAAACTGAAATCTTACCAGGCGAAGAGTTCTGGATACGTCTTCCTAATGCTCTCCTCTGTCTCCCAAGTACAGTCATTCTCGTTCTCACCCCACTTAACTTTGACTAATTTCACCGCCTTCCTTCGAAGTTGCTTCGTATGGTTCCCAACAATACGCATAGGCTTGCGGTTCCCAACCGCCTCGGGTTCAACCTCGTTATCATCCAACCGATCAGGTGAAATAGTCACATCTGGGTCGTGTACGAACTTCCTTAACGGGGAAACATGAAATACGTTGTGAACTCCTGCCATCTTCTCTGGTAGTTCAACTTTGTATGCCAAATCCCCAATTTCCTCAAGAAATGGTAATGGACCAACAAATCTTGGTGCTAACTTGCCTCTCCTGCCAAATCGTATCACGCTCTTCAATGGAGAAATCTTGACAAACACCAAGTTACCAACAGAGAACTTTAATTCTCTTCTTCTCTTATTAGCATAACTTTTCTGCTATCTTGGACAGCCTTCATTCGCTGTTGAATGATCTTGATCTTGTCTGAAGTTTCTCTTATCACATCTGGTCCAAGCACAAACTTCTCACCAGTTTCTAACCAACATGACGGTGAGTTGCACGGTCTTCCGTACAAAGCTTCAAATGGAGCCATACCAATACTAGATTGATAACTATTATTATATGCAAACTCTACTAGATGCAAATGGTCATCCCATGATCCACCAAAATCCAATACACAGGCTCTCAAGAGGTTTACTAATATACGATTCACCCTCTCATGTTTGACCATCGGTTTGAGGATGATACGTGGTACTGAGATGTAGTTTTGATCCTAACGCCTCTTGTAAGCTCTTCCAAAATCCACTAGTGAACAACGGATCTCGGTCACTCACAATGCCTTTGGGTATTCCATGAAATCTCACTACCCGCTTTATATACAGTTCCGCTAACTTAGTTGCCGTCCTGTTTGACTTGACATGTATAAACCTTGCACTCTTAGTCAGTCGGTCCACAATCACCCAAATGCTATCATGGCCCGATCTAGTCTTCGTAACCCATCAATGAAATCCATTGACACTTGTTCCCATTTCCATTCTGGAATTTCTAATGGTTGTAACAAACCACTAGGCTTCTTTTGCTTAGCTTTAACTAGCTGGCAATTCATGCATTTGGATATAAACTTCCCAATATCTCTTTTCATCCCTTCCCGGTAGTAGGTCTGCTTCATGTCTCGATACATCTTGTTACCACCAGGGTGTATAATCAGTTTTGAGTGATGACATTCTCTAAGCACTTCATCTCTCAATCCATTGACATTGGGTACAACTAGTCTTCCATTCTTTCTAAGCCATCCATCTCGATCAAGCCCATACTTGTTCATCTCTTCGTTGATCCCCATCTCTAACTTTGAGATGATTTCCAATAGGTTAGGATCGTCCCTCTAGCTGGAACCAATCCGCTCAATCAAAGTGGGCCTGATCATCAAACTTGCTAACAGTTCTGGATCCAACTCGCACTTTGGTCTGAAATCATACCCAGCGATGTACTCTCTGTTGCTTCCATTCAAGAAACATAGCCCCTAAACTGGCATATCTTCTACTCAATGCATCAGCCACCGCGTTGCCCTTTCCTGGTGTGTATGCGATATCGAAATCATAGGAATCCAAGAATTCTAGCCATCTTTGCTATCGGAGATTTAGATCCTTCTGAGATAAGAGTTACTTTAACGATTTATGATCAGTAAACAACTCGAATCTTTCTCCCAAGAGATAATGTCTCCACATCTTCAGTGCGAACACGATCGCTGCTAATTCCAAATCATGGGTAAGGTATCTTTTCTCATGCGGTTTCAGTTGCCGACTTGCATAAGCTACAACCCTACCTCCTTGCATCAATACAGCACCTAGTCCGGTACCACATGCATCCGTATATACCATCATCTCTTCATTCCCCTTAGGAATGACTAACACTGGTGCACATGCCAACTTTTCCTTTAGACTCTTGAATGCATTCTCGCATTTTTCGTCCCAGACGAAAGCTTGATTCTTCTTGGTCAACTGAGTCAACGGTGTTGCAAAAGTCTTGGATAAACTTACGATAACATCCAGCTAACCCCAATAAACTTCTTATGTCTGTCGCATTCTTAGGCGCAGACCAATCTTGTACCATAGCCACCTTTGCAGGGTCCACGGCGGTACCATTTTCTGAAACAACATGGCCCAAGAATCTCACTTCCCTCCTCCAGAAGTGACACTTAGAAAACTTTTCTTTCAATTGGTGTTTTCTCAACACCTCCATCACTATTCTTAAATGTTCCTTGTGTTCTTCCTCTATCCTTGAATAAACAAGTATATCGTCCATGAACATAAGAACAAACTTATTCAATTGATCTCTGAATACCCTATTCATAAGATCCACAAAATATGCTGGTGCATTGGTCAACCCAAATGGCATGACCAACCATTCATAAAATCCAGACGGCATCTGAAATGCCGTTTTAGCTATACTCTAAGCTTCCACCCTAAGCTGATGAAAACCTGTCGCGAGGTCCAATTGGGAAAATACTCTCGCGCCACTCAACTGATCAAACAAATCATCTATCTGCGGTAGAGGATACTTGTTCTTCCTCGTCACCTTATTCAGCTCGCGGTAGTCTACACACAAACGAAGGGAACCATCTGCCTTGGTAGCAAACACAACTAGTTCTCCCCATTCAGAAACACTCCTTCTGATAAATCCCTTCTTCAAAAGATTGCTGACTTACACCCCGAGCTCTCGCTGCTCCCTTGGTGCCATACGACGAAGTGGCATCACTATAGGTCTAGCATCTTTTACTAAATCAATATGGAACTCAATCTCTCGGTGTGGTGGAAGCCCGGTCACTTCTTCGAAGACGTCCGGATACTGGCCAACCACGGGCAAACCTGACAACTCAATATGCAGGATGTCGAGGGAATTTAGAAAACTAGCCATTACCCCATCACTAGGTAGACCACCAAACACTACCCTCTGCCCATCATCTGCTCTAGCTGTCACCAAAAAGCCCTCACAGTCTACCAGCACCCCGTATTTTTGGAGCCAATCGACTCCCAAAATAATGCCAAACCCAGTAAAGCCCAAAACAAAGCAATCACAAACAAACATGCATCCATGACTCGATAAGGCCACATTACGACAAATCATGCTAAGGTTAGTCGAACCACCAATCGGGTTTGTCAATACTAAAGGTCTATCGACGATCTCGGGATCCAATCCCAACCGACCTACCAGTCACTAGATATGAAAGAACTGGGAGCCCTGGTATCAAACAAAACTCTAACAAGAACATCATAAACAGAAAGCATACCTTGAATAATGACATTATTTCCCTTCTCCGCCGCGGTTGGGGCATTCGACGAAGAAGGAATAGCATTAAGGGCATATGCTTTCACCATCTGCTTTTCTTTAGGGGGTTGCGGACACTTGTCCTTGGGATGTCCCACTTGGCCACAGTTGAAGCACTTCCTATTCGTTGGCTTGGCCCGACAATTACTAGGATAATGGCCCTTCTTACCATAGCTGAAGCACTCAACATCTTTTTTATTCTTTTTCTGGCCATCCTTATTCTTGTTCTGCTTCCTCTTATTCTGAGGACCACTCTTGCCTCCACCACTTGCTTGCGGCTTTGGTTCCTCTGCAGATGCAACCTTAGTCTTCGAAATAGGGTAAAGACTCTATGACCTCAATGCTTTCCCCACAATCGATTCAAACTTCTCATCGATATGGTTGATAAGCCTTCCCCTCAAGTACTAATCCAAGCCAGTTATGAACTTCTCGTTCTTCTTCTCGGCAGTATCTATTAGGGATAACCCATATTTCGACAAAGTGGCGGATTCGGCAATATACTCCGAGATAGCTCTGCCATTCTGCTTGAGTTCCAAGAATTTCTTAAACAGCACCGACTTCTGAGCAACTGGAATGAACTTATCGCTAAAGCAAACCTTAAACTGATCCCAAGTAATATGATCCTCGGGAGTAGCTGCCTTTATAGCATTCCACCAATTCATTGCCCGTCCTTGCAGCTGACGGGATGCTAGCCTTCTCTTCATCGCATCCTCGATACCCAAATCTTCGAAGATACGCTCACAGCTATCCAATCAATCCTGAACATCCGTAGCCGACTCCGTTCCGTGGATCGGCTTCCTACCAAGACTAGTATAATCCTAGTTCAGCTTGGCGAAAACGGCCCTAGGCGCCTGCACTATTGGACCACCACCATTACCAACATTGGGAGCTGTCCTCTGCACATCCCTAAGCATCTCTCTTATGAGGTCAGTTGTAACACCCCACCTCCGCCGATGCCACTCTTGCAAGGACATTAGCTTTGGAGGGGCGTTAAACAAGGTAAACATGCATGCAGATATCACAAGATAGAACATATAAGTAAAAAAGAGTAGTAAAGCAGCGGATAAAACTTGCATTTCCAAAACCATAGTTAAGTTACAATAAAGTACTTAGTCATTATTTTCCAACAAACAAAGTCTAGATAAAAGCATAAACTGAAAATCTGAAATACATAAAGTACTATCCCCAAAGAGAAGTGATAAACCACAGCTAGCTCAATGTCCAAACCCGTACATGAGCAAATCCAGTAAGCAAGCTAGAAAGATCCAAGCTAAGCTCCAATGTTCCCACCCTGAGGACCTGAGGGGGGGAAACGGAAGACAAGAGGCGAAAGAAAACAGGTCAGTCAAAAAGACTGGTAAGCCCTACTACTATCTGTCTATGAACTAGTAAAGTTAACTGGCATGAGAAGCTGAGATGAACATAAGGATAACAACATACTGGCATGATGATTAACTAACAAGATAGATAAAGGTGTCATCGCATAATTAAGGTTAAGTTTTGCACCACGGGTGTACTAGCATTCTAACATGTCAAGTAAAAACAAGAATTGATCCCTTGGCCCAAGCTTGGCCCAATATAATGAGGTGACCTAAATCAAGGCCCAACTACAGTCTAGTCGATCGGCTCCCTATAAGCCTAACTCGTCAAGTGTTGGTGTCATACGGCCTAGTCATGTAATGTAGTTGACTGTGTAGGGTCCACCCCATAGGGTGTATCAGGCCCTACGGTGTAACCCTCAGACACCATTACAGGATGCACAGTCCAAACCTACCGATGCCCGTGTTCAACTCCGAACTTGATGTGCACGACCATGGTCCGCCTGAACAACCGGTGCATCATTCAGCCGTCTCTTTTGGTCTCTTACAATCAGCCCAGTAATCGTGCCCCACCCTAGCCTAGTCCTAGGGTCTTATGATGCTACCTAGAAGGTTACTGCTGAAAAGGACCACGCAACTAGGGTTTCTTAACGGGTTAAATGTGGTTAACCCGATCCAAACGTGGATTAAATCGGTTAAGAGTACCCAAGGCTCCTGACTTAGCCTCGATTAATCCATCAAGCCCAAATTGGTTAAGTATTAAGTGGACCATGACTTAACCCTAATCAGGAGGCATTAATTAACTTAATGCGCTTTAACCTCTCACATTAGACTTTGTTGTGGTTACTAGTTAAGCCGGGCGGGTCCGGGTAGCTTTACACCACAACTAGGTCTAACCTCGGGTTCGAGCACAACATGACCAACTTCTCACATTGGGTCCTATTGTTTGTAGCCACTAGTTAAGCCGGGCGGGTCCGAGTAGATTTATGCTACAAACTCAACCCAACCTCGAGTTGGCCACACTCATATTTGCTAAGTGTCATGTCCATTATGTTTCCAAAACATAATTACAAGTTAACATATCACGTTATGTTATAAAAACCATGTTTATGTCATAATGTTACCCAACCCCAACGTAATTCCATCGTTTACATAATCGCAACAACGCATAAAGGATAAAATGGGGAACTTAGCATAATCATGACATAAAGGTATTGAAGCCACAAGTTTATCATGGTGGCATATGAAATGTACATATGTTCATATACTTGCATATTGCATTATTAGGCTTCAAAAGCATGCATAAAACCAAACTTAGCATATGAGTGATACATGGTGATAAATAACATGTAGAAGTTGCTGGAAGTTCGCATTTAGGCTCACATGCAAGTTATCATAAGGGATATGATAACTTTCATGTTGCCAAAATGCAACCTTTAACATAAAGCTTGAAGCTTTAAGGCCATAAACTCAAGTTTAACTTGCATAACATGATAACATGTGTATAATGATCAACCCAAACTTGCATAACATGATAACATGTGTCATACATAACTTGCATAATGATCAACCAAACTTGCATATAATGATCAACCAAACTTGCATATAATGATCAACCAAACTTGCATCATTCATTTAACTTTAGAGTTCAATAAAAAAGAAAGTAGAAAAGGGCTTACAATGCTATGAAGACACAAATAAATAGTTATTAAAAGATTGAGACGAAGCCCTTATGCAATCACCAAAAAGACCCAAATATGCAAGCTCCAAATGAAAAACCCTTGAGCCAAATCAATAAAAACCCTTGCTTTGAAATAGAAATGTTGCAACTTGACTTGAATGCAAAGTAAGAACATTCATACAAGCTTGAAAATACTTGTATGCATTCAAAATCTCTCATATAATTTAACTTAGAAATTTTAGCATGAGAGTGGAGGCCATGAGAGGAATAATTTTGGCATAGTTTAGTTGTAGGAATGAATAATGATGATTTAGGCTAGGTGTTACGTCATTTTATAGAAGATTAGGGTAATATTAGCCATAGGATTAACCCTAGATTCAATCCAAGCCATCAAAGCATGTCTTGGGGAAGAAGTCAAGTGTAGGAACCATCTAGGGCCTTTAGATTAAAGCTGAACCATGAGAACCATTCAAATGCAAAATCTGCATTTGAGCGAATCGGCCCATGGGTTGACAGCCAAACACCCTGGATTAACCCCTAGTCGACCCAGCGGGCTTGGGTCGACCTCAAAAATCGGCCGGTTCGGTTATTCCCCTCTCCCAATTCGCTGTTTTGAACATTTTTGCATATTTATTTATTTAATTTTCAATTATATATATATATATCAATATATATATATATATCTCTGCACAACCCATTTCACTTAATTAAGTATACTTTAATTTGTGAAGTTTTCGTGAAACTTCGCGAGGCCATATCTTGGTCATACGGACTCCGATTTTCGAAAACTCGGACTCTATTTCGCGTATTTTTCCGAGACGAACGCAATGGCACAGCCCATTTCCCTTGATTCAGATTTACAGTTTAATTCTGCCTCCATTTATGTTATAACATGTTATTCAAAAATACGGGTTGTTACATTCTCCCCTCCTTAAAGGATTTCGTCCCCGAAATCTCCAAGTTAGGAAGAACGTATCCTACCATCCATCATCCATCTACTCAAAACATCATCCACGAGAAATCATTGTCCTTAAAAGGTTCTAAATGCTGTATGATCATATGCAAAGGTGTGTGTATATGCACTTATCTAATGCGAAAATCAGGAGGTTACTGATTCAGTAAACCCCCTTAATGCAAAATATGTTAGTGAAATGAGTCCATATGTATGCAAATTCCTAACATAATTTATAATCTCTACATGAGTGCACATAACATTCATCCATATGCAACATCCACGTGATAGCATAACAAGTTTCATCCATGAATAAGTATAAGCACTCATGCATATGCAACATGAAAGTGTGTGAGCCGATCTTAGTGCCTAATGTGTATCATGCATCCACGAGTATCCACGTGCAAACACTTGCAACCACTTGCAACCATCAAGCATAACATGTTTCAAATACATGTTTCAACCAAGGGTTTCTACCTAAGGTTCTCATGACAAGATCTACGAAACAAGATAAACTAGATAAATGCGGATAAAAAGAAAGATATGCTAATTAGGAAAAGAGATCGAGAATGTACCCTCAAAAAGAAATGGATAAAGCCCACGCATCTTCCCCTCGGTTTCCCAAGTTGCATCTTCGTCGGCTTCACCCCACTGAACTTTCACTGACTTGACCTCTCGATTCCTTAGCTTCTTGATCTCTGTTCCCAAGATACGAATCGGAGCTCTTCTCAAGGTTGCTTCTTTCTCTACCTCAATGTCTTCAAGAATGCTTGGTTCAACCACCTCAGTGGACTCATGTAGGCACTTTCGGAGATGCGAGACATGAAAGACATTATGCACTCCGGCTAGCTTCTCGGCAATTCCACCTTATAAGTCATCTTCCCGACTCTTTCTATAGTAGGGAGGGGTCCTACGATCCTTGGTGTCAGCGAACCATATTTCGCAAAGGAGAAATCTTCACAAAGACCATATCTCCAACTTTAAATTCCAAGTCTGTCCTTCGCTTGTCTGTATAGGATTTCTGTCTGTCTTGGGCCGTTTTCATCCGTCTTTGAATCAATTCAACCCTCTCGGATGTGTCCCTTATCATGTCGGGCTCAATTATAAGCTTATCCGTCGTCTTCCCACCAACATGTTGGTGGCTTGCACGGCCTCCCATACGAAGCTTCAAATGGTGCCATCCCTATGTTGGCTTGATAGTTATTATTATAAGCAAACTCTACAAGAGGAAGGTGGTCTTCCTAAGTACCACCGAAGTCGAGAACACAAAACCTCAAAAGGTCTTCTAGCACTCTATTCACCCTTTCGGTTTGACCATCCGTCTGGGGGTGATAGGCTGTACTCAGATTCAATCGCGTACCCATTGCTTCTTGAAAACTGTTCCAGAACTGGCTAGCGAAAATTGGGTCACGATCGCTAACTATGCTAGAAGGAACTCCATGCAGCCGCACTATCTTTTGAAGATAAACAGATGCTAGCCATGATACGGTCCTCTTGCTTTTCACCGGAATAAAATGGGTTCTCTTCATAAGTCTATCAATTATTACCACTATCCCATAAAGCCCAAATAGTTTGGTGACGAACTTCTTCACCCCAACCATATATCACAAATAGGCTAGTCATACTCCTTAGGGGGTTTGCAACAGATCTAAGATTGAGGATAGGGCCGAGAGGATATACTTAAAAGATAGCATGTGAGTAAGCTCTACGGAACAATAGGGATCAAGGATATACTCTTAGAAAGAGGTTAAATGCGCGTATCTAGTCTTCGATCTTCTAAGCCGCATTTTCTTGTGCTTAATCCCATCGTGCCCTGACCGTCTTTTAACTTCGCAATTCCGTAGTTCTTAATTCTTGTTCCCAAAATATGAGTTAGAACTCATTTCACCGTTGCCTCTCGTTCCACTTCCACTTATTCTTTGCCTAAAATACTTGGCTTAAACATAACTGCGTGCTCATGGTTTCGTGCAAGCTTTCCAAGATTCGTTAGTGAATCTTGGATCTCGTTTACATATTATACGGTATCCCATGCAGAAAACTATCTCTTGAAAACAAGTGCCAATCCATGTTGCCAAAACTGGAGCTGAGGTAAGGGCTCTCTTGAGCCTTTGAAAAGCAAGCTCACACTCCAAGTCCAATGCAAAGACTAAGTCCTTCTTTGTTAACTTAGTAAGAGGGGCCGAAATCTTAGCGAAGTCCCTGATGAACTTCCTATAGTAGCCTGCCAGACCGAGAAAACTTCTTACTTCGGTTGCATTCCTCGGAGTCTTCCAGTCTTGAACCACAACCACTTTCGCGGGATCCACCGCTATGCCTTGCTTAGAAACTATATGTCCAAGAAACCGAACTTCCCTTCTCCAGAAATGACATTTGGAGAACTTGGCTTTCAACTGATGCGCTCTAAGTGTTTCCATCACTTCCTTGAGATGTCTGGCATGTTATTCCTCATCCTTTGAGAAGATCAGAATATCATCCACGAAGACAACAACAAACTTGTTGAGGAACTCCCTGAACACCTTACTCATCAAGTCTACGAAGTATGCGGGTGCATTAGTCAAACCGAATGGCATGACAAGCCATTCAAAGAATCCATCTGGAGTCCTAAACGCAGTTTTATCAATACTATCCTCAGCTACTCTAAGCTGATGGAATCCGGTAGCTAGATCGAGCTGAGAGAAAACAGAAGCACCAACAAACTGGTCAAAGAGATCATCAATCCTCGGTAACGGGTGCCTATTCTTCTTTGTCAGCTTGTTCAATTCTCGATAATCAACACATAGACGAAGCGAACCATCCCCCTTAGTAGCGAATACCACCGGAGCACCCCATTCAGAAATGCTTCGTCTAATAAAATTCTTCTCAAGCAACTCCTTGATTTGCTTACTGAGCTCCGTTCTTTCACGAGGGGCCATGTGCCTAACAGGCAATGATACTGGCTTGGCATTATCGACTAGATAAATGCGGAAATCTATCTCTCGTTTAGGGGGTAACCCCTTAACTTCTTCAAAGACATCGGGATAGTCTCGGACCACCCTTACAGATTGCAGATCATCGATGGACGAGTCGAGAGATTCAAGATAACATAACATGACGGGACCTCTAGGGTTATAAGAAATTTCTAGGGTATTCCCGAGGCGAGTCATGAGCCTCTCCACCCTATGCTCACAATCGAGGATGGCTCCATAACTGGACAACCAATCCATGCCCAAGACCAACCCATATCCCGTGACCCCGAGAACATAAGCACTACAGGTGAATTCTACGGCCAAAATAGAAATTTTCAAATCCACCCAAATCATAGACAGATGGGCGGAACCCCCAATTGGATTTGAAACACAAATGGGATCCTCAACTAGGCTAGTACTTAGGTGCAAACCTTCAACAAAATCAGAAATAAAACTTTGCGATGCGCCAGAATCAAACAAGGTATGAACAGGGAAATCAGAAATGTAAACAAGGTTTTCTATAGAAATACTACCTCGATCAAGAACTGGAGCGATGTTGAGAGTATGCACTAGCCCTCCAGAAGGTCCTGCACGCTGATTCTGCCCTTGCCCTTGTCCTTGCTTCTTGGGGCAATCCTTGCTAAGATGTCCAGGCTCTCCACAGTGAAAGCATTCGCCCAACTTCCTCTTCTTCTTCCTACAGTCTTTGGCTATGTGCCCAGTAATCCCACAGAAGTTGCACTTCCTCCTTTCTCTTGACTTGTTGTTCTTGCTATGGTTGTTCTTATCTCTTTCCTCGGTATCTTCCTTCTTGCCTTGGGACTCATTTGCCTTGACCTCCTTCTTGCCACTCTTATCTTCCTCTTGAAGTAAGGCCATATTCACCAAATTTTCGAAGGTCGCCCCCAGGGGTATATGAGATATGGCCAAACCACGCAATGGCTCATTCAATACTAGAGCAAAGCATAGGGCCTTCTTCCGAGCGGTGTTAACCCATTCTAGACCGAACTGAGCAAGTTGATTAAACTTATCCACGTATTCTCTAACAGTCATGTCCCCTTGCTTTAGTGATAGGAACCTCTCTAGCTGAAGGTTCTCTTCTGCTGATGATAAAAACTTTAGTCCAAACCTTCTCCTAAAGTCATCCCAAGTCTCGATGGGTCTAGTAGTGGTGGTGAATACCCACCAATAAGCAGCTTCCACTTTCAATAGCCATACCGCCAACAGAACTTTCCTACGATCTTCCACATCAAAGATAGCAAAGAGGACTTCAGTTTCCTTTAACCAGTTTCTTGCCTCCACAGAAGTCTCCGTTCCGACAAAATTCTTGCAACCCATTGCCTTAAAGTCTTTGCAAAGCTTTGCGAAATCCTCTTGCGGATGCTGAGG
This sequence comes from Allium sativum, assembly GCA_030737875.1. Taxonomy (NCBI): domain Eukaryota; kingdom Viridiplantae; phylum Streptophyta; class Magnoliopsida; order Asparagales; family Amaryllidaceae; genus Allium; species Allium sativum. The sequence continues at coordinate 708,142,852 of CM060915.1, forward strand.
GGGAGAAGGAACCTCAGCTACGGGAGGAGGAGAGATGCTAGCGACGGGGGAAGGAGGAGGAATGTTCGCGGGGCCGGCTTCATTCGCCCTTGCCTCCATAAATCTCCGGAACCAGACGGGTACTTGTACGCCTTCCGAGATGTTAAAGCGATCGGCCATGCTAAAACGAAGAAAAAGACAGATTCAGAACGAAGGATAGTGCTATGGCTTTTGGGGAATAGCTTTTTTTTTTTTTAAAAATAACTAGACTTTTTCTTGGAAAATACTTAATTGGTTTTGAAAATAGTTTTTCAAAAGGTAAGTTTTAAAAACACTTTTGCTCAAATCTTGTAAACATTATGCTCTGATACCAAATGTTACACCCCACCTCCGCCAATGCCACTCTTGCAAGGACATTAACTTTGGAGGGGCGTTAAACAAGGTAAACATGCATGCAGATATCACAAGACAGAACATATAAGTAAAACAGAGTAGTAAAGCAGCGGATAAAACTTGCATTTCCAAAACCATAGTTAAGTTACAATAAAGTACTTAGTCATTATTTTCCAACAAACAAAGTCTAGATAAAAGCATAAACTGAAAATCTGAAATACATAAAGTACTATCCCCAAAGTGAAGTGATAAACCACAGCTAGCTCAATGTCCAAACCCGTACATGAGCAAATCCAGTAAGCAAGCTAGAAAGATCCAAGCTAAGCTCCAATGTTCCCACCCTGAGGACCTGAGGGGGGGAAACGGAAGACAAGAGGCAAAAGAAAACAGGTCAGTCAAAAAGACTGGTAAGCCCTACTACTATCTGTCTATGAACTAGTAAAGTTAATTGGTATGAGAAGCTGAGATGAACATAAGGATAACAACATACTGGCATGATGATTAACTAACAAGATAGATAAAGGTGTCATCGTATAATTAAGGTTAAGTTTGCACCACGGGTGTACTAGCATTCTAACATGTCAAGTAAAAACAAGAATTGATCCCTTGGCCCAAGCTTGGCCCAATATAATGAGGTGACCTAAATCAAGGTCCAACTACACAGTCTAGTCGATCGGCTCCCTATAAGCCTAACTCGTCAAGTGTCGGTGTCATACGGCCTAGTCATGTAATGTAGTTGACTGTGTAGGGTCCACCCCATAGGGTGTATCAGGCCCTACGGTGTAACCCTCAGACACCATTACAGGATGCACAGTCCAAACCTACCGATGCCCGTGTTCAACTCCGGACTTGATGTGCACGACCATGGTCCGCCTGAACAACCGGTGCATCATTCAGCCGTCTCTTTTGGTCTCTTACAATCAGCCCAGTAATCGTGCCCCACCCTAGCCTAGTCCTAGGGTCTTATGATACTACTTAGAAGGTTACTGCTGAAAAGGACCACGCAACTAGGGTTTCTTAACGGGTTAAATGTGGTTAACCCGATCCAAACGTGGATTAAATCGGTTAAGAGTACCCAAGGCTCCTGACTTAACCTCGATTAATCCATCAAGCCCAAATTGGTTAAGTATTAAGTGGACCATGACTTAACCCTAATCAGGAGGCATTAATTAACTTAATGCGCTTTAACCTCTCACATTAGACTTTGTTGTGGTTACTAGTTAAGCCGGGCGGGTCCGGGTAGCTTTACACCACAACTAGGTCTAACCTCGGGTTCGAGCACAACATGACCAACTTCTCACATTGGGTCCTATTGTTTGTAGCCACTAGTTAAGCCGGGCGGGTCCGGGTAGATTTATGCTACAAACTCAACCCAACCTCGAGTTGGCCACACTCATATTTGCTAAGTGTCATGTCCATTATGTTTCCAAAACATAATTACAAGTTAACATATCACGTTATATTATAAAAACCATTTTTATGTCATAATGTTACCCAACCCCAACGTAATCCCATCGTTTACATAATCGCAACAACGCATAAAGGATAAAATAGGGAACTTAGCATAATCATGACATAAAGGTATTGAAGCCACAAGTTTATCATGGTGGCATATGAAATGTACATATGTTCATATACTTGCATATTGCATTATTAGGCTTCAAAAGCATGCATAAAACCAAACTTAGCATATGAGTGATACATGGTGATAAATAACATGTAGAAGTTGCTAGAAGTTCGCATTTAGGCTCACATGCAAGTTATCATAAGGGATATGATAACTTTCATGTTGCCAAAATGCAACCTTTAACATAAAGCTTGAAGCTTTAAGGCCATAAACTCAAGTTTAACTTGCATAACATGATAACATGTGTATAATGATCAACCCAAACTTGCATAACATGATAACATGTGTCATACATAACTTGCATAATGATCAACCAAACTTGCATATAATGATCAACCAAACTTGCATATAATGATCAACCAAACTTGCATCATTCATTTAACTTTAGAGTTCAATAAAAAGAAAGTAGAAAATGGCTTACAATGCTATGAAGACACAAATAAATAGTTATTAAAAGATTGAGATGAAGCCCTTATGCAATCACCAAAAAGACCCAAATATGCAAGCTCCAAATGAAAAACCCTTGAGCCAAATCAATAAAAACCCTTGCTTTGAAATAGAAATGTTGCAACTTGACTTGAATGCAAAGTAAGAACATTCATACAAGCTTGAAAATACTTGTATGCATTCAAAATCTCTCATATAATTTAACTTAGAAATTTTAGCATGAGAGTGGAGGCCATGAGAGGAATAATTTTGGCATAGTTTAGTTGTAGGAATGAATAATGATGATTTAGGCTAGGTGTTAGGTCCTTTTTATAGAAGATTAGGGTAATATTAGCCATAGGATTAACCCTAGATTCAATCCAAGCCATCAAAGCATGTCTTGGGGAAGAAGTCAAGTGTAGGAACCATCTAGGGCCTTTAGATTAAAGCTGAACCATGAGAACCATTCAAATGCAAAATCTGCATTTGAGCGAATCGGCCCACGGGTTGACAGCCAAACACCCTGGATTAACCCCTAGTCGACCCAACGGGCTCGGGTCGACCTCAAAAATCGGCCGGTTCGGTTATTCCCCTCTCCCAATTCGCTGTTTTGAACATTTTTGCATGTTTATTTATTTAATTTTCAATTATATATATATATATATATTTCTCTGCGCAACCCATTTCACTTAATTAAGTATACTTTAATTTGTGAATTTTTCGTGAAACTTCGCGAGGCCATATCTTGGTCATATGGACTCCGATTTTCGAAAACTCGGACTCTATTTCGCGTATTTTTCCGAGACGAACGCAATGGCACAGCCCGTTTCCCTTGATTCAGAATTTACAGTTTAATTCTGCCTCCATTTATGTTATAACATGTTATTCAAAAATACGGGTTGTTACATCAGTAAACATCATCCTCATATCAGCAGAATTCCCATTATTGGCTCCTCTACCGGCACCTCTTGCGTATCGGCTCATCGTTAAATCTGTAAAGAGAAAACGATTAACCATTTCCATAGTGGTGCCAGTGCAGTGCGACTTCATCCTTAACTATACTAATAGTATATATAAAGCTTTTGAAAACCAAAATAATCACAAACACGCGCTCTCATATACGTATTATCTCTCCCTGGTGTCTTTCCCTAGGTTAACTACGCAACGTAGAGCTCTGATACCAAGTGTGATGGCCCGCCCCGCACCAGCCAGCATTTCCTCCGAAAGAGCGCTGTACACATGCTTGACTAGCATGGAACGATCGCCAAAGAAAGGAAAGAAGAGAATGAACTAATCGAAAACCTATAGAATGTCTCACAGCGCATGGAATAAAATATAATAATAATGTACTTGACATAAAACAGGCGAGACAGTGCACAAGCTAATAACTAAAACCAACATCAACATCTCCAAATACAGCTTATTACAACTTTCCAAAATACTGTCTCTAAACAAAAGAAAGAAAGGTGCACCACTAATGCCCAAAGTAGTGACCACAACAACACAGGGAGAATATCTATATATATGTATCATACGTGGAAGCCTCCTGCTCGCCTCCGGTACAGCCACTCGTGCATCACCAGCTAACCTGTCTCTAGTCTGCTCGTGAGAGCACCCAGAGTAATAAGAAGAGACATAAAACTCTGGGTCAGACAAAAAGTATGGTAAGAGCGATAAGCAGCTAAACGGAACAATAATAGGTATACTAGACCATACCTGAGCCTAGACCTGCAACCAAAGAGTTAGCACTACATACCGTACAATACTATAAGGTGCCACTGAACAAATGGTGTAACGATAACGGGGATGGGGGTGTGCATGTCATAATAATGGCAAACAAATCAAACATAGCAACCATCCTCACATCTCTCCCTCAGTGCGTAAAGCATACGATGTCTACCGCTTCGATCACTAGACCCATCGAAGTAGTGACGGAGTTCGACTTGTACAACTACTGCTACTTCCAAGCTTACCCCATGGAGTCATGACCAAATCTTTACAAATGACCCCACTTCATAGGTCTATAGCTCTTTAGTCGTACTTAGGCCACTGTGGCCCTGAATCCGTTCACGTACCCCCTACACATAGTGATCCAAAGTTATAGACATCGACAACCCCTTAGCACACGTCCCGCAGCAAAGCCCAACTCATGAAGTTAACTCTTTGGTTCCCAGCAGGATCCTGAGTACAAACTTCCCACTTGGACTACCTTTGCATCTCGCGTTTTAGTCTTCCCCTCTGTATCGGTTCTTCACTTTAGTTTATACTTCCTGTTCGGATCGTGATTTATGCCTCAAGTCCAAGCATCTCGGTTCGGATCGATCGTGGACACCCCTGGCAGTTCGGTCTGGCCTCCTTCTGTTCGTGGTCGGGCTCCAGGTCGTGGTCCATACTCCAGCTCGTGCGAGGTCATCCGGATCGGGTCGTGGTGTCCTCCCTCTGGCGGTTCAGATCGTGAGCTAGGACTAGTTCGGGGGCTCTTGGTTCGTGACCATTGCATAGGGTCGGATTGGCTTCCTCCACTGGCTCGGATCGTGACTCCAGGTTGTGGAAGCATGCTTGGCTCGTGAGGGGAATCGGTTCGGATCGATGTTCCGTCTCACAAGCGGGTCGGATCGTGGAGCTTCCAGGCGAGCAGGTCGGATCGGGCTTTCCATCTTCGATCCGATCTGGTTCGACACTTTCCTGCACTTCTTTCCAGCGACTGTTTTACGCCATTCGACGGCGTTTTCGACCAATCTAACAGTTCTAGACAATCATAAATCTTACCATACAGTCATAGCAACATGTACAATCAATCATACCATAGCATGTAAATTGGATCAAACATAGCCAAAACCCCATATTTTCCCTTAAGCATGTTTAGGCAAAACTAATGATATGATTAATATAACTTAACCAAATCAAACCAAATTTCTAACAAAGGTCTAAAACATTATTTTCGAATTTATAAATATTTTCCAAAATTTTATCATGTCTAATTTCGTTAATCTTCAATAATTACCCTTAATTAACTATAATTAGTGCAAAACTATGCAAATCACTCACCTTGGCCACAAATAAAATACCAAATCTGAAATGACTCTCTGTTTGGCGATGTTCCCAATGCAACACAGCAGCTCTAACCTTGCTTTGGTGCTAATCCTCTTTGATTTGATGTTGTTAAGCCTAATCCTTGATTAGAAAGTGATTTGGAGTTGTTTTTAGAGGTTGGAGACCATTATTAGGGTTCTTAGGAGATAAATGGCGGTTGAAAAACTGAAATGAAATGAAAACCTAACTCATTTTAGCCTCCCCATAACCCTAATCCCGAAATGGGTTATGGGCCCATTTACTAATCACCTCATTTGGCCCAGTTAAGTAGTTTTTCACCTTATGAAACTTGTTTCAGCCATATCTCCCAAATTATGAGTCCTTTTAGCTAATGGACCACTCTACGGAATTGTAAACCATCATTCGGATCCAATGGAAGTGGTTTCAAGTCAAAACTCCTTTCCAATCAAAAGTTATGGCCAAAACAAGATCAGCTAGGGGCAAAATAGTCATTTAAAAATCGGCAAAAATCATGAACATGGGAAATGGCCCCAATAGTCGTCTCCCAAAGTTACATGACCATACGACTCCGTATGTGAAAGAAATAAATATTCTACGATCCTGCGATGCATAGAATGCGGGTTGTTACAGTTTTACAAATACTCCTCTTGTTCATACAATATCGACCTTTTAAAAAACTCGGTGATAAATCTTTTTTTGTTATACTTGAGCTTCTCTCAGGGTAAATCCCTAGGAATTGAAAGAAACTTTGGTAGGTTCCAACAAGCCCCAGGATGAAGATTAGTCCCATGTTCATCCAAACACCGTCTGTGTAAACGTCGAAGTAGACCACCACTAAATTCCCCTAAGAAGGAGAAATCCACTGTTTCAAATAGACTATAAACCTTATACAAAAATTCTATTAAAATATTTCTATCCTCTATTAGCATCTAAAATAAAGTCATCAGCTCCTTATTTCCTCCAAGGATTGTCTCTCTTCGGATCCTAGCTGCTTTTAATCTCGGTATAGCTTAATGTTCTTTATAAAACATAAGTTTAGAAGCACTTTTATCAAGTTCATGATATTTTTGATATAAGGCATTATAATCTTTCAATAACTACTTATGCACTAAATGTAACTGAATGATTTGCTTCTATTTCTTGTCAAACTCTGCCATATGGTAGGAGGAAACGTTTTTCCTTGTCTATGTAATATTACAAGGAGCTAATCACCATGAATTCAAATAGGAAGAAAACACTTCATAAGTGAAAGCCATACCTGGGAAGCAGGAATTTCAGATTGAATAGGCTGTTTCTTTTCTTTTTGCTTAAGGAGGTCACTACCTTTGGTAGAAGCATCCGGTGGATCTTGAATAATGGAAGCACCCGAAAGGTCAAGGTTTGTTTCCTCAGGACCACGTGTTTCATAAGCGGCGGGGGGAGGGTTTCCACCTTCTTTATCAAAGTCATGCCGGTGACCATCGCCTTCGGGGCCAGAGTCGTCATCATCATTATCATCGTCTTCATCATCGTTATCCTCGGCAATAATGTTTTCCTCTTCATGATTATGAAAATAAAAATCATCAGACAAATCCTCAATATAAAAAAAATTCTTTAAGCCTCGCCTTGTCTTTCTTAGGAACTCCAACTCCCTGCTTCGTTAGCACAATCCTTTTCATGACTTTACTCTCAGTAGAAGGATCTACGGAAGGAAATTCAATCTCGAGAAACTTTCGGAAATTGTCAGAATATGCTAGATAGAGAGCGTCTTCGTAATATTCCAACACTACTTCAAGAAAATGGGTTTTTAAGAATGAAGAGATTTTGTTTATGGCTTCATAGATTATCCATTTTGCGTTGAAGAGTGTATCATCTTTCTTTTTCAGCTCATCGGCGTGATTAGCTACCATTCTGCCCGACTATTTTCGAGCTCTTGTTTCGATATATCCAAAGATGAAACCTTGTCAGATAGAGAACCCTTTGGCTTCCTCCCCTTTTCAAGCTTCGACTCCGCTCTTTCAAGAGAAGCGTTCAACCTTATGCATTTTTTTTCACTTTCTTTTTCACTTTCCTTTTTCGCCTTAGTCAGGGAATTAACTTTGGGTTCCAAAGCAACCTTTTCTTCTTTAAGTTTTGCTGTCTCGAAAAAGGGCGGAGAAGTTATCTCTTGGACTGAGAACGGACCTTTGGTTACCTAAAAAGAACAAAACAAAATCAATGTTTGCATAAGAACAAAAACAAAGGAAACTAGAAGGAACGTGACCATATCAAAAGTTATTGCTTGATGAGATATTGGCGAAGATTCACCAAGTCTAAATATGTGGAAGGCAAAGAGATGTTGGAAATATCATCAGAAGAGAGAGCAAGCTTCAAAGTTTCATCAGAATCTAAAATTTGTACATGGGACCTTGGAGATTTATCATGTTAGGGAGATGGAAGTGGAGTTAGCCCATGCACCATCTGATTTGAAGCCCCCAAAGGACTAGAGACCAAAAAACCATCTGCAAAATCACTCCCTGGGGTCACTGCCTGGGAGGAACTAACATTAGGAATAATTCCACTAGCAGGAACAACAGGACCTGGAGTTTTCTGCTGAGTGGTCACAATAGTAGCGTCCTTGCAAGGAGTAGAGGAGGAGGAGGAAGTGTCACCCTTATGCTTATTAGGGGTTGTATCATCAACGGTGGAGGCAAGTCTTTTTGTAGCTAAATTTCTAGATCTAGCCAAGGTAGATGTCTCATTATCATCTTAGGTAGCTAGTCAAAGTAATATGTCAGAAAAACATAGCTAAGGAAGCTAAAACATGCAATGAGAACTTAAAATAACTCTAGAAAAGCAAGTTTACCTGAAGTACCCAGAGACAAGGGGGGCAAGGGAGTGAACTTATATGAACCAAGGAATAAGTACTTAGCACCATAAGAGTGGAGAGGTAGTTGTCACTAAACCTTTTTCCCAAAAGGAAGAAGAGCATGCTTGCGAAGATTATCCAAAGTCAGTAAAATATATCGCTGTCCTAACTCCTCGGATGCCTTGAAAATGACATCAACCACCTGGGCTTCCTCTTTCCGCAGACTTTTCTTCGTAGGAGTAGGGGCTGAAAAGAAACAATCTTGGATAGCATGGAAATGACGTACTAATTCTAGAAAAAAATAAGAAACCCACTAGGGTTGACAAAAATGCCTGGAATATCAAGAGGACACCTGATATAGAAAAAATGGTTTTCCCAATCTTTAGACTTATTAATGCTATCGATGACCAACTTTTTTACAGGATTCAAACAAAGAATAAACAAATTCTCTCCTTTAAACAGATAAACGAAATAATGTAAGAAGGTTGGCACTGAGGGAAGGTTGACCCGACTCAAGTGCTAAAATTTGAAGGCATAAAAGAAGAGTGTATGTGTTTGGGGAAAGTTGAATATGAGCAATTCCCATGTGACGCAAAAGTCTGGAAATAAATTCCGCAAAAGGAAAGAAGCCTCCATGCCAAATATGAATGGTCGTTTAAGCAAAGAATCTCTCTAGCGGGTTCTGAGTAGTATCTTGATCAGAGGTAGGAAGGGCTTCAACTTCAGTCATACCAAAGCTCTTGAGAATGGCATCTACTTCATCTTGAGTGTTGGTAAAAGAACGTTGTGGAACAACTGCTTTCTTTGGCCGAGGGGTAGCAGAGATGCTTGGCTTCAATTTGTCAGCATCTTCCTTCTCAGAATGATGCAACTAGGTGATATAATTCCATAAAACGTATAACACAATAATTTAATATAGATAAACTGAACTATTTACAAGTTTAAGACCTTCATGAAAACTCATTGATATTAGTTATTCAATATTCCTATGGAAATTAGAACACATCATGAGTCATTAGAACCAAATCCTTAACCAAATTCACATATGATCATGCATTATATATGCCAGAAAATGGTTAAGTGTTTTGTGTTCACAACTACAAAATAAATCACTTGCATCGGTTGTTAAACCTCTGTTGCATCGGTTGTTCAACTGATGCAAATGAAGATGATGCAACAGACCAATTTCTATTGCATCAGTTGAACAACTGATGCAAATTATCTTAAGTTGCATCGGTTGTTCGATACAACTGATGCTACATAGCAGAATCAAATGGTTACATTTGCTTTTCAAGGCTGGGTGTATTGCATCGACTTTTTTTAACAACTGATGCTACTAAGCAGGTGTAAAAAAAACAACATATATAACAATCAAAATGTATTGCATCGATCACTTACCATATTACAACGGACGCAAGAAACAAATATTTATTTTCACGAGCTTCATAAATCTAAAACAATATCAAATAGAATTTAATATTTTGTAATTGCGTTATTACCACAAATCTAATCAAACAAACAATATAATTATATTATCAATCAACATAGTTCATGTACAATCCAAAAAAAATACACTTCGTCACAAAACAAAAGCTAACGTATATAACAAAAGGCTAACATATACATAACAAAAGATCAACTACATCAAATTATACATGTCATAACTAGCTAATTTATTTCAAACCTCGTCAATCTTTTGTTGGTTATAAGAACCATATTATGCAAAATCCTGCAATTCACAAGAGAATACTGTTTCAAAACGTACGTAATAGCATGTAATAGCTAAGAATGAAACAAGTTAAAGTAGTACCTTTTGTAAATCAATGTTTGGATTATGGTATTTTACAACGTCATGCATATGCCTTATCACATAATATACACAATCTGTTGTTTCAGATTGGTGCGGACACTAATAATATTACAAGATAATGTATTAGTTAGTTTAAAATGAACAGATAAAAAGCACAATGTATATTCAAAGTGTGCACATTAATCAAAAAACCGTTTAGCTATTCAAGCTCAGAAGAATAAGTTAAAGAAATTCTCATTTTACCTGCTTCATCACGCTCTAATTCCAATTGCTAGAATGTGATGAAGCAAAGTGAATTAGGAACTCCTCCCTCTGAGGACGCTTCTCCAAAGCTGGAGATTGTTTTATATATTAGCCAAGATATCAACAAGTTCAATGTATTATACTAGTAGTCCTAGTCCATCAATGATTAATTTACAACGAGCCTGTACATATGGCAAATGAGTTATCATGCACATACCTCCCTAAGCTGAAGATAAATATTGCAGATAGATCGAAATGAGAGCTCTTCAGAAACCAGCAACGTTGCCCCTTCTTGCTCTTGTGAACAAGACAAACATATAAACTGACATCAAATTGCGAATGTCAAAGCCATAAAGATATATTTAGTTAGTCTCACTCTTAGCTAGTTTGAATCAAATTAACAAAAAAACAATGCTAACTTAATTCAAAGCAAGCTCGTATGGTTGAAACTTGTAATAATAGTGTATTGTTCAAAAATTGAATTGCGGTGAGTCAAAAGAAAGAATGGAATTCTATTTTTCCAACAAAAACTTTGATAGGAACAAACAAAATACAGTGTTCTAGCATTGTTGACCCCCAATATAATTTCGTTACGTAAAATATTACACAGCAATCTTACATAAATCAAATTATATAAACATAAATGACTTTATAAGGGAATTATGAAGATGAAACTGAATACAAAACCAAAATAATTTAAACTGAATTGAAATACAAACTAGTAATAACAAAATACATCTTTAATAGTAACAAATAACATAGAGTTACCTTCGTTTCAGTATCATCGAAGATTCTCAAATGTTGTTATTTCATACATCACTCGCTGTTGCTAATTCCAGGGCCATTCATCATTCATCAATGTTAGGGAGTTTGTGGTTTGAGGCGTTTTTGGAGGAGTAGAATTTGCCATACTTCTGACTTCAAGGATTTACAGAGCAAATTCTTTTAGACAATAGTTCAACCCACTAGGTACAAACGGGTTAACGAACTATTGACTTCAGGATTCAATGAAGCTTGAAACAGCGTAATCAGATTCAAAATTTGTACGATTTTGATCCGACCAAGAACACTCTGAAATATGATTACTAATGATGCAAATTTAGAAATGAAGAGTAAGAAGAAGAAATCGATTCTGCAACACTTTAGAATTGAAACACTTCAGAAGTGTTTCGAACAAAACTGTTTTGCAACAGTTTAATGGCGTTGTAGAAAGATAGACGAAGAAGAAGAATTCGAGTTGCTTTTCACAGTTGTGATTGTGTCTATTCTTATATATGTAGAGGGAGGCGACCATATAATTAAGCGTCGTGACTGTTATTTGCAACAGTCGTTTCTTTTCGAATTCGAACAGATGCGTCCTTTCAGCCTTGCAACGCCTCAAAGCGTTGCGAATTAGAAAACACCGATCGACAGCTAGCTTTTCACCGGTCGACCGTTTTTAAACAGAGATTGAAACAGTCGACCGGTTGAAAATTGGCCTGTCGACTGGTTTGGCTCTGAACTGTTTTCTTGGCCCAATGGATCACGAGACTCCAAGAGCCCCAAGGCCCATCTTTTGACCTTTTAAATATCAAGATTCATGTCATGTCCATGCATTGCCTTGTTTCTCCCTTTTCTTTCTTTTTGACATGATACTTCATTTCATTACATATATAGTGATATATCTCTCAATATTTTACAATGTGGGACAAATCATATTTTCCTATTCCTTCTTCCTTTCATTCTTCCTTCTCTTCACAAATAAAATACCCAAACCTAAAGCATGTTTTGAAAATTTTACAACAATCTCCCCCAATTTTCAAAATAAGAAAATAAATAAAGTGGACAACTGAATCACTAATGTGACTTCCTACATACCCTAGTGGGATCAAGCCTATGTAATTCTAAGATCAAGTTTTGCATCATCGTTGAAACAACACATATACAAAAGTATCTTTTGGATTTGAACTTTTACTTAGTGTAAATCATTCAAAGTTCTATCGAGATTCAATGGTGAACGACTCTTGAACCAAGTATCCGTTAATGATAAAACCGGAACAATCACACATGTTGTATTCCTTAGTTAAAGTGTTCTGTATTGCTCAGCACTTTAATGGCCATGTGGTTAAATCCTGGTTCATGAGTCTACTTAGAAAGCGGTCTTACTTTCCTAGGAAACGATTTGATTTCCATACTAATATAGGTAAGTCACTTAAGGTGTTTCTACGAGACACGTTTTAGGGTTTCTAGACTTATTAAGGAATTTTATCCATCCTTTGTTCATGCAGAATCCAACACTAAACATTATGGGATTATTGATTTAGTGTTCCATAATCATTTCCTTAACTTGTTGGTACCCATTGAACTTTGTCTATCCTTTTCAAGACACAAGTTGGGTTTCTGTTAAGGATGATCAATCTTCATTCACAGACCTTAGTCCCATTTCTTTAGACTTTATAGAAACCATTGCCTTTGGAAGACTCTTAGCAAGTGGGTCAGCCATGTTTTTCTTCGTTTCTATGTAGTCAACAGTTATAACTCCAATTTTGAGTAATTGTCTCACAATGTGATATCTTAGACTCACATGTCCAGACTTTCCATTATATGTTTTATTAGAAACATTATATATCGTTGCTTGATTATCACAGTTAATCAAGATTGCTGGAGATGGCTTCTTTTATAATGGGATTTCTACTAACAAATTTCTAAGCCATTCCGCTTCTTTACATGCGTCTGCTAATGCAATCAATTCTGACAACATAGTTGAATCAGATATACAGGTCTGCTTCTTGGAAGCCCAAGACACAGCAGCGCCTCCTAATGTAAATATCCATTCAGTCGTAGACTTGGATTTCGATTCTACATTGTTCCAGGTTGCATCACTACATCCTTCTATTACAGCAGGATATCCTTTATAAGATAAACCATAGTTTATGGTTCCCTTCAAATAAGCTAAGACTCTGGAATTGGCTTTCCAATGTTCGAAACCTGGATTACTCCTAAATCGACACAATACACTTATAGCATGTGCGATATCCTGTCTAGTACAATGCATAACATACATAAGACTCCCAATAATACTGGAATATTCCAATTGAGAAATGGTACGTCCTGTGTTCTTTTCTAATTTTATACTTGGATCTAAAGGAGTTGGTGTTGGTTTGTCATTATAATGATTATACTTCTTTAGGAATTTCTCAATGTAATGAGATTGAGTTAGTAATAACTCCCCCATTTTCCTAATGATTTTAATTCCTAAAATTACATCAGCCTCTCCCAGATCTTTCATATCAAATTTAGAAGATAGAAACTTCTTAGTTTCATTCACACAGGATATGTTGGAACCAAATATCAGCATGTCATCAACATATAAACATATTATAACATAACGTTGTTATCCGATTTGCTATAGATACATTTATCCGCATCATTAACAATGAATCCAAATGACAATGCAACTTTATCAAACTTCTCATGCCATTGCATAGGAGCTTGCTTCAGGCCATAAAGAGATTTAACCAATTTACAAACTTTATTTTTTTGGCCTGAGGTTATGAAACCTTCAGGTTGCTCCATGTATATCTCTTCTTCTAAACTCCATTTAGAAAAACTGTCTTTACATCCATTTGATGTATGACCAAGTTATGAATTGATGCAAGTGCTATTAAACATCGTATCGAAGAAATGCGATCCACCGGAGCATATGTATCAAAATAATCTACTCCTTGTCTTTGTTTATATCCCTTAGCAACTAATCTGGCTTTGAACTTATCAATGGATCCGTTTGTATTCAACTTTTTCTTGAATATCCATATAGGTTTGGCACCAGTAGGTAAATCGCTTAATACCCAAGTTTGGTTTAACATTATGGAATTCATTTCATCATTGATAGCTTCTTTCCAAAAATCAGAATCTCTAGAACTCATAGCCTCAGAATAAGTTTGGGATCATCATCGACGTTCATTACATATCTTGTCATATTAAGGACTTCATCCTTATTGCCTTCTACGAGATATGTTATGAAGTCAGGACCATAGTCCTTTTCTGTTCTCGCTCTTTTACTTCTCCTGTGTTCAGTACTATCATCTGGTATTGACACTTCCTTGCTGTTTTGAGCAGGAGCATATTCATCGTCATTTGTATCATTAGTCTCAGTTGGTTCTAGACTAGATGATCTTAATGGATTCTCTATAGTCTGATTTTCAAAAAATTCTACATCTACAGATTCTATGACTTCTAAGGTATCAAGAATCATAAATCTATAAGTTATACTCTTAAGAGAATATCCTATGAAAACACACTTAAAAGCTCTATTACCTAACTTTGGTCATTTAGGGTCTGGTTTTCTAACATAAGCTAAGCAACCCCAAAATTTGAGTCTAGTATGATTAGGTTTTCTATTAAACCATAATTCATAAGGAGAAATATTATTCTTTTTAAGTGGTACTCTATTTAAAATGTAACATGCAGATAATATAGCATCACCCTATAGGTTATAAGGCAAATTAGAACTTATGAGAATGGCATTAACCATTTTTACTAAAGTTCTATTTTTTCTCTCAGCAGCACCATTTTGTTGTGGTGTATAAGGGGCGATACATTGGTGAATAATACCATTTTGTTTGCAAAACAAAGTAAACTCATTTGAAAAATATTCACCACCACGATCTGAATGTAACACTTTAATTTTAATTCCTAATTGTGTTTCGACTTCTGCTTTGTAAATTTTGAATTTATCAAAGGCTTCATCTTTAGATTTCATTAGATATACATAAGCATATCTAGAATAATCATCAATAAATGTTATATAGTATTGGTTACCACCGTAGGTGATATGACTTTTCAAGTCACCCACATCACTATATACCAAATCAAGCAAACCAGTTTTCCTTTCAACAGATTTAAAGGTTTTCCAATGTATTTTTGCTTGAACACTTATTTCACATTTAGAAATAGATTTGAAATCACAATCAGAAATTAATCCTAATTTATGCATATTTCTAAGTGACTTATAATTAACATGTCCTAATCAACTGTGCCATAAATGAACAGAGTCAACAATATAAGTAGAAGATTTCTTCATTAGATTCAACATAATCATGCCGTTACAAGAATATCCCCGTCCAATATATTTGATGTTCTTGGACAACACTAACTTATCAGACTCATACACCATCTTGAATCCTCCTTAAGGTATCCAGAAATCAAATTCTTACACATATCAGGTACATAAAATACATTGACTAAAGCAAGAACTTTCCTAGAGGTGAATGTCAATTCAATAGTGCCTTTTCCCAGAACTTTGCTTGCAACTTTGTTTGCGCCAATTACTTCGCTGGATTCTCCGTTATTCTCATCGTAAGTCTTGAACAGATTGCGGTCTTTGCAAATATGAATAGTCGCTTCAGTATCGAGCCACCAATCATTATCAATGCCACTAGCGGAGTTTGCCTCTTGTACGACAGCCACAAGCTTTTCTTCGACCACATTCGCTTTTTGTTACAGTCTCGGGCATAGTGGACGGGTTTGTGACAATAGAAACAGTCACCCTTCTTATTGTTCTTGTAATTATTACCTTTCTTTTTAAACTGTGTCTCATTCTTAGGCTTCAACTTATCGTTAATTTCAACATTATTAGCCTTAGATTGAGACTCAGTTTGCGGATTATCATCTAGTTTGTGTTTACGAGAATCCTTTCAATACGAAGATGACGCTGTAAAACATATAAATTATAATCCATTTCTGCATGTTTTAATTTTTTCTTATAATCATTCCAAGAATTTAAGAGCCCTGAAATAATGACTCCAACAACAAAAGATTCAGGGAGATCAATACCGGCATCCTTAAGTTGATTTACCAATAGTAGAATTTCACTTACTTGTCCAATTATGGACTTGTTGGTGACCATTTTGAAATCCATAAAATTGCATATAAGAAATTTTTTATTACTTGCCTCGGAGATGCGATATTTGCTTTCTAGCGCAGTCCAGAGTGCCTTCGCGGTGTCCAAGGTCCTGTGAACATTGTATATTTGAGTAGACAGTGCATTCAGAATGTGGCCTCTGCATAGAAAATCTTCCCTTTTACGCTTTTCCCTTTTAGCTTTTAGTTCCGCACTATCCTTATCGGTTTCCTCCGGTATTTTCTCCAATCCATCTTCGAGAATATGAAATAATTTGACCGTGATCAGAAAGAATTTCATAGTCTCTTGCCAATGAGTGAAATTCTCTCCATCAAATCGCTCTAACTTCATCAAATGTTGATTCATCACTTGCAACGCACTCAAACCTTCCCTCAAACCTTCCAAGGTTGAAGATATTGTCTGAAAATTTGTTGGGGAGTTTGTGGTTTGAGGCGTTTTTGGAGGAGTAGAATTTGCCATACTTCTGACTTCAAGGATTTGCGGAGCAAATAATTTCAGATAATAGTTCAACCTACCAGGTACAAACGGGTTAACGAACTATTGACTTCAGGATTCAATGAAGCCTTGAAACAGCGTAATCGAATTCAAAATTTGTACGATTTTGATCCGACCAAGAACACTCTGAAATATGATTACTGATGATGCAAATTTAGAAATGAAGAGTAAGAAGAAGAAATCAATTATGCAACACTTTTAGAATTGAAACACTTCAGAAGTGTTTCGAACAGAACTGTTTTGCAATAGTTTATTGGCGTTGCAGAATGATAGACGAAGAAGAAGAATTCGAGTTGTTTTTCACGGTTGTGACCGTGTCTATTTTTATATATGTAGAGGGAGGCGACCATATATTTAAGTTTAACACCCGACGTCCATTAATGTCACTCACGAAGGGAATGCATTAACTTCCATGGAGGTTATAAGTGAATATAGAACAGAAAAATTACAACAAGACAGATAGTAAATAGTACTTGGAAATCTAAAACTTCATTTTATTACAGCGGAAATTAAACATGTTTGTTACATCATAAAACCATAGATCATAACCAAGTACAATATCCATCTTCATAAAAACAAAATACATAATCCCATTACATAAATAGCCATTAAAAAGATAACAAGCAGGACTTTACTTCAACGGTCCAAGCTTTCCAAAGAGAGATGAAGCAATTCAATCAAACTCCACTAGAGCTGGGCCCAATCTGAGGAACTAGAGGGGGAAAAAGGATAGAAATAGAGGGGATCAGACATAAAGTCTGGCGAGTATGATAATTCTAACGATACTATTATCAAATTAACTAGACTAAGGCATAAGCTGGAAGACAAGTAAATGTCTATGAACTCTTAGGAAGATAAAGATAGCGTTTGAGATAACGTTAAAGATAACGGTAAAGGCACACCTAATTACTAATGAATGATTACTACACTGCACCGCACATTACTACACTGCACCACACTAGTCACCCTATTGTTTGGTCCCACTTGCTTCACACAGAAACTTTATAAATAGCCTTACGTACCCCTAGCTGACTACATAGGTGCCGTCTGCCCCTATCTCCACTAGGTGTACCCCACTACCCACTTTCGATCGGCTCCCTACTCGTAGATACCCGTGCTGGCCCCACAGTGGGGTGTATCACTCCCCTAAAGTGGCAACCCGATACAACTTGAGAATGCACGGCTTATACCTACACGATGCAACAACATCTTATCTACCAGCCCGGGTCCACACACGCATATGAAACCCGTTGGACTTGCGTTGCCACCGCTCCCCGTTTTGGCCTCTTACAGTCGAACCCAACATGCGTGTCCTGTCCTCGACTTGGGTCGAGCCCACAAGGATACGTTTGGGATACTGGTCGAAATGGGCCCCCACAAGCTACCCACCTAAGCTTGTCACTAGTATATCCCACTTAACCCTCTTAGTCACGTTCATTTATATGTGTGTTTGGTTAAGTCTTACTAATCGTATTTCACATGCCACTAAGGGCACCCCCTAGATTCCTCATGCCACACAAGGCACCTACTTAACCCCTATGTCCCACCTTACATGTTTATCTGGTTAAGTATTTCTTAATTCATTCAGGCCATAACCTCATAAAGACCTCTCACATTAGACTGGCATTTATGGCAGCTGGATTTGCCGGGCGGGTCCGGGCAGTCTTACACCATAAAAGAGTCTAACCTCGTGTCTTTACAACCGTTATTCTTTAGTTTAGGCCTAGGACCTCTCACATTGGGCTGACATTTGTGACCACTGGATTTGTCGGGCGGTTCCGGGCAGGTTTACGTCACAAACGAGTCCAACCTCGTGTCCTAAGCATTGATTAACACTTAAAATCTTTTACTCCAGTTTTAATAATTCCCTGTTCAAATTATTAATTAAGTCAACTTTTAATGATGTCCATAATTGACTCAATTATGTCCATCCACTTATGGCATGCAAAATCATATCAATTGCACCCCAACTTTTTATTATTAAATCCTTAATATTACCCCTACCCACGTTTATACGTTCGCTTATTCAACGCATAATATAGGCTAGACTTGAATAGTCTAACACATAGCACAAAGATAAATTATCACAACATATAGATAATTAAAATAAATCTAATCATAATAGGGGTGAAACTTGCATAAACTACACATGTTAAGGATCAAAAGGTGTCAACTTGTTAAATGTCTCAATTTACATGATATGATCATAGCCCAAATCTATACATAAACTTGCATATGGGGTTTTTAGGCAACATAATGATGGTGTGAACTAGCATAGGATATCACATATGTCATAGCATAATTCTAGATGTCTTGGCATATGTTCATAACTTTTCTAATCAATCTAACTTGCATATGTGACTTGTCATATAGATCAACATAACCCAAACATGATGATTTAATTAATATGAACTAACTAGCATAGATGGTAACATCATGGCCTTTTTACCATGTATGATTCATCACAACTTAGCATAGAAACTTTCAACATACATAACATCATCATAGCATGATTTACAACATATAAGATATCATCATCACATAACATTGGATTTACAATATACATGATAGCAAAAGGGTTTACAACAACATATATGATAATTCACATCATCTACTCATAATCCATTCATAACTCAATCTAATTAAAATAATAATAATTTTGTTAAGATCATCATACTCACAATTTAGAGAAGAAAAGAGAGAGTTTTGTTTGCTTTAGGGTTGAGAGAATTAGAATTGAATTTGTTTTTCTTCTTTCTTAGTTGGCGGCGGCTCCATTGATTTCCATGGCGACGGTAACTATTCTATTTTAGTTAGGTTTAGGGTTAGCATTAGGATGTATTTATAGGTGCAGGAAGTTATTTAGGACCATAAGATTAACCCTGAACCATGAGAACCAATCAAATGCAAAATCTGCATTTGAGCGAATCGGCCCACAGGTTGACAGCCAAACACCCTAGATTAACCCCTAGTCGACCCAGCAAGGCTCGGGTCGACCTCAAAAATGGGTCGGTTCGGTAATTTCCCCTCCCAATTCGCTGTTTTGAACTTTTTCGCATATTTATTTATTTAATTTTTAATTTATATATATGTATCAATATATATATTTCTCTGCGCAACCCATTTCACTTAATTCTTTTCTAAAAATTAAGTATACTTTAATTTGTGAATTTTAATGTTATAAAATTACGGGGTGTTACATTCTCCCCTCCTTAAAGGATTTCGTCCCTGAAATCTCCAAGTCAAGAAGAATGTATATCCTACCATCTAATCGTCCATCTACTCAACCATCAAACACCAGCATCCATTGTCCTTAAAAGACTTCTAATGCTTTAATGTTTATATGCACTGTGTGTGTATATGTCCATATCTAATGCAAAATTAGGCGGTCTACTGATTCAGTCGACCTCCTTAGTGCAATTCATGATAGTGCCATGCGTCCAATATGTATGCAAAAGATTCCTAATGATACATATTAATTCTATATGCATGCACAACCATCCACCCAAATGCAGCAGCTATATGATAATACAACCATTATACATCCATTTTACTAAATACATCCATATATATGCAATATGCAATATGACGTGACTGAGCCGATCTGGTGCCTAATAGTGTGTGTATATGCATCCACGAGCAACCACTAGCAAACACTTGCATCCACTTTGCATCCACCATACATAACATGTCTCAAACACATGTTTCAACCATAGGATTATCCTAACTAAAGGTCAAAGATACTAGCGAGAGGGTATACTAAAGATAAATAAGTACAAGCTAAGCGATAAAGGAGAAATTAAAGGACATACCCTCAAAAAGAAAAGGGTATCATGAACGCATCTTCTCTTCCGTCTCCCAAGTAGCGTTGCTCTCATCATCTCCCCATTGCACTTTGACTAGTCTGACCTCTCGATTCCTCAACCTCTTGATCTCCGACCCAAGAATGCGCGTAGGAGCTCGTCGAATTGTCGCATCACGCTCTATCTCCACCTCTCTAAGCAAGCTCGGCTCTACCACTTCCGCGGTCTCGTGCAAGCACTTCCTCAAATGTGACACATGGAATACGTCATGTACACCACTAAGTCTCTCGGGCAACTCCACTCTATACGCCATCCGTCCAATCCTCTCCTTAATAGGAAACGACCCTACAAACCTTGGTACTAATTTCCCAATGGACCCAAAGCGAACAACGTTTCGTAATGGAGACACTTTGACAAAGACCATGTCCCCAACTTCAAACTCGAGATCTGTCCTCCTCTTATCCGCATAAGATTTCTGCCTATCTTGCGCTGCTTTCATCCTCCTTCGAATCAAGTCGATCTTCTCCAAAGTCTCCCTAATCATAGAGGGCCCAAGTAAGATCTTATCCGTAGATTCCCACCAACATGTAGGTGAATGACAAGGTCGTCCATATAGAGCTTCGAATGGTGCCATACCAATGCTGGACTGAAAGCTATTATTATATGCGAACTCAACCAATGGAAGATGCTCTTCCCATGTACCCCCAAAGTCTAGGATACATAGCCTCAACAGATCCTCTAGAATGCGATTCACCCTCTCGGTCTGGCCGTCCGTCTGAGGATGATATGCGGTGCTTAAACATAACTGAGTCCCTACCGCCTCTTGTAAGCTTCTCCAAAATTCGCTAGTGAAAATAGGATCGCGGTCGCTCACTATGCTAGAAGGAACATCGTGCAAATGAACTATTTCTCGGACATATACAGAAGCTAACCATGGAGCAGTCCTCTTACTCTTCACGGGAATGAAATGGGCGCTCTTAGTAAGTCTATCTACTATAACCCAAATCCCCGTATTACCCTTCCTCGATCTTGGTAATCCATCCACAAAATCCATCGAGATGCTTTCCCATTTCCATAGTGGAACCTCCAATGGGTGAAGCAACCCACCGGGTCTCTTTTGCTCCGCTTTTACTTGTTGGCACACCAAGCATCTAGCGACATACTCGGCCACGTCTTTCTTCATGCCGGCCCAAAAGTAAACTCTCTTCATGTCTTTGTACATCTTGTCCCGCCGGGATGAATGGTCATCTTCGAACGATGTGCTTCATCAAGAATAGTCTTCCTTAGGTCATCGTCTTTTGGTACACAAAGTCTACCGTCCCTACGTAACCAACCCTTATCATCTAGGGTATACCTACGGAGATATCTTGATGGCCTTTGAGCTTTTCTACTAACTCAACTAACTGTGGGTCGTCTCGCTGTGCCTCGCCAATCCGTCCCAAAAGCGTAGGTCTGACCTCCAAGGATGCTAGCAAACTGGGTACGAAGTCAACGGAAGGTCTAAAGTCAAACATTGAAATGAATTCTAAACTTTGCCGCTCAACAAACAAAGGACTTAAGGATAATCTTTTTCTACTTAAGGCATCGGCCACCACGTTACCCTTGCCAGGGGTATATGCTATCTCAAAGTCGTAGGATGCTAAGAACTCCATCCACCTTTGCTGCCTTAAGTTCAAGTCCTTTTGAGAGAATAGGTATTTTAAAGATTTGTGGTCAGTGAATAGTTCGAATTTCTCGCCAAGAAGATAACGACGCCAAGACTTAAGCGCGAAAACAATAGCGGCCAACTCTAGGTCATGTGTGGGGTAATTATTCTCATGCGCTCTCAACTGCCTTTCACCATAGGCTATTACCCTGCCCTCTTGCATTAAGACTGCGCCTAGTCTTGTCCCACAAGCGTCAGTATAAACGGTAAACGGCTTACTCCCGTCTGGCAATACTAAGACTGGGGCTGAAGTCAAAGCTCTCTTCAAACGTTGGAACGCATCATCACATTCTACATCCCATGTGAAAACTAGGTTCTTCTTCGTCAAGCGTGTCAATGGAGCTGATATCTTTGCGAAGTCTTTGATAAACTTCCTATAGTAGCCAGCCAACCCCAAGAAACTTCTCACTTCGGTAGCATTTTTAGGAACCTTCCAATCTTGGATGGCCACCACCTTCGCGGGATCTACAGCTATCCCTTCTTTGGAAACCACATGACCTAAGAACCGTACTTCCTTCCTCCAAAAGTGACACTTAGAAAATTTAGCTTTAAGCTTATGCGCTCGAAGAGTCTCCAACACTTCCCTAAGATGTAGGGCATGCTCTTCTTCATCCTTAGAAAAGATCAAGATGTCATCTACAAAGACTGCCACAAATTTGTTAAGGTACTCCCTAAACACCCTACTCATCAGAACAACAAAGTATGCGGGGGCGTTTGTCAAACCGAAGGGCATCACTAGCCATTCATAGAAATCGTCCGGAGTCCTAAAGGCAGTCTTGTCAATGCTATCCTCATCCACTCTCAACTGATGGAAACCAGTGGCTAAGTCCAACTGCGAAAACACTGAGGCGCCAACTAACTGATCGAAGAGATCGTCAATCCTCGGCAGTGGGTGTCTGTTCTTCTTAGTAAGTTTATTAAGTTTTCTATAGTCCACACACAGTCAAAGGGACCCATCCGCCTTCGTGGAAAATACTACTGGAGCACCCCACTCCGATATACTTCGTCTTATGAACCCCTTCTCAAGGAATTCCTTCACTTGCTTATCGAGTTCCCTCCTTTCACGTGGAGCCATGTGGCGTACTGGCAAAGATACTGGTTTCGCATTATCCACAAGATATATTCGAAAATCTATCTCCCGCTTCGGAGGCAAGCCCTTCACCTCCTCAAACACATCCGAATACTCTCGGACCACTCTAACAGATCGTAGATTTTCCTCAGACGCGTCAAGCGATTCTAAATAACTTAGCATAACCGAATTTATGGGATTACAAAAGATTTCGAGAGTGTTGCCAAGGCGAGTCACGAGCCTAACTACTCTCCTTTCACAATCAAGAACGACCCCATTTCTGGATAACCAATCCATTCCCAAAATTATCCCATAGCCCGTGAAGCCCAACACATAAGCATCACATCTAAATTCAACGCTAAGTATGGAAATTTTCAAATCCAAACACATCATAGACAAATAAGCTAAGCCCCCAATTGGATTCGAAACAACTAAGGGATCCTCTACTAAACTGGTGTTTAAGTGCAGTGATTCAACTAATGATGTAGAGATAAACGAATGTGATGCGCCCGAATAGAATAAGGTACGGACAGGATGATCAAACAGAAAAACTAAGCTTTCAACAGAAATCGTTCTACCTCGTTCTTCCAGCGGTGGGACCGCGAGAGCCTGAACTTGTCCCCTTGCCTGCCCTGGTGCCATAAGAGACTGCACCTGTCCTCCCGAGGTAGCTCCTGCCCTCTGCCCCTTCTTTGGGCAGTCCTTCACTAAATGTCCCGCATCGCCACAATGAAAACAGCCTGTCTTCTTTTTCTTTCGGCAATCCTTGCTGAGATGGCCTGGTGTCCCATAGTTAAAACAATTCTTCTTTCCCTTGCCGTTATTGTCTTTACCAACCTTCTTGTTTTGCTGTTGTGGTTTTTTCTGATCCCCCTTCTTCTCAAGTGCCTTATCAGCTTTAGCGTTTTTCTCCTCATGCATAAGCGCCATTTCTACTAACTTCTCAAAGGTGGCCCCCATAGGGATATGGGTCATAGCCAACCCTTGCAATGGTTCATTCAAGCCATTCACGAACCTCAGCGCCTTCTTCTCCGGCGTGTTCACTAAGTCCAAGCCAAACCTTGTTAACTGATTAAATTTATTGACATATTCTTTCACTGATGAGCTTCCTTGCTTCAATGTCAAGAACCTTTCCATATATAGATTTTCTTCCGCCCTTGAGAGAAACTTCGCCTCGAACCTACGTCATAAATCCGCCCAAGAGTCAACAGGACGCTCCCCATTAGTGACCTCCCACCAAAACGAGGCCTCTCCCTTCATCAACCAAGATGCGAATCGAATTCTCCTCCCTTCTTCTACTTCAAAGATTTCTAGAAATTCTTCCACCTCCTTAAGCCAATCTCTAGCTTCCACAAACGTTTCTGACCCTTGAAATGGTTTTCCACCCATAGCCTTGAATTCCTTGCACGTCTTTGCAAAAGTATCTACGCGAGGAGGAGGAGGAACGGGTGCAACTGGTGGTGGAGGAACATTGGCTGGACCTGCAGCGGCCCTAGCCTCTAATAACCTCCTATAGCATCCTGGTATCGTTACACCGTCGGGTAGATTAAGATCTTCAGCCATGCCGAAACGAAAAAGGAAAGATTCAGAATGGATAATTCGAAAGATAAAGATATGGGCTATTGGGGATTATGTTTTTTTTCTTAAAAACTTTTCTATTTAAATTTCTCATTAAAACATGTTTTTGAAAGCACTTCTTCCAAAAATAACTATTTTTCTAAAGTATTTTTATCTGTTCTGGTAACCTTAAGCTCTGATACCACGTGTAACACCCCATGTCCATTAATGTCACTCACGAAGGGAATGCATTAACTTCCATGGAGGTTATAAGTGAATATAGAACAGAAAAATTACAACAAGATAGATAGTAAATAGTACTTGGAAATCTAAAACTTCATTTTATTGCAGCGGAAATTAAACATGTTTGTTACATCATAAAACCATAGATCATAACCAAGTACAATATCCATCTTAATAAAAACAAAATACATAATCCCATTACATAAATAGCCATTAAAAAGATAACAAGCTGGACTTTACTTCAACGGTCCAAGCTTTCCAAAGAGAGATGAAGCAATTCAATCAAACTCCACTAGAGCTGGGCCCAACCTGAGGACTTGGAGGGGGAAAAGGATAGAAATAGAGGGGGTCAGACATAAAGTCTGGCGAGTATGATAATTCTAACAATACTATTATCAAAATAACTAGACTAAGGCATAAGCTGGAAGACAAGTAAATGTCTATGAACTCTTAGGAAGATAAAGATAGCGTTTAAGATAACGTTAAAGATAACGGTAAAGGCACACCTAATTACTAACGAATGATTACTACACTGCACCGCACATTACGACACTGCACTGCACCAGTCACCCTATTATTTGATCCCACTTGCTTCACACAGAAACTTTATAAATAGCCTTACGTACCCCTAGCTGACTACATAGGTGCCGTCTACCCCTATCTCCACTAGGTGTACCCCACTACCCACTTTCGATCGGCTCCCTACTCGTAGATACCCGTGCTGGCCCCATAGTGGGGTGTATCACTCCCCTAAAGTGGCAACCGATACAACTTGAGAATGAACGGCTTATACCTACACGATGCGACAACGTCTTATCTACCAGCCCGGGTCCACACACGCATATGAAACCCGTTGGACTTGCGTTGCCTCCGCTCCCCGTTTTGGCCTCTTACAGTCGAACCCAGCATACGTGTCCCGTCCTTGACTTGGGTCGAGCCCACAAAGATACGTTTGGGATACTGGTCGAAATGGGCCCCCACAAGCTACCCACCTAAGCTTGTCACTAGTATATCCCACTTAACCCTCTTAGTCATGTTCATTTACATGTGTGTTTGGTTAAGTCTTACTAATCGTATTTCACATGCCACTAAGGGCACCCCCTAGATTCCTCATGCCACCCAAGGCACCTACTTAACCCCCATGTCCCACCTTACATGTTTATCTGGTTAAGTATTTCTTAATTCATTCAGGCCATAACCTCATAAAGACCTCTCACATTAGACTGGCATTTATGGCAGCTGGATTTGCCGGGCGGGTCCGGGCAGTCTTACACCATAAAAGAGTCTAACCTCGTGTCTTTACAACTGTTATGCTTTAGTTTAGGCCTAGGACCTCTCATATTGGGCTGACATTTGTGACCACTGGATTTGTCGGGCGGGTCCGGGCAGGTTTACGTCACAAACGAGTCCAACCTCGTGTCCTAAGCATTGATTAACACTTAAAATCTTTTACCCCAGTTTTAATAATTCCCTATTCAAATTATTAATTGAGTCAACTTTTAATGATGTCCATAATTGACTCGACTATGGCCATCCACTTATGGCATGCAAAATCATATCAATTGCACCCCAACTTTTTGTTATTAAATCCTTAATATTACCCCTACCCACGTTTATACGTTCGCTTATTCAACGCATAATATAGGCTAGACTTGAATAGTCTAACACATAGCACAAAGATAAATTATCACAACATATAGATAATTAAAATAAATCTAATCATAATAGGGGTGAAACTTGCATAAACTACACATGTTAAGGATCAAAAGGTGTCAACTTGTTAAATGTCTCAATTTACATGATATGATCATAGCCCAAATCTATACATAAACTTGCATATGGGGTTTTTAGGCAACATAATGATGGTGTGAACTAGCATAGGATATCACATATGTCATAGCATAATTCTAGATGTCATAATAGATGTCTTGGCATATGTTCATAACTTTTCTAATCAATCTAACTTGCATATGCGACTTGTCATATAGATCAACATAACCCAAACATGATGATTTAATTAATATGAACTAACTAGCATAGATGGTAACATCATGGCCTTTTTACCATGTATGATTCATCACAACTTAGCATAGAAACTTTCAACATACATAACATCATCATAGCATGATTTACAACATATAAGATATCATCATCACATAACATTGGATTTACAATATACATGATAGCAAAAGGGTTTACAACAACATATATGATAATTCACATCATCTACTCATAATCCATTCATAACTCAATCTAATTAAAATAATAATAATTTTGTTAAGATCATCATACTCACAATTTAGAGAAGAAAAGAGAGAGTTTTGCTTTGCTTTAGGGTTGAGAGAATTAGAATTGAATTTGCTTTTCTTCTTTCTTAGTTGGCGGTGGCTCCATTGATTTCCATGGCGACGGTAACTATTCTATTTTAATTAGGTTTAGGGTTAGCATTAGGATGTATTTATAGGTGTAGGAAGTTATTTAGGACCATTAGATTAACCCTGAACCATGAGAACCAATCAAATGCAAAATCTGCATTTGAGCGAATCGGCCCACGGGTTGACAGCCAAACACCCTGGATTAACCCCTAGTCGACCCAACGGGGCTTGGGTCGACCTCAAAAATGGGCCGGTTCGGTTATTTCCCCTCCCAATTCGTTGTTCTGAACTTTTTCGCCTATTTATTTATTTAATTTTTAATTTTTATATATATATATCAATATATATATTTCTCTGCGCAATCTATTTCACTTAATTTTTTTCTAAAAATTATGTATACATTAATTTGTGAATTTTAATGTTATAAAATTACGGGGTGTTACATTAAGCGTCGCGACTGTTATTTGCAACAGTCGTTTCTGTTCGAATTCGAACAGATGCGTCCTTTCAGCCTTGCAACGCCTCAAAGCGTTGCGAATTAGAAGACACCGGTCGACAGCTAGCTTTTCACTGGTCGAGCGTTTTTAAACAGAGACTAAAACAGTCGACCGGTTGAAAATTGACCTGTCGACTGGTTTGGCTCTGAACTGTTTTCTTGGCCTAATGGATCACTAGACCCCAAGAGTCCCAAGGCCCAAGGCCCATCTTTTGTCCTTTAAAATATCAAGATCCATGTCATGTCCATGCATTGCCTTGTTTCTCCCTTTTCTTTCTTTTTGATATGATACTTCATTTCATTACATATATAGTGATATACCCCTCAATATTTTACAATGTGGGACAAATCATATTTGCCTATTCCTTCTTCCTTTCATTCTTCCTTCTCTTCACAAATAAAATACCCAAACCCAAAGCATATTTTGAAAATTTTACAACAACCAATTGCTGCTAAGATCTCTCTCTTCATTGTGCTTTAATAACAAAATGGAAAAAAATTACATGCACATCAGAATGACATAATAACTTGCATGAGGTATCCTGTATAAAAATGATCTAAAGAATTTGTATGCATGCAAGTTATAATGTTATGTTCAAACAAGAAGTCAAAATATGGTATTAAAACTAAGTGTTAATCCTGTTCTATAACACATGTTAGTTTTTAAACTTGTGACCTATATGGACTTCATTTTAATCCCAATCATCTATAAAGTCAGTTGACAACTGTAAATAACATGAAAAAAGTTATGAAACTTGGCACTAGCAAGTCATTAGCTTTATATAAGTAGCAAGTTTAGAAATCATAACTTGCTATTTAAGGTTCAGTTTGCTATCAATTTTTTGCACGTTCACGTTTATGTGTCTAACTATGTTGCAAGTTGCAAAAACTACTTCCTAATGGCTATATTTTAACATGGTACACTTCACCAAGCATCTTCTTTTCTAACAGCTACTTTCAAGAAAGTACTTTAGGTGTATTAAAATATATATTAAAATGTTTAACTTGCTACTACAACATACTGTAGCTTACAGGTTGAAAAGGCCAGCTCATCGATGCTTAGTAATGGTGCATAACATAAAGAAATAGTTGGCATACCTATAGTAATTTGTATATTTCAGAGTAAGAAGCAAATCAAATAAATATTAATTCTATTCTAAAGTAATTTGTATATTTCAGAATAATGCAATCTGAAGCCTCACATTCCACGAAATACAAGGATATGCTAGACTAAATACATGGTCTTCCAAATTTGAGATATATTCCTATGAATCTGTAAATTTAGAACTTGCCTCCAACTATAACTTAGACAAAGAAGAATACATAAAACGAAAAAACAGACATGTAGAACAATGAAATTTACCATAACTAGATGTTTAAAAAGTACATGGCGAAAAAGTTCCTCGTTTTCCTTTTATCATTTGTGTACACCTACAAAAATAATTTAAGCTTGAAAAGTAAACAAATAATAGGTCAGAGAATGCAGGAGAATGGCTCCGCTGTGCCAAATGATTAGCAAGTTCTTCAACTATGGCACACGTTTTTATCTATTATAAGTCAATTTCTCTAAGTACAGTAAACTAACAAAACAAGATAAGACAATCTGCTTGTTTAAGGCATAATAAATTCACTGAAACATGAAAGAAAATTGGACAAACAGGCAAAGAAAAATAAAAATGCTAAATAAAAACAGCAAATTAAAATAGTATACCTAAAAACCCTTTTGATTTAATCTCTTAATTGCAGCACCATCGAGCAAAATTGTAGACAACCCCATCATCACCCAAAACTACTGCAAACCGTAGCTACAACCCACCAACGAGCAAACCTCTGCAACTCATCCTGCCTGAATCACACTCGAATGACCTACCTACAACTGCAAATCTCTTTCATCCAAGTGACAACACCATCATCCTCCGTAACCACAAATCAGCATCGTAAATCAATGCTGCCACCTAAATCTGAACCCTGAAATCAACCTCCTTAAGTTCGCAACTCTTCCAACAACTCCACAACTCTAATCGCCATCACCACTATTTTGATGATCAGAAACCACTGCCGGCGTTTTCGTCTGCACGCAAATCGAAATCCCATCGAGACTGCAAAATCAAACGCCTCTTAATTGATTACTATTCGATTGCTGACAATTGTTCAAAGAGAAAATCATGTATTTTTCAGTTAACCGAGAAGAAAGAGGGCGAGAGGGTGTGGCATCTTGGTGAAAATCACGGTAAGGTTAAGATTTAGATCGAAGTTTTCAGATTTGGATTATGGTAACTCTCTCGGCATTTTTAGTAGCAGGAAAGGGTAGGAATAAAATAGAAAATGAAGTCAGGGAAGTAGAAAATTGTAATGACCCAAAAATCCCGTCCAATTTGAGCTGACCAAATAACACAAGTCCAACCCCAAATTGCACTGGAAATTCAAGAAATTAATAGAAAGAAGATAGAGGGTGAGGATAGATAAGATAGAAACTTAGAATAGAAAAGAAAAAGAAGAAGAGCACAATATCAGAGTAACACGAATCTCACAGCGGAACGAACAACATATAATAGATAACATATTCTTGAAATAAAATCAGTATATGTTTACAATAACATTATCAGAGTACACACTTACAATACAGCGGAAATAACTATAGCTATATGATCCTGAAGCCTCATGCTCCAGCTCTTCAAGTATCTGTAAATCCCGACTACTTGACTACCTGTACAAAATTGGGCACCCAAGAGTTTAGGTAAAACAACAAAATAAACTCTGGGTCAGTCATGGGACTGGTATGAGTAAAACAGTTTGAACAAGTAAACGATATCACATAAGACCACACCGTATAACGGAACAGGTTTTCCCTTATGAGAATCCAAAATATCTTTTTATCAAAAACCTTTTGATATTATAGTAATGTCTATCAACCACAATATAATAATCATATAGCAGAAACGCTTTCATCTCACGTTCTACATATATAATATACAATCAAAACCACAAGCACGTATTGGGTATTGGATTTCCAACTATGACAAGGTATGGAACCGCCTTTCGCTAGTGTACCTCTAGAGAGGAATACACTGGGTTCAACAAGAACATCTTGCAACCCAGCCACACATGACCGACCACTCATTTCGTTTGAGTGTATAGAATGTATATCACCAACGGTTGGGATCAGCAACCGTTTCCCGTATATATATATATATATATATGGGACAGCATTGATAGATTAAAGAAGCAAATGAATATTCTATATATAGGTGATTATACACCCTACTTCGGAGCAACCGACTTAGCCATGATGCCTGCCCGACTTCTGTCATTTACTGGATGTGAGGCTAGAAGCTACGCTTATCTTTTACATGTCACATATTCATTCACTTTGAATGTCACATCGTCATACCTGCCAAATCACAAATTGATTTCCCCAAAAATACCACGGGTATACAGCTAAGAGAAACGAATTCCTCCACCACCAAACGTGGATATGTTTGAAGAGATCAACTTACGCGATCTATTAGATATACTCTATCTGACATTCTTCTGTACAGGTCGTCCTGGGACTGGACAAACCGAAGGCACTATTCTGTAAACAGGATAGCCCTTGCATAACTCCATCTTCAATTATCTTTGGCATATATGATTCGCAATGCTTATGCCAATACAGAGTGGTTCTTTGGATAATAATCCAACCGGTCTCTCCATATTAACAACGTTAAAATGGTCAAAACTTTGATAGTCTGTGATTTAACTATCAAAGAAAAACACGTGTGCAAAAAACGATATCATTTCTAGATGGAAATTATATCGATTAATCATCATTTAACATATATGTGTATATATATATGTCTCCTCATTTCTATGTTTAGAAAATATACGTTATTAACACTGGAAAACATTTCCATTTGTTTATTTACATATCATTATCATCCCATATCTACCATACTCTAACTATAAACAACAAGAGAACAACTTCCCAAGTATAAACCCCGAAGGTCGGAACCAACATCAGATCGATACCCAGAAAACTTGTTCAACTTATTAATCTCTAGTCAGTTTCTAATTTCTGTTTAACTCCATTTTGATTTAGTCTAATTTAATAACTCTATTTGCTTAACTCCTATTCGAATAACTAGTATTGAATTTAACTCCATTCGCTTGACTGTAGATCGCAGCGATCACAATGGTTACGCCTGATTCCCTCAGGAAACATCCGACCGCCGTAGGCTATCTGCAGCCCTGCGAATTACGCTAGCAGTCGTGCTAAATGGCAACTTATCCTAAATAACTATGTTTGAGTAACTCCTTTTGATAAACTACGTTTGATTAACTCCTTTTGATAAACTACATTTAATTAACTCCTTTTTATCTCGTCAACTTCCTTTTATAATCCTATTTAGTTTCCAACTAAATATTCCTTTTATAATGCTATTTATTTACTAAATAAATATTCCTTTATCCTATTTATTTTCTAAATAGATATTCCTTTATTCTATTTATTTGTTTAACAACATTTTCCCTTTTATAAAACTCTATTCGTTTTATAAATATTTTCCTTTTATTTACTTTCGAAATATTTCCTTTTATAAAATCTGTTGATTTTATAAAATCCTTTTATTTCAATATACATTGAAATAATTCTTTTTTTTTACATCCCAGGGTCTCTTATGATATTTAAAATAGCAAACCCCAATGATGGATATCGTTTAAACACACATAATCAAACAGATTATATATCACATCGTATATTACAATATATGAATAGAATAGTATCATAAATATTGAGGAATCCAGTTGGATTCCTCCAACCTGTTTCCCTGCATCACGGATGTTAGACAGTATAATTAACATCAGTAATATTTCACTATGAAATATTCTGCCAAACAGAGTCGATATTAGATTAACGATTTAAATATATACCGTTATCTATAATTTCAACTAATACACAAGCAATTCAACCAAACAGTTAACACACAACAATCAACAGATACTTATCAGTTCTAAGAATACACTGTAAAAATAGAACTTTTCAGAGTTGGTCAGTTTTACTTACATTGGCAGTTCATCGTTGAAGAACGATAAACTGTTTGTTTGATTTGAATCAAACAATTTATTTCGCCATAAATTCAAACGAGCTCCAATGGACTTCCAGTCAGTTTCATTGTGGAGTGCCCGTCCATACGATCCCAACGGACCTTGTTTCGTCAAATTCCGTTAACATACGAGTAAGATATGATAAATCAAAGTTAATACATTTTATATAAAACAAAACTTGAATTTTATTATTAATATGGGCCTTCACCTTTTAAACTTCTGGCCCGTTACCCTCCTTAAAGCCCACCCGCATATAACCCGTCTTACCCATCGGATAAATCCCGTTCCACTGTAATTAGCTCAAGGCCATTACCGAACTTCAAGCTCGCCGTTCTCCTTCCATTCCTCCACCGTTCTGAGATCCGACACCGCCATCTACATCTCCTTCATCTCCTCCATCATCTCATATCCATTGCAAACAGCCCGAACCCCTTCCTTCAGGTTGCGTCGAACACTCCCTCCGCTGCCATCGTGAAGGCTGCGACCATTTCCATAATCGAACCCACCCAAAAACTCACAATCGATGCAATCCTATCCTCCGATATCAAAAACAAGCTTCAAACAATGCTTCGATTCCCCAATACCCAGTAAATCCGAACCCTAACCTCACTGTGAACCGCGAGCTCCCCAAACATGACGTCGTACCCCTTTGAAATGCATAACAGGTGAAGATCAACGCTTATACAACTCAAAGATACAACTCTTTGCCTTTGTAGGATTTTTCTATGAATTAAAAATGATTTTAGAAACTCATGGAAATGGTTTTCCATAAAAGAACAGTGGCGGCTCATAACTGATGAACGGGAGTTTGTAAATTAGGTTTAGAAGAGGATAAGTTCTATTTATAGGCCAAATAAAATATCTAGATATTTTTAAGATATTTTATTATTTCATTTTATATTTGATTTTATCTTCTAAAAATTTGTGCGATCACACACGATATCCAAAAATCACGAAAATGGACATGCTGCTAAAGTTCGACATTACGGTTCCAACGAAACTGGTTTCGTCGGATTTCGACTCCGTTTGCTTACACAACGTATTTTTAACCATCAAAATACTGACTGTTTTACACTCAAAAAATCCGTACGGACACACAGTGACTCTAAAAATCACGGAACTTGGAATCTAGCAATAATTTAATATTGCGGATCCAACAAAATTAGTTTTGTCGAATTCCGACTTCGTTTGCAAAAGCGGCTGTTTTTAAAGCTCTAAATAGCCTATTTAAATATATAAATATATTTAAATATAATTAAATTTAATATTTAAAAATTCAATATTAACGTCTATATTCGCAGTGGAATACCATACAGCTTCAGAATATTCCTATATGGATTTTCAAGTCGATATTACGTCGTCAGAGTTATATCGATGTTCGATTTCTATTTAAATCCTTATATAAAATATAATTAAATCGTTATGGTCAGGGCGCTGCATTTCTGAGAATTTGATTTGGACATAACTCAAAATCTACATGACGAAATCCCGATTTTTCTCTTCCACTAGAAAGATATACTCCACCAGCTCCATACGTTTCTTGTTTCACAGAAATCCGATTTAAAATGAACCCTGTATATTCAGTTGAAGTTCAAATCGCCAAATAGCGAACTACCGCGTCGTTTCGAGCTCTATTTTAATTATATTATAATTCTACGTTCAAACTGACGTCGATTGAATATATTTGTCAATATAATTCAAATCTAGGCTGAATTAAATCTTAGGGATGGCCGAGTTCATAGAATATTGTGATTTCCAATATTTTTGATTATTTCTGAATTAAATATATTATTCTATTATTTAATTTAATTAAATATTCCATATTATTTAAATTAAACGACGATTTAATTCCCTATATCCTTATTTACACAATTAAATTAATTAATTATTCCACGGCTAACAATGCGGGTCATTACAATCTTCCCCACTTAAAATAATTTCGTCCTCAAAATTGCTAATGTAGAGGACGACCCTATCTTTTTGAATTCCTAAGATTTGTTTACCCCTTATTTCTGATTTCAACTGAACCAACTAATATCGACTAAAATATTAATTCCTTCCGACTAACTAAAAATTTCAAAAATTCTGAAAATTTCTAATACTTTAAATTTTTGGAAAATTTCGCCATAACCTCCTTTGTGCAGCCTTATCGGTAAAACTCCAACTCGCCTCTCTAGGCCTTCTCCAACCCAAAAGAAAATCAAACAGCCAAGCGGCTTGCCAATTCAGCTCATAAATCTCATGCTTATATCAAATATAAACTTGTACCTTTTTGTCGGGCATATCAACTCTATCACTTCACCTATCATCAATTCAACATATACCAATGAATTTCCAACTTGATCCCAAATCAATTTATCTTTAACCCACCCATTCGCTTATACCTAAGTCGAATTTCATTTCAAACTCAAGCACTATTTTTTATTTCAAATCCATAACTCACCAGTCCAATATAATTCCAGATTATCTCTAATCAAGTCTAATTCTACTTGACACTAATCTATTTCAATATGATTTTTACTTAACTGGATTTTAATTCCATCTCAATTCTATTGGCCTTTACAAATCCTACTTTAATTTGTTTTAATTCACATAATCTGTTTCTGGGATTTTTTAAACAGCTTAACCTTTTCCAAAAATCAAAATATTCAACTTGGAATATCAAAACAACTTGTTTTTCTCAAAACAATTCAAAAACAATCTCTTTGGCAGTAATCCATCACTTACACGCTCGAAAATGAACACCGATGATGTCATGATCAAAATCGGAATCTATTTTCCAGCTATCGAAGTGAGTTCAATACTATATCACTTTTCAAAACCATTTCTGAATATTCCCATTTTGAAATCGATTCCAAAAATCCTTTTACCATGTTGTAAATAATTTAAAATCTCCCAGGATCTTAAAATTCTCATATACTTAATCCTGATTCATCTACAACACTTTTCCAATTTCTAGGATTTTAATTCCAATTAATTCTGATTTAAATATAGATTTAACTCATCTGATTTCACGTATTTCACTTATATGAATTTTGATTGGTTATATTTAACCATTTCACGTGTTATAATCTTACTCGATTATAATCACAACCTATATATAATAATATATCACATATCCATATTGTCTCGGTCCATCGTATTCAAGTGTTTATAAATGCCAACCGATACAGTGGATCAAACTGATCGACCAGAATTCATAAACAACTCAACCAATGAATCTCTACAATATAAAACCATTTTTATATCAAATACAAATACGCACTCGTATATATACACTCAAACTCAATCTAGGTTATTACTATGCTATCTCTACTGAGTCACGCCACAGAGCCAAGGTAATTCTTAACCTAAGCTCTGATACCAACTGTAATGACCCAAAAATCCCGTCTAATTTGAGCTGACCAAATAACACAAGTCCAACCCCAAATTGCACTGGAAATTCAAGAAATTAATAGAAAGAAGATAGAGGGTGAGGATAGATAAGATAGAAACTTAGAATAGAAAAGAAAAAGAAGAAGAACACAGTATCAGTATAACACGAATCTCACATCGGAACGAACAACATATAATAGATAACATATCCTTGAAATAAAATCAGTATATGTTTACAATAACATTATCAGAGTACACACTTACAACACAACGGAAATAACTATAGCTATATGATCCTGAAGCCTCCTGCTCCAGCTCTTCAAGTATCGGTAAATCCCGACTACTTGACTGCCCGTACAAAATTGGGCACCTAAGAGTTTAGGGAAAACAACAAAATAAACTTCGGGTCAGTCATGTGACTGGTATGAGTAAAACAGTTTAAAACAATTTGAACAAGTAAACGATATCTCATAAGACCACGCCGTATAACGGAACGGGTTTTTCCCTTATGAGAATCCAAATTATCTTTATATCAAAAACCTTTTGATATTATAATAATGTCTATCAACCACAATATAATAATCATATAGCAGAAACGCTTTCATCTCACGTTCTACATATATAATATACAATCAAAACCGCAAGCACGTATTGGGTAATGGATTTCCAACTATGACAAGGTATGGAACCACCTTTCGCTAGTGTACCTCTAGAGAGGAATACACTGGGTTCAACAAGAACATCTTGCAACCCAGCCACACATGACCGACCACTCATTTCGCTTGAGTGTATCGAATGTAAATCACCAACGGTTGGGATCAGCAACCGTTTCCCGTATATATATATATATACATATATATTTATATACATATATATATATACACATATATATATATGGGACAACATTGATAGATTAAAGAAGCAAATGAATATTCTCTAGATAGGTGATTATACACCCTACTTCGGAGCGAACGACTTAGCCATGCTGCCTGTCCGATTTCTGTCATTTACCGGATGTGAGGCTAGAAGCTACGCTTATCTTTTACGTGTCACATCTTCATTCACTTTGAATGTCACATCGACATACCTGCCAAATCACAAATTGATTTCCCAAAAAATACCACGGGTATACAGCTAAGAGAAACGAATTCCTCCGCCACCAAACGTGGATACGTTTGAAGAGATCAACTTACGCAATCTATTAGATATACTCTGTTAGACATTATTCCATACAGGTTGTCCTGGGACTGGACAAACCGAAGGCACTATTCTATAAACAGGATAGCCCTTGCATAACTCCGTCTTCAATTATCTTTGGCATATATGATTCGCAACGCTTATGCCAATACAGAGTGGTTCTTTGGATAATAATCCAACCGGTCTCTCCATATTAACAAAGTTAAAATGGTCAAAACTTTGATAGTCTGTGATTTAACTATCAAAGAAAAACACGTGTGCAAACAACGATATCATTTCCAGATGGAAATTATATCGATTAATCATCATTTACCATATATATATATATGTCTCCTCATTTCTATGTTTAGAAAATATACGTTATTAACACTGGAAAACATTTCCATTTGTTTATTTACATATCACTATCATCCCACATATATCATACTCTAACTATAACCAACAAGAGAACAACTTCCCAAGTATAAACCACGAAGGCCGGAACCAACATCAGATCGATACCCAGAAAACTTGTTCAACTTATTAATCTCTAGTCAGTTTCTAATTTCTGTTTAACTCCATTTTGATTTACTCTAATTGAATAACTCTATTTGTTTAACTCCTATTCGAATAACTAATATTGAATTTAACTCCATTCGCTTAACTCTAGATCGCAGCGATCACAATGGTTACGCCTGATTCCCTCAGGAAACATCCGACCGCCGTATGCTATCTGCAGCCCTGCGAATTACGCTAGCAGTCGTGCTAAATGGTAACTTATCCTAAATAACTATGTTTGAGTAACTCCTTTTGATAAACTACGTTTGATTAACTCCTTTTGATAAACTACGTTTAATTAACTCCTTTTAATCTCGTCAACTTCCTTTTATAATCCTATTTAGTTTCCAACTAAATATTCCTTTTATAATGCTATTTATTTACTAAATAAATATTCCATTATCCTATTTATTTTCTAAATAGATATTCCTTTATTCTATTTATTTGTTTTATCAACATTTTCCCTTTTATAAAACTCTATTCGTTTTATAAATATTTTCCTTTTATTTACTTTCGAAATATTTCCCTTTATAAAATTTGTTGATTTTATAAAATCTCTTTATTTCAATATACATTGAAATAATTCTTTTTTTACATCCCAGGGTCTCTTATGATATTTAAAATAGCAAACCCCAATGATCAATATCGTTCACATAATCAAACATATTATATATCACATCGTATATTACACTAATTATATTTATTATCTACAAATTATAAAAAAAAATTAATAATCATTATTGATTAATAATTATTTAAATTTAATTATTATATTTAATATCGCTCTATAAGTATTAAAATTATTTTTTAATTATAAATTATCTAATAATAGTAATAATTAATTAATATTTTAAAATTTTATTATTATATATGTAACATTACTTCTTAATTATTAAATACTACTTATTAATTAAATATTAATTGTTAAATTTTTTATTTAATATTAATTATTAAATATTTAGTATTTATTATTAATCATTTATTTATTTATAAATTCTTAAAACTAATTAATAAGTTTTAACAATAATATACTAATTATTAGGAAAGTAACTCTAATGAATTATCAAACATAAAAAATAATTGTTGATTATTTATAATAATTAGCAATTATAAATTATTTAATGATAATCATTAATTATCACAAATTATAAATAATCACATATATCTATTATTGTTTATGATTATTGATATGTGCTTTTTCTCTAATTAAAATAATTTTTAGTTGCTTCGGTGCATTTAAATTGTTTCAGTTCCTAAGGGTTTGATGCAAATAAAACTATTTGCTTCGCGGCAGTTGCATCGGTTGTTAAAAAAATAATGTAAATAACACTATTTTCATCAGTAATAAAGGGAAATGAAGAATATAAGACAATTTTCTTCTATGTATTTGCATCGTTGTTAACACAACTGAATCAACTTATACTGTTTGCATCGGTTGTGAGCACAACTGAAGTTATTGTACCGAAGCAACTACAAATAATGTTTTTGCTTCTGTGCATTTGCTTCGTTGATAGCAGAACCGAAGCAAATGATACTTATTTGCTTCAGTTGTCACCACAACTGATGCAAATGAGGCGAAGCAACTGGCTTGTTTTGTACTAGTGGTTGTTCATATCAACTGTCCCAATACTGAAACAAAAAATAATGAAAAGCTCTGGTGTTGGGGGTGTAACACCCCACCTCCGTTAAGGTCACTCGCAAAGGGAATGCCATAACTTTGGTGGAGCGTTTTTAGTAGACAGAACATAAATTTACAAGACATATAAAGTAGTACTTGAAAATTTTATAACTTTATTACAATAGAAACAGAAATAAGTTTGGTTACATCTTTCAAAATCACAATATCGGAATTCAAGTACATGAATATCAGTCTTGTACAAAAGCCTTCAGAATGCATAGTTTTTAAAGCCATAATCCCCAATATAAACTGCCATGGAAAGATAGAGCCAAAGCCAAGCAATACTTCAAACACTTCATGCAGAGAGAATCTGAATCAAGCTCCTATGTTTCTACCCTGAAAACCTGAGGGGGTGGGAGGAAACGGAAAGGAAAGAGGCGAAACAAACTAGGTCAGACATAAGTCTGGTGAGTCCAGTGACTTTCAGCATATAAACAGATAATAGTATCATGACATGTAAATAAAACTGGATGAGAGATAACTATAACAGGAATAGTAGGTTAACAGAAGAAACAGAATGATATATGCTAAGCTAAGCTTTTCACTTCTCTGCACTAAAACTAGTATAACAGGATTAGGTGTTACCCTAATGTTTAAACTGAAGCAGAAACGAAAACAGAATAATCTCTACAGAAACAGAATTCTAGTAATGGGCCTTTACCACCCAGACAGAAGGTACAGAAGCAGAATACTAATAATGGGCCTTTACCACCCAACTAATGGGCCTTTACCACCCCAACAGACAGAAGGTACGGAAACAGAATCGGAAACGGAATCAGAGACAGAAACAGAATAATCCCTATGGAAACAGAATGTTAGAATTAGGTGTACACTAGGATTGGGACTTTACCACCCCAACAGACGGGACCACGCATAAACAGACATGTGTTACCACCCAACAGAAACAGATGGTACCAACAGAAACAGACAGAACTAAGTGTACCCTAAGTCCTACCCCCAAGTGATCAGCTCCATAATACATAAATACCCTGTGTCGGCCCCACAGTAGGGTGTATCACTCCCTAAAGTGGCAATCTATTGGCACAAACCTATTTACAGATGTCACGGTGTCTTACATCCTTAGAGAAGACCGGATTCATGCACGCACACGACCCGGTTGGAACGCGCCATCAACACCCCTCGCTATTATCAGAATGAACCACATATAATTAGTTCAGTAAGCGTGCCCGGACCCCTACATAGTGTGGGGTCAAAGTTTTGATACCGGAAAGGGTTACTGACTAATATGGGTCC
Source organism: Allium sativum (assembly GCA_030737875.1). NCBI lineage: Eukaryota > Viridiplantae > Streptophyta > Magnoliopsida > Asparagales > Amaryllidaceae > Allium > Allium sativum. Next base: position 708,183,979 of record CM060915.1, read on the forward strand.
CAAACAATAGATGACACAAGTATTTCCCCTCCTAACCTTGTGTCCCTAGACTAGCAAATTTCAGATTAACTTGTTTACAAGTTTCAGACAGAGTTCAAATTATTAGTTCACAGATCAGACAATCAAGTTAACAAATTTTCATATTAACAGATCAGATGTACGGATTTAACAGACTTAAAGATTGTCTAACTTTGTATTGGGCCTATAGATTCACGAAACGGGTTTATTAGATTAATCAGTCCAGTTGGTTTAACCCTATCCACCCGACACGTTTTTAGACACTGCATTTCTCTTAAATTTGCATTAATTAAATATTAATGCATAGACCTCTCACATTAGGTTGGTAGCTTATGGCCGCTGGATGTGTCGGGCGGTTCCGATAGACTTCTGCCACAAGCCAGAACTAACTTCATGTCTAAGCATATTTTAGTTATGCCTACGACCTCTCAAATTAGACTGACAGTTTGTGGTTGCCGGTTAAGCCGGTTGGTTCCAGGCAGGCTTCTACCGCAAACAGAGTCTAACCTCATGTCATAGCCAATTTATTCCAATACAGATTATACAGATATCAGACTAATTATGTCCATTTAACTGATTAAACTTCTTTACATGTTACAGCAAATTAATCAAATTTCTATGTTTTACTCAATCTTAGATCGAGCCTACGGATTTTCATACCCAAATTACAATTATTTAGCTTTCAACAGATTAGACAATTCAACAGATAACAGATCTAACAGATTAGCAGATCAGGCAATTCAACAGATTTAGCAGGTTAGGCAATTCAACAGATTGGCAGAGCAGATAACAGATTTAGCGGATAACAGATTTAGCAGATTTAAATTTCTTAAAATTCTATTTACATATCTTGCCTAATCATAAATTAATCGTAAACTTACATGCCCAATTCATGGTTATAATTCATAATACAATATATGCCCCCAAATTTTCGTTAAACTTTGCACAGTATAGAATACTGTCTAAAAGCCCCAAATCATGATATAAAATATGAATTATGCCAAATTATAGCCTTTAATGCCAATATCTAAAAATCCATTTTTAGGTGCATTCACATTAATAGTTATCCTATTTTAATATAGGTCTTTACGCCTAAGTCACATATTCCTTTTTCAAGTCATGAATCGTTATATAAAAATATGCCCAAAATTCTAGATCATTAAATTATAACATCTTAAAATCAGATCTTGATTTTAAACATGCGTTTTGTCTCCCAAGTTTAAAGTCATATGTTATCATACAATGATTCCTTTTCTTCCAAATCACAGAGCATACATAGATCTAGATCTAATTTACAACATATGTCCATTTCTCAAATCAGTCAAAGATCAGTCATGTCCAATTATGCATTATCCATTATTTGTCCCAAAATTTAGCGTTCGTGCATTAATCTCTTATGAGATTTGGCGCAGGCTGGTAGCCCGGCTATAAACAAAAAGGAAGAAAAGAGGGAACAGATACAGAACAGTCATAATAATATTAACAAGATAGATCCACAGAAAAGTATGCACAATCTCAGATCCAGACTCACAAAAATGTCAAGATAATTATTACATTTCATATCTAAAAATAACTGTACTCACAAAAAGGGAACGATTCTTGATTTTCGAGATCTGTATTCTGACATTGAATAGCGCTATTTTGGCGTAGACTATCGATTAGATTAGAAAATAGTTGTTCTCTCTATTCAGATTGGAAGAAGATGCACTAGTTCTAGTTTTGATTCTAGCAGAGTAGCGACACCATTTTTATTTTTAATTAGAATAGAGGTAGAGTGTAGGCAGAATGAAATTGTGTGGAGAGAAAGCTAGGTTTGGGGGTGTTTAAATAGGTTAGAGCTCACGAATCCGGTCAGAAAGGCGTCCAGGTGCAGAAAAATGGATATGTCCCCAAATCTGGAAAGGGGGGGGGAGGGGAGAGGTCGACCCTAGTGTCGACCTGGGTCCTAGGCGGGAATTTTCCCGCCCAACTCGAGTGTCTGTTTTGAATTTCGAAATCTGAATTTTTTAATTTCAGGCTGGTTTATATTGAAACTTCCGAAGGCCATATCTTCTTCATACAAAGTCCAATTCACGCAAACTTGTACTCTATTCCAAGAAGAATTTCGAGATGAACACAATGGCGTAACCCGTTTCCCTTAATTATTCTATTACAATTTAATTATTCTCTAATTTCTTACTCTTATGTTCACTGAAAATACGGGGTGTTACATTCTCCCCTCCTTAAAGGATTTCGTCCCCGAAATCTTCAAGTTATGATGAATGTGTCTTACCATCCAATCACCCATCTACTCAACCATCATCCAAAAGCATCCATTGTCCTCAGAAAACTTATAATGTTGTATGAACATATGCAAAAGTGTGTGTATATGTTCCTTATCTAATGCAAAGATCAGGCGGTCCACTGATTCAGTTGACCTCCTTAATGCGAATTATGTTAGTGCCATGAGTCAATATGTATGCAATTTTCCAATTTGATACATATCGTTTCTATATGATGCACAACCGTTCATTCATATGCGACATCCATGTGCTCAGTCAACCATTTTGCATCATAAAAAATTTAAAAATGCACACACATCCATTTGCAGTATGAGAGATCTAGTGCCTAGTGTGTGTATATGCATCCACGAGCAACTACTAGCAACCACTTCCAACCATCAAACATAACATGTCTCAAACACATGTTCACGCCCATTAGTTTCTGCCTAAAGGTCGAAGATTCGATCGATATGATACAACTGAGTGACAGAAGCAAGTACGATTAAAACAAGAGCTCTGTTCCTATTAGACATCAGTTATGAAAATAATTCCCTAAGTATCAACCCCGAAGACCGAAATCAACATCAGATTGACACCCAGTGAATTACTCCCATTAAACAATGTCAGACTGGAAATCTACATCATGCTTCGAGTAAAAACCCTTAACCTTATCAGAAATATTCAGATACTTACAGACTACTGGTACAGATCAGATTACTAAATGATTCTTAGGAAACTAAGCATGATAGAACCCCATCATATCCCACAAAAACCAGAATGTATGCGTCACAGTCAACTAAACGCTTAACATAGATACCTTCAAACCCCAACTTATCACGAACAGATGAGTCGTAACCCTTATGTGGTTTGAGACTATAGCGGGATCAGAAACAAGACTAGTATTAAAGTGCAGAGTATCAATTACAGAATCAAAATGCCAGAATCAGAAAGAGTTTTAACTCGAAAATTAGATAAGGAAATTAAACCTTCTACAGAAGTTATCCTATTTCTATCCTATCCAACAGCCTCGAGGGTATTTGCCTGCCCTCCAGAAGTAGGACCTGTCCTCCGCCCTTGCCCCCATTTCTTCGGGCAGTCCCTAGTAAAGTGTCCCATCTCACCACAGTTAAAGCAGGTGCCCATCCTCTTTCTGCAATCCTTGTTCAGATGGGTCGAGCTTCCACAAGTAAAGCACTTCTTCTCCTTCTTGTCTTCAGACTTCTCATCCTTCTTTTGTGTTTCCTTTTTGGGCCCCGCCTTCTTGTTCTATGGTCCTTGAAGCTTTTCTTTTTTCTTCTCACTTTTGGTTTCCTCTTCATGCATCAATGCCATGTCAACTAATTTCTTGAAGGTAGCCCCCATAGGAATGTAGGACATTGCCAATCCTTATAGCAGCTCGTTCAAACCTTTAGCAAACCTTAGTGTCTTCTTATGCGGTGTATTTACCAAATATAAGCCGAATCTCGCCAACTGATTAAGCTTGTTGACGTACTCTCTCACTGATAAATTCCCCTGCTTCGACGCCAAGAACCTCTCTACGTATAGACTCTCTTCCGCTCGTGAGAGAAATTTCATCTCGAACCTATGCCTGAAATCCATCCATGTCTCTGCCGGACGCTTTCCATTTATGACCTCCCACCAAAAAGAAGCTTCGTCCTTAAGCAACCATACCGCCAACTGTATCTTCTGCCTATCGTCCACCTCGAATATAACGAACAAATCCTCAGTTTCTTTGAGCCAGTTCCTTGCCTCCACGAAGGATTCAGTTCCATTAAAGTTCTTCCCACCCATGGCTCGAAAGTCTCTACATATCTTCGGGAAGTATTCACGTGTGGAGGAGGAGGAGGAACTACTGCAGCTGGGGGAGGAGGGACGTCTGCTGGGCCCGCATCATTAGCCCTAGCTTCTAGGTACCTCCTGAACCAGCCAGGTATCGGTATGCCCTCCGGAAGGTTAAGATCCCCAGACATGCTGAAACGAAAGAAAAGGAAAGATTCCAAACAAAGGATAGAAAGATAGGCATATGGCTTTAGGGATTATGTTTTTCAAAATAAACTCTACTTTTGAAAATACTTCCTTTTTAAACCTTTTTGAAAATAGTTTTCAAAAACTTTTTATCACATCTGGTAACCTTCAGCTCTGATACCAAGTGTAACACCCCTCCTCCGTTAAGGTCACTCGCAAAGTGTAACACCCCGCCTCCGCTAGGGTCACTCGCAAAGGAATGCACTAGCTTTAGAGGGGCATTATTGGTAAACATGCACAGAAATATCACAAGACAGAACATATAAAATAGCGGAAGTAAAATCGAACTTTCATAAACATTAATAGTTAAGGTTTAAAGCCTTTTACATCAGAGTACATCAAAACCTGTCTTGCAATAATAAAGAAGCATAAAGACTTTTTCATAAATTATTCCCCAAGAAAACGTAGTAAAGTAGCCATAGCCAAGAAAAGTCCAAGCCATCCATGATGACCTTCAAGCAGGAGAAGTCCGAACTAAACAACAGTATTTCCTCCCTGTAACCTGGGGGGGGAACGGAAGAAAAGAGGCGAAACAAAACGGGTCAGTCAAAAAGACTGAGTAAGCCCTATCTACTATTAGTATAAAAACTAGTAAAGTTAACTGACATGAGAAACTGAGATGAACATAAGCATGATAACAAGATAGATAAGCTAAATCAAAATAACAGGATGAACTACTGAACTCAGGTAAACTAAGGTGTCATGATAAATTACGATGTCAAGATAAAACAAGGCATCACATCGTCAGGTTTCTATCCAGTATAATATCCCAAGGTATCTATCCTGTATAACATCCCCCGGTTTCTATCATGTATATTTCTCCTGGTTCTAACATGTATATTTGCTCTGCACCTCTCGTACTAGTATCCCTACCCGCGTCATGTGTTAACTATAAATGTCCCTTGCCCAATGTCATGTAATGGTCCATGTCAACCTAACATATAGCATATGTAGGTTCTCCCTACTCGTATGTTTCTTTCCATGTATAAGTTCAGTCCTTTGCCGTAGGCCATACGGGCTTTCCCATGTAATCATTTTATTCTTGAGGTTATTTTTGGACTGCAACCCTTGATCTAGTTATATTTCCTTACCATGAACTATCGCGCGTCCCCTTAGGATTTATGCCACCTAGGATCGCTAGGGATTATGCTACCTAATGAACGTTTCCGTGTCTCGGTTTGGGTTCTGGCCACCTAGGACCACTAGGGATTATGCCACCCGTCAACCGCGCTCTTCATCCCACGTATGTATCGTGAATCGTTTTCCATGTCTAGACGCACATGTTCTTCAATGTGCCATCCGAGTTCCGTGCCAGGGCAAATCAAGAAATACGGATCTCGGTCGGGAGCTTTAAGTCGTCTGCTGATGCAGATATCAAGGTCTGTTTTTGTACCCGTGGCTATGGTCCCACGTGACCCCTCCCTCAACTACTGAAAGGCAACCCACGAAAAATCATGTATGAGAACCACTCCCCGGCCCCACTATAGCCCCACTTTCCTACGGGCCAACCTCACCCATGACTCGATAGCAAGAACATGGTCTGTTGGGGGTTCTCTGCCTTTCCGTACGTACACGATTGACTAAAGATGGTAGGTAGTCGGCGATGTGCTATCCAGGGCAAAAACCAAGAATCGTCGACTCCACGCTAATCCATCCCAGTCTTTAGGTCGCTCGCATAGCAACCAAGGCATACTCTTGGCTCTTCTACCGCAGACCTTAACCTCTTGTGAGCCCAGGCTGATCATCTGCAACCTCACAGAGGGATACCAAGAGTATCCTCACGTCCCCCGAAGCTTCCGCTTCGGCACCCAGTGCGCTGGAGCTTTTATCCAAGTCAGATAACTTGCTCCTCCTCGTATACTAAGCGATGACCTACCGTATCAGGTTACTCATCGCTTTGTGAATTAGTCCTATGTCCTTAGCTAAGAATTATTACTTAGTTACCCTTAACTAAGGTTTACCACTTAGCTTCCTTTCCCGTTATCCTTGATTAACCACGGTTTTCTACCTAGTTCTTCTAACTAGGGTTTGTCTATTGGGTTAAGTGTTATCATTCAAGTCCATGACTTAACCCGCCCACGAATCACGTCAAAGATTGGCTAAGTATTTAAGTTCAAGACTTAGTCCTACAGGTTGGTTAAGTGTACCTAGAGGCTCATGACTTAACCCTATCGAGTCAAATTGGTCAAGTACTAGCTTACCTTAATCCTATCGGATTATCTTGCTAGATCGATTAAGCATAGATTATCTTAATCCCATCAAATTATCGAGTCAGATTGGTTAAGTATAGGTTGGCTTAACCCCATCCTCTAATCGTACTACAATGGTTAAGTATATTCCAAAAAGGTCTTGTGACTTAACCTTATCAGGTCTGCGTATTAGATTGGTTAAGTGTAGGTTACTTAACCTCATCAAATCATCATGTATAATTGGTTAAGTATAAGTTGCTTAACCCCATTAAATTATCACGTTAAGTTGGTAAAGTATTGGTTACTTAACCTCATTGAATTTCCAAGTTTAAATTGGTTAAGTGTTTAACTTAACCCCATCGAATTACCGTGTTAGATTAGTTAAGTGTGGATTACTTAACCCCATCTAATCACCATGTTTAGATTAGTTAAGTCTTAATTACTTAACCCCATCTAATTACCGTGTTTAGATTAGTTAAGTCTTAATTACTTAACCCCATCTAATTACCAAGTCGGATTAGTTAAGTGTAAATTACTTAACCCCATCCCCTAATCATCTTGCATGGTTAAGTGTCATTAAGAAATCAAGCCTGGTCCCACTTAACCTACCCATTCGTGTCATATCGGTTAAGTGTCATTAGTCAAATTTACTTAACCTTATCATGTGGCATTAATTTAATTAATGCACCTCAACCTCTCACATTAGCCTTTGTTGTGGTTACTAGTTAAGCCGGGCGGGTCCGGGTAGATTTATACCACAACCTAGTCTAACCTCGGGTTTTGAGTGCTATGTGACCAACTACCCACATTGAGTCCTATTGTTTGTAGCCACTAGTTAAGCCGGGCGGGTCCGGGTAGATTTATGCTACAAACTCAACCCAACCTCGAGTTGGCCACTTTCATGTTTGGTCTAGTGTTATGTTCATCATGTTTCCAAAACATGTTACAAGTTTTTCAAGCATTTGGGTAGACCTAACTTAATAGGTAAATTCCCAAAGGGTAGACCTAACTTAATAGGTAAATTCCCAAGCTTATGTTTTTATGCATACTTACATGTCAACTTCCATGTTATATTTCAAGTCATGTTTTCAAGTATAAACACATGTCATATTTAACATTCCATGTTATCACGTTTATACCATTTACACAAATCTTGTTCATGTCATTATGTTTTCCTCATAATGTGACCCCAACACTTTTAAACTCGCATATACGTTCGCAACAACGTAATGGACTAGAAGAAGAGACTTGACAAAGGCATGACAAAAATGGATATTAAGCCACAAGTTAATCATGGTGGCAAATGAGGCCCATATGTGTTCATTGACTTGCATGTTACATTCCTAAGCCTCAAAAACATGCATAAACCCAAACTTGGCACATAAACGAATCATGGTGACAAAAGACATGGAATGATGACTAGTAACTCGCATATATCATCATATAAGGGTTATGACTTCATATGCAAGTTGACATAAAGATTATGAAGGTTGTCATGTTGCATAATGCAACATTTCAACATAAAGGTTGTAGCTTTTTGCTCATAAGATCAAGATAATGACTTCATAAACTTGCATGACATGATAGCATATATCATTCTCAATGATCAAACCCAAACTCGCAACGTGAACATTTAACTTCATAGTTAATATCTAAGAGTAGGGAAGGGCTTACATTGCTATGAAGGCCTAAATCGATTAAACTAAAGCTTGTGATGAAACCTATGCATGCCATCACCCAAAAACCCAAAGATGGATGCTCCAAATCACTAAAAACACCATCTTTAAGAACAAAGATCAAAGCTTTTGCCTTGAAATCAACTTGAGAAGCTCTCATACTAACATAGGGACTCTCTAACACTCTCATGATCATGAAACCTCTCATGGAAATGAAGTGGAGGCTAGGATAGTTGAGTGGAGGCCATGAGAGTAGAAATTTTGCCATAGTTAGTTACATGAGTGAATAATGAGGGTTTAGGGGTAGGTTAGGGGCTTATTTATAGAAGATTAGGCTAGTTAGGACCCTTAGATTAACCCTAGGACCAACCTGAACCGTCAGATCTCAAACCAGGCCCAAAAACATAGCCAAGATAGAAACAGGTGCACCAGGCAAGACTGCTCGTCTGAGCCAGGTCGACAGCCAAGTCGACAGGGCTGTCGACTTGGTCAGACCAAGTCGACTCCCAAGTCGACAGGGCTGTCGACTTGGGTACTGTGGCGGGAATTTTTCCCGCCTGGCCCAACCGGCCCAATTTTCCAAATTCAAGTTTGAATTTGAAATCTGTTTTTACTTAGAAATTTTCTGAAAACTTCGTTGGACCTTAATCGGGTCATACGGGCTCCAATTTTCGAAAACTCGGACTCTATTTCGCGTATTTTTCCGAGACGAACGCAATGGCATAGCCCGTTTTACTTGATTCAGAAGTTAAAATTAAATTCTGCCTTGATTCTCGTCTTAATCATGTTATCGAAATACGGGTTGTTACATTCTCCCCACCTTTTAGGATTTCGTCCCCGAAATCTCCAAGTTAGGAAGAACATATCCTACCATCCATCATCCATCTACTCAAAACATCATCCACAAGCGACCATTGTCCTTAGATGATTTCTAATGCTGTATGAACATATGCAAAACGTGTGTGTATATGCTCCTTAGCTAATGCTAATGATCAGGCCTGAATAATCTTTCTAATGCAAAAATATGTATAGTGCCATGAATCCAACATGTATGCAAATAGTCCTAGTCATATAAGTACTATATGCGTGCACAAACATTCATTCATATGCAACTTCCACATGACAACACATTCAATTTAATCCATAAAGAAGTATAAATGCTCGTGCATATGCAACATGAAACGTGATCGAGTCGAGCTAGCATCTAATGTGTATTCGCGCATCCACGAGTAACCACTTGCAACCACTTGCAACCATATCAATCATAACATGTTTCAAATACATGTTTACATCCATAGGGTTCTACCTAGGATTCCCAAGATAAGATCGAGAAGATAAACAAGACAAACTCCTTACAGGGTTTGTAACAGAAACAGGACCGAGAGGATATCCACCAAGCGATAGCATGCAAGTAAGCTTTACAGGTGAACCAAGGATCAAAGATATACTCTTAAAAAGAGACGTGATGCGCGCGTCCAAGCCGCATTTCCATGAGCTCAATTCCATCAGGCCTTGACCGCCTTTGACTTCATCATTTCGTAGCTCCTTGATTCCTATTTCCAAGGTGTGAGTGGAACTCATCTCACTGTCGCCTCCCGTTTCACTTTCACCTATTCTTTCCCTAGTATGCTCGGCTCAAATATGTCTGCGTACTCATGCAAGCTCTCCAAAATTCACTAGTGAATTCTGGATCTCGTTTTCCGATGCCGATCCATGTTGCCAAGGGTTCTTACTAGGGTGATTCCCATAACTCATGCATAATCGAAACGAACCATCCGCCTTAGCGGAGAATTCTATTCGAACGGATTACCAACAACTGCATCCCGGGATTCTAGGTAACTAACCATGACAGAACCCAAAAAGGGTTACACAAGACTTCGAGGGTATTACCAAGGCAAGTCAAGAATCTAACTACCCTCTTCCTAAAACCGAGAATGTTATCCTTTACTGGATAACCACTTTACCCCTAGAATCCATCCGTAGCTTCAACAATAGAAGTATTGCTTCTAATCTCAACACTTGGCATAGACGTTCTCAAATCCAACAAGTCATGAATAAATGGACCGACTCTCAAACTAGGTTTTGGGACAAAAACTGGGATCTTCTACCATGCTAGTACTGAGGTGCAAAGACTCAACAATCCAAGCAGACTTAAATGATACGATGATCAAGACAAAGTCTGGACGGGATGATAGAAAAGAACGACTAAACCTTTACCAGAAACGACACCATTTCTTTTAGGTACCCTAGAAGTGGGAGTGTACTATTTCCCTCTCCGCTGATCTTGTCCTTGTCCTCCTCGATGGACTGAGCCATAACAACAGTTGTTTATCCTTAGGCTGGTATCCTTTACCCTTACTCTTATTATCCTTTCTTGTAACACGACAATGGGTCTCTCGAGAACCACCTCCATCGTACGGGAAACACCTACGTGGCTAGACAAAGATTAGTCACAGTTAGAACTACTGTGACCACAGATGGAGGAAAGAAAGGAAACGAGATTCAATCAAGGAATCAAAGGATGGTGCTAATGGCTTTTGGGGAATAGCCTTTTTAAAACAAACTTTTCTTGAAAAATGCTTCTTTATAAATGGTTTTTCAAATAGTTTCCAGAAGGTTTTAAAAACTTTTGCCCAGTCTGGTAACCTTCTGCTCTGATACCAAATGTAACACCCCGCCTCCGCTAGGGTCACTCGCAAAAGGAATGCACTAGCTTTAGAGGGGCATTATTGGTAAACATGCATAGAAATATCACAAGACAGAACATATAAAATAGCGGAAGTAAAATCGAACTTTCATAAACATTAATAGTTAAGGTTTAAAGCCTTTTACATCAGAGTACATCAAAACCTGTCTTGCAATAATAAAGAAGCATAAAGACTTTTTCATAAATTATTCCCCAAGAAAAAGTAGTAAAGTAGCCATAGCCAAGAAAAGTCCAAGCCATCCATGATGACCTTCAAGCAGGAGAAGTCCGAACTAAACAACAGTATTTCCTCCCTGTAACCTGGGGGGGGGGGGGGAACGGAAGAAAAGAGGCGAAACAAAACGGGTCAGTCAAAAAGACTGAGTAAGCCCTATCTACTATTAGTATAAAAACTAGTAAAGTTAACTGACATGAGAAACTGAGATGAACATAAGCATGATAACAAGATAGATAAGCTAAATCAAAATAACAGGATGAACTACTGAACTCAGGTAAACTAAGGTGTCATGATAAATTACGATGTCAAGATAAAACAAGGCATCGCATCGTCAGGTTTCTATCCAGTATAATATCCCAAGGTATCTATCCTGTATAACATCCCCCGGTTTCTATCATGTATATTTCTCCTGGTTCTAACATGTATATTTGCTCTGCACCTCTCGTACTAGTATCCCTACCCGCGTCATGTGTTAACTATAAATGTCCCTTGCCCAATGTCATGTAATGGTCCATGTCAACCTAACATATAGCATATGTAGGTTCTCCCTACTCGTATGTTTCTTTCCATGTATAAGTTCAGTCCTTTGCCGTAGGCCATACGGGCTTTCCCATGTAATCATTTTATTCTTGAGGTTATTTTTGGACTGCAACCCTTGATCTAGTTATATTTCCTTACCATGAACTATCGCGCGTCCCCTTAGGATTTATGCCACCTAGGACCGCTAGGGATTATGCTACCTAATGAACGTTTCCGTGTCTCGGTTTGGGTTCTGGCCACCTAGGACCACTAGGGATTATGCCACCCGTCAACCGCGCCCTTCATCCCACGTATGTATCGTGAATCGTTTTCCATGTCTAGACGCGCATGTTCTTCAATGTGCCATCCGAGTTCCATGCCAGGGCAAATCAAGAAATACGGAACTCGATCGGGAGCTTTAAGTCGTCTGCTGATGCAGATATCAAGGTCTGTTTTTGTACCCGTGGCTATAGTCCCACGTGACCCCTCCCTCAACTACTGAAAGGCAACCCACGAAAAATCATGTATGAGAACCACTCCCCGGCCCCACTATAGCCCCACTTTCCTACGGGCCAACCTCACCCATGACTCGATAGCAAGAACATGGTATGTTGGGGGTTCTCTGCCTTTCCGTACGTACACGATTGACTAAAGATGGTAGGTAGTCGGCGATGTGCTATCCAGGGCAAAAACCAAGAATCGTCGACTCCACGCTAATCCATCCCAGTCTTTAGGTCGCTCGCATAGCAACCAAGGCATACTCTTGGCTCTTCTACCGCAGACCTTAACCTCTTGTGAGCCCAGGCAGATCATCTGCAACCTCACAGAGGGATACCAAGAGTATCCTCACGTCCCCCGAAGCTTCCGCTTCGGCACCCAGTGCGCTGGAGCTTTTATCCAAGTCAGATAACTTGCTCCTCCTCGTATACTAAGCGATGACCTACCGTATCAGGTTACTCATCGCTTTGTGAATTAGTCATATGTCCTTAGCTAAGAATTATTACTTAGTTACCCTTAACTAAGGTTTACCACTTAGCTTCCTTTCCCGTTATCCTTGATTAACCACGGTTTTCTACCTAGTTCTTCTAACTAGGGTTTGTCTATTGGGTTAAGTGTTATCATTCAAGTCCATGACTTAACCCGCCCACGAATCACGTCAAAGATTGGCTAAGTATTTAAGTTCAAGACTTAGTCCTACAAGTTGGTTAAGTGTACCCAGAGGCTCATGACTTAACCCTATCGAGTCAAATTGGTCAAGTACTAGCTTACCTTAATCCTATCCGATTATCTTGCTAGATCGATTAAGCATAGATTATCTTAATCCCATCAAATTATCGAGTCGGATTGGTTAAGTATAGGTTGGCTTAACCCCATCCTCTAATCGTACTACAATGGTTAAGTATATTCCAAAAAGGTCTTGTGACTTAACCTTATCAGGTCCGCGTATTAGATTGGTTAAGTGTAGGTTACTTAACCTCATCAAATCATCATGTATAATTGTTTAAGTATAAGTTTCTTAACCCCATTAAATTATCACGTTAAGTTGGTAAAGTATTGGTTACTTAACCTCATTGAATTTCCAAGTTTAAATTGGTTAAGTGTTTAACTTAACCCCATCGAATTACCGTGTTAGATTAGTTAAGTGTGGATTACTTAACCCCATCTAATTACCGTGTTTAGATTAGTTAAGTCTTAATTACTTAACCCCATCTAATTACTGTGTTTAGATTAGTTAAGTCTTAATTACTTAACCACATCTAATTACCAAGTCGGATTAGTTAAGTGTAAATTACTTATCCCCATCCCCTAATCATCTTGCATGGTTAAGTGTCATTAAGAAATCAAGCCCGGTCCCACTTAACCTACCCATTCGTGTCATATCGGTTAAGTGTCATTAGTCAAATTTACTTAACCTTATCATGTGGCATTAATTTAATTAATGCACCTCAACCTCTCACATTAGCCTTTGTTGTGGTTACTAGTTAAGCCGGGCGGGTCCGGGTAGATTTATACCACAACCTAGTCTAACCTCGGGTTTTGAGTGCTATGTGACCAACTACCCACATTGAGTCCTATTGTTTGTAGCCACTAGTTAAGTCGGGCGGGTCCGGGTAGATTTATGCTACAAACTCAACCCAACCTCGAGTTGGCCACTTTCATGTTTGGTCTAGTGTTATGTTCATCATGTTTCCAAAACATGTTACAAGTTTTTCAAGCATTTGGGTAGACCTAACTTAATAGGTAAATTCCCAAAGGGTAGACCTAACTTAATAGGTAAATTCCCAAGCTTATTTTTTTATGCATACTTACATGTCAACTTCCATGTTATATTTCAAGTCATGTTTTCAAGTATAAACACATGTCATATTTAACGTTCCATGTTATCACGTTTATACCATTTACACAAATCTTGTTCATGTCATTATGTTTTCCTCATAATGTGACCCCAACGCTTTTAAACTCGCATATACGTTCGCAACAACGTAATGGACTAGAAGAAGAGACTTGACAAAGGCATGACAAAAATGGATATTAAGCCACAAGTTAATCATGGTGGCAAATGAGGCCCATATGTGTTCATTGACTTGCATGTTACATTCCTAAGCCTCAAAAACATGCATAAACCCAAACTTGGCACATAAACGAATCATGGTGACAAAAGACATGGAATGATGACTAGTAACTCGCATATATCATCATATAAGGGTTATGACTTCATGTGCAAGTTGACATAAAGATTATGAAGGTTCTCATGTTGCATAATGCAACATTTCAACATAAAGGTTGTAGCTTTTTGCTCATAAGATCAAGATAATGACTTCATAAACTTGCATGACATGATAGCATATATCATTCTCAATGATCAAACCCAAACTCGCAACATGAACATTTAACTTCATATTTAATATCTAAGAGTAGGGAAGGGCTTACATTGCTATGAAGGCCTAAATCGATTAAACTAAAGCTTGTGATGAAACCTATGCATGCCATCACCCAAAAACCCAAAGATGGATGCTCCAAATCACTAAAAACACCATCTTTAAGAACAAAGATCAAAGCTTTTGCCTTGAAATCAACTTGAGAAGCTCTCATACTAACATAGGGACTCTCTAACACTCTCATGATCATGAAACCTCTCATGGAAATGAAGTGGAGGCTAGGATAGTTGAGTGGAGGCCATGAGAGTAGAAATTTTGCCGTAGTTTAGTTACATGAGTGAATAATGAGGGTTTAGGGTAGGTTAGGGGCTTATTTATAGAAGATTAGGCTAGTTAGGACCCTTAGATTAACCCTAGGACCAACCTGAACCGTCAGATCTCAAACCAGGCCCAAAAACATAGCCAAGATAGAAACAGGTGCACCAGGCAAGACTGCTCGTCTGAGCCAGGTCGACAGCCAAGTCGACAGGGCTGTCGACTTGGTCAGACCAAGTCGACTCCCAAGTCGACAGGGCTGTCGACTTGGGTACTGTGGCGGGAATTTTTCCCGCCTGCCCCAATTTTCCAAATTCAAGTTTGAATTTGAAATCTGTTTTTACTTAGAAATTTTCTGAAAACTTCGTTGGGCCTTAATCGGGTCATACGGGCTCCGATTTTCGAAAACTGAGACTCTATTTCGCGTATTTTTCCGAGACGAACGCAATGGCATAGCCCGTTTTACTTGGTTCAGAAGTTAAAATTAAATTCTGCCTTGATTCTCGTCTTAATCATGTTATCGAAATACGGGTTGTTACACAAAGGGAATGCCTTAACTTTGGTGGAGCGTTTTTAGTAAAAAGAATAGAAATTTACAAGACAGATAAAGTGGTACTTGAAAATTTTATAACTTTGTTACAACAAAAACAGAAATAAGTTTGGTTACATCTTTCAAAATTATCGGAATTCAAGTACATAAATATCGGTCTTGTACAAAAGCCTTCAGAATGCATAGTTTTTAAAGCCATAATCCCCAACATAAATAGCCATGGAAAGATAGAGCCAAAGCCAAGCAATACTTAAAACACTTCAAACAGAGAGAATCTGAATCAAGCTCTTATGTTTCCACCCTGAAAACTGGAGGGGGGAGGAAAGGAAAGAAAAGAGGCGAAACAAACTAGGTCAGACATAAGTTTGGTGAGTCCGGTGACTTTCAGCATATAAACAGATAATAGTATCATGACTGTAAATAAAACTGGATGAGGGATAACCGTAACATGAATAGCAGGTTAACAGAAGAAACGGAATGATGTAGGCTAAGCTAAGCCTTTCGCTTCTCTACACTAATAGTAGTATAACAGGATTAGGTGTTACCCTAATGTCTAAACTGAAAGAGAAACGGAAACAGAATAATCTCTACAGAAACAGAATTCTAGTAATGGGCCTTTACCACCCGAACAGACAGAAGGTACAGAAGCAGAATACTAATAATGGGCCTTTACCACCCAACTAATGGGCCTTTACCACCCCAACAGACAAAAGGTACGGAAACAGAATCGGAATCGGAGACGGAAACAGAATAATCCCTACGGAAACAGAATGTTAGAATTAGGTGTACAATAGTAATGGGCCTTTACCACCCCAACAGACGGTACCACGCAGAAACAAACAGGTGTTACCACCCAATAGAAACAGACGGTACCAACAGAAACAAACAGAACTAAGTGTACCCTAAGTCCTACCCCCAAGCGATCGGCTCCATAATACATAAATACCCTGCGTCGGCCCCACAGTAAGGTGTATCACTCCCTAAAGTGGCAACCTATTAGCACAGACCTATTTACAGATGTCACAGTGTCTTACATCCTCAGAGTAGACCGAATCCGCGCACGCACATGACCCGGTTGGAATGCGCTATCAACACCCCTCGCCATTATCAGAATGAACCGCATATAATTAGTTCAGTAAGCGTGCCCGGACCCCTACATAGTGTGGGGTCAAAGTTTTGATACCAGAAAAGGTTACTGACTAATATGGGTCCTAAACAACAGATGACACAATTATTTCCCCTCCTAACCTGGAGTCCCCGTACTAGCAGATTTCAGATTAACTTGTTTACAAGTTTCAGACAAAGTTCAGATTACTAGTTCACAGATCAGACAATCAAGTTAACAAGTTTCCAGATTAACAGATCAGATGTACGGATTTAACAGACTTAAAGATTGTCTAACTTTGTATTGGGTCTACAGATTCACGAAACGGGTTTATTAGATTTATCAGTCCAGTTGGTTTAACCCTATCCACCCTACACGTTTTTGCACACCACATTTCTCTAAAATTTGTATTAATTAAATATTAATGCATAGACCTCTCACATTAGGTCGATAGCTTGTGGCCGCTGGATGTGCCGGGCGGTTCGGGGCAGACTTCTGCCACAAGCCAGACCTAACCTCGTGTCTAAGCATATTTTAGTTATGCCTACGACCTCTCACATTAGACTGACAGTTTGCGGTTGATGGTTAAGCCGTTTGGTTCCGAGCAGGCTTCTACCGCAAACAGAGTCTAACCTCGTGTCATAGCCAATTTATTCCAATACCGATTATACAGATATCAGACTAATTATGTCATTTAACAGATTCAACGTCTTTACATATTACAGTAGATTAATCAAATTTCCATGTTTTACTCAATCTTAGATCTAGCCTATGGATTTTCATACCCAAATTACAATTATTTAGCTTTCAACAGATTAGGCAATTCAACAGATAACAGATCTAGCAGATTAGGCGACTGAACAGATTAGCAGATTAGGCAATTCAATAGATTTATCAGATTAGTCAATTCAACAGATTGGCAGAGCAGATAACAGATTTAGCAGATAACAGATTTAGCAGATTTAAATTTCTTAAAATTCTATTTACATATCTTGCCTAATCATAAATTAAGCGTAAACTTACATGCCCAAATCATGGTCATAATTCATAATACAATGTATGCCCCCAAATTTTCGTTAAACTTTGCACAGTACAGAATACTCTCTAAAAGCCCCAAATCATGATATAAAATATGAATTATGCCAAATTATAACCTTTAATGCCAATATCCAAAAATCCATTTTTAGGTGCATTCACATTAATAGTTATCCTATTTTAATATAGGTCTTTACGCCTAAGTCACATATTCCTTTTTCAAGTCATAATTTGTTATATAAAAATATGCCCAAAAATCTAGATCTTTAAATTATAACATCTCAAAATCAGATCTTAATTTTAAACATGCATTATGTCCCCCAAGTTTCAAGTCATATGTTATCATATAATGATTCCTCATCTTCCAAATTATAGAGTATACACAGATCTAGATCTAATTTACAACATATGTCCATTTCTCAAATCAGTCAAAGATCAATCATGTCCAATTATGCATTATCCATTATTTGTCCCAAAATTTAGTGTTCGTGCGTTAATCTCTTGTGAGACTTGGCGGAGGCTCGCGGTAGCCTGACTATAAACAAAAAGGAAGAAAAGAGGGAACATATACAAAACAGTCACTATAATATTAACAAGATAGATCCACAGAAAAGTATGCATAACCTCAGATACAGATTCACAAAAATGTCAAGATAGTTATTAAATTTCATATCTGAAAATAACTGTACTCACAAAAAGGGAACGATTCTTGATTTTCGGGATCTGTATTCTGACACTGAATAGCGCTCCTTTGGCGTAGACTATCGATTAGATTAGAAAATAGTTGTTCTCTCTATTCAGATTGGAAGAAGATGCACTAGTTCTAGTTTTGATTCTAGCAGATTAGCGACACCATTTTATTTTTAATTAGAATAGAGGTAGAGTATAGGCAGAATGAAATTATGTGGAGAGAAAGATAGGTTTGGGGTGTTTAAATAGGTTAGAGCTCACGAATCCGGTCAGAAAGGCGTCCAGGTGAAGAAAAATGGATCTATCTCTAGATCTGGAAAAGGGGGGAGGGGGGGAGGTCGACCCTAAGTTCGACCCTAGTGTCGACCTGTTTACCCAGGTCGACCACCAGGTCGGCCCTAGTGGGCCCAGGGTGGGAATTTTCCCGCCCAGCCCGGGTGTTTGTTTTGAAATTCGAAATCTGAATTTTTGAATTTTGGGCTGGTTTTTATTGAAACTTGCGAAGGCCATATCTTCTACATACAGAGTCCGATTTACGCAAACTTGGACTCTACTCCAAGCAGAATTTCGAGACGAACGCAATGGCGTAACCCGTTTCCCTTAATTATTCTCTTATAATTTAATTATTCTCTGATTTGTTACTCTTATGTTCACAGAAAATACGGGGTGTTACAAGGGGAGTCAAAGTTAAAAAGTCCAAAAATCTTGGTGACGGTCTAGTCGAAACCAAATATTTTGGTTCCTATACCAAAAACTTAGCTGACCTCAAGAAAAGTTTAAAACCTGGTACCCGATGAAGTTAAAATAAAAAATACTTCAATATTGGTAACTACGAACCAATTCTAAAGTCTCAAGTTTGAACGAAACCGAAATGGAAGAAAATATAGCTTTTGGTATCGATCATGCATTGTTTCGATACCAATTAAGCCAAACCAAAAATAAATATTGATTTCGATATCGGTAAAACCAAAACTGAAGGGAATCGATAATAGGTTGATATTGATTTATTGGTACCAAAAGGGAGAGTTCATCTTCATAATAGAAGTTGAAATCCTTCATATGTGAGTTTTGCATTTTAGACCCCAAAAAACATGTAAGGGGGTAAATGATAAGTTCATATCATCAACCATTAATAATCATTTAAGCTGCACTTATTGTTCGAATTCATTCTAATAGGAGATTAAAAGCTAGTAAATCTCGATCGATTTCATAATTAAGTTAGAGAAATGATTTCCAAACTCAAATCTAAATCGATTAAGTACCTATAGAGAAAGGATCAAATTTGTATTTCTGTTAAATTTTCCAAGAACAATGACCTTGTGTGAAAATGGTCACTTGTAGGTAAAAAAATAAAGAGGGAGAAGAAGAACTTTTATACTAAAAGAATTTCTTAATCTCGGCCACACAAAAGGTTATGGATTAACGGTCCAAATCAATTCTAGAAGACCAAAAGGCAGGAAATATTGTGCCTTCAGAATAGTACAATATGAGGGTCAAAGTTTTGACTTGAAAAGTCGAAAGTACCCCCTTCACAAGAAGGCAAATGTTATAACCATATTTCGATACTGAAACCAGGTAGAGGTGAAGGGATATCGGAATGGTGCTAACTTCAGAATGGAAGCCAGGAAATCCTAAAGATGATACCGGAAGCAAAAGAAGAGAAAAGATTGGTTTACATGCTACCGGTACCAACACTGGGGTAGAAGCTTGGTACCGATGCAGGGAAGATAGTGTCAAGGCAATACCGAAACTAACATGCAATATGCAATCAAAAGTGGATACGACACCGAAAGCAAACAATGGAAGAAAACCGAAGGCATATGATTCTATACCGTGGTTAAGAGCCATCAATGGAGAAATACGACCGATAACCACCATGGTAACAAAGTGATATCAATATCAATTTGCTTGATATCGATACTGCCAATAAAGAAAAAGCCAAGCATAATAACATGAAACCAGTTTAGATTTGGGTAAAGAGCCATAAATACCAATACACTTTGTATCGATACCACTACCAAAAGGCAACTTTAAATTCACGAAGGAAGGAATGTGAACCGATACTCAAAAGCCACTAAAGAAAGGAAGAGCTTAAGATTTTCTACAGGACAAATGTTGATCATCGAAACCTAAAGCAATAGAATAAGTTATCCATAACAATTTACTTGGTATCGATACAGTGCATGAAAGCGACACCGGAGTCACAAAGCCATTCAAAACTGATGATGACACCCAGAATACAGAAGCGGGTCGATACTGGCACCGAAAAACAGCTACCGATGTCGGAAGCACTCAAAACCGGGCTTTCTATAGTGTGCAACCTAAAGGGGGCCTATTTTGTCTATGAATAAGACCCCAAGGGTCTCATTTCGGGAGACTTTCCTCATTTCTCAATCTTGTATCCATTTCGTAAGGAGTAAACCCTGATTTGTAAATCAATTTTGGGATTTTACTTATAATCCCTTATGTACTCATGCAAATGATTAATAAAAAAAAGAATCAACACTTATCACTTATTTTAATTGTCTTCCATTGCTTACTTGCGACAAAGCTATCTACATAAGCCTAATTACCAAAATACCCTTCCTTAAGTCATTTAGCTTTCTAAAATGTGTTAAGCTTAGGGAACCCTTATCCCAAGGTAACTATTGGTCCTTGAGTCTCGTAAACGTGATACTCACCTCTAGAAGGAAGAGTAACTAATCTTTAGGCTTAAGAACTTTATATCTTGGAAACGGTGAAATAACTCAAGCTCGTAAGAACTACATAATCACTTAATTCCCTCAGATACACAACCTTAAACTTAATTCCAGTGTTGACAAAAAATAACGTTAACATCACCCATCAACCTTTTGAATGCCCTCAATATGATCGCAGTCAGAGCATATCCTCTTGTTGGAACCTATATACCTACCTACAATGGATCGCCTAACTGTTGCTTACATTGGAAGGCTATCCTTGGGGTATCCTCGCTTTGAAGTCTACGCTTCCTATCTTCGGCATGGTTGGTCCCGATCAATGTTGGGGACTAGTGTGTCTACAACACAGTGTTAATGGATCTTAAGGCTATTCATACACTAGAAGTGTGAATATCTACTCAAATTGAAAACATAATGAAATAAGTGATAAAATAAAATGCAGTAAAGTAAAAAAAAACACCAGATTTTTATACTGGTTTGGATTAACCAATACTACATTCCGTGCTTCACTCCACCATATAGAATTTCACTATAATCGCTTGCTTTCAATGGGTGGCAAGAACACCTTTACAAACTTGATTTTACAGGCCACAAGGTACACCTTCTCCTTATCAACAACAACATACAATGGCAAGCAGTCGTATCTTTAATACAAATTCTTGCAGATTTGGTACAATGATCCTATAGACCTCTAATGCCAATATATCTTTGAATTCTTTAGGGACATAGAATGAAATTAGAAAGAGAACGACGTGAATTCAAGTACAACTCCCTGATATTGTGCGGCTTGCAAATCAATGAAGAATTGGAGCGAAAGAGAATGGATTTGCAAGAATAATAGGAAAGTATTCAATGGATTTGTAGTGCAAATGTATGGAGAAGGAGTAGAAGAAAATGAGAAAATTAATGTTAAAATTCATTTCCATAAGCCATTAAATAGTGGTTGAAGAGTTGTGCCTTTTGGTGAAGGGATGAAGGGAAGTAACCCGTTATTTGAAAATTGGAAATTCGATAAACAATTATATGTCGTTATTTAAAAACATATATGTATTAATAACACTTATAAGTGTTTCAAATTTTCATCATTCTTAATTAACTTATTTGAGTATTTTTGTGATTTGGTTGAGGTCACTGGCTGGTTGTCTTCAAGTATAATTGTCATGGAATCTTTATCAAGATATTCTAAGGTTCAACCAACTCCTCATCACTTCAAACACCTCTGTTCTTCATATTTTTTACCTAATAGGCTTTGGTCTTCAATTGTTTTAATTATCCTTCCTCTATTTAACCTTCATTTGTAATTCTTCTTTTGTACTCTTATTTATCTTTATAAATGACTACATAATATATCTGATGTAACTACACAACTCAAAGATATGTTAGTAGTAATGTTTATATGGTTGTTGTTATCAAAATCAATACCTAGGATATTAACAATCTCCCCATTTTGGATGATGACAACCATATAAATATTTTAAAGATAAAATATGATACTTTTATATTTGAATCCCCCTAAATCTGTGCACTCCCTCTATTATTTTGTCAAGTATATATACCTTTTCTTCCCTTTTGTCATCAACAAAAAGAGTAGAAGGAATTGTTTAATTTGCTGCTAAACAAAATATAGAGTTCATATATGCATATAAATTGTAACGACCCGCATTCTACGCGTCATAGGATCGTAGAGTATTTATTTCATCGTCATAGAGGGTTGTATGGTCATGTAACTTTGAGGGACAACTATTAGGGTCATTTCCCATGTTCATGATTTTTGCCGATTTTTAAATGACCATTTTACCCCTAGCTGATCTTGTTTTGATCATAACTTTTGACTAGAAAGGAATTTTGACCTGAAACCACTTCCATTGGATCCGGATGATGGTTTACAATTTCGTAGAGTGGTCACATTAACCAAACAGACTTACCGTTTGGGAGATATGGCTGAAACATGTTTTAGAAGGTGAAAAACTACTTAACTGGGCTTAATTGGGTGATTAACAACTAGGTCCAATGGGGGGTTTCGGGATTAAGGGTATATAGGGGCTGATTAGGGTTAGAAAATATTTCTTTTAGCCGCCATTTTCATTCTTGGAACCCTAGTAATGGCCTCCACCTTCTAATTTCATCCTAAATCACTTTCGAAATGAAGATTAGGCTAAACTACATCAAACCAAGGAGAAATAACACCATTTCAGAGTTGAGCTGCTGTTAGACATCGGTATTCGTGCCAAACAGAGAATCATTTCAGATCTGAGTTTTATTTATGGCCAAGGTGAGTGATTAGCTTTGTTTTGACACTAATTACAGTTAATTAGGGTGATTAGTGTTAATTGGTGAATTTATGTATAAATAAATTCTGGAAAAATATTTATAAATTTCAAAATATTGTTTTAGACCTCTGTTAGAAAATTTAGCTAATTTGGTTAAGTTTTGTTAATCCTATCATTAGATTTGCTTAAACATGCTTAAGGGAAAATATGGGGTTTTGGCTATGTTTGATCCGTTATAACCTATCAAATTGTTGTTTTGTTTGTAGTCAGTTCTATATATTGCTATGACTGTATGGTATGTTTTGTGATTGATTAGAAAAGTTAGATTGGTCAAAAACGCCGACGAATGGTGTAAAACAGTCGCTGGAAGAGTTGCAGGAAAATTGCGTAGAACCAGATCGGATCGCCCTACCCCGACCCGACCCGATCGTGAGACCCCTTCACGAGCTGACCCTACTCCATGAGCTGCTCCAATTTGAAGGCCACGAACCAGAAAACCACGACTCGATCCGATGGAGGGATCACATCCCGACCTGGACCAGTGTGACACCACGACGCAGCCTGAAGCATCACGAGTCATGAACAGATGAAGGAACTCGACCCGATCCGATCAGGGAGGCGCATCACGACCCGTACCAGATGAGCATCACGATCCGATCCGAACCAGAGGAGATACTACGAGCTAAACCAAGGAGCTTGGACGCGAGGCACGGGTTACGAACCAAATGAATACTGATCCGGAGGAGAAGACCAAAACTCGAGATGCAAAGGTAGTCCAGGTGGGAAGTTTGTACTCAGGATCCAGTTGGGAACCAATGAGTTAACTTCATGATTGGACTTTGCTGCGGGACGTGTGCTAAGGGGTTGTCGATGTCTATGACTTTGGATCACTATGTATGGGAGGTACGTGGACGGATTCAGGGCCACAGTGGCCTAGGTACGACTAGTGGGTTATAGACCAATGAAGTGGGGTCATTTGAAAAGGTTTGGTCATTATCCCATGGGATAAGCTTGGTGGTAGCAGTAGTTGTACATGTCGAACTCCATCATTACCTCGATGGGTCTAGTGATCGAAGTGGTGGACATCGTATGCTTTACACACTGAGTGAGAGATGTGAGGATGGTTGCTATGCTTGATTTGTTTGCCATCACTATGACATGCACACCCCCACCCCCGTATTCTTTACACCATGTGTTAGTGGCACCTTAGAGTATTGTACAGTATGTATTGCTAACTCTTTGGTTGCAGGTCCAGGTTCAGGTATGGTTTAGTATACCTGTTATTGTTCTGTTTTGCTGCTTATCGCTCATATCAGACTTTTGTCTGACCTAGAGTTTTATGTCTCTTCTTATTACTCTGGGTGCTCCTAAACGAGCAGACTAGAGACAGGTTAGCCGGTGATGCACGAGTAGCTGTACCGGAGACGAGCAGGAGGCTTCCACGTATGATATATATAGATATTCTCCTTGTGTCGCTGCGGGTCACTACTTTGGGCATTAGTAGTGTACCTTTTTCCTTTTCTTTGATTTAGAGACAGTTTGAAAAGTTGTAATAATGGTGATGTGAAACATAAGCTGTATTTGGATTTCTGCTGCTATGATGTGTAGTTTTAGTTTTCAGCTTATGCACTGTCTCGCCTGTTTTATGTCAAGTATGTTGTTATTATATTTTATCCCATGCACTGTGAAACATTCTATAGGTTCTTGATTAGTTCATTCTCTTCTTTCCTTTCTTTAGCGACCATTCCGTGCTAGTCGGGTATGTGTACAGCGCACTTTCGGAGGAAATGCCGGCTGGTGCGGGGCGGGTCGTCACACATGGTATCAAAGCTCTAGGTTGCGTAGTTAACCTAGGGAAGTTATCAGGGAGAGATAGTATACGTATATGAGAGCGCATATTTGTGATTATTTTTGTTTTTAAAAGATATATATATATATACACTATAAGTATATCTAAGGATGAAGTCGCACTACACTGGCCCCGCTATGGAGATGGTTAATTGTTTTCTCTGTGCAGATTGAACGATGAGCCGATACGCAAGGGGTACTGGTAGAGGAGCCAATAATGGGAATGCTGTTGAGATGAGGATGATGTTTACTGACCTCATAAGAGAGATGCTTAGAGATGTTCAGAGAGCAGCTCCAATTGCTGCTAACGGTGGTGGTGCAGCGGTGCAGGCGCCTAGGGCTGATTTCGCCAAGCTTAACAAGGATTATACTAGCCTTGGTGGAAAGCCGTTCCACGGAACAGAGTCGGCTACGGATGTTCAGGATTGGTTGGATAGCTGCGAGCGTGTCTTCGAAGACTTGGGTATCGAGGATGCAATGAAGAGAAGGCTAGCATCCCGTCAACTGCAAGGACGAACAACGAATTGGTGGAATGCTATAAAGGCAGCTACTCCCGAGGATTAGATTACTTTGGATCAGTTTAAGGCTCTCTTTAGCGATAAGTTCATTCTAGTTGCTCAGAATCAGTGTTATTTAAGAGATTCTTGGAACTCAAGCAGAATGGCAGAGCTGTCTCGGAGTATATTGCTAAATTTGACATTTTGTCGAAATATAGGTTATCCCTAATAGATACTGCCGAGAAGAAGAATGAGAAGTTCATAACTGGCCTGGATGGATACTTGGGGGAAAGATTTATTAACCACATCGATGAGACGTTTGAATCGATTGTGGGGAAAGCTTTAAGATCAGAAAGTCTTTACCCTAAGTCGAAGACTAAGACCGCATCTGCAGAGGAGCCAAAACCGCAAGCAAGCGGTGGAGGCAAGAGTGGTTCTCAGAATAAGAGGAAGCAGAACCAGAATAAGGATGGCCAGAAGAAGAAGAAAGAATTTGAGTGCTTTAGCCGTGGCAAGAAGGGCCACTATGCTAGTAATTGTCGTGCAAAGCCAGCAGACATGAAGTGCTTCAACTGTGGCCAAGTTGGGCATCAAAAGGATAAATGTCCACAACCTTTGAAAGAAAAGCAGATGGTGAAAGCATATGCCCTTAATGCTATTCCTTCATCGAATGCCCCGACTGTGGCGGAGAAAGGAAAGAATGTCGTCATTCAAGGTATGCTTTCTATTTATGATGTTCCTATTAGAGTTTTGTTCGATACCGGAGCTTCCAGTTCTTTCATATCTAGTGACCTGGTAGATAGGTTGGGATCGGAACCTGAGATAGTCGATAGACCTTTAGTAGTAACGAACCCGATTGGTTGTTCGACTAGCCTTAGCATGATTTGCCGTAGTGTGGTCTTATCGAGTCATGGATGCATGTTTGTTTGTGATTGATTTGTTTTGGGCTTTACTGGGTTTGGCATTATTTTGGGAGTCGATTGGCTCCAAAGATACGGGGTGGTGGTAGACTGTGAGGGTTTTCTGGTGATAGCTAGAGCGAATGATGGGCGGAGGGTAGCATTTGGTGGTCTACCTAGTGATGGGGTAATGACTAGTTTTCTAAATTCCCTCGACATCCCGCATGATGAGTTGTCAGGTTTGCCCGTGGTTGGCCATTATCCGGACGTCTTCGAGGAAGTGACCGGGCTTCCACCACAACGAGAGATTGAGTTCCGTATTGATTTAGTGAAAGATGACAGACCTATAGTGATGCCACTTCGTCGTATGGCACCAAGGGAGCAGCGAGAGCTCGGGGTGCAAGTAAGCGATCTTTTGAAGAAGGGATTTATCCGAAGAAGTGTTTCTGAGTGGGGAGCACCAGTTGTGTTTGCTACCAAGGCCAATGGTTCCCTTCGATTGTGTGTGGACTACCGCGATCTGAATAAGGTGACGAGGAAGAATAAGTATCCTCTACCGTGGATAGATGATTTATTTGATCAGTTGAGTGGCACGAGAGTGTTCTCTCAGTTGGATCTCGCGACAAGTTTTCATCAGCTTAGAGTGGAAGCTGAAAGTATAGCTAAAATGGCATTTCGGACTCCGTCTGGATTTTATGAGTGGTTGGTCATGCCATTTGGGTTGACCAATGCACCAGTATATTTTGTGGATCTTATGAATAGGGTATTCAGAGATCAGTTGAATAAATTTGTTCTTGTGTTCGTGGATGATATTTTGGTTTACTCGAAGAACGAGGAAGAACACAAGGAACATTTAAGGACAGTGATGGTGGTGTTGAGGAAACACCAACTGAAAGCAAAATTTTCTAAGTGTCACTTCTGGAGAAAGGAAGTGAGGTTCTTGGGCTATGTTGTTTCAGAGAATGGTATTGCCGTGGATCCTGCGAAAGTCACTGCGGTACAAGATTGGTCTACGCCCAAGAATGCAACAGAGTAATAAGTTTCTTTGGGTTAACTGGATATTATCATAAGTTTATCCAAGACTTCTCCAAGGTAGCAACACCGTTGACTCAGTTGACCAAGAAGAATCAAGCTTTCGTCTGGGACGAAAAGTGCGAGATGGCATTCAAGAGTCTAAAGGAAAAGTTGATGCGAGCACCAGTGTTTGTCATTCCTAAGGGGAATGAAGAGATGATAGTATATACAAATGCTTGCAGTACCGGACTTGGAGCTATACTGATGCAAGGTGGTAGGGTTGTAGATTATGCTAGTTGGCAACTGAAACCACATGAGAAAAGATATCCTACCCATGACTTGGAATTGGCAGCGATCGTATTCACATTGAAGATGTGGAGGCACTATCTCTTGGGAGAAAGCTTCGAGTTGTTTACTGATCATAAATCGTTAAAATATCTTTTCTCTCAGAAGGATTTGAATCTTCGTCAGCAGAGATGGTTAGAGTTCTTGGCTTCATATGATTTTGATATCGCATACACGCCCGGAAAGGGCAATGCAATAGCTGACGCCTTGAGTAGGAGACATGCCAGTTTAGGGACCATGTTTCTTGAATGGAAGCAACTGGAGTATATCGCAGGGTATGATTTCAGACCAAAGTGCGAATTGGATCCAGAAATGTTAGCAAGTTTGACGATCAGACCCACTTTGATTGAGCGGATCGGCTCCAGTCAGAGGGACGATCCAAATCTATTGGAAATCATCTCCAAGTTAGAGATGGGTATCGACGGTGAGGAGATGAGCAAGTAAGGGCTTGATCGAGATGGATGGCTTCGAAAGATTGGAAGGTTAGTTGTACCCAACGTAAATGGATTGAGAGATGAAGTGCTTGGGGAGTGCCATCACTCAAAGCTGACCATACACCCCGGTGGTAACAAGATGTATCGAGACATGAAGCAGACTTACTACTGGGAAGGGATGAAGAGAGACGTTGGGAAGTTTATATCCAAGTGCACGAATTGCTAGTTAGTTAAAGCTGAGCAAAAGAATCCTAGTGGTTTATTACAACCGTTAGAAATCGCAGAATGGAAATGGGAACACGTTTCAATGGATTTCATCGATGGTTTACCAAGGACTAGATCGGGCCATGATAGCATTTGGATAATTGTGGATCGATTGACCAAGAGCGCAAGGTTTATACCTGTCAAGTCGAATAGAACGACAACTAAGTTAGCAGAACTGTATATGAAGTGGGTAGTAAGATTTCATGGAGCACCCAAGGGCATTGTGAGTGACCGAGATCCGTTGTTTACTAGTGGATTTTGGAAGAGCTTACAAGAGGCGATAGGATCAAAATTACATCTCAGTACCGCGTATCATCCTCAAACCGATGGACAGACAGAGAGGGTGAATCGAGTGTTAGAAGATCTTTTGCGAGCTTATATATTGGATTTTGGTGGATCAAGGGATGACCATCTGCATCTAGTAGAGTTTGCCTACAATAACAGTTATCAATCCAGTATTGGTATGGCTCCATTTGAAGTTTTGTATGGAAGAACATGCAACTCACCATCATGCTGGTTGGAAACCATTGAGAAGTTTATGCTTGGATCGGATGTAATAAGATAAACTTCAGACAAGATCAAGATTGTTCAACAACGAATGAAGCCGCTCAAGATAGGCAGAAGAGTTATGCTGATAAAAGACGAAGGGACTTGAAGTTATCCGTTGGTGCCTTGGTGTTTGTCAAGATATCTCCGTTGAAAAGTGTTATCCGTTTTGGTAGGAAAGGCAAGTTGGGACCAAGATTTGTTGGTATGTTCCCAATTCTTGAGCAAGTTGGGAATTTGGCATATAATGTTGAATTACCGGACAAGATGGCGGGAGTTCATAAAGTATTTCATGTTTCCCAACTAAGGAAATTCGTGCACGACCCCAGTGTGCCTATTTCACTTGATCAGTTGGATGATATCGAAGTAGAACCCGAGGTGGTTGGGAACCACAAGCCGATTTGTATTGTAGGGTACGATACGAAGAAACTTCGAAGGAAGGTGGTGAGGCTAGTCAAGGTTCAATGGGGGCGAGGACGAGAATGACTGCACTTGGGAGACAGAGGATAGCATTAGGAAGACGTATCCAGAACTCTTTGCCTGGTAAGATTTTATTAGTGATTTAGTTTTCCGCATTCTAGGTTAGGCTTGTTTTGCTCGTTTTGCATGTTTGATTGTTGTGGATGATTGATAGGCATGCGGGATTCATTGTTTGTTCGTTTGTTTGTTTCTTGGTTAAGGAATTTCGGGGGTGAAATTTCTTAAGGGGGGAAGGGGAGTGTAATGATCCGCATTCTATGCATCATAGGATCGTAGAATATTTATTTCATCGTCATAGAGGGCCGTATGGTCGTGTAACTTTGGAGGACGACTATTAGGGTCATTTCCCATGTTCATGATTTTTTCCGATTTTTAAATGACCGTTTTATCCCTAGCTGATCTTGTTTCGGCCATAACTTTTGTCTGGAAAGGAATTTTGACCTGAAACCACTTCTATTGGATTCGGATGATAGTTTACAATTCCGTAGAGTGGTCACATTAGCCAAACGTACTTACCGTTTGGGAGATATGGTTGAAACATGGTTTAGAAGGTGAAAAACTGCTTAACTGGGCTTAATTGGGTGATTAACAGGTAGGCCCAATGGGGGATTTCGGGATTAGGGGTATATAGGGGCTGATTAGGGTTAAAAAACATTTCTTTCAGCCGCCATTTTCATTCTTGGAACCCTAGTAATGGCCTCCACCTTTTAATTTCATCCTAAATCACTTTCTAAATGAAGATTAGGCTAAACTACATCAAATCAAGGAGAAATAACACCATTTCAGAGTAGAGATGCTGTTAGACATCAGTATTCGTGCCAAACAGAGAATCATTTCAGATCTGAGTTTTATTTGTGGCCAAGGTGAGTGATTAGCTTTGTTTTGACACTAGTTACAAGTAATTAGGGTGATTAGTGTTAATTGGTGAATTTATGTATAAATAAATTAAGGAAAAATATTTATAAATTTCGAAATATTGTTTTAGACCTCTGTTAGAAAATTTGGCTAATTTGGTTAAGTTTTGTTAATCCTATCATTAGATTTTCTTAAACGTGCTTAGCGGAAAATATGGGGTTTTGGTAATGTTTGATCCGTTATAACCTATCAAATTGTTGTTTTGGTATTTGTGGTCAGTTCTATATGTTGCTATGAATGTATGGTATGTTTTTTGATTGATTAGAAAAGTTAGATTGGTCAAAAACGTCGACGAATGGTGCAAAACAGTCACTGGAAGAGTTGCTGGAAAATTGTACAGAACCGGATCGGATCTCCCCTACCCCGACCCGACCCGATCGTGAGACCCCTTCACGAGCTGACCCTACTCCATGAGCTGCTCCACTTTGAAGGCCACGAACCAGAAGACTGCGACTCGATCCGATGGAGGGATCACGACCCAACCTGGACCAGTATGACACCCCGACGCAGCCTGAAGCATCACGAGTCACGAACAGATGAAGGAACTCGACCCGATCTGATCAGGGAGGCTCGTCACGACCCGTACCAGATGAGCATCACGATCCGATCCGAACCAGAGGAGATACTACGAGCTAAACCAAGGAGCTTGGACGCAAGGCACAGGTTACGAACCAAATGAAGACTGATCCGGAGGAGAAGACCAAAACCCGAGATGCAAAGGTAGTCCAGATGGGAAGTTTGTACTTAGGATCCTGTTGGGAACCAATGAGTTAACTTCATGATTGGACTTTTCTGCGGGACGTGTGCTAAGGGGT
Source organism: Allium sativum (assembly GCA_030737875.1). Taxonomy (NCBI): domain Eukaryota; kingdom Viridiplantae; phylum Streptophyta; class Magnoliopsida; order Asparagales; family Amaryllidaceae; genus Allium; species Allium sativum. The sequence continues at coordinate 708,215,191 of CM060915.1, forward strand.
TGTCGATGTCTATGACTTTGGATCACTATGTATGGGAGGTACGTGGACGGATTCAGGGCCACAGTGGCCTAGGTACGACTAGTGGGTTATAGACCAATGAAGTGGGGTCATTTGAAAAGGTTTGGTCATTATCCCATGGGATAAGCTTGGTGGTAGCAGTAGTTGTACATGTCGAACTTCGTCATTACCTCGATGGGTCTAGTGATCGAAGTGGTGGACATCGTATGCTTTACACACTGAGTGAGAGATGTGAGGATGGTTGCAATGCTTGATTTGTTTGCCATCACTATGACATGCACACCCCCACCCCCGTATTCTTTACACCATGTTTTAGTGGCACCTCAGAGTATTGTACAGTATGTATTGCTAACTCTTTGGTTGCAGGTCCAGGTTCAGGTATGGTTTAGTATACATGTTATTGTTCTGTTTTGCTGCTTATCGCTCATACCAGACTTTTGTCTGACCTAGAGTTTTATGTCTCTTCTTATTACTCTGGGTGCTCCTAAACGAGCAGACTAGAGATAGGTTAGCTGGTGATGCACGAGTAGCTGTACCGGAGACGAGCAGGAGGCTTCCACGTATGATATATATAGATATTCTCCTTGTGTCGCTGCGGGTCACTACTTTGGGCATTAGTAGTGTACCTTTTTCCTTTGCTTTGCTTTAGAGACAGTTTGAAAAGTTGTAATAATGGTGATGTGGAACATAAGCTGTATTTGGATTTCCGCTGCTATGATGTGTAGTTTTAGTTTTCAGCTTATGCACTGTCTCGCCTGTTTTATATCAAGTATGTTGTTATTATATTTTATCCCATGCGCTGTGAAACATTCTACAGGTTCATGATTAGTTCATTCTCTTCTTTCCTTTCTTTGGCGACCGTTCTGTGCTAGTCGGTTATGTGTATAATGCACTTTTGGAGGAAATGCCGGCTGGTGCGGGGCGGGTCGTCACATAAATAAAACACAAGAGGGCAAATCAAATAAATAAAAAACATGAAATAATCTTTGTCAAATAATTAGATGAGTTTTAGATTTACTGACTTTGTTGATGGCAATAACAAATCCTTATCATATTTTTCCAATGTTCAATTGATTTCTCGTCATATGCTTTAAGTATCTTCAAAGCCGTCACGCCGACACCTAGTATCGCTGCTTCGATGGCTTCCTGCTTATTCGACGTCGAGCTTCCCTATTCTAGGTTCGACACTTTTCGGTTCCAGACTTAACCAAATTCCACCCCCCCTTGAGCGCCTTTCTTCACTGATCACTCCCCCATTAACGAATACTTCTATCGATTCTCAAACTCCGAGATAATTCAATACCTAGTCTTCGACTTTCATTAACGAGCAGCACCGTTCGTAAAATTGAGATGGCATTCTCGTATATATGGATTTTAGGAGGTTATTAAAATAGTATATCATGATTTTAGGGTGAGTATTTGAGCTACAGTGATTTTTTAGGGGAAACACCAATGTCTAGTTCATTGTAAAAAATTAAACGAAGGGAATGAAGCTCCGGTGTTTATACACTGCAACAGCTTGGCAATCACGAAATGAGATTTGGCAAGCACGACAAATTGTTTGGTGCTCACGCATATGTTATAGGTAGCGTAGATTATCTATGGAGTACTCTATTTCTTTTTAAAGTCGTGCATGAGATTTTGTGTCTGCGTTTGTATTGATAGTTAGGACAACAGATGGGTAGCTGAAGCTATGCAAATATAGGTGGCGTAGCTGCATGGGAATGAATTTCAAAGAAAAAACTTAGTTGGCACGGTAACAAGTAGATTGGAAATCAAGGAATAAAAATTGTTTGGGACACAAGGAATAAACAGTGGAAAGGTTAATTAGGTTAGATTAAAGAATTATATATTGTATACATAAATCAATCGATCGACATTTTAATTTTGTATGATCGCGCACAAACTTAAAAATAACGAAAATAAATATACTGCTGCGTCTTGGCATTTCGGATCCAATGGAATTAATTTTGTCAAATTCCGACTCCATTTTCACAACTGTGTTATTTTTAATTCATCAGTTCGCCTTTAAATTGCACGTATAGATAAAACAACTCCGATTGGCCCTGAACTAGAAAACTAGAAATAATTATCAATACATATTCCAGTTAAACTTGTTTCATCAAAAACGGAGGTTGTTTGCAAAGAAAGTTATTTCTAAGGCCTGTATATTATCGATAAAATATAAAAAATCCAAAACAATTCGATTAATAAAAATAAACCAATATTATCATATATACTGAAGTATATATTATATAACTTCAAAATAAACACATTTGGGTTTCAAACTAAACATTTAAAACTTTCATCGTTATATCGATATTCAATTTTATATAAAAACTTTTAATATTTTATTAAATAAACTTTTTCTTTTATTAACAAATTCTATAGCGGCTATTTTAAATTTGATTTGAACATAACTTACAATCTATAATATGGAATATTGGTTTTTTAATTTCATTAGAAAGTTATAGTCTATTAGATTCAAATGTTTCTTGTTTACAAAATTCTGACTTATAAAAGATTTTGTATATTCAATTGAAGTTCAAAACTCAATATTACGAACTACTGCGACGTTACGAGTTCATTTTAAATTAAATATATAATTAAACATTCAATCGTCTTCTAATGAACAAATTTGATATTAAATACATTAATATTTCTAATATAATATTTAAAAATAATTTAAATATCCGAATTCAAATAGCTGGAAAATCTGAGTTGTTACATTCTTCCTCCCTTAATAGAATTTCGTCCCCGAAATTATTATAAAAGAAGAATGCCTCAAACCCAATTATTTTCAAAATAATTAATTTAAAATGTTGTCAAAAATATCTAATCTTCAAAATTTTCGAAAAATTCACCAGCTTCTCCTCTGTATGGTTTGATCTGAACAATTACAACTCGCCTCTCCGGGCCTCACATCAATCAAAAGAAAACAAAGCCAAGTGGCTACTCAACTCAGGGGTATAAAATCAATCACTAATAAATTGTATCACGATTTAACTATTTGTCAGGCAACCAATACTCTAATAATCAAGCAAAACACTGATAGTTCTTTCTTCATCCTTTCAACCTGCATTTAACTCAATATACAATGCAAAATAATAGATAAGGGTTTAAATTATTTAGTTTCAAATCATATTGATTCTATTCAATTTATTATACTGAAATTTATTTCTCTTAGCTTCAAATTTATTCAATTGTTGAAGAATTTTATTATTCAACTAATCTATCATCCAATAAACAACCAGTCAACAATCAACATAACCAAATCATCCCAACTTAACTTATCTTCAAGTTAAATTCTGATTTATCAATTCTCGTTTTAAAATTCTTATTCCCGAATTCTTCTGGTTATATTAAACCATTTTCAATTCCATTTGAATTTTGTTCAAATCAATCAACAAATCAATATTCCAATAATTGGATAAAAGTATTTCCTTTTTATATAAAAATATAATTTAGGCAAAATTATTTAATTTACCCTCTTTACAAAACAATAATGTATCAATTGTCAGTTCAACTTGAACCGATCAAATAACACATTATGAGACATTTGTATATAAAATCTATAAATATGCGCTCTCATATATACACACTCAACTCGATCTAGGGTATTACTAACCCAATCTCTATTGAGTTATGCCACAGAGCCAAGGTTATTACTAAACCATGGCTCTGGTACTAATTGTAGCATCCCGAAAATTTCGACATTCGAATCTAGACACTAATACCCCTCGTGTTCAAACTCAAGTATCGAAAACCCAGAAAGATAACAGAAATAAATAAGAGTGTGGGATAAGAAAGAATATTAGAATAGAAAATAAGAAGAAGAACCAAACACAACACATAGTGTCACATCGCAACAGGAAAAATATAACATATAAATAAATCATTATTGAGTGCTTGTAATGAAACTTACAATCATCATAGTACATCAACGCAGTTGGACAGTTATATCAATCTGTTCCCATATACAATACACATCGGAATAATACTAGATATCATATGTCTGAACTTCTCTATCTCATGTTTGGACTTCATAGCATCTGTAACCTAGTAAAGCTCTATCTAATCCGAGCATTGCAAACGCCAGGATCAGTCTGGTGAACCAGCGTGAGAAAAACTCACTAAATTTAAGGGTAACACACAACTTGATTTTAAAGTCAAAATCATTTCAAAAGAAAAGGATAATCGTAAGACCAAACCAACATATAAATATGAATGGTTTTTACCTTACAATAACACAAAAAAATTTGAATTCATATCTTTTCTAGTATGATAACAATGTCTAATACAAATAAATAACAATCTAGAATAACGCTTGCATCTCACGCTCTACGTACATAATATACAATCAAAACCGCGGGCGCTTATTGGATATTGGATTCCGACTATGACAAAGTATGGAACCACCTTTCGATTAGTGTACTCTAGAGGGGATACACCAGAGTACAACAAGAACATCTTGCAACTCGGCCACACATGACCGACCATTCATTTCGCTTGAATATTCCGAATATATTGTCACCACACTGTTGTTAGCAACATAACCATTCGCGGGAGATACATAAGCGAAAAGAAGAACAAATAATGAATTTTCTCTAGTTGGTGACAATACAACCTAATTAGAAGCGACCCACTTAGCCATGCTGCCTGTCCGATTTTTGTCATTTCTCGGTTAATGAGGCTTGAGGTTATTATATCCTTTAAGAGCATCTGATCACCATTCACTTTTAATGCCACATTGTCAAATCCGTCAAATCACTAATTGACGTCCACAAATAAACTCTGGGTATAAAAGAAGTGCCCCTCTTCACCACCAACTCGTTATATTTGTAAAAATCAACGTATGTGGTTTTTAGGAAATACTCTATCAGACATCCGTCCATACAAGTCATCGAGGAACAGGACGAACCAAAGGTACTCCCCTACTGCATTCAATATTGGAATCACCCTACAGATCAGTTGTATATTCCTTACAATCTATAGATTTCAATCATGAAAGAATCACTGTCAATATATATATATATATATATATATATATATATATATATATGGATCAACCAGAGAATTTCAATATCAGTTCTTTCGCTCATGAAGATTTACGGTCTTCAGTTGCCCCATCTCGATCAGCTTAGATATCTTCTTTGTTTACATATTCGCTGGTTCGGAACGGTTTTAGAATATAAATTTGATCTCGGTCTTTCCATACCTACAGCATTAGACTAGATTTGATAGTCAGCTATTTAGCTATCAAAAAAACAACCATAAAAATAGAATAAATCCATTGGTTTATTGCACAGCATCACTTGGCCATTTTGAATTTCCATTCGCTAATCAAATCTTTTGAATCTTTTAGACATTATATGCAAACGCTTTAATATCCCGAAAGCCCACTGGCCTAGTATCGGTCCATACAAGTTGACCTGCTTTGCTCACGCATCTCCTACCCTAACTTTTGAAACAACACATCTGCCTTCCCAGTTCCTATGCAATTTCTCCCTTTCGTATGTTTTCCCTTTATACTTCGAATCCCGCTGGCCCAATGTAACCTTTCAATTCCTCTCGTCAAGGATGCCACACCGACACCAAGTATCGCTGCTGCGATGGTTTCCTGCTCAGACCGACGTCGAGCTTCCTTATTCAGGTCCGACACAATTCGGTTCCAGACTTCATCAAATTTCACCCCCTTGAGCGCCCTTCTTCACTGATCACTCTCACATTAACAAATACTCCTATTGATTTTCAAACTCCGAGATAATTCAAAACCTAGTCTTTGACTTTCATTAATGAGAAGCATCGTTCGTAAAACTGAGATGGCACTCTCGTATATATGGATTTTAGGAGGTTATTAGAATATATATCGTGATTTTAGGGTGAGTATTTGAGCTGCAGTGATTTTTTTTAAAGGGAAACACCATTGTTTGGTTCACCGTAAAAAAATAGTGAAGGGAATGAAGCTCCAGTATTTATACACTGCAACAGCCTGGCAATCACGAATTATGTTTGGCAAGTACGACAAATTTTTGGTGCTCGCGCATATGTTATTGATAGTGTAGAGTAGCTGTGGAGTTCTTCCTTTTTAAAAAAAGCCATGCATGAGATTTTGTGCCTGCGTTTGTACTGATGGTTAGGAAAATAGGTGGGTAGTTGAAGCCATGCAAATATAGGTAACGTAGCCACGTGGGAATGAAATTCAAAGAAAAACCTTGGTTGGCACGATTACAAGTAGACTGGCGATTAAGGAATAAAAATTGTTTGGGACATAAGGAATGAACAGTGGAAAGGTTAATTAGGTTAGATTAAAAAATTATATATTATGTATATAAATCATTCGATCGAGTTTTAATTTTGTATGACCACACACGAACTTCAAAATAACGAAAATAAATACATTGCTATGTCTTGGCATTTCGAATCCAATAGAATTAATTTTGTCAAACTCCGACTCTATTTGCACAACTGCGTTATTTTAATTCATCGGTTCACCTTTAAATTGCACACATAGATAAACAACTTTGATTGGCCCCAAACTGGAAATCTAGCAATAATTAACTATACGTATTCCAATAAAACTTATTTCATCGAAAATGGAGGTTGTTTGCAAATAAATTATTTCTAAGGCCTATATATTATAGATAAAATATAAATAAAAATTCAAAACAATTTAATTAATAAAAATAAACCTATATTATCATATATACCCAAGTATATATTATATAACTTCAAAATAACCACATTCGGGTTTCAAAGTCAACATTTAAAAATTTCATCGTTATATCGAAATTCAATTATATATCGAAACCTTTAATATTTTATTAAATTAACTTTATTTTTTATTAACGAATTCCATAACAGCTATTTTAAAATTTGATTTGAACATAAATTACAATCTATAATATGAAATCTCGATTTTTCTCTTTTATTAGAAAGCTATAATATATTAGATTCAAACGTTTCTTGTTTCATAAAATTCTGAATAAAAATGGATTCTGTATATTTAACAGAAGTTCAAAACTCAATATTACGAACTACCGCGATGTTACGAGTTCATTTTAAATTAAATATATAATTAAACATTCAATCGTCATTTAATAAATGAATTCGATATTAAATCCATTAATATTTCTAAAATAATATTTAAAACCAAATTAAATATCTGAATTGAAATAGCTGAAAAATATGGGTCATTACAAACCCGTAATTTCCAAATAATTATTTTATTTATTTCTTAAATATTAAATAGTGTAAAATATAGCTGTATCCCTATTTTGCACTATTTTCCTTTTACTTCCACTTTTAGTCTTGCAATTACGTTTACAGTTTTTCTTATAAAAATAAATTATGGAAATGGATGACGTTTTCATAGCCAACCAAATAGACCAATTCTAACTTCCAATTTAATTATTAAACTCCTGCTTTATTTTTCTATCTCAACTTTCACACATTTACTGTATATTTACAATATTTGGGCTTACAACTACCTTCTCCACGGTTCTTTAAACTCACAATTATTTATATTCATTTAAGCACAATTCTCAAAAGAATTAACTTTTTTACATATAAGTACACCTTTTCAATATTTACAGCTTCAACATAAGAAATTTATATAAATAATTACTACAGATGATTCTTGTTCAACTATATCAATTTAACCGATTACAATAGGAATTAAACAATTCCATATATCATTATCCAAAAGGTATATAACTTAAATCCACTCACTTGGAAAAAGCACTCCAAGTTTTAAATCTGATTCGAAACAAGATTTATTATTCATAGTCTTTCGTTTTTGTAAACTTATTTGAATCTACAAATTGGAATTTACACGGATTTATAGATCTGAATCTAAGAGATAATAAAACAAACTAATTAAAACCAGATCTGAAGAACTTACCTCATATGGAAGGAGAATTTGAATATCTATTTTTTAAATCTACATTTTCTACCTGCAGATCTTGAATAAGAAAACCTAAATCTAATCTTTTTAATTTCAAGAATTGGGGAAGAAAGGAAATGGAGGGGCTTTTACGCCTACTCAAAAAATAGAAGTTTGAAGGCTGGACCTGCACGTTTATTTATTGATATCTAAGCAAACCCTGTCTGTCTGGTTTAAAATGAAATAAATCTCATTATCTAAAAAAACACATCACTTTTATAATGCATGGGTTGACCTAACTCAATAATGGGTCAACTTAACCCTGTATGGGGTGGACACGAGCAATGTGGGGGTCGATCCCTGTGTGTTTTGCTTTAAGTGTATTTCTGTTTATGTCTCAATGTATTTAATTCTAGAACGTTATAATATAATGTTAATTATTTTTAGGTTCTTTCTTGATTTAAAACCTTTTATTAACATGTTTACTTTGAATTTCAAATGCACGTTATTTACGGAATAAACATGCGGATATATTTATAAATTAAATGTATTCATGCATATTTATACGTATAATTATTTTTCGATATAGAACTTTGAATATTAAGAACTTCTCTATACGAATTCCGTTCGAAACATATTATATATGAAAATTGATCAGAAAATTTCCACGAATGCAATGGTATAACTTTTGAGGCCAAGTTCTAACAACTTTAAAATGGTTTTTATATTATTCACTGTTATTTCAATTATTTTATTATTTACAAATTCGGGGTGTTACAATCTCCCACCTTTTAGGTATTTCGTCCATAAAATTCGAGAATGGTAAAACTATGTAATTTTTCTGCATTCATTATATCCATAATGTGTACATCCAATTTTGCAATCATCCATGTCATTGTGCAAAATGCAATACATCATGGAATATATGAATGTAAATGAATTTCTAAGCGGTACCTCATATATGAATGTTTTTTTCTTTAAGAATTCCTTTCAAAACATGGTGCAAACATCGTAAATACGCTTTCAATTATACATGAATACAATATTTTAGAAATCAAAATAGTTTACATCTATTTTTTCCCAATTCTACAGAATAACAGCATAGTTCAACCAATTTTTGCATCCAAAATCCTACTTCACAATTTTTAATATTCTAATTTTAGAAAATTTAATTTTCCAAACTTTATATCTTATGTTGGTAAAAGGTAGAAAATAGAAAATTTTGTGTCTTCCACTTTACTTTTACGCACATTTCCCCCCGTACTTGGAACTTTTTGTCACTATTTTTTTTTAAATTCCTTTTTTCTTTTTCAAGTATAGTTTACAATAGAAGAATTTATTTTAAAATTTACCAAACTTATTTTGAAAGAATTTATTTTCTCTTGTTGTTCTCATTTATTATCATTATCATCCTTGTTGCTTTCTGTAAATTTTGTTGTTTTTTAGTTATTCATTCTTGCTTTCATTCTTATTTTATTTACAATATCTTATGTCTTTATTATTTTCTAATGATCATTATAGAAACAGAGAAAGAGAATGTCACACTAAATAGTTCTGTTTTTCTATAATAAAACAGAATACTACATAGGAATGCAAATCCATACTTAAAGAAAACAAGCTCTACTTTCAATAATAATGGGTAAAAGATGCAATAGCTAAATATGGTTATCCACTAGGACTAGGAGGCCTAGGACCATGTCCCTGTAGACATAAGAATTCCTAATCACAGAATCTAAACAACTAAGGCACTCCTCCATCCGTCTACAACCCTTTACAAACTCATGTCATGTGCCTGCTAGTTCTTGAGCCATCTACTACTATAATGGGCCATCGACAACTGCCAATGGATAATACTCCAATACTCTCCATATATCTAAATATAACTGTAAAGCCCCACCTCTATACTTGCGTTAGCTAAAGGTCATCACAAGCAATGATGTCAACTAACCCGAAATATGAGGCCGTTGAGGAGAGACCATATGTATATTGGCATTGAAAGAGTGTTAAACATATCGGATAATGTGGTCTTGCTCTTTTAAATCTCATGAGAAAATCCGACACATCTAATTCAAGTTCAAATCTACTACACCACGAATATATATAGTTCAGAGTCAATATAAAATATATAACAATATAATCAGAGTTAGACACAGATATTCACATCACTAAGGAAAAAATAAATATGATTATAACACATAAGTGTGTACACAAGTATGATGGTCATACTCGATCCACTATACAACAAAAAGAACGTGTACAAGGTTACACAAAATAATACTTATACACAATGAGTCCCTTTCTCGTTAACATAAATCAAAATTCTTCAACTCTAAAGTAGGTAGCCCAAAAGTGGAGGGTAGTCCATGCTGGAATCAAGAAGAATTACTTGAAATAACTTGGTTTGACCCGAGTATTATTTACACAAAGATAAACAATAAACGGATCAGTCTAGTTGTGTTTATCTCATAAACTTGAATATAATAAGAGATATAAGTAAATATAGACATATATGCACTAATAATTATGTCACACGTAAGCATGAGGCCCGGAAAGGTCTACAGTATATCTCAAAAGTCTATATCAGAGCTATGAAAGAATATCACATTCAAAATTATATAGCTACTCATGGGAAATGATAACTCATATCAAATCACCAGAATAATTGATAAAACAATATTAATAAAAGTCAGAATTATAACGCAGTATCAATAAAACTCAAATTCCCGAAGCCAATAACCAAAAATCCAGAAAATCACAGAGAGGGGGAAACCTAACTCAAAATAGGAGTCTGTATACTCCCTGGTAGCCCGAAGACTCACCAACACATGTAACTCAGATGAGACGCAATCTCTAGGTAGCTAACCTATAGTTTGAGGCTGGAAACTCAAGATGGGATTTTGTAAACTCCCAGACATCTTGAAAGCTCGTCTATATGGGTCACGACCCCGCTCACATGGTCCGAAGGCCATCAAAAGCACAACATATCACAAAAAGATCACAGTTGATCAAAGTAGTGCAATCCTAAAAAATGAACTAAAGTTCACCAAGATACTCAAAATGAACCAAAGTTCCTCTGGATAATCCGAAGATCACCAAAAATGTTAAATGAATTCCACAACTTAGAGACGTCGCATAAAGTTAGTCTAAATCTCAAAAGATCGCAGTTGGTCATGGAAATTGTAAATATAAGAGTTGAGCTACATGTCCCATAACCACCTGCTCTACACAAATATTTAAGAATAAGTTGTATATTCCACTAAAAACACAAAACGATCATTGCCAAAGTTTTCAGTCGAACGAGTCCAAGAATTAACCATCGAAGCAAATGCAAGGGTTCATAGTCCTTGTTTTTGCTTAAGTGTTTTATTATATTTCTCAAACGAGTGAGGAAAAGGATTATATAAAATTATACTAGTGATTAGAAGATGGTTTATAAAATAACTTCATATAATGAAGTGTGATTGGAAATCATGTTAGTAAAAGGTTTGATATATACTAATAGTATAAAAACCCTTTATAGTTTAAAGTGGTAAATCTCATCAAATATTGATTGCAATAACAATCGATCTCAAAATTCACATTTTAATAACATAAATCAAATCTCTTAAATATCAATCATAAATTCATTCACAATGAATAAAACAAAACTCCATAAAGTCAAATTGTAGAAATATGTGAATCAAAGAAACTGAAAAGTCATTAAAAAACCAAATGGGTCGAAACTCGCCCAGGAAAAAGCCTAGAAGGGCATAAATTGTTGACCATGGTCTCCACTGGTCAACAGCCGAAAACAGGTTCAGTCAACTGAACTTAGAGGCCAATCAACTAAATCTGTGCAAACTTCAAATTTCTAGATATGTATAGGATTCAGTCGACTGACCTGATACAATGTCAAATTCCTATTCCTGGATCAGTCGACTGACCACTTGAGTCAATCGACTGACCTAATACCGAAGGTAGCATCTGGCTTGGCCTTATGGCCAAGTTGATTCGACGGATCAAGGATGAATGGTGGAGGCTAAGAACTTTATCAAAGTGTCAAAGAGGCTTTAATGGTTCGCTCAAACAACACGAAAACCCAAATTCATGCACACCAAGAATCACAAACGGAAATCATCGAAAATGAAATCAAAATTCATAAGTTGGAAGTGTTAACGCACAAACCAATCAACACAACCAATAATCACACAACAAAGATGTGCCAAGGAAACACTAGACAAGCATAAATGCTTGAGTCATAAATGTGAGTTGAAAAACACTCATCTTTGATCGTTAGAAGCAATAAGGTGTAAAACCAAGCAAGATCAACTTCTCTTCGAACAATACTCTTGAATCTCCCATCTAAACACATATACACAAGAATCCTAAAAGTTAGGTATTAGGAAAACATAAAAATTGGAGAGGAACCGAGTTGGATAAGATAGAGTTTGAGCTTACCTAAGCTTCTCTTAGAATTAATTCTTGATTCCTACATGAGTTGGCTGCCTAAGATTAAGCTATGGCTTAGGGAATTTCAATTTTCCCTTTATTATTCTTATTTTCTCTAAGTGTTTGGAAATGAATGAACAAGATTAGGGGGTTAAAAAAAGTGGGCTAGGTTTTCTAATCCAAACCCCTCCCGAAGTCCCAATTTTCACCGACTCTAAACATATCGATGTTTACAGTTTTAAAAGTCATAAACAACATTTTGAACTTAATAGAAGTAGTCTCGAGTCCAAATTAAATTCATCTGTATGAAAAATGTGACTTTTTGGACACACATTCAATTAACAATTTTATTTAAATAAAATATTTAAATATATCATCGTGAAATATGTGGGTTGTTATAGACTTCCTCTTTAAAGAAATTGTGTCCCCACAATTAATTAAGGAAAAACTCAAAAAGTAACAACTAAGCATCAATAAAAATCTATATAAAAATAGATTAACTCAAGAAATTCACTTTAGTTTTCATATTTAGTATATCATTTTATACTAATATTACTTGTGAATTAGTTCATAACTTTTTACATTACGTTATCAATCATTATATAACTTAAGTCTGTACACGTATAATGTTCGAATAAAATTCTCAAACATATACAAGCAACCAATTTGTTCTCTCATAAGTGCTTTCAACAAATTAGAATTTCTTCACTTAAATTCTATATATTTCTAATCTCTATTTCATTAGTTATTTTAAATTTTGAACCATGAACTACCACACCAGGATTTTTCTGAAAATTTGATTTTAACATAACTCAAAATCGTTAAGATGAAATCTAAACCTTTTTCTTCCATTACAAAATTATGATCCAATAGATCTAGATGATTCTTGTTTGGAAGAATTACGACTTATATTGGATCATACACACTCAACTAAATTTAATTCAGAAAATCACGAATTGCCGCCACGCGACGAGCTCGTTTTAAAGTATTTAATCAATTTGTTTAATGTTCAATAAGTTTATAAATTTATAAACCTTTTCTCTTATGTTTTCAACATAACTAGTTAAACACTCAGTTTCAACTTGGAAATATTGACTATCCAAAATTGTCAAACATTCCGTTTTGTTAAAATGGTGAAATCTATGAATCATCATATCTACTTAGATGCAAAATTATATATAACTCGAACATTTCGTCTACATGCATCCATATTATACTTCAATCTCATTTTCGACCTTGAAAATAAGTAACACATAGTTTAGTTTTCTTCTAGAATAAGATATCTCAAACTTTATAGTTATATTACTAATTATACAATGTGTTCACAAATCATTATCTTATCAAAATCCCTAAGAAGAACATACGAAGCAACACTTCGTTATTTTCCTATCACGTTTTTACTAGAAAATCTATCTCTTAAGAATATCTCAAAGTTATTCTAGCTCGTAATTTTTTTCTTAAAAAGAAAAGGATGTATATGATGGCCAAATATATCATACTCACAAGTAAAGCGATCCTGTTGGGGAAACAAGATCACGAAACAAAATCCAGGTGATACACCCTAAATCGGAAGTATTGACAGGATCCCTAATATTTCAAAACCAACTTCTAAGTCATGCGAACATGATAATTGGTAGAGTTTGAACGAATTACGCAAAACTGGAAAACCTTGGTTTTCAAATACACAAAAATATCACCAACATAATTGAGGTTAAACCCATCAGGATATGACCTCACAAATTTAGTTCACTAATGGTTAGCAAAATAAACTAGAGTATTTGTTAACCTCAAATGACAAAACAAGGACGAAATGGAGCTAAAGAAAATCTGTCCTTTTCAATTAAAAAGTTGGTGATAACCGATTGCTAAGTCTAATAGTGAAATGACTATAGAACAACTAACTTATCGAATAGATCATCAATCCGAGGTAAGGAATTTATTAATCTTGTTGTGGTCGCAAAGCTAAAACATTTCATCGGATTTCTCCACCAAATAGCTTCCCTTTATCCTTAGTGGTCCATCGCTAAGGAGAATAATCAAATAAATAGATCGAGTCACGAAAATGAAAATCGATTTCGAACTCAATCATCCATCAAGGTGGTCATCCTAAAATGGGTGTAAAGATCCCAAAATATTCACGAGCAATCGTAAAATATAGAAACACGTCTTCCTTAATGCCATTCTCATAGCTATGAGAATTTAGAAATCATAAGGAAGCTAATGAATCTAAATTAGAATCATTAGAAAAACTGAAATCTCTATCACAAATATGGGATGTCGAAGATAGATGATACTCCCGGAAAATAAAATGCAGGTCTCAGAATGGTCAGGTCAATCCGTCCCGAAAATCACCACGAAAGTAGAATAAAAAAGACATGCAAATAAGCATGGGAAGAATGGTTGCATAAAAGAGAGTTAATCATCCATAAAATACAATTTAAAAAAACCATCGAAGTTGTCCTCAAGAATAATTTCACAAACGAACAACAACTTTTTGCAAAGTTGAACTATCGAAATACTAGTATATGAAAGAAAAAAGGTGGGAACTCATGCATGATCCCCAATTACGAAATCCGGAGATCAAAAATCGAAATCCAAAAACATGAGGCTAAGATCGATAAGCAAAACATGGATTATTACTTTTCAAAAGAAGATTTGAGATAATTTTAAATGAAAACTCGAATCATGTAAGTTCTAGAAATCACCCAAAGAAATCTAGAAGAATCATAAAGGGGAAAGACACTCGAACCGCAATAAGTGTGAGCGTACAAACCCATAAATCACAATGTTATTTAAAAATGGTTCACTTAACACAAGAATGGACACACGCAAAAACAAAACACAAAGGAGCACATGGCTCCACAATAAATGCGTAAGCAATTCGTGTCATAAATAGATAAAAAGAACATATAAATAACTGAAATCATCGTATAAACGCAAATACTTTGATAAATTCAAAGCAATGTAAATATATATAATGGCAGTCATTACAAAAATGATGAAATCATAAATAACACAAATTATGTAAATTTTGTCCTCACAAATTACAATGGTCTTGACAAGGTCGCCTACACTTACCCGAGCAGTTTTGTAAATTCTCCATAAAATGCATCATATAATTGGAAAACTCAAATACTCCATGAATGATCAAAAGATCAAAACCACTAAGTGATCATCAACGTTCAACAAAGAAAGCGTAATTTAAATTAAGCTCGTGAATAGGTAATTTTATCTAAATGTCCCATAACCACTGACTTAACTCAAATATTTACAAACGAATTGCAAACTCCACTATAAAACACTAAATGATCATAGCAAAATTTGCAAAAGACATAGCCCAAAGGTTGCTCAAGGAAGTTCGAAATGGCCATCATTGCGGAGCATAAGAAAGTAGAAAACAATTTAGACAACTCTTATCTAGAAACACAGCTAAGTGGCTTCATCAAAGCTTTTAATGGCGACCATTGGTTCCTCAAAATTCTCAAATCTCAAATCAAAAATTGCCAGTAATTCGGATTCCGGTCTAAGAGGGTGTTCCTCTAGATTTAAGAACATAAGGATGACATGCAACTCATGATAGATTTTATGTTCAAGATAAATCTCTACATCTAGATCTAAAATCTTTTAAGGATTTTCCGGTGTTTAATTCTAGGGATTTAAACTCTATGAATTTGGTTAGTCATAAATAGTCAAAGGCTTGAATGGAAATCGTTAAAGAAAATAATTTTCATCAATCCTCGATTCCTCGATTTAGCTAAAATTTTATGAGCCCTCTATTAAGGATAATATGAAAATCGCTATTATAAACGAGGAATTAACTAATGCAGTGAGAGATAGATGGATTAATTCTATAGTTTTCTATGTATTTGGAAGTAGGCCATATTATCATTTTCTTAAAGACTACGTAGACAGTATTTTGAAGAGTAAATTTCAATTATTTTCCGGAAAAAATGGATTTTACATTATTAAATGTGAGAAAGGAGAAGATTATGATAAAATTTTAACTGGTGGACCGTATTGCTATAATAAGAGTTTAATTTTTATGAAAAAGTGAATTTCCTAATCTAGATTCGATTTCTGGACTATTAAGGGTATTAGTAGAATCGCTTCTTTAATAGAGCTACCTTTAAAACAGGATAACTCAACAGAAAATGTAGCTCGCATATCATATGCTAGAGTACTAGTTGAGGTGAATATTGATTTTCAATTTCCTGAGTTCCTGTTCGATGTTTTAATGGAGAAGTTTTATGGCAAAAAGTAGTTCATGAATGGGATCCTGCTGTTTGTTCTAAATGTAAAGTGTTTGGACATTCGAATGATGTGTGTAAATCTAATAATATTTGGGCTCCTAAATTAAATACAAGTGGTGAGAATGAGATGGATGTTGATGATATTGTTCTCCATCATAAAATGTGCACCTTCTATAATTCTGAGAAGAGAAGTACACTAGATAAAGATGTAATATCTAAGAGAGTATGTGATGATAAAGATGTTTCACAATATAATGAGTTAACAAATAAATCAATGCTGGAGACTTTCAACGTCGGTCCAAATAGGTAAATGAATCCAATTTTATCATGGTTAATTTAGATAACAACAAATCTAAGCAGGACTTGAAGTTAGAAGGAAAAGTTTGTTATAATTCTAATAAGGGAACCGAGAGGATTAAAGGTGGTATAGATGAAAATTAGTTCGGTGAAATAGATGGAAACAAACATGAAACTGAGTTTTCTATGAATCAAATTAAGGATAATACATTTTATAACCATGGTCAACAAGATTCAGATTTAAGAATGAATAACTTTCGCGATTGTAGTGAGTTTCAATATGGGGAGGATGCTGTAAATAAAGATGCTTTCATGAATGAATCTGACAGTTCATTTAGTTCTTATAGTTCAACAAATAGCTTCAAAAAGAGAAGGACAAAATTTAAAACTAGTAGAAAGAAAAAAATTGTAACTAATGAACCCTTGGTTGAGAAAAACCCAAACTGGGTTAAACTGTGACGATCCCAAAATCTTGAGGGGCGGTATTAAGGATAATCATTGGAATATAACACACCAATCATCATAGCAGAGTACAGATAATAGCAAAAACAATAAATAGAATAATTTTACATGGATATGACAGCGGAATCACAACATGTAACAACATCAGAATAGCACAGAGTAGGATATAACTTAGTAAATAAAAGGGAAGTGATCAGTCATCATCGCCAGAGGCGGAATACATACATGCAGTGAGACATAAAAAGGGTATCAGTCTACATCATCGAAGGCGGTACATATACATACGAGAATAAATACTGAAAGTAAAGCAGTCTGCATCGCCTGTGGCGGAATCATAATATAAGTAAAATAATGGCGGAAAATGTCAAAGTCATCTCTGTGAAGTCAGCCTCACCATGAGCCAAAATGCACTCTATGCAACAATGCAGAGCCAAAAACAACCTGTCACCTGTGAACTAGGCTGCCCGTGTGAAAATAAGGGCACCCGCGTTTGCAAAGTGAAACAAACAACGAATCAGTCATGGGGACTGGTATGAGGAATCTATTTAACAGTTTAAACAACAGTAATAAGCAAATCATAAGACCACGCCACTTTCGCGGAACGGGTTTACTCCATTGATTGCTAGTGCATTTAAAACAAAGTAAATTCTTTTAAAACAACGCAATGCTTTTAAAAAGAAAAGAATGAAGCCATTATAAGACTCAGGTCCCATCATACAATGCAACGCAAGCCGGAGGATAGAGTTTTCCCTTATAATGGCCAAATATGCTTGATACGTGTAAAGCAAAATCATTTGATATTATTGCTAGTGCATATATGTTTCAAAAATGAATAGCATCATAAATATCAATCATAGGCGACATGAGCGTCCCATGCCACTATGTCGCCATATATAAGTTACAATCGAATCCGTTATCTCATATTGGAAATTGGATTTCCGTCATGAGTCGAGGCAAGGGGCAAGCTCCTCTCCGCTTCAAGACATTCTAGCAAACGTCTCAGGACTACACACTCTGGGTAACCCTGGATCGGCTGGGCCGGTCCTCTCTTACGTTTGAGGATTAATTATGCCTGAACACACGTTTCCCGGTCCTTACAGACCTATAATCGAGGCGCCTCGCATTCCAGCAACCACAAAGGTGAAAAGTAGATATAAATGTCAGGGCTGGTAAGTCACTGACACCACCATAGCTAGAAAGAAACGTCGTGCTCTCCCAGCGGTCCGTATCCCGTTTTTTACTCATCCCGAGGTTTGAGGCTCGCGAATCCACGCTTTACACAAAGCCAGGCCACGTAGACCGTGCTTTGATCATCATCCACAAGACTTTGCTTTGCAAGAGAAGCCTTGATCACAGCATCTTGGCATGCCACATAAGCAATCCACTCCATACGATTGATTTCTATCGATATATAACATCTGAGCTCGTACGTCTCAGAGAAGAGCATTAAGCAAAAGATTAAATTCTCCGCCGCCAAACAGATATATATTTAACAGAGATCAATCAGTTTAGAACAAAATCCAATGTCGGACACACAGTCCATTTACAAGTCCGTTCTGGGTCTGAACGAAACCGGAGGCGTCAAATTCCTCGTATATCCGTACAATCAACACATACGTTCAGACGGCTACTATTTCCGTTCCTTCATGGTAGCTACTCCAGTCAGGAACCTCAGCAGCGCCCATCCAACCGATACGAAGATCGTCGGTCTTGAATCGTCTTTGCATTTCCCAACTCGAATCGCTCGATCAATTATTTGAAATGAGGGTTAGCTCGGCCTTTTCAAATAATTCACGTAATTAGAATTCAAATAAGTTCTTTTTATGGTTATATTATTCGACATCCATATTTCAGTTCTTTAGTGTTATTTTCGTGTCAAACACATACAACCATCAAATATCAAACAAATCAAGCCAAATTAGTTTATTTCCAATCTATGTTGCTTATAATATTTTATAACGATTTTTCGCCATTTTTATTTATTTAAAAATGGCCATATTTAATTAAACGGCGTTTCAGGTCGTGCCGTGTCACTGGCGCTGTTTTTCCCCTAATTTGTTTTACACATATCGGAAAATCTAACAGCTGGATTTCTACGAAGTCTATATCAGTGGGAAGGTATTCCCAAAGCGAACCCAACGGTTCCAGTTTCTTGAAAATTCGACGGTCGGATCTTCCACACTAGTCGTTTGAAGTTACGGTTTCAAAATTCGAACTGCAGCGTCGTTATTCGATTTAATTTAATTATATTTATATTTATATATAAATATAAACGATTCTGGCGCTATTTTTCTTCAGATTTGAATTAAACATTCCGGACAATCCAACCGTTGGATTTTCACAAGGTCGGTGCCATTGGGAAGATATTTCCAAGGCGAACCCAGCGGTTGTGGTTTCGGGAAAATCCGATGGTCGGATTTCTCGTACTAATCGTTTCAAAATACGATTCCAAAACACGAACTGCACGGCTTTGATTCCTTTTAATTATATTTATATTTATATATATAAATATAGTTCATTCTATAATTTCAAATATAGTTCATTCATTAATTTCAACTTCGTTTTCACCTCAAATATTTCACTAACGCTTTAATTTTTCGAAAAATTTCGCCATAAACTCCTTTGTACGGGGAGGGGTTTGGAAATTTATTGGGCCGTGTTAGGTACCCAATAAATCCTAAAAAGCATCCACATATTTATAGTGATATATTCTGGTGTTTACGGGGGAGCATGTATAGATAATAACTACAGAGAATAAATTATCGTCACCCCGTTTCCGTGTGTAAATAAATAGTCCATGTGCCGTATCTAATAACTAGAGAGACGTGATTATTTTCAACTCTAGACCCGTGTGGGGTTTTTATTAATCTGGCGATTTATCGTTATATTTTATATAGTCCATATCAGTCATCAGTTCAACCTGTAGTATATATAATCATCGCCATACAAGCCTCTCGCTCGTATGGTAAATCTTCCACCTCGTCACACAAGCTCCAATTGCTTATGTGGAATATGATGAAGTATGCCTATCGTCAAGAAGTATGCCATGTAGTGTAGTTCAAAATTAATTGTTACTATCCTATGGCGATGTTTATTATTTCACATAGAATAGCCAGCACTCCGCATCCAATGGCATTCACAGGAGTTGATATAAGAATAAAATTGCGCAGCCAACTCATCAAGGCTTACCTATTTGTCGGGCATGCAAATAATTTCTTTACTCTACAGCTAATCCATTTTTCCTGTTCAACACATGTATATATATGCAAAACAAAGCCAATAATAATATTTCTAGCAAACTATTATTTATTTCAACACGTGTGTATTTTTATCAAAGCGTATACATGATAAAAGAAATATTTTTATCATCAAAAATATTTATTCAACACGTGAATGTTTTTAACACTTCATATTCACAATAAAAATGTAGTTTTTATTGTCTATTCATTTTATTTTAAAGTACGATAATATTCAACACATGAATCTCAACTCGACGAATGAATTGCAACTCAACACATGAATGTTCTCTATAGCTTATATATATATAAAAATGTGATTTTTATCGCTAAAGCTATTTGTTTAAATTCAAATAATATTCAACACAAGAATTTCAACTCAACGAATGAATTGCAACTCAACACATGAATATTCTCTATAGTTTGTATATATATAAAAATGTGATTTTTATCGCTAAAGCTCTTTGTTTAAATTCAAATAATATTCAACACATGAATTTCAACTCAACGAATGAATTGCAACTCAACACATGAATATTCTCTATAGTTTGTATATATATAAAAATGTGATTTTTATCGCTAAAGCTCTTTGTTTAAATTCAAATAATATTCAACACATGAATTTCAACTCAACGAATGAATTGCAACTCAACACATGAATATTCTCTATAGTTTGTATATATATAAAAATGTGATTTTTATCGCTAAAGCTATTTGTTTAAATTCAAATAATATTCAACACATGAATTTCAACTCAACGAATGAATTGCAACTCAACACATGAATATTCTCTATAGCTTGTATATATATAAAAATGTGATTTTTATCGCTAAAGCTATTTGTTTAAATTCAAATAATATTCAACACATGAATTACAACTCAATGAATGAATTGCAACTCAACACATGAATATTCTCTATAGCTTGTATATATATAAAAATGTGATTTTTATCGCTAAAGCTATTTGTTTAAATTCAAATAATTTCAACACATGAATTTTAACTCAACGAATGAATTGCAACTCAACACATTAATATTTTAACATATGTAATTTATTTCAACGAATGAAAATTATTCTAACACATGAATATTTTAGAAAATTTCGGCAGCATAACAGCAGGGTAGTTAAAACCGGGACCGTCCCTAGTACGGCTCTTCGCTCTACCTTTAAACCTCGCGGTTTTGACAATGAAGATCATGCATCTAGTTCGCACGCAGGCGGCATGTTTTATTTTCAATTCCACAATCCTATTCTAATTTGTTTCAACCACAAGGGTATTTTTCAACCACAATATCAACCACAAACAATTATTTCCAACCATTCGTCATACCATATAATGTCACGTCAATCACAAGCAATAAATATCGTCCATGGTCTGTGGACGAGGGGAGTATATATATATATATTATTTCTATAATTCACTTGCATTTCATCACAATTCAAAGCATATATGTTTCATTCAACGCTTGTATAATTTATACATCGCTAATATAACTTATACAACACATGTACATGAGGTATACAATGCGTATATAATTTACACTTCGCTTATATAATTTATACAACGCGATTCCATTCACACAATTTAGTTTAGATTCCTCACATTGGTTTTTGCAGTGCTAAAAATCCTAACGAGCTCAGAAAAATCCGCGGTCTTTTCTAGAATGTAGAGAGCCTCCTTGCGGTCACGATGTTCCCTGTTTCATCGAATTTCGTCAACACATGAAAAAGATATGATTTTTCAAAGATAGACGGATTTTCAACACTTTAAAGTGTAATTTTCAACTCAGAAAAACAAGGTCTTACCTTTATTTGAAGGTTCAAAACTAGGTTTGCAAAATTCGTGAAATCCGTATATCGTTGCTTCGATCAGGTAGTGCCACGCCCTCGGGCCTGGAAAGGCGTGCCTACACCTAGGAGTGGGGCCAGTTCGGTGGCTGGAGGAGGGCTGGGCGGCGCCGGAAAGACGTCGACTTCGTGGGGGTGGTTCAGGCGATACAGGCGATGGTGGAGGGTGGGGTTTGGTCGGATTTGGAGAGGGGAGGAAGGGCCGTCGAACTGGGGTGGTGGCGGGGGCTAACTACGTCGGAGGTGGTCGGAAAATGGGAGGGAAGGACGGAGCAACGTGAATCGTCGATATCGCTTGGCGGCTAGGGTTTCTCCGTGGTTTTTTTTAAAGAAAAAATCCTATTGGTCGAGGCTTTATAGGAAATTTTAAATAGCGTTTTTACAAACGAACTCGAAATCAAACCCAACGACTATCGCCCTAGCTAAATACCCCCATTCCGGACACAATGGGATATTTTTCGTTGGCCAATTCGACTGTTACAGTCAGTTATTTTTCAAATTAAAATATAAAACATTCAATATTTAATTTGAACGTACATTTTAATTTGCCAGGGCCACAAACTGAATCGAAAAATTCCAGAAAAATAAATCTAGTTTTGTTTTGACGATACGGTCCTAACAAAACCAGTTTCGTCGAATTCTGAGCTCGTTTGAAAAATGGCCATTTTTAGGTCGACCCATTTTAACAGAAATTGACCAATCACATTTTCTTTTGCCCCGCTCACATACTAGCTTCAAAAATTATGAAATTTGAAACTTAGCAATAATTTGACATCCCGGACCCAACAAAAGTGGTTTCGTCGAATTCTGAGGTCGTATGCAAAATAACTATTTTCAAGGGCTATATATGCTATATAGCGACCTTTCTGAAAATTCAATCGGCCATAACTTTTGATTCCCGTTATGAAACTTCAATTTTTCAGATTCATTAGAAAGGTATTCATAAACATATTTAAATACTTTTAGTTTCGCTAAAATCCGTTATATTTTCCACCCGGTACAGTCAGACAAAGTTTGTATTCAAAATTTCAAACTGCCTTACTATACCCAATTCTTTATTTTATTGAAATATGCTATTTCAATTATTCAAATTCTTTGGTAATAACCAATTTTAAAAATTTTAAATTGGTTCACATTTTACGGGTTATTACTTAAACTTAAGCAACAAATTTAAACTCGTTCCAAAACAAGAAAAGCGATAGAGGGAAGAGTTAGTAATGGACGCATATCTAAGAAGTGATTGTTTTTGGATATCTTTTTTTCTTCTGTTTTTGTGTGTTAGCTTGGCCTTATTTAACTGGCGTCTGGTTTCTTAATTTGGAGAATGGTTATTGAGTCTGTTGCTATATAAGTATGCTTATGTATTGTATGATCTTTTCAGGTGCTTGGTGGTTAGTTTTCTCTGGTGAATATTGTTTAGTGCTGAAGTATCTTGGTGAAAGCCTTTTGCAGAATTGTGGTGCTTTTCTATGCTAGCAGAGGGTAAGTTGTTTGTTTTATTGCGTGGGTCTTTTCTTCTTAGCTAGTTTGGGGTTTTGCTCTTGTATTGCTGGTCAAATGGTTGTTGTCGGATCTGCAAGTGATGTTCTGTTGAGTTTTGCATGTGGTTGTTGTTGGATATACTCGTCTGGTTTGGACATGGATGAAGCTGTTCTTTTAGATATGTAGTTCAATTCCTTTTCTTGGAGTCTGAGTATGAGGTGATTCTGTTGATCTTTGGTTGCAGAAAAGATGAGGTGTTTCTATTGATCTTTGGTTGCAGCTTTAGCCTGATGTTTGTTAGACTTTCTTTTTTGGGCTTGGTCTTGTTCTCCTGAGTGAATTTATTTGTGGCAGTTCTGTGTTTTACTTAATTCGTTCATACATATTGCCTATAATTATGTTGGAAATTATATTGTGGTTGTTGTAAAACACTGAAGATTTGGAAATCAGTCCCAATAACATTGTTTATATGTAGTTTTCTTCCAAATCTCTAGTTCCAGTGTTAAAAAGATAAATTATGTGATTTTGATCAAAAAAATGCAACAATGAATTATGTGATTTTAATTAAAAAAGAAACATGCCTATTTATGTTTAATGTTGTTGATGTTTTGGTTTAATTGTTGTAAATATGGCATTTTCCTCTTTTTGAACAAAAATACATTATTTTGAATTCACAAGGAATATGTCAAAAAGATTCAGAAAAAGGGGAAAGTTGTGCAAATGTACGTATAAATATAAGTGTACATATTTGTGTATTATTTGCATCAACTAATCCAAAATATACATAATATATATATATATAAATAATATATATATATTGTGATTTTAAAATATGTCTATTCCATTTATCAAGCATAATTTGCAATAAGTGTAACTAACGATATTTTTGTAAGATTTAAAACCTTTAGGCAAGACTGAATGCTAAAAAGGAAGGTTTAGTTATAAATGAAACCAAAATTTTAAATCTAACAATAAATAATAATAATAATAATAATAATAATAATAATAATAATAATAATAAAGAAAGATAACTACGTTGACTGCGCAAATATATACACACACACACACACACACACACACATATATATATATATATCACCCATACGAATCTACATAAAATGACAAAATATACATTATATTGAATGTTTGAACGGTATTCATTTATGGAATCATATATGTAAATGTAATCCATATTAAATTAATATATTTGTGGTGACCACTATAGCAATTAATGTGATTGGTTGCTGTAAATAGGACCACAAATAAATAAATAACCAATGTTAGCAATGATGATTGGGGGGAAGGTAAACTTAATAGGGAAACTAAGTAAAATGGTTACAATTCCTAAGATATATTAGAACTAATATTGTAAACCCCAATTTAGGGAATTTAATTTAAAATGCATCTAGACACGAGGTTAGGCTCAACGTGTGGTAGAAATTTGCCCGGAATCGACAGACAAATCTAGCATCCACAATTGGTCAGCTTAATGTGAGGGGTCTAGAGCATAGATATAATTGTACTAGGGTGCTAGGTTAGGTTCAACTTGTGGTAGAAGTCTGTTCGAAATCGACCAACAAATCCAGCATCCACAAGTGGTCAACTTAATGTAGGAGGTCTGGTGCACAAATATATGTATATATAATAGGCAATAAATAAATAAGTTTAGTAATGTCTGTTGAGAGATACATTCAGGACTGATAAGATAAGGATAACCATTGTGAATTAATGCCTTAGGAAAATTATGGCCGTTAGGCTCATAAATGGTAATAAAAATGAAATTTGGAATTGTATGATTGCCTTAGGAAAAATATGATCGATATGGTTATAAATGGTAATTAATCTATGAATAGAAGTAAATGGAACAAAAAGGGGGTTTAATGGGTATTGATTGTCGTTTTAAATACAAAGCTAATTAGGGAATATATATATATATATATATATATATGTGTGTGTGTGTGTGTGTGTATCCCAGGACAAGGAGGATATAATTTCCTTATTTATACTAGTTAATATAGAACTTATAATTTAAAGTTAGGATTGGACTTTATAGTTTAATAAAGTGAAACATTATTAATCATAGGAACCCGTGATGATAAATTGTGTGCATATAGTATTTCCATGAAGAGAAACTAAACGAGAAGGATTTAATAACGTAGTCCACTTTATCCCAATAGGGAAGGGTATTAAAGGCTAATGGGGTACGAACTTAATAATCTTTGCGTATAGTTCGCTTCCTTGAGCCTTAATTGGCTTGGGTCGAGGAGTCCAACTTGGAGTAGGTCTTTCAGTTTAGGGGTCTTAAATGGGGGGGTGTGGGGAGCCTACCTAAACTAGGAAACTAAAAAGTCAGATATGGCTACCTATCATATGGGAAGTAGTAAGCGACTAATGAGATTTTCCAATAAGGTCAGCTAGATGGTATAGCGAGCGGAAAAGTACCATCTCTCACCTTACATGGGTTATGCGTTAATGTGTAATGACGGAAGCCTTAACTATTAGGACCCGTAGCTAGTTCCCTTTAGTTTATGTTAACGTTTAATAAATCATCGAGGAATATTAAGTGGCCAGTAGGTCTGCCTAAGGTCTTAAGTGATCAGGGAGAATACACCTTACCTATTATTAATAGTGAGAATTAGATAACAAATGATGAGCGAATGAATATATATATAGAGAGAGAAACTCCATAATTAGTGGTCTTCCCTCGATTAAATAACCAACCATGTTTTGGCATAAAGGCTTCACAAATATGTGCGTAAACATTCTATCTCGGTATCATACTTTGGTAATACAACTTGAGGAAGAGTAGTAAACTCTTGCGTAAATAATTTCAAGGTGTTAACTCCAAAATTCGCATTGGCCAAATATAAAGAAGCAGAAGCTCCAAAGCCGAAAGAACAAACTGTTTCGGACAGCTAAACCAGGATTATTAAGAAAAGGGAAAAGCTAAGGAGCTACCAAAAGTAGAATCCGAGAGCTGACAGCAAGCCGAAAGCAGATACCGACAGCTAAGATGAATCAATGCACAAGAGTTTCAGTTCGACATCGATAACTGCAAGAAAGGAGGAAGACGTGACCAGCGTTCTATCGATACAAGCATAATGGGCGGAATCCTAGAAACTACACAAGAAAAGACACCGGCAAGGCAACGCCGACACTAAAGGGAACACAAAAGAATAGTTCCAAAAGCATTTCACATGATAACGAAAGCTAGTAATAAGAGGTTACCAAAGGTATACGATCCAAAGCCCAGTAAAAGAAAGAAAGAGCCTACCGATACCAATTTACTAGGTATTAACACCAACATCAAGAGGAAGCTTCAGCATCATCGGAAGGCATTCCGGGAGCATACTTTACAGCCAAAGAGAAACACTAAAGCAAGAAGCTAGAAATAGGGAAAGAAGATGCTATTGATACCAACAGTTTCGATACCGATACCAGTGGACAAGACCTAAATCTTCTAGAATAATCATTGAAGGAAGATTAGGGTGGCGGAAGACAATAATGATTGAAGATGAAGACATATGCATAAAGAAGTGAAGGCAACTAAGCCAATACCGAACATTATATTCGACACCAAAGCCATCTAGGTTCAGCGCCGAAAGCCGAGAGAAAGGAAAAGGAGATAATCAAATCAGCACCCAAACACGAACAAAACTTCAGCACCGAAACCAAGAAGACCGAACCCAATGGTCCCGGAGCCGAAAGTCCATCGTTAAAGACCGGAAGAAAGATAAACCTGATAATAATCCACAGTAGAGATAAAGGCAACGGAAACCATGTTGCTGACATCGACAGATGCAAAAGTGATTAAAACCACATTACCACATCTGAAAGGGGCTGCTGCTTAGTTGACAACAAAAGGGGGCCAATTTGCCTATAAATAAGACCCTAGGGGTCTCATTTTGGGGGAATTTTCCTCATTCCTCATTCCTCATTCTTGCTCTCATTTCTAAGAGAGCTAACCGTAATTTGTAAATCAATTAGGGAATTTCTCATGTAAGCTCCTCTATGAATAAAATCATCAAATCCCTTAAAGTGGACTTAGGTTCAATCCGAACCGAACCACTATAAATCGTCATGTTCTTTACTATTTTGCTAATTATATGGTATATTATCGTGTTATGTTAGTTAACGCTTAACAGCTTAAGTCTTTCAAAGGATCACAGGTTGTCTTATGTTTTCCCCTGAATAAGGGCTTCATACGCAAGCCTTATTCTTGAGCATAAGTCTCCTTAGCTACCTTATGCTTTCTCCTCAACAAAGGCTCCATACGTAAACCTTACCCTTAATCCTTAATCACTAAGCAACCCTTCTATAAGCTGTTTAGCTTCCTAACTTGTGTTGTGCTTAGGGAACCCTAGTCCTAAGGTAACTGTTGGTCCTTGAGTCATAGAAGCGTGATACTCACCCCTTGAGGGAAGAGTAACTAATCTTTGGGCCTTTAACCTTGATACCTAGGAAATGGTGAACTAACACAAGCTTGTGGGAACTGAATAATCCCATTTTCCCCTTAGGTCCATTTCCTTAGATCTATCTCTGGTGTTGACAAAAAGTATTGTTAACATTTTGGCATTAGAAGGAAGGCCTGAACCTCTGATCCCTATTCCTACCTTTAACCCTTTAGGTAACCTTGCCACATCTCTAACTATGTTGTTCCTCCCCGGTTTGGACAAGGCTTTGAAGAAGCAAAGTTATAGATAAAGAGTCTCCGTAAGGAGCTTCCAGATGTCGATCAACCACCTAAAAGCATTATTGATCTACGCTATTTGAGGGATAGCATAACCTTGATCTTTCGGTCGTATTTCTCCCATTTTCGTTCTAATCTTAAACCTTCCATCCTTACTGTCTCCTCTCTGGTATAAGACCTTTACCTTATTCCCCTTTCTATCATTAAAAGAAACTCCCAATGCCTATTGAAGACGATTAGACCGAGAAAGAATTATGAGCAAGATTTCAGTGCATCATCCACCCTAGAAGATGGTATACTTCCAGAATTTAGCTTACAGATTTACAAACGGGAGAACCTTCAATCCCAATGAAAGAGCGAGTTATGATTTGGAGGTATTGCATTTAGCTTCACAAATCAATATTGCAAGAGGGCTGATTAAAGAAAATATAGTCAAAAGGTCTTCTGAAGCGGAACGTTATGAAAGGGAGTCAAGAACGATAGAACCAAGGGGTTAGTGCCCAAGTTATAACTACACCAAGCCTACAAGACATTCCAGTTATGCAAGGAAGCAACCAATTATTAAGTGGGGTAGATGGTTTGAAAGAAAGTAAGAGCCCCATGTTGCCAGAAGATACGAATCTACAAGGAATCACCTTCTCCAATGAAATAAAAATAGCCAGAGCTTCATTTGATATGAAGATGCCACCACTTTTGTATGATGAAACTACAGACCCAGAAAATCACCTTTGAGTCTTTGAAAACTTCATGGAT
The DNA here is from genome assembly GCA_030737875.1 of Allium sativum. Taxonomy (NCBI): domain Eukaryota; kingdom Viridiplantae; phylum Streptophyta; class Magnoliopsida; order Asparagales; family Amaryllidaceae; genus Allium; species Allium sativum. Next base: position 708,244,541 of record CM060915.1, read on the forward strand.
TTATATAACACACATGAAACCCTTTGTTGCAAGATCTTCCTAACAGCACTGCGTGGAGATGCTATCAAATGGTGCAAACATTACCATGGCCAAGTCATCACCACCTGGAAACAACTATCTACCGTGTTTAGTGTAGAATTCCATATGTGGAAGGATCCAAAGATTAACATTTACGATCTAGCCATTATCAAACAAGGATCAGAAGAATCACCTGATAAATATCTAAAGAGATTTCATACCAAGTCGCTTAAAGTAGAGGAAGCAATAGACAGGGAAAAGTTGATAACTGCGCACTCAGGGTTGCTCGCACCAACACCTTTCTCGAAGGAACTTATCTTAAACGAGTGCGAAAGTTTGAGTGACTTTTATTCTAGAGACGACATGTTCATCCGTATGGAAAGGATACTCAACACAAGGAATAGCTTGGGGTAAAATCAAAAGGCAGAAGAGTTTGATTCAGATTCCTTTGCAGTCAACTCTCAAAAGTCAGATGAAGTGGAGGCTTATTGTTCTTACTATAAGGCAAAAAGGGCAACGAACTAGTCAGTGTCGTGATGTGACATACAAGATCCAAACCAAAAAGAAAAAAGAGCTCATTTAAGAGAGATTGAAAGATGGACAGCAAGGGAAATGGTTTGAGACACTCCAGTGATGGCTTAGGACATAACAATGAGTTTTCTGTTTCTTATTCCATTTTACTTTAGTCGTATCGTGTTATATCTTGTTTGTAGTCAAACAAATGTTAATACATTTTCAGGTGTCTTTACAGGTAAAAACCAAACTGTGTTCAAGCTTATGCATACAACAAAAACTCAAAGAAGCCCCTTCTTCTGATGTCTCATCCCACAGAAGGAAACGAAAGCTCAAGGGGAGCACTTAGAGCACGTCCAATTTCTGTTTATGCCTCGTCCCACAAAAGGGAACGGAAGTTCAAATGGGAGCACCTAAAGAACCCAATACACAAATAAATGCATAACAAAGTTATCAATTAATGATAGGCTTCGATGGAAACTGTTCTGATAAATATGCATCAAAGGAATGACTAATCACCCATCATAGTCCGACTTAAATAAGATCCTTCTAAATCTTATCTCCACTATTTCAGGATTTCATGAACTTTATCAAACGTGTTATATTTACATACTTAAATGCTTATAGGAAAGGTTGGAACCTAACCTTGATAATTGATATCAATAAAGCCATTAAAATGAAGGGCAAACCAACAGGGCCTCTGGAAGAAAAGGCATGTCAAGCAAAAGCTTCTAGAGGGAGAAGCTACATTAACAAAGCTTCCAGAGAGAGAAGCCACAACAAACACAACCTCCTAGAAGAGGAGCGTAAAACAAAGCTTCTAGAGAGAGAAGCCACAATACACACAATATCCTGGACGAGGATTGAAAAACAAAAGCCTCCATAAGGGAGCAAAATAGCTTCCAAGAAAAGAAGCAACATCTCGTACGAGTGAGTGTCTTTCAAGCAGAGGTACAATGCTTGCATCTCCAGCAATGGAGTGACCTACATGGGGCCTAAACATACATACATCTCTGGTTAGCAGAGTTTCCCCTTAAGTGGGGGCTAGTTATGCATCTACCCATAAAGGGGCCTGTGTCGCTCTCTTAAAGAGCATTCATTCATTTGCATATCTTGGGGGTTAGGAGTAAGATTAGATGATAAATACCCTATGACCAAATAATCAAACAGAACTTCTCGCTAAACAGTTGATAGCCAAATGACCGAATAGAACTTCTCGCTGAACGATCGTGGATTCAAATTACCAAATCGAACTACCTGCTGAATGACCAAACAATTGTAAAATTGGGTGGTTGAACGGAGCTACCTGCTCAATGGTTAAATGATGAAACAATTGAACGAAGCTACTACTGAAAGGTCAAATGGTTTGAAAACTGAACGAAACTACTACTGAATGAATATTTGGTTCAAGATAGGATTAATTTATTTTGAAAGCAGTCCTCTACATATGCGTCCTGGACATTATTCCTTGGTATATTTATGACTCTTTCGCTCGTATGTTTGCTCTGAACAAGTTTTCGAGGAACCTATGGATGACTTATGGTTGCTTGATCAGTCTCAATGATGTTCGGATTGATTAACATTACTTACATAAATGATCTTTAAATGATTGGTGATGTTTTCGTTAGATGGCATTTGGGTGAACTTTCAATGCTTGCTTTGTACTCTTATTAAGACATTCCACTTAAGACATTTTCTAGTAACTAACAATTGGTGCATGGTTTTTTATTTTAGTTTACCCGAGTATGAGTCTTGGGGTTTCTATTATTTTAAGATATGATATCCGACTTTCTGTTTACTAGAGTGTGAGTTTCGGGGTTTCTGTGATTTCTGATTCATATTTACTCGAGTTTGAGTCTCGGAGTTTCTATATGATTTCTAGTTTATATTTACTCGAGTGTGAGTCTCGGGGTTCCCATATGATTTCTGATTTCTATTCACGCGAGTGTGAGTCTCGGGGTTTCTATGTGCTTTCTGGTTTTCACCAACCCGAGTGTGAGTCCTGGGGTTTCTATATGTTTTCTGGTTTTCACTAATTCGAGTATGAGTCTCGGTCTTTCTATTTTATTTATGATTTCCTACTTACCCAAGTATGAGTCTTGGGGTTCCTACTAATTGCAAATGTGAATTTATGATATCTGGTTTTCGATTTATAAGTTTTCATTATCCTATCACGTTCAAGTTTTCGAATTCGTGTTGCAGGGGTTCAAATATGAGATCTTTCCTTGGTATTTCCAAATGAGTATTCTAGATTTGCAATATTTTCAGGAGATAAATCCGTAGACCTGCATTATTCATACAAACAAGTTTAGTTGTATATTCTTTATGCTTATTTCTAGAAGGAAAATGTTCAAATTACTTTTACCATATTCACGTACGAAGTTCGAATATGCCGTTAGCATTCTAAGGTAAAGGTTCCTACGCTAGGGCACAAGCAGATACTATGGACCTCCCATCCGAACTCTTCCAACAAAGATTATGATCTCGCAACACTACGTACTGGAAGTTTTCTAAACTTATGGCATATTTACCCCTAATATTTGCTACCATGAATTATGGTCAAGATTATGTTAGACACACTATAAATAAATATCTAACATTGTGTAAGTCCTATTACCTCTACTGACACATTATGTTGGCCAATAGAAAATTTCTAATTTTCCATCTAGACATATTGAAGTACAGACTTTGGGTTTGCTATCTCACATATCCCAGAACAAATTCTCGATGGCTAAATGCCTGAGTAAGGGTATCGTGCATCCCATTTAATGTGGATAGGGGATGTTAAGCGTTAAAACTATAGAATTCCACACGGATGCAAGTTAAGTTCATATATTATAATCAGATTCATAAAGGTTCATAAGTTGAAGTCTATATTCGGGTTCGTTTCACTAAGGAAAATTCAAGCTTCCCCTTGCATCATTACTCTTGGTTACACTAACCTAATATCAAAGATTCTTATAATGATTCTTGAGTGACAATCAAGCTGTGCAGGAGCCACAGGATTTTTTCCTAAAGAACAAAAGCTTCTTTATACTAGGGGGCTAATTGTTAACACCAAAATTCGCACTGGACAAATATAAAGAAGCAGATGCTCCAAAGCTGAAAGAACAAACGGTTTTGGACAGCTAAACCAGGATAATAAATAAAAGGCAAAGCTAAGGAGCTGTTGGAAGCAGAATCTGAGAGCCGACACCAACCCAAAAGTAGATAACGACAGCCAAGAAGATTTAGAGCACAAAAGTTTCAGTCCGACACTGATAGTGACAAGAAAGGAGAAAGACATGACCAGTGTTCTATCGATACAAGCATAATGGGTGGAAGCCTAAAACCTATACAAGAAAAGACCCCGGTAAGGCAATACCGACATTAAAGGGAACGCAGAAGAATAGCTCTGAAAGCATTTCACATGATACCGGAAGCTAGGAATAAGAGGTTACAGAAGGTATACAATCCGAAGCCCAGTAAAAGAAAGAAAGAGCCTAACGATACCAATTTACTAGGTATTAAGACAAACATTAAGAGGAAGCTTCAGCATCACCGGAAGGCATTCCACGAGCATACCTTTACAGCCAAAGCGAAACACTAAAGCAAGAGGCTAGAAACAGGGAAAGAAGAAGCTATTGGTACCAACAGTCTCAGTAATGATAACAGTGGACAAGACCTAAACCTTCTAGAACAATCATTGAAGAAAGAATAGGGTGGCGGAAGAAAATAATGATTGAAGACATATGCATAAGAAGTGAAGGCAACTAAACCAATACTGAACATTATATTCATCACCAAAGCCATTTAGGTTCAGCGCCGAAAGCCGAGAGAAAGGAAAAGGAGATAATCGAATTGGCACCTAAACACGTATAAAATTTCAGCACCCAAACCAAGAAGTGCGGAGGCAGACCGAACCCAATGGTCTCTGTAACACCCCGTATTTCTGTTAATATTAATATTCACAAATTAAAAGAATTAATATTGAGAATTTGCACGAAATAGCCTTAAAAAGGCATATAACAAATTTGAGATATATGAATTGCCTTAAAAGGTGAAAAATGGAATTAAGACATTAATTGGAAAATTAATGTGTAGAAATGGTCATAAGTTAATTATGGATTAATTTGAATTCATGAATAAGTGCGTGTGTGTATATATATATATATATATATATATATATATGGGCAGTTAATGTAAACATGAATAGAAGTTTATTAATTTGCTGAGTGTTTGCTGAGTCAATTCTGACTCATTGCTGAGTCAATAAGATAAACCCCATCTGGTCTGAATGGCTGCGGTTATTTCTAGGTTAAATCTAATGGCCTAAAAGAATCCTAACATCTATAAATAAGTGGGTAGACTCTAACCCTAAATCACTTGAAAAATTGGAGAGCTACCGACATGTCGTTGCCATGGAGTTCAGCATAGCCGTCACAAACTAAAGAAGAAGAAGGCCTAATCTACAAACCAAATCTACTCAAATCAAATCAAAAGCTCTCTCTCTTTCTATTTCTCTTCTTTAAAATTGTGAGTATGATGAATCTCACAATATTATTATAAAATAATTTGATTAAGTTATGAATGGATCACAATAAAGTGATATGAATTGTTATGTATTTGTAAATTATGTTGTGGATCTTTTGTTATGCTATTATGTTATCATATATATGTTGTTATGTTGTAGTGACTATGTTGTAAATAATCCTATGCTATGTCATATGTGATTAATCATGCTATGTTATGTTGTAAATCATATCATGCTATGTTGCAAATTATGATATGCTATGTTGTAAATCTTATATATGTTGTAGATCTCATATTATCACATATGTTGAAATACTTATGTTATATGATAATGATGTCATGTTAAGTTGTGTTGAATCATACAAGTTGTAAAATCATGATGTTTGTATTTATGCGAATTGGATCATGTTTAAAGTTTATGTTTTTTTTTATAATAGATCTTGATTATGGGAATTTGCCTATTGGGTTAGGTGTACCCATATACATGAATCTACAAATTAATTGGATCTTGAATATGGGAATTTCCCTATTAAGTTAGGTGTACCCATATACATGAATCTATGATTAAATGAATTTTGATTTTTGGGAATTTGCCTATTGAGTTAGGTGTACCCATATAAAACCATATTGTTAATGATATTGATTCACACATGTCCTATACAAGTTTATGAAATTTGATCAAAATCATATTATGTGAATTATGAATAAGTTGACACCCTTAGATCCATGACATGTATAACCTTATGCAAGTTGTAATGTATGCAAGTTTTACCCCTTGTTTTGATTTATTTAGTCACATATATATGTTGTTGTTGTGAATATTTTCTTTTATGCTATGAGTTAGACTAATCGGGTCTAGCATACATTTTGCGAATAAACGTTCAAACATGGGGTAGGGGTAATATTAGGAAATTAATAAATTGGGGTGCAATTGATATGATTTTTCATGCCTTAAATGGATGTCCATAATTGAGTCAATTATGGACATTGTTAAATTTGGAATTAATTAATAATTCAAGTAGGGAATTATTAAAATTGGGGAAAGTGGATTATTAATAATAATCAATGCTTAGGACACGAGGTTGGACCCGTTTGTGACGTAAACCTGCCCGGACCCGCCCGGCAAATCCAGTAGTCACAAATGTCGGCCCAATGTGAGAGGTCCTAGGCCCAAACTAAAGCATAACAGTTGTAAAGACACGAGGTTAGACTCTTTTATGGTGTAAGACTGCCCGGACCCGCCCGGCAAATCCAGCTGCCATAAATGCCAGTCTAATGTGAGAGGTCTTTATGAGGTTATGGCCTTAATGAATTAAGAAATACTTAGCCAGATAATCATGTAAGGTAGGACATGGGGGTTAAGTAGGTGCCTTGGTGGCATGAGGAATCTAGTGGTTGCCTTTAGAGGCATTTGAAATACGATTAGACTTAACCAAATACACATGTAAATGAACATGACTAAGTGGGTTAAGTGGATGGACTAATGGGACAAGCTTAGGTGGAATGCTTGTGGGAAATAATGGGGGCCCATTTCAACCAGTGTCCCAAAACGTATCTTTGTGGGCTCGACCCAAGTCGAGGACGGGACACGCATACTGGGTTTGACTATAAGAGGCCAAAACAGGGAGCGGTGGCAACGCAAGTCCAACGGGTTTCATATGCGTGTGTGGACCCGGGCTGGTAGGTAAGACGTTGTTGCATCGTGTAGGTATAAGCCGTGCATCTCCGTTATATCGGGTTGCCACTTTAGGGGAATGATACACCCCACTGTGGGGCCAGCACGGGTATCTACGAGTAGGGAGTCGATCGAAAAATGGAAAGTGGGGTACACCTAGTGGAGATAGGGGCAGGCGGCACCTATGTAGTCAGCTAGGAGTACGTAAAGCCATTAAGAAAGTTTCTAAGTGAAGCTAAGTGGAATCAATCTTTAGGGTGACTGGTGTGGTGCAGTATAGTGTTTATCCTTTAGTATTTAGGAGCGCCTATAACGTTTCCTTTAGCGATTGTCTATGTCCTTAATCTGCTCTTTCATAGACATTTCCTTGTTTTCCAGCTTATGCCTTAGTCCAGTTATTTTGATAATAGTATTGTAGAATTATCATACTCGCCAGACTTTATGTCTGACCCCCCCCCCTCTTTTTCATCTTTTTTCTCCCTTCAGGTCCTCAGGTTGGGCCAAGTTCCAGTGGAGTCTGATTGGATTGCTTATCTCTTGGAAAGCTTGGACTGCTGAAGTAAAGTCCAGCTTGTTATCTTTCTTTTTAATGGCTATTTATGTAATGGGATTATGTACTCGTTTTATCAAGATAAATATTGTACTTGACTTTGATTATGGTGTTATGATGTAATCAAACATGTTTTGACTTCTGCTGCAATTGAAATAAAGTTTTTAAATTTCCAAGTACTATTTTATATCTGTCTTGTTGAAATTTTACTGTTCTATATTCACCTAAAACCTCCATAGAAGTTAATGCATTCCCTTTGTGAGTGACATTAATGGACGTGGGGTGTTACACGTGGTATCATAGCATAAGGTTACCAGAACAGATAAAATTTTTAGAAAAATATTTTTCTAAAGTATTTTTGGAAGAAGTGCTTTCAAAAACATGTTATTTAGAGAAAGTTTTTATGAAAAATATAATCCCAAATAGCCATATCCTTATCTTTATCTTTCGAATTCTCCATTTTGAATCTTTCCTTTTTCATTTCAGCATGGCTGAAGATCTTAATCCCCCAGAAGGTGTGACGGTTCCAGGGTGGTTTAGGAGATATTTGGAGGCTAGGGCCACCACTACAGGCCCAGCAGATGTTCCTCCACCCCTAGTTGCACCCATTCCTCCTCCTCCTCGTGTTGACACTTTTGCAAAGACGTGCAAGGAATTTAAGGCTATGGGAGGAAAAACTTTTCAAGGGACTGAGACGTTTGTGGAGGCCAGAGACTGGCTTAAGGAGACTGAGGAATTGTTGGATATCTTTGAAGTGGAAGATGGGAGGAAAGTCCGTTTAGCTGCTTGGTTAATGAAGGGAGAGGCCTCGTTTTGGTGGGAGGTCACTAACGGGGAACATCCAGTTGATTCATGGGCGGATTTCAGACGAAGGTTTGAGGCAAAGTTTCTTTCAAGGGAAGAGGAGAATTTAAATATGGAAAAATTCCTGACATTAAAGCAATGGAGCTTATCAGTGAAGGAGTATGTCAATAAATTTAATCAGTTAGCAAGGTTTGGCTTGGAGTTGGTGAACACACCAGAGAAGAAAGCGTTGAGGTTCGTTAGAGGCTTGAATGAACCGTTGCAAGGGTTGGCTATGACCCACATCCCTATAGGAGCCACCTTTGAAAGGCTGGTAGAAATGGCACTTATGCATGAGGATAAGGCAGTTGAAAAGAAAGGGGATCAGAAGAAACCCCAACAGCAAAATAAGAAGGGTGGTAAAAACAATAATGGCAAAGGGAAGAAGAGATGCTTCAATTGTGGGACGCCTGGCCATCTCAGCAAAGATTGTAGAAAGAAAAAGAAGACTGGTTGTTTTCATTGTGGAGATGCGGGACATTTGGTGAAGGACTGCTCAAAGAAGGGGCAGAGGGCAGGGTCTACCTCGGGAGGACAGGTGCAGGCTCTTATGGCACCAGGGCAGGCAAGGGGGCAAGTTCAGGCTATTGCGGCCCCACCGCTGCAAGAAAGAGGTAGAACAATTTCTGTTGAAAGCTTAGTTTTTCTGTTTGATCATCCTGTCCGTACCTTATTCGATTCTGGCGCATCTCATTCGTTTATCTCTGCATCATTAGTTGAATTACTGCACTTGAACACCAGTTTAGTAGAGGATCCCTTGGTTGTTTCAAATCCAATTGGGGGTTCAGCTCATTTGACCATGATATGTTTGGATTTGAAAATCTCTATACTTAGCGTTGAATTTAGATGTGATGCTTATGTATTGGGCTTCACGGGCTATGGGCTAATTTTAGGAATGGATTGGTTATCTAGAAATGGGGCCATTCTTGATTGTGAAAGGAGAGTAGTTAGGCTTGTGACTCGCCTTGGTAATGCTCTCGACATCTTTTGTAGTCCCATAAATTCCGTTATGCTAAGTTATCTTGAATCGCTTGACGCGTCTATAGAGAATCTGCGAACGGTAGAGGTGGTCCAGGAATATCCGGATGTGTTTGAGGAGGTGAAGGGCTTACCTCCAAAGCGGGAGATAGACTTTCGAATTTATCTTGTGGATAATGCTAAACCCGTATCTTTGCCAGTGCTCCACATGGCTCCTCGTGAAAGGAGGGAACTCAATAAGCAAGTGAAGGAGTTGCTTGAGAAGGGGTTCATAAGACGTAGTATATCAGAGTGGGGTGCTCCAGTAGTATTTGCTACAAAGGCGGATGGGTCCCTTAGACTTTGTGTGGACTATAGAGAACTAAACAAGCTTACTAAAAAGAACCGACACCCACTGCTGAGGATTGACGATCTCTTCGATCAGTTAGTTGGCGCCTCAGTGTTTTCGCAGTTGGACTTAGCCACTGGCTTTCATCAACTGAGAGTGGCTGAGGATAGTATAGATAAGACTGCTTTTAGGACTCCTGACGGATTCTATGAATGGCTAGTGATGCCCTTTGGTTTGACAAACGCCCCCGCATATTTTGTTGATTTGATGAGTAGGGTGTTTAGGGAGTACCTTAACAAATTCGTAGTAGTCTTTGTGGATGACATCTTAGTCTTTTCTAAGAATGAAGAAGAGCATGCCCTACATCTTAGGGAAGTGTTGGAAACCCTTCAAGCGCATAACCTTAAGGCAAAATTTTCTAAGTGTCACTTCTGGAGGAAAGAAGTACGGTTCTTAGGGCACGTGGTTTCCAAGGAAGGGATAGCAGTGGATCCCGCAAAGGTGGTAGCCGTCCAAGATTGGAAGGTCCCTAAAAATGTAACCGAAGTAAGAAGTTTCTTGGGGTTGGCTGGCTATTATAGGAAGTTTATCAAAGACTTCGCAAAAATATCAGCTCCATTAACACGGTTAACGAAGAAGAACCTGGTTTTTACGTGGGACGAAGATTGTGATGATGCGTTCCAACGTTTAAAGAGAGCCTTAACTTCAGCCCCAGTCTTAGTGCTGCCAAACGGGAATAAACCGTTTACCGTCTATACTGATGCTTGTGGGACGGGACTTGGCGCGGTCCTCATGCAAGAGGGAAGAGTAATATCCTATGGTGGAAGGCAGTTGAGGGTTCATGAAAAGAATTACCCTACGCATGACCTTGAGTTAGCCGCAATTGTTTTCGCGCTTAAGTCTTGGCGTCACTATCTTCTTGGTGAGAAATTCGAACTGTTCACTGACCACAAATCATTAAAATACTTATTCTCTCAGAAGGATTTGAATTTAAGGCAGCAACGGTGGATGGAATTCCTAGCCTCCTACGATTTTGAAATAGCATATACCCCGGGCAAGGGTAACGTGGTAGCAGACGCCTTAAGTAGGAAAAGGTTGTCCTTGAGTCCGTTGTTTGTTGAACGACGAAGCTTAGAATTCATCTCCATGTTTGACTTTAGACCCTCCGTTGACCTAGTACCTGGTTTGTTAGCATCCTTGGAGTTTAGACCTACACTTCTAGGACGAGTTGGTGAGGCACAGCAAGACAACCCCCAGTTGGTTGAGATAGTAGAAAAGCTCAAAGGAGGGGAGTCGTCTAGCCATCTTCGTAGGTATACCCTAGACGATAAGGGTTGGTTACGAAGGGATAATAGACTTTGTGTACCACAAGACGAAGACTTAAGGAAGGCCATTCTTGATGATGCTCATCGCTCAAAGATGACCATTCATCCCGGCGGAGACAAGATGTACAAAGAAATGAAGCGGGTTTCCTTTTGGGCCGGTATGAAAAAGGATGTGGCCGAGTATGTCGCTAGATGCTTGGTGTGCCAACGAGTAAAAGCGGAACAAAAGAAACCCGGTGGGTTGCTTCACCCATTGGAAGTTCCACTATGGAAATGGGAAAGCGTCTCAATGGATTTTGTGGATGGATTACCAAGATCAAGGAAGGGTAATACGGGGATTTGGGTTATAGTAGATAGACTTACTAAGAGCGCCCATTTTATTCCCGTGAAAAGTAAGAGGACTGCTCCGTGGTTGGCTTCTGTATACATTAAAGAGATAGTTCATTTGCACGGTATTCCTTCTAGTATAGTAAGCGACCATGATCCCATCTTCACTAGCGAATTTTGGAAGAGTTTACAAGAGGCGGTAGGGACTCAGCTATGTTTGAGCACCGCATATCATCCTCAGACGGACGGCCAGACCGAGAGGGTGAATCGTATTCTAGAGGATCTTTTAAGGCTTTGTATCCTAGACTTTGGGGGTACATGGGAAGAGCACCTTCCGCTGGTAGAATTCACATATAATAATAGCTTTCAGTCTAGTATTGGCATGGCACCTTTCGAAGCTCTTTATGGAAGGCCTTGTCGTTCGCCTACATGTTGGTGGGAATCTACCGATAAAATCCTACTTGGGCCCGATATGGTTAGGGAAACCTCGGAGAAGATTGATTTGATTCGAAGAAGGATGAAAGCAGCACAAGATAGGCAGAAATCGTATGCTGATAAGAGGAGGACAGATCTTGAGTTTAACATTGGGGACATGGTTTTTATCAAAGTGTCTCCGTTACGGAATGTTTTTCGCTTTGGTCCATTGGGAAATTAGCGCCAAGGTTTGTAGGGCCATTTCCTATAAAAGACAGGATTGGGAAGATGGCGTATTGGGTGGAGTTGCCTGAGAAACTTAGTGGAGTACACGACGTATTCCATGTATCACATTTGAGGAAGTGTTTGCACAAGACCGCGGAGGTGGTAGAGCCGAGCTTGCTTAAAGAGGTGGAAATAGAGCGTGATGCAACAATTAGACGAGCTCCTACATGCATTCTTGGGTCGGAGATCAAAAAGTTGAGAAATCGAGAGGTCAGTCTAGTTAAAGTGCAATGGGGAGATGATGAGAGCAACGCTACTTGGGAGACAGAAGGGAAGATGCGTTCGCTATACCCTTTTCTTTTTGAGGGTGTGTCTTTTAATTTCTCGTTTATCGCTTAGCTTATCTTATCTTATCTTTAGTATGTCCTCTCATTAGTATCTTTGACCTTTAGTTAGGATAATCCTATGGTTGAAACATGTGTTTGAGACATGTTATGTATGATGGATGCAAAATGGATGCAAGTGGTTGCTAGTGGTTGCTCGTGGATGCATATATACACACACTTTAGGCACTAGATCGGCTCAGTCACTACATATTGCATATTGCATAAATGAATGTATTTAGTATAATGGATGTATAATGGTTGTACCATCATATAGATGTTGCATTCGGTTGAATGGATGTGCACGCATATAGAAGTAGTTTGTAAGCAATTAGGATCTTTTGCATACATAATGGATGCATGGCACTATCATGAATTGCATCAAGGAGGTCAACTGAATCAGTGGACCGCCTGATTTTGCATTAGATACGGACATAGACACACACTGTGCATTTAAACATGAAAGCATTAGAAGTCTATAAGGACAAGGGATGCCAGTGTTTGTTGATTGAGTAGATGGTTGATGATAGGATATAAACTTGAAGATTTCGGGGTCGAAATCCCTTAAGGAGGGGAGAATGTAACACCCCGTATTTCTGTTAATATTAATATTCACAAATTAAAAGAATTAATATTGAGAATTTGCACGAAATAGCCTTAAAAAGGCATATAACAAATTTAAGATATGTGAATTGCCTTAAAAGGCGAAAAATGGAATTAAGATATTAATTGGAAAATTAATGTGTAGAAATGGTCATAAGTTAATTATGGATTAATTTGAATTCATGAATAGGTGCGTGTGTATATATATATATTTATATATATATGGGCAGTTAATGTAAACTTGAATAGAAGTTTATTAATTTGCTGAGTGTTTGCTGAGTCACTTCTGACTCATTGCTGAGTCAATAAGATAAACCCCATCTGGTCTGAATGGCTGCGGTTATTTCTAGGTTAAATCTAATGGCCTAAATGAATCCTAACATCTATAAATAAGTGGGTAGACTCTAACCCTAAATCACTTGAAAAATTGGAGAGCTACCGACATGCCGTTGCCATGGAGTTCAACATAGCCGTCACAAACTAAAGAAGAAGAAGGCTTAATCTACAAACCAAATCTACTCAAATCAAATCAAAAGCTCTCTCTCTTTCTATTTCTCTTCTTTAAAATTGTGAGTATGATGAATCTCACAATATTATTATAAAATAATTTGATTAAGTTATGAATGGATCACAAGAAAGTGATATGAATTGTTATGTATTTGTAAATTATGTTGTGGATCTCTTGTTATGCTATTATTTTATCATATATATGTTGTTATGTTGTAGTGACTATGTTGTAAATAATCCTATGCTATGTCATATGTGATTAATCATGCTATGCTATGTTGTAAATCATATCATTCTATGTTGCAAATTATGATATGCTATGTTGTAAATCTTATATATGTTGTAGATCTCATATTATCACATATGTTGAAATACTTATGTTATATGATAATGATGTCATGTTAAGTTGTGTTGAATTATACAAGCTGTAAAATCATGATGTTAGTATTTATGCGAATTGGATCATGTTTAAAGTTAATGTATTTTTTTATAATAGATCTTGATTATGGGAATTTGCCTATTGGGTTAGGTGTACCCATATACATGAATCTACAAATTAATTGGATCTTGAATATGGGAATTTGCCTATTAAGTTAGGTATACCCATATACATGAATCTATGATTAAATGAATTTTGATTTTTGGGAATTTTCCTATTGAGTTAGGTGTACCCATATAAAACCATATTGTTAATGATGTTGATTCACACATGTCCTATACAAGTTTATGAAATTTGATCAAAATCATATTATGTGAATTATGAATAAGTTGACACCCTTAGATCCATGACATGTATAACCTTATGCAAGTTGTAATGTATGCAAGTTTTACCCCTTGTTATGATTTATTTAGTCACATATATATGTTGTTGTGAATATTTTCTTTTATGCTATGAGTTAGACTAATCGGGTCTAGCATACATTTTGCGAATAAACGTTCAAACGTGGGGTAGGGGTAATATTAGGAAATTAATAAATTGGGGTGCAATTGATATGATTTTGCATGCCTTAAATGGATGTCCATAATTGAGTCAATTATGGACATTGTTAAATTTGGAATTAATTAATAATTCAAGTAGGGAATTATTAAAATTGGGGAAAGTGGAGTATTAATAATAATCAATGCTTAGGACATGAGGTTGGACCCGTTTGTGACGTAAACCTGCCCGGACCCGCCCGGCAAATCCAGTAGTCACAAATGTCGGCCCAATGTGAGAGGTCCTAGGCCCAAACTAAAGCATAACAGTTGTAAAGACACGAGGTTAGACTCTTTTATGGTGTAAGACTGCCCGGACCCGCCCGGCAAATCCAGCTGCCATAAATGCCAGTCTAATGTGAGAGGTCTTTATGAGGTTATGGCCTTAATGAATTAAGAAATACTTAGCCAGATAATCATGTAAGGTGGGACATGGGGGTTAAGTAGGTGCCTTGGGTGGCATGAGGAATCTAGTGGTTGCCTTTAGAGGCATTTGAAATACGATTAGACTTAACCAAATACACATGTAAATGAACATGACTAAGTGGGTTAAGTGGATGACTAATGGGACAAGCTTAGGTGGAATGCTTATGGGAAATAATGGGGGCCCATTTCAACCAGTGTCCCAAAACGTATCTTTGTGGGCTCGACCCAAGTCGAGGACGGGACACGCATACTGGGTTTGACTATAAGAGGCCAAAACAGGGAGCGGTTGCAACGTGAGTCCAACGGGTTTCATATGCGTGTGTGGACCCGGGCTGGTAGGTAAGACGTTGTTGCATCGTGTAGGTATAAGCCGTGCATCTCCGTTATATCGGGTTGCCACTTTAGGGGAATGATACACCCCATTATGGGGCCAGCACGGGTATCTACGAGTAGGGAGCCGATGGAAAAATGGAAAGTGGGGTACACCTAGTGGAGATAGGGGCAGGCGGCACCTATGTAGTCAGCTAGGAGTACGTAAAGCCATTAAGAAAGTTTCTAAGTGAAGCTAAGTGTAATCAATCTTTAGGGTGACTGGTGTGGTGCAGTATAGTGTTTATCCTTTAGTATTTAGGAGCGCCTATAACGTTTCCTTTAGCGATTGTCTATGTCCTTAATCTGCACTTTCATAGACATTTCCTTGTTTTCCAGCTTATGCCTTAGTCCAGTTATTTTGATAATAGTATTGTAGAATTATCATACTCGCCAGACTTTATGTCTGAGGCCCCCCCCCCTCTTTTTCATCTTTTTTCTCCCTTCAGGTTCTCAGGTTGGGCCAAGTTCCAGTGGAGTTTGATTGGATTGCTTATCTCTTGGAAAGCTTGGACTGCTGAAGTAAAGTCCAGCTTGTTATCTTTCTTTTTAATGGCTATTTATGTAATGGGATTATGTACTCATTTTATCAAGATAGATATTGTACTTCACTTTGATTATGGTGTTATGATGTAATCAAACATGTTTTGACTTCTGCTGCAATTGAAATAAACTTTTTAAATTTCCAAGTACTATTTTATATCTGTCTTGTTGAAATTTTACTGTTCTTTATTCACCTAAAACCTCCATAGAAGTTAATGCATTCCCTTTGTGAGTGACATTAATGGACGTGGGGTGTTACAGTCTTGGAGCTGAAAGCCTATCGTTAAAGACGGGAAGCTATATAAACCCGATAACAATCCATTGTAGAGAAAAAGGTGACCGAAACCATGTTGCTGACACCGATAGATGCAAAAGCATCTGAAACCACATTACCACATCCGAAAAGGCTGTTGCTTAGTTGACAACAGAAAGGGCCCGATTTGCCTATAAATATGACCCTAGGGGTCTCGTTTTGGGGGACTTTTCCACGTTCCTCATTCTTGCTCTCATTTCTAAAAGAGCTAACCCTAATTTGTAAATCAATTTGGGGATTTCTCATGTAAGCTCCTCTATGAATAAAATCATTAAATCCCTTAAAGTGGATGTAGGTTCAATCGAACTGAACCACTATAAATTGTCGTGTTCTTTACTATTTTGCTTATTATATGGTATATTATCATGCTATGTTAGTTAACGCTTCACCGCTTAACCCTTTTAACGGATGTCAGGTTGTCTTATGTTTTCCCCTGAATAAGGGCTTCATACACAAGCCTTATTCTTGAGCGTAGGTCTCCTTCGCTACCTTATGCTTTCTCCTTAACAAAGGCTCCATACTTAAGCCTTACCCATAATCCTAAATCAATAAGAAACCCTTCCACAAGATGTTTAGCTTCCTAACTTGTGTTGTGCTTAGGGAACTATTGTCCTAAGGTAACTGTTGGTCCTTGAGTTGCAGAACCGTGATACACACCCTATGAGGGAAGAGTAACTAATCTTCAGGCCTTTGACCTTGATACATAGAAAACGGTGAACTTACTAAAGCTTGTGGAAACTGAATAATCCCATTTTCCCCTTAGGTCCATTTCCTTAGACTATCTCCAGTGTTGACGAAAAATATCGTTAACACAAGGTTAGGCTAGAATCACTAACCTTGGTCGACATACATCTTGGGTTGAACCAAACGAGATACATCTGTGTATTATAATCTGCATTGTACATTTCTTGTTCATCAGAATCTTCCTCATTACAACCACCCAGGTTTTCTATAGGAGGTCGGTTTCTCACAGATATTTAAGTTTATCTTTCGGTTCTCGTTCTCTCTCATGCACGATATTGGCAAAGTGACTTACTTTAAAAAGGTAGTTGATTGAGTTAATACTAGTCTATCCTATTTTGTTTTTGCTATGAGTTATCTTATCGTACTCTGATTATGCTCATGCTCATTTGTTTCCAGGTACCAGATTTATATGCTCCATGCTTGGATGTGTTCGAGTTTCGATTCTTATCGAAATTTGGGAACATAAAAGTGTGAGGTTTTACATTGTGACCCCATCTTTACGAGTGAGTTTTAGAAGAGCTTGCAAGAGGCACTAGGTACACTGTTACGATTGAGAACAACATACCATCCCTAGACCGATAGACAAATTGACAGGATCAATAAGGTACTTGAGGATTTACTGCGACTGTGTATCCTAGATTTCTGAGGTACTTGGGAGGAACATATCCCATTGGTTCAGTTTGGCTACAATAATAGTTACCAGTCAAGTATAGGCATGGCACCCTTCGTGGCACTTTATGGACAATCTTCCAGATCGCCGAGGTGTTGGTGGGAGTCTACGAATAGACTTTTACAAGAACCTAAGATGATTCGAGAGACTTCCGAGAATACTTATCTTATTCGTTGATGGATGAAGGTAGCTCAGCTTAGGCAGAAGTCATATGTCGATAAGAGAAGGATTGATTTAGAATTTGAGGTAAGGGATATGGTCTTTATCAAACTATCATCCCTAAGGATTGTTGTTCACTTTGGCTTGGTATGGAAGTTGGTGCCGAGGTTTGTAGGGCCATTCCCATAGTTGAGACTTAGGTCAGATGGCCTATAGGGTTAGACTACCGGAGAGGCTGGAGGGAGCTCACGACATGTTCCATGTTTCCCATTTGAAGAAATATATACACTATTCAACAGAGGTAGTGGAGCCGATCACGCTTGAGGATGTTAAGGTTGAGAAAGACGCGTTTGTTAGGAAAGTTCCAACCCACATTCTTGGATCAGAGGTTAAGAAACTATGCAATAAGGAGATCAAATTAGTGAAGGTGCAGTGGGGAGAAAACTGCGACGATGCGACATGAGAACTCGAAGACCAGATTTGCGCTTCTTACCTTTTTCTTTTTTAGAGTACGTTCTTAATTTCTTTTCCAAGCCTTTTGAGTTTGCGTTTGTTTCTATCATTCGAGTAAGTCTTTCGTACGTTCAAATCTTCGATCCTTAGGTAGAAACCAATGAATGAAAACATATGTTTGAGACATGTTATGTTTGATGGTTGCACGTGGATGCAAGTGTTTGTCAGTGGACACATATACATACACATTAGGCACTAGATCGGCTCAAGCACTTACATATTGCATATGGATGTGTAAACATTTTAAATTTTCAATGGATGAAAATGGTTGAATCAACTCAAGGATGTTGCATTTTGGTTTACGGTTTTGCACGCATATAAAACTTGTATGTATTAATAGGATTATTTTGCGTGCATATTGGATACATGGCACAGACATATGTTACATTAAGGAGGTTAAATGAATCAGTCGACTGCCTGATTTTCGCATTACTGTAGGATCATATATAAACAACACCTTTGCATATGTTCATTCAAGAATTAGAAATTTTAAGGATAATGGATGCCAATTGTTGAAGGATGAGTAGATGGTTGTAGGTGATTGTTAAAATAATAACATTCTTCTTAACTTGGAGATTTCGGGGATGAATCCTATAAGTAGGGGAGAATGTAACACCCCATAATTTAATACACCATAATTACATAAGAAAATAAAATAAAAAGAATATAATTAAATATTCAGAATTAGTAAAATCAACCTTACCATTACGTTCGTTTGATAATTCTGGTTCAGATAGACCCCTGGTTTGCGTAAATTGGATAATGTACGAATAATTTATGGTATGATGAAGTTTAAACAATATTTAAAATTCAAACAACTAATTAAACATAGGAACCAACGGTAAGTGGGCGACCCACCTCGAGACCGGGTCAACACATGGGTCAACCCAGGTCTAAGAGGGGTCGACCCATGGGTCGACATGGTAGGCGGGGGATCGACCCACTTACATGCAGGAAAGATTCAGGACTTTATATTTGGACTGTTTTTATATATTACATTCATTCTCTGAGGTGTATGATTGAACTTAAAAGCCTAATATCTAATGGTTTAAGATTGTCCTAGTTAATCTATAAATAGGATGGATATGTAACACCCCGCATTTTTAATGAAATTAAAAATATGGAAATATGTATATATATTTTATGCATAGATATATTTGAGAGAGAAATTAAATAATGACAATAAATTTGCATGTAATAAGTTAATGCAGTGAAATGAAGAAAAAGATAAATAAAAGAAATTACATGCAATACATGAAATGCGAACATTTAAAAAAGAAATAAAAAGGAGAATTTGAAGAGCCTCCAAAATTTGGTCATGAAATTAGCGTCATTGCATTCGTGGCGATTTTCTAGTCAATTTAGACCTATAGTTTGTAGAAAACTGATTTAAAATAAAGAAGATATCTTTAAATTAAATATTGCAACAAAACATGAAAAAGAGGAATGAGAGAATAATGTGTAGCATTGTCCTACGTCTTGTTAGCAAAAGACTTAGTAGCTCATTTGGTTAGTACGTGTGACTTGTACGCAAGAGGTTCTGAGTTCAATCCCCGCCAGTGCCATATTTTTGTTTTAGGGGAATGCCTAAAAAGTGGCCTAGTGTGAATGCAGTTCAATTAAAAAGCGGTTTAGTGTGAAAAGGGCCAATTGGAGGATTAATTGAAAAAATGGTTAAAAAGAATATATATATATATATATATATATATATATATATAATGATATATATATGACGTGTGGGTGTCAACCCCCCTGCTGCTACGCATCATGTTGCACACATGGCGCATTTTTATTGGTTAATGATGATTTTTGAGTTTTAGGGATGACGTGGCCTCTTCTGGCTGGCAAAGTGATGTGTCTTTTTAATCTGAATGGTTTAGATGAATCCTAGTCAGATCTAGAGGCCTTTATTCATCTAATATCCCTATATAATCATACCTAGACCTAAACCCTAATCTCATTACACAAATCCATGGCGTCCTCATGCTGTTTATATCTAAATTAAAAATAAGTCCTTCTTCTTTAAGTCGACTAAGAATTAAAAGAGAATAGATCTACAACTGCAACACCTATTCAGATCCAACCGAGGTGAGTTCATGTTATTTTCATAAATGAGATTTAATTGTGATCCTAACATTGTTAATAAATCTAAATCTGAGATTATGCCTATTTATGTTTAGATCTGTCCTTCTATACCTATTGGATCTAGTTTATTGTTCTATGCCCGCTCATACTTCATATGTCAATTTTATGCCAGTTTTGATGACTCTCTTCCCTTCTATTCTTTTCCTTTTTTTATGAGATTAGGCTAGCTACGAGCCTAATTATATTTTACGTTGAATTATACGTACGAATGACGTGGGAAAAGTTTGGGAAAATATTGAATGATATGCAAATGGGGCATAAATTGAATTGTAAATTTGTAATTGCTTTGGGGGCATAACGCATGTTGTAATTTAAGACCTAAATTTGGGGCATACTATATATGATGGTTTATGACTTGGAAGAAGGGGATTATTGTGTACAGTGATATATGACTTAGGCATGAAAACCTATATTGAAATAGGGATAGCTGTTAAATATGAACACGCCTAAATTGTGATTTTGGGTAATTGGCATACACTGTAATCAAAGCCGATATTTGGCATAACTCGTATTATGAATCATGACTGGGGTTTTTGGAGCATAGTCGTACTGTGTAATTTGTCTAAAACTTGGGGCAAAAGTTATATTAAGAATTATGACCATAATTTAGGGTATGTAAATTTGTAGGCTTAATTTATGATTAAGCGAAATATGTTAATGGAATGGTAAAGAGTATGTGAAGCCTGTTTAATATTTGAAACTTAATACTGTAATTGAAAAGCCAACGATGTAAATGAATAAAATTGGCTAAGATAAGCATGCTAGGACAAGAAATTAGACTCAATTCGCGGTAGAAGACTGCCTGGAACCAACCGGCCTAACCAGCAACCGCAAACGGTCAGACTAATGTGAGAGGTCGTAGGCATAACTAAAAGATGCATAGACACGAGGTTAATTTTGGCTTGTGGCAGAAGTCTGCCCGGAACCGCCCGGTACATCCAACGGCCACAAGCTATCGACTAAATGTGAGAGGTCTGTTCATTAATAACTAATTAATGTAGATCAAAGATGAATATGATACCTAAAACATGTTAGGTGGGTGAGGTTAAGTTAACCTAAGTAAGATGACAACTTAACCAATATTACATGAATAAGTGGATAGGGTTAAGGCAAGCTTAACCAATAATACATATTGATTTGATAAGTGGATGGGGTAAAATCAAATAGGTGGATGAATCTGATAAACCCATTTCGTAAATCTGTAGGCTTAATGCAAGGTTAAGTGAAACATGTTAATCTATAAGTCTGTTAATCCGTACATCTGATCTGTTAATCTGAAAGTCTATTAATCCGTAAATCTGATCTGCTAATATGTAAACCTATTAATCTGTATGTATGATTTGTGAACTAGTTAATCTGAAATCTGTACATCTGAAATCGGTTAGTCTGGGGACACAAGGTTAGGAGGGTTATTTACTTGTGTCATCTGTTGTGTGGGACCCATCTTAGTCGGTAACCCTTTCTGGTGTCAAAAACGGTGACCCAACACTAGGTAGGGGTCAGGGTATGCTTACTGAACTAATTATAAAAGGTTCATTCTGATAATGGCGAGGGGTGTTGATGGCGCAGTCCAACCGGGTCATGTGCATGCACGGATCCGGTCTGCTCTAGGGAAGTTAAGACGCTGTGATATCTGTAAATTGGATTATGTCTTTCTGTAGGTTGCCACTTTAGGGAGTGATACACCCTTCTGTAGGGACGACACAGGGTATTTATGTGTTAGGGAGAAGATCGCTTGGGGTAGAATTTAGGGTACAACTAGTTCTGTCTTTTTCTGTGGGGTACCGTCTGTTCCTGTTGGGTGGTAACACCTGTCTGTTTCTGTGTGGTACCATCTGTTGGAGTGGTAAAGGCCCGTCACTAGTGTACACCTAATACTAGCATTATGTTTCTGTACCATCCGTCTCTGTTCGGGTGGTAAAGGCCCATTACTAGCGTTCTGTTTCTGTACTGTCTGTCTCTGTTCGGGTGGTAAAGGCCCATTACTAGTGTTTTGTTTCTATACCGTCTGTCTTTGTTCGGGTGGTAAAGGCCCATTACTAGCATTCTGTTTCTGTCCTGTCTGTCTCTGTTAGGGTGGTAAAGGCCCATTACTAGCATCCTGTTTCTGAAGAGATCGTTATGTTTCTGTTTTTGTTTAGACATTAGGACAACACCTAATTCTGTTATACTAGTATTAGTACAGAGAAGTGAAAAGTAAGTAAGAAGAATAGCTTTGTCTAGATTATTCTGTTCTGTTCCGTTTACCCTGTTTATATCTGTTATTCTTGTTCCTGTTATCTCTCATCCAGTTTTATTTTCCTGTCATGATACTATTATCTGTTTATATCCTGAAAGTCACTGGACTCACCAGACTTATGTCTGACCTAGTTTATTTCGCCTTTTTTCTTCCGTTTCCCCCCCACCCCCAGGTTCTCTGGGAGGAAATACTCAAGCTTAGTTCAGATATCTCTTTCTTCTAGCTTGAAGTTGAAAGATGTATTCCTTGGCTTTGATTCTGCTTATTTATGGCATTTTTTGTTGGGTATTATGGCTTTAAAATTATGTACTCTGAAGGCTTTTGTACAAGACCGATATTATGTACCTGGTTTTGTTGTTTTGAAGATGTAACCAAAGTTATTTCTGTTACCGCTGCAATAAAGTTATAAAATTTTCATGTACTACTTTATCTGTCTTGTAATATTCCGTTTTGGTTACTTATAATGCTCCACGAAACTTAATGCATTCCCTTTGTGAGTGACATTAACGGACTTGGGGTGTTACACGTGGTACAGAGCTGAAGGTTACCGGATTAGAGAAGTTTCTGAAAACTATTTTAAAAAAAGGGTTTTAAAAAAGGAAGTATTTTCAAAACGAAAGTTTATTTTGAAAAAACGTAATCCCCAAAAGTCATATATCTTTCTTTCGATTCTCTACTTGAATCTCTTTTTCCTTTCTTTTCGCCATAGTTCCGTAGGCATGTTAAAACTACGGCACATGTCAGAGGGCAAAGAATTACCTAACCTCCATCTGTAGCCGTGGTAGTTTCATCTGCGACTAATCTTCTTTCAAGCTTCGTAGGGTTTTCCATGCGATGGACGCAGCTTTCGAGAGATTTGTTTACATGTTACGCAAGGATGGAAAAAAATGAGAATGAGGGACAGGAGCACAACCCAAGGATGAGAAACTTGTTGATATGGCTTTAATCCACGAAGAAGGTAAAGGTGAAAAGAAAGAGGTGAAAGTGGAAAAATCACAAAATAAGAAAGTAGAACCTAAGAAGGGTGGAAAGAATAATAACCCCATGTTAAGAGGAAGCCAAAGGAGAGAAGGAAGAGGAGAAGATCGAAGAACCACAGAACAAGAAAGTGTGGCCCAAGAAGGAAACACAAAAGAAGGATGAAAAGCCTGAGAATAAGAAGGAGAAAAAGTGCTTTACTTGTGGAAGCTTGACTCATCTGAACAAGGATTGCAGAAAGAGGAAGGGCGCTTGCTTCAACTGTGGTGAAATGGGACACTTCATTAGGGACTGCCCGTAGAAACGAGGACAAGGGCAGGATCTTCTGGAGGGCAGGTGAATGCTCCCATTGCTGGTTGACATGATAGAAGTAGGAAATTTTTTGTATAAGGTTTAATTTCCTTATCTGATTATTGAGTTAGAGCTCTTTTTGATTCTGGCATTTTGATTCTATAGTTGAGTCTCTGCACCGTAATACTAGTCTTGTTTCTGATCCTGTTATAGTCTCAAACCCCATAAGGGTTATGGCTCATCTGTTTGTGATAGGTTAGGGTTGAGGGTATTTGTGTTAGGGTTCAAGCTGACTGTGACGCGCACGTTCCGAGTTTTGTGGGATATGGTTTGGTTTTAGAAAGGGATTTCTTGTAACCCGAAAAGGGTCAATCATGCTTAGTTTCCTTGAATCATTTGATAATTTGTGATCTGTATCTATAGTCTATAAGTGTCTGGATGTTCTTGACAAGGTTAGGGGCTTACCTTGAGGCGTGAGATAGAAATCCAGTTTTGACATTGCCTTATCGGAACAAAGTTTTTTTTTGTACTTGCTTCTATCACTCGACTGTATCCTATCGATCGAGTCTTCGACCTTTAGGTAGAAACTAATGGGTGTAAACATGTGTTTGAGACATGTTATGTTTGATGGTTGCAAGTGGATGCAAGTGGCTGTTAGTGGTTGCTCGTGGATGCATATACAAACACTAGGCACTAGATTGGCTCAAAAACACTCTCACACTGCATATAGATGTGTGTGCATTTTCAATTTTTATGGATGTAAAATGGTTGACTCATCACATGGATGTTGCATATGAATGAATGGTTGTGCACTCATATAGAAGTTATAAAGTGCACTAGGAATAATTGCATACATGTTGGACTCATGGCACTAACATAATTCGCATTGAGGAGGTCAGCTGAATCGGTAGACCGCCTGATCTTTGCATTAGACAAGGGACATATACACACACTTATTCATATGTTCATATAGAATTAGAAATCTTTTAAGGACAATGGATGCTTGTGGATGATGGATGGTAGGATACATTCTTCTTAACTTGAAGATTTCGGGGACGAAATCCTTTAAGGAGGGGAGAATGTAACACCCCGCATTTTTAATGAAATTGAAAATGTGGAAATATGTATATATATTGTATGCATAGATATATTTGAGAGAGAAATTAAATAATGACAATAAAATTGCTTGTAATAAGTTAATGCAGTGAAATGAAGAAAAAGATAAATAAAAGAAATTACATGCGATACATGAAATACGAAGAAATGCATGCGAACATTTAAAAAAGAAATAAAAAGGAGACTTTGAAGAGCCTCCATAATTTGGTCAAGAAATTAGCGTCATTGCGTTCGTGGCGATTTTCTAGTCAATTTAGACCTATAGTTTGTAGAAAAATGATTTAAAATAAAGAAGATGTCTTTAAATTAAATATTGCAGCAAAATATGAAAAAGAGGAATGAGAGAATAATGTGTAACATTGTCCTAAGTCTTGGTAGCAGAAGACTTAATAGCTCATTTGGTTAGTACATGTGATTTGTATGCAAGAGGTTCTGAGTTCAATCCTCGCCAGTGCTATATTTTTGTTTTAGGGGAATGGCTAAAAAGTGGCCTAGTGTGAACGTAGTTCAATTAAAAAACGATTTAGTGTGAAAAAGGCCAATTAGAGGATTAATTGAAAAGATGGTTAAAGATATATATATGACGTGTGGGTGTCAACACCCCTGTTGCTGCGCATCATGTTGCACACATTGCGCATTTTTATTGATTAATGACGATTTTTGAGTTTTAGTGCTGACATGGCCTCTTCTGGTTGGCTGAAAGATCTGTCTTTTCAATCTGAATGGTTTAGATGAATCCTAGTCAGATCTAAAGGCCTTTATTCATCTAATATCCCTATATAATCATACCTAGACCTAAACCCTAATCTCATTACACAAATCCATGGCGTCCTTATGTTGTTCTTATCTAAATTAAAAATAAGTCCTTTTTCTTCTTCTTCAAGTCAGCTTAGAATTAAAAGAGAAAAGATCTACAACTGCTACACCTATTTAGATCCAACCGAGGTGAGTTCATGTTATGTTCAGAAATGAAATTTAATTGTGATCCTGACATTGTTAATAAATCTGAATCTGAGATTATGCTTATTTCTGTTTAGATCTGTCCTTCTATACCCATTGGATCTAGTTTATTGTTTTATGTCCGCTCATACTTCATATGTCTATTTTATGCTAGTTTTGATGACTCTCTTCCCTTCTCTTCTTTTCCTTTTTTTATGAGATTAGGCTAACTTCGAGCCTAATTATATTTTACGTTGAATTATACGTATGAATGACGTGGGAAAAGTTTGGGAAAATATTGAATGATATGCAAATGGGACATAAATTGAATTGTAAGCATGTAAATGATTTGGGGGCATAACGCATGTTGTAATTTAAGACCTAAATTTGGGGCATACTATACATGATGGTTTATGACTTGGGAGAAGGGGATTATTGTGTACAGTGATATATGACTTAGGCATGAAAACCTATATTGAAATAGGGATAATTGTTAAATATGAACACGCCTAAATTGTGATTTTGGGTAATTGGCATACACTGTAATCAAAGTTGATAATTTGGCATAACTTGTATTATGAATCATGACTGGGGTTTTTGGAGCATAGCCGTAGTGTGTAATTTGACTAAAACTTGGGGCAAAAGTTATATTGAGAATTATGACCATAATTTAGGGTAAATTTGTAGGCTTAATGTATGATTAAGCGAAATATGTTAATGGAACGGTAAAGAGTCTGTGAAGCCTGTTTAATTTGTTGAAACTTAATACTGTAATTGGAAAGCCTATGATGTAAATGAATAAAATTGGCTAAGATAAGCATGCTGAGACACGAGATTAGACTCCATTTGCGGTAGAAGTCTGCCCGGAACCAACCGGCCTAACCAGCAACCGCAAACGGTCATACTAATGTGAGAGGTTTCAGGCATAACTAAAAGATGCTTAGACAGGAGGTTAAGTCTGGCTTGTGTCAAAAGTCTACCCGGAACCACCCGACACATCCATCGGCCACAAGCTATCGACTTAATGTGAGAGGTCTGTGCATTAATAACTAATTAATGATGATCAAAGAGGAATATGATACCTAAAACATGTTAGGTTGGTGGGGTTAAGTTAACCTGAGTAAGATGACAACTTAACCAATATTACATGAATAAGTGGATAGGGTTAAAGCAAGCTTAACCAATAATACATATTGATTTGATAAGTGGATGGGTTTAAGTCAACTAGGCGGATGAATCTGA
This sequence comes from Allium sativum, assembly GCA_030737875.1. Classification (NCBI taxonomy): domain Eukaryota; kingdom Viridiplantae; phylum Streptophyta; class Magnoliopsida; order Asparagales; family Amaryllidaceae; genus Allium; species Allium sativum. The sequence continues at coordinate 708,271,404 of CM060915.1, forward strand.
TAAACACATTTCATAAATATGTGGGCTTAATGCAAGGTTAAGTGAAACATGTTAATCTGTAAGTTTGTTAATCCGTACATCTGATCTGTTAATCTGAAAGTCTTTTAATCTGTAAATCTGATCTGTTAATTTGTAAACCTATTAATCTGTATTTCTGATTTGTAAACTAGTTAATCTGAAATTTGTACATCTGAAATCAGTTAGTCTGGGTACACAAGGTTTGGAGGGGTATTTACTTGTGTCATCTGTTGTGTGGGACCTATATTAGTCAGTAACCCTTTCTGGTATCAAAACGGTGACCCAACACTAGGTAGGGGTCAGGGCACGCTTACTGAACTAATTATATAAGCTTCATTCTGATAATGGCGAGGGGTGTTGATGGCGCATTCCAACCGGGTCATGTGCGTGCATGGATCCGGTCTGCTCTGGGGAAGTTAAGACGCCGTGACATTTGTAAACAGGTCTGTGTCTTTCTGTAGGTTTCCATTTTAGGGAGTGATACACCCTTCTTGAGGCCTACACAGGGTATTTATGTATCAGGGAGCCGATCGTTTGGGGTAGACTTTAGGGTACAACTAGTTCTGTCTGTTTCTGTGGGGTACTGTATGTTCCTGTTGGGTGGTAACACTTGTCTGTTTCTGTATGGTACCGTCTGTTGGGTTGGTAAAGGCCCGTAACTAGTGTACATCTAATATTAGCATTCTGTTTCTGTACCGTCTGTCTCTGTTCAGGTGGTAAATGCCCATTACCAGCGTTCTGTTTCTAAACCGTCTGTCTCTGTTCGAGTGGTAAAGGCCCATTACTAGCGTTATTTTTCTATACTGTCTGTCTCTGTTCGGGTGGTAAAGACCCATTACTATCATTCTGTTTCTGTACCGTCTGTCTTTGTTAGGGTGCCAAAGGCCCATTAATAGCATCCTGTTTCTAAAGAGATCGTTTTGTTTCTGTTTTTGTTTAAACATTAGGACAACACCTAATTTTGTTATACTAGTATTAGTGCAGAGAAGTGAAAAGTGAGTAAGAAGCATAACTTGGTCTAGATTATTCACTTTTGTTCCGTTTACCCTGTTTATACCTGTTATTCTTGTTCCTGTTATCTCTCATCCAGTTTTATTTTCCTATTATGATACTATTATCTGTTTATATGCTGAAAGTCATTGGACTCACCAGACTTATGTCTGACCTAGTTTGTTTCACCTCTTTTCTTCTGTTTCCCCCAGGTACTCAGGGAGGAAATACTCAAGCTTAGTTCAGATATCTCTTTCTTCCAGCTTGAAGTTGAAAGATGTATTGCTTGGCTTTGATTCTGCTTATTTATGGCATTCTCTGTTAGGGATTATGGCTTTAAAATTATGTACTCTGAAGGCTTTTGTACAAGACTGAGTACTTGGTTTTGTTGTTTTGAAGATGTAACCAAACTTATTTCTGTTACCGCTGCAATAAAGTTATAATTTTTTCAAGTACTACTTTATCTGTCTTGTAATATTCTGTTCTGGTTACTTATAACACTCCATGAAACTTAATGCATTCCCTTTGTGAGTGACATTAACGGACGTGGGATGTTACAGGATATCTCTCATTTTTCCTACACACAAACTTTCTTTATTTCTCTCTTCCTCTAAACTATGTTCTAAAATTGTGACGACAACCCACAGCCCCCGCACTAAATATGAAATGCATTGAAAGGTGTGCACGACTGCTATGGACGATCATCGGAGTAACTAAAAACAAGTGGAACCTGTCGTAGAACTCACAGCGCAAGGATAAAATATAATAGAACATATACAACAGGTAATAGTAGTGAATCATCATATAGCAAACTTTTCAAACTTCCACAACATCCTGAAAGATTATCCCAGCATTATAGGAAATATCAAGTATGTACATAAGGCCTCACTACAACACTCATAGAGTAACTCAAACAGCGGAAACAGAAATACTATATAGTAATAAAACTGGTACGCTAGCCTCCTGCTCGCCTTCGTACAACAGCATTGTCCTCACTAATCACCTGTAACCTGCTACTTAGTCTTTCCATCCACAACCGGATGAACAACCCAAGGTAATAAGAGGAGACGTAAAACCTTGAGTCAGACAACAGTCTTAGTTAGCAATAAAACAGCTAGCAAACTTCAACAATAAAGTATTTGAGAATGGATAGGCAAACATACCAATCTACCAACAACACCAGAGAAGAACTCAACCCAATCTTCCCCACATCGGACAGTGATAGCCTTTACGATAAACAATTCAACCATTCGTCCATGGAAACTAGAACATCCATTCAACCATGGGAAAGCACTCATGGCATCCAGATTATATATCTCTTGCGAACCATCCTAATAGAACTCAACATCCCTCAAGCAAAAGCCCCAGAGGCCTAAACCAATATCAGACAAGTACCCAAGGAACATCTCCTCTGACGTTGGACAACCTACATAAGACAGTACAGACAGAACAACCAATCATCCATAACTGACTCTGGCTATCACTGCCAATTCTACTTTGAAACCATCGTTAATCGAATGACGACCAACCTTGCCATATGTCAAGGGCTAATGGTAACCAAAATTCTAGCATAAACTCTATACGCCTTTCAACGATATGTATGCATGTCCAACCTTGACAACTAGGCTTTTCAACGATACCTAGGGTACTCGACCTACAACCGGTCTTTTGGATGCCCCATCGTACCCCTGCTTTGATCCTGCTAGAACTTACGACAACGATAACTTCTCAGCCCTCACATCTCTAGTCATCAAACCCGATGACTTTTCATAGCTCAAGCAACCTTTTTAAGAAACCATTATCCACCAACCCACGACCTTTGAGTTGTCACCTCACTCGCTGTTCTACACCGATCAACGAACACATTTCAACACTTCGAATCTTCCTCCTTGAATTCACTTCAAAGTCACACCACCACTGCGCTACGGCACGGGTTCGAGGGCATCGCCCCCGAAAAATATATTTTTCAGACCTTTTTGTTCAAATTTGAGTCGTATCCAAAAATTATAATTTTCAAAAAATGACCCTATTGCAACCGACCGACCCATTTTGGAACCATGCCCGACCGACCCAACATAGCTCTTGCTCTCGTACTAGCCCGTCCGATCGAACACAACCAACCCAGTATTAACTGACCGACCCAGTCCAAACCTTCTTTACTTCAATATTCAGACCAACCAGCTCTGAACGACCGACCAGCCTGCTCCAAAACTATAACTTCAGATTGGCCGACCCAAAATCCCCTTTTAAGGACCGACCCCGTTTGACCGACCTGGCCAAAAGTAGACCGACCTAGCACCCTACGTGCGACCGACCCTGACCATGACTTGTTCTCCAAACCATACATTTGAATGTCTGACCGACCCACCATGGCTCGCTCGATCGACCCAAACCTGCACATCCCCAGTGCAACTCCAATTTCGACCAAAACTTCGCCAAATCGATACATTCGACGAAACCAACAACCAATCCATTCAACACAATCATGAGCATGTTATGAAACCACTAACATCATCAATTTGACCATTTCATCAACAATCATGTAAAATCCAACATAAATGTCAATATGAACAAAACTATAAATCTAACTTGCATATACACATGAAATAGCATTGAAATCAACTTAAACTTGCTAAAATAGATCATAGGGTGATTCATGTGAAAATGGTCTCATAAAGGTATAGATTTATGGTAAAACACTTAAACATGAAGAAAGATCAAACATTCATATACTTCATTGGATCCATTTAAGAGATGTAACTCACTCACTGATTTGCCAAAACAAGCTAAAATTAATGAAATAAGAATTCGGACTGCAAGCACCTCGCACCAAACCTCTTGATCCGATGAACTCTTGCTTCAATTAATGTAGATCTAGCCTCTAATGGTGTAGATTTATGATTTCCCTCCTTGGATTTTGATCTTTAATGGTGGAAGGGTATTTAGAGGAAGAAGGAGCTCAAGGCCACCTAATGAGAGAATGGGGAAGTAAACTATTTCCCATACCTCTCACCCTCTATTTATGGTTTCCATCCGCCCATTACTTGGGCCTTCTCAAATCAGCCCAATGTGGCTCAAAATCCTGGACAACCAACTGAAAAACTTTAAAACTGCGATTTATCCCAAACCGCTGAGCTAAATCTTTAATGTAACCACTGTACGGAAAGACAAACATCAATTCCTTTCCAATAGCACATGTCTCACCCTCTGAATCAACCTGAGTCAAAAAATTATGCCCTGTACAAGACTGACAGGGAAAAATGGTCACAAACAAAATTGATAAAATTTATGGACATGTCTCACATCCCCATAAGCAACATATCAAAAGATGAGAATGATCCAACCCTTAGGGAATACAATAAAAATATTTTACGATCTTCTGATACGTAAAATGCGGGTTATTACAAAAATTAATTAAAAAAATGGGGAGATGCTGCTAGAAGATAGATTAAAAAGGATAACTCAAGTTTTTTTGCAACAATTATTTTCTCAAAGTCTATTTTTGAGTACAGCTTATTTTTGGACCTGGCATTTAAAAAGTATAATGACAGTACATAGTTTTGGATCTGGAATAAACAATAAGTATAGATTATTTTTTATGTATGTTCTTTTACTGTTAATTCGATTTTACAGTTAACATATGTCCTTTTACTATCACTTCAGATTTACAAATAATACATGTTCATGTATATATGTCTATCTTCCTTATCCCATTTCTTGTATTTGTTACAGTCTTTTATATGCCTATTTTATGCAGTTTGCGTTTGATTCTGCTATTCTCCTTCTTTTTCCTTTTATTTTACTCTAAGCCTGGGCCATCGAGAGCCTAGGCCATTTATGTTTAAAAATTGCTTATAATTGAAATAATCAGAATAATTGAAATGACAGTAAAAAGGAGAAATTAAGGCATATTATTACTTGAGGACCTTTGACTGTAAATTTGGAATTATAGTAAAAAGGTAGAATATGCAAACATGTTAAATAAATTAGACTTAATTTAATATGCATAAAGCATGTTATGGAAATGTAAGTTCCAGATGTAAATTAAGTAAAACGAGTTACTGTAATCTATTTACATCAGGATAGCTGCATGTTTTGGGGAAGGGGTTGTACAGAGAATAACATTTAGAAGGAATATGATTTACAAACATGCTTGTTAATGAATTAAATCCGCTAAGTTAAACTTGTTAATTAATAAGCTAAAAGGTCCCACGTCTTGTTGTTATATCGGGTTTTGTGAATCTTAAATCCTAGTTACTTGGGGGGCACAATCATAAAGGGTAGCTTGTGTCGAGTTGTGTGGAACCTGTATTAGTCAGTGTCCCTGTTGGTATCTTGGTAGGGGCCTCGCACTAGGTAGGGGCCAGGGTACGCTTTACTGATCTGGAAAGTAAGAGGTTCAAAAGATGAAGGTAGGTATGGGCGCATTCCGGCGGACTCATCAGCATGCATGAGTCCAATTAGAGAAACTTAGACGCTGTAACACCAGTAAAAAGGTTCGTGTCCTATAAGTTATCGGGTTGGGGACTGATTCACCCAACTACCGGGGCTGGCACAAGATATTTACATAGTTGGGAGCCAATCGCATGGGTAGTAATTAAAATAAATCATAATCTTAATGTATTAGTTGGTGCAGAAACTTGTTCTTATGATATAAATAAGAAGCTTACTTGATCTTTACTTCACCTTGTTATCTCGTTTACTTCGTACTTGTATATTTTACTGTACTTTCTCGTCCAATATTATTTATCTGTCTTGGTACCTCTTGTCTCATACTTATGCTAAAAATCACTGGAACTAGCGAGACTTTATGTCTAACCTATTTTTTTTCCTTCTCTCTCTTCCTTTCATCCCTTCAGGTTCTCAGGGTGGTGTTTAGTAGTGATCGTTATTTTCAGCTTGGATTCTTGGATTTCTGAACCTATGTATTGCTTCAACTTTTGCTTTACTTTGATATGGTTATTGAAGAGGGATATGCTTTTAAGATTTAGTATTCTGATAGTTTGTTTCATGAGACAGCTGGTTTTATCTATATCGCGCTATATCGCGTAGCGGATTTCTACCGCTATGTTATTTATAGATAGTCTCTAAAATAGCCTTTCCGCTTTAGTCCCCGTCGTATTCTAATATTCCCGATGTATCCCACTATATTAGCTATATTCCATTATATCTTTGATAAAAGAAATGAATTCAAAAATGCTGTTCATACATAATTTTTTTATAAAATTAGTTTTTTAATATAATTTTTTAACTATTTTATTCATAATAGAAAATAATGTTATATTCTATTAAAATTAATCAAGCTAAATAAAAGTTTACATTTATTTGCACATGCTTTTATTTAAAAATAACAATGTGCTGATTATAATTAGATTGAATGTTAATTTTCGATTTAGTTATCATTTATATATTTGTAAAAGCATTAAATATGAGTTTTATATGCTATTTTAGACTCTTCCGCTAAATCCCGCTATTTACTCGCTTTTTCTCCACTGTAATTTTGCACTTCTACCGCATTGGATCCGCTGAACGCTTTAACTTCATAGAATATAATATAAAATAGAGAAAATTTCAACTGTATAAGATTGGGGAGAATCAATTATTGCATCTTACCCACCTTGCGTGCAATGTAATTTTATTTCTCAATAACAGCTGAGATTTCACATAACTGTTTTATGGTAAATCTATTCAGAATTCAAAATTTGAAATTCAATGGATACAACCTTCCATTAATTCCACATCTTATACTAGTAAACACAACAAGTTCATTTATATTCCTTGAATGCCCCAATTCCTATTCAATATCGCAAGGTATTTATTTGGGTATTTTAGGAGTAACTCTGATTTAAGAAAAATGAGATATCGTTGGAAGTCATCGAATTTGAATGTGATTTTCGATAAGAGGTAACTGGATATAGATTATTTTCTTTCTTTCGATAGGGTTAGATTGAACTTTTTAGATTCTATCATGTGCAAAACGCGATTCTTTTTAGTAATGCAATTTCAATTCTGATTAATAAAAAAGTTTATTTTGACTTTTAGTGCCTTGCAACCGAGGAAGGTTTGTATTACGTTAAGGTTTTTTTTTCTCTAAAATATCGTATATTACAATATTTATCTTTCAAATCATTGTCGGATTATTTGAACTACGATCGATATTGCGTCTTATATGGTTTAGCATTAACAAAAGACATGAAAACTAACGAATTTTATTTGATTCCAACTCTGTGATCTCTAACTTTTTCTTGCCAAATATTATATGCTTGTTTCTTGTAGGTTTAGCAGGGTTATGGAAAAATCATTCCATGCCTTTCATTCAAGAAATTTACTATGGTAAAATGTGGAATGTTATTCATGAAAGTTCTTTTAATAGAACGAATGTATTTTAGAAACCCACCTAACGTTATTATCCCAAGCTGCTCAATTAACTATTTATTGTGCACGTGGAAATTATATTGAATTCTTCCTATTTTGAAATAATAAGATTTAAGGACAACACTTTTGAATAATTCGTTTAATGAGTAATTTACACAAAAATAATAAAAAACTATTATTTGTTGTTTTATGAAAATTTCGATATGTATTGTCCTTGAAACTTGTTAACTCAGGACTAAAAAGTCTTGAGTGAAAACCTGGTTAATGCAATACATTCTTATGTATTCTCCTGGCTGCAAATAAAGTTAGGCAAGTGGGAAATGAATATGGTGATTAACTCTACATTACAGCAAAATACCGATTTCTTTGTCTAGTAAAAGTCCGAATGGGATAAATGTATAAACAACTGGCCACCGTCAATGCCATACATTTCTCCCTATTTCTCTGAAGTGGCTTACGTTGACAAGGTATAGTGGTTGAATTCTACGTCTGCACTGAATTTGTTTTATGCTCTCATCTCATTTTTTTTTTCTCCTATTTAAAACTGTACGTTCGAGATACACCTTCACCCATAAGTCATCCATGCTATAAATTCCTAATAAAAATAGCATATACATTGCGCGTTTCCGAAGTAAGGTACTCATTCACACTCAATGACCAAATCATAAACAAAAAGGCATTGCTTGCTGCACGCTTCTTCCAACTTATTCATTTCACCAAACCAACTTAATCTTATTCCCAGTACATTTCTTATTATTTTCTTCGTCTTCCTCAAATTTTAAGCTACTAAAAAAAAAAAATATAGCATGAATCTTCTACAAAATTGTGATCTTCCTCCTCCCATTAAATATTTCTCTCCTGTTGATAAGATCGCTACAATTCCAAAGTAAGCTCTTTTTTACTCTTGTATTGCATAAAATTCTGGTTTCATTGCGTTGCAAATGTTGTTTTAAGGCTTCTTTACCTGTTACAACTGCTTGTATTCAAATCCAGTGTCTACTTTCTGCAGAGGATAGATTCTGCATATTTACCACTACTAGTTATGTTTACTTATGTATCATCATTTGAATGCTTGATCCTAATACATGAAACCCATTTCCGAATGTTATACAGCAAGATTACAGCTCCATGGGATGCTGAAATATTCGACCCAAATTACAATCAACATGACCAAAACACAAACCTACTGAGAGCTCTTCGGCTTTCGCAGTCAAGAGCAAGGGAAGCAGAGAAGAAAATGCAAGCAACAAAAGCGCACAATGAACAAATGATTTCCTTGCTTCTCGACGAGTCGTTGAGACTTTCAGCGCATAAACAGTGGGTGAAGCTCCTCGAAATGGAGGTATTATTAGTTCGCAAAAAGAACGGAATAAGTCAAAACAATGGTGAGCATGATCAAGATGGTGCATTTGCGCTGTGCTTCAGTTTAGCCGTGTGCTTTAGCATCGGTTTCGCCCTTGGCCGGTATATGTTTTGATTGATTTCTTTGATATGGAAGGAAATATTGTGCATCAGAGTAGAAAGCAGTGTAGTTATGCATGCCAATATCAATTACATTGTAAATTACCTATGATTTTAGTGATATTTTGAGAATCATCTGAAGTTTCAGTTGGGTTTGAAACAAGTTATGATTGTGAATTATGCTTTGTTTTCGTTTCGTAGAGAGCGACTTGAGATATTTTGTCTTGGATAGTTCAGTTGTTCCTTGTCTTCACATAGAGCGTAAAGATAACGATATAAAATCATAATATGTAGAATTTCACAAGTGAGAAAGATTTATATAAGAAAGATTTATATAACAAGGCTGTTATGGTAATCGTAAATTTATTTATCATTACCATACTATTATGTATCAGTCTATCGATTACTATTTTTAAGTTAAATCAATATATAATTCAATCGGTATAGTAACGGTAAATTTATCAATTTTTAGGTCATCTCATTCAAGTTCCCAGTTCTCTAAAACTCTGCATTTTATCAGGTATTTATTGATATACAAACCTTAGTTCATATTGTTACACGTTATTTTCAGACTTCCAACTGGAACTGGAAGCTCAAAGTGAAGATCACTAGTAGAGCTGGTCCATTTGTGGGGTAAATAAAATTTGGCCTTATGTGAAATAGATAATGCTGGAATTTCAAGCTACAAGAGGACACTTAAAAATGAATAATTAAAGTTCAATGATGTTTAAAGTTGATGTGTTTGTCCTATCTTCTCAAATTTTCCTACAAAATTATATGCTTCTGACCATCATTGTATTTAAAAAAGAAAAAGAGAAAACGTCTTCATCGATAATGTTCATAGGTCTGGGCAAATTATATTACCGCCTCAATTTCCCCTTCTTCCACCCACTAATTGTTCTTTTGAACTAATTAACTAGGTCGTCAATGTACTTATTTACAGTGGTATAATTTATGGTTAGTTCTACTCCCATCTCATGTTGCTCCTCTCACACCTCAACTAGTTTAATTAAATAACAACATCCACTTTTTTTTTCTCATCTTCCGATTCTTTTCGAAATTGTCCTCATATTTTTGAATCTCGTTCAATTGGAACGTGATTAATGTACAAACTCGCATCGATCGAACTAGGTTATTGTAAAAAAAATTAGCTTGATTTGAACTAGTTTGTTGTACGAATCTCACTTGGTCCGAACTATGTTATTACATGAGCTTCACTTGGACCGAACGAGGTTTTCATAGAAACATTGCTTCATTAGGGGTTATGTACCTAATCATTTCCATTAAGCATAATCTGTCGTGTTGAAAGATAGAGATAATCTTGGAAAAATAAAAAAAATAAAAAAAATAGCAGTGTCTAAAAGGAGGGAAGTAAAGCGTAAATAGAACAGAAAAATAATATCAAGGACAAAGTTACGGCATTTTTCAACCGTAAGGACAATCTGTTGAAATTTTATTTTAAAGGAGAAATACTCAGATTTTATGTATCAGTTTTTTACAGTGTGCATGATATCATAATTTGACTATCAGTGTTTTAAGTATCAATTTTGCAGTGTGTATGGTATTAGAATTTAGCTATCAGTTTTACTGTGTGTATGGTATTAGTTTTACAATGTATATTGTCCTTGAAAATAAATTTTTGGTGGATTTGCCTTGGACTTGAAAAGATTACGAAGTTTGTCTTTCATAATAAAATATCTACCTTAATGATAACAAAATATGTAAAGAAAACAATATTCTAGAAGATGATTGAAGAATAAAATGAAAATGAATGTGAATATGAGTTTTTCTATGGTTTTTTTAAGCAATTACAATTTGATAATGACCAAGTGTAGGTCTAACTTGAATTGTTATACCACTGAACAATGTTGTATAATACATTACTACCGACTAGTGCCTTTTTTATTTTAAATAACACTTTGCTTATTTTACCGACAGAATGAAAAATACAAAGGAGAAAGAGTAGATTAGGCAAAAGGACAATGTTATTTTAAAATTAATTCTCTGGACCGCAACTTTTGGTAATTGGGCTGAAGGACCCGCGGTACAAAATTAAAAAATAAAACGAACCCTCTAAATCAATTTAGCATTTTCCATCTTCCCACGTTCTATCATTTCATCTCTTCAGTTGTTCAAAGTCAATTAGGGTAATTTCGTCGAGAAAAAATAATTCGAAATCAAATGCAAATTTAATCGTCTAATGGAAAGTCGTCGTTTAAGGTCATCGTCATCAGATAAATCGCCAAATTCGCCACCGATAAAAGAAACTAGGGTTTCGTCGAAATTATCACTAGCAACGGTAAAGGCTAGAAAGACGATGGAGAAGGAAAAACGAGATTAGGTATAAAAATATTTTGACAAAATGAAATTTAATTACTTAAATTGAGTGAATATAGTTGATATAGCTGTAGTTATAAATTATGTACTGGTTAATTGGGGAAAACGAACAGACATCTATTATAAAATGCTAGATTAATTTAGTATAGATGTGTAGTGCATAATATGCTAGTTTAATTTAGTGCATAATATTATAGTTTAATTTAGCATTGATATATAGTGCAAAATTTGCTAGGTTAATTTAGTGCAGAATATTCTAAGTTAATTTAGCATAATAGAATTGATCTGTATTTAGTTCATCGAACTATATTTATAGCATTAATTTGGCATTTATCTGTATTTGGTGCTGAAAGTACTATGTTACCCTAGCATTATGGCACATGACCGAGCCCTTGACCAATGTATGAAAGTGCTAGGTTACCCTAGCATTAGAGCACAGGACCGAGCCCTTGACCAATGTATGAAAGTGCTAGGTTACTCTAGCATTATGGCGCATGACCGAGCCCTTGACCACTGTATGAAAGTGCCAAGTTAACCTAGCATTAGAGCGCATGACCGAGCCCTTGAACAGTGTATAAAAGTGCTAGTTCACCCTAGAATTAGAGCGTATGACCGGGCTCTTAACCAATATATGAAAGTGCTAGGGTACTCTAGAATTTTAGTGCATGACCAAGCCCTTAACCAGTGTATGAAAGTGCTAGGTTAATTAAGTGCAGAATATTCTAGATAAGTTTAAAATATGCTAGGTTAACCTGTCATTACATGGCATGACCGAGCCATTAACGGACATATGAAAATAACAGGTTAACTTAGCACTACAGCTAGTGGCCAAGCCCTTGACAATTTTATGAAAGTACTAGGGTAACCCGTCATTACATGGCATGACCGAGCCGTTAACCAACATATGAAAATGACAGGTTAACCTAGCACTATAGCGAGTGGCCGAGCCCTTGACAATTTTACGGAAGTGCTAGGTTAACCTGTCATTACATGGCATGACTGAGCCGTCAACCGACATATAAAAATGTCAAGTTAACCTAGCACTAAAGCGAGTGACCGAGCCCTTGAAAATTTTATTAAAAATGCTAGGTTAACCTGTCATTACATGGCATGACCGAGCCATTAACGTACATATGAAAATGACAGGTTAACCTAGCACTACAGCGAGTGCCCGAGCCCTTGACAATTTTACAAAAGTGCTAGGTTAACCTGTCATTACATGACATGATCGAGCCGTCAACCGACATACAAAAATGTCAGGTTAACCTAGCACTAAAGCGAGTGGCCGAACCTTTGAAAATTTTATTAAAAATGCTAGGTTAACCTGTCATTACATGGCATGACCGAGACATTAACGGACATATGAAAATGACAGATTAAACTAGCACTACAGCGAGTGTCCGAGCCCTTGACAATTTTATGAAAGTGCTAGGGTAACTTGTCATTACATGGCATGACCGAGCCGTTAACCGACGTATGAAAATGACAGGTTAACCTAGCACTACAGCGAGTGGCCGAGCCCTTGACAATTTTACGAAAGCGCTAGGTTAACCTGTCATTATTTGGCATGACCGAGCCGTCAACCGACATATAAAAATGTCTGGTTAACCTAGCACTAAAGCGAGTGGTCGAGCCCTTGAAAATTTTATTAAAAATGCTAGGTTAACCTGTTATTACATGACATGACCGAGCCGTTAACCGACATATGAAAATGAAAGGTTAACCTAACACTACAGCGAGTGGTCGAGCCCTTGACAATTATACAAAAGTGGTAGGTTAACCTGTCATTACATGGCATGACCGAGCCGTCAACCAACATATAAAAATGTCAGGTTAACCTAGCAATAAAGCGAGTGGCCGAGCCCTTGAAAATTTTATTAAAAATGCTAGGTTAACCTGTCATTACATGGCATGACCGAGCCGTTAACCGACATATGAAAATGACAGGTTAACATAGCACTACAGCGAGTGGCCAAGCCCTTGACAATTTTACAAAAGTACTAGGTTAACCTGTCATTACATGGCATGACTGAGCCATTAACCGACATATGAAAATGACAGGTTAACCTAGCACTACAGCGAGTGGCCGAGCCCTTGACAATTTTACGAAAGTGCTAGGTTAACCTATCATTACATGGCATGACCAAGCCCTCAAATGACATATGAAAATGTCAGGTTAATCTGGCACTACAACGAGTGGCCGAGCCCGTGAAAATTTTACGAAAATGCTAGGTTAAGCAGTCATTATAGGGCATTACCCAGCCTTAACCAGTATATGAAAATGCCAGTTTAACCTAGCATTATAATGTACAAAAATGCTAAATTAATCTAACGTTATATTGCACAAAATGATTTTTTTTAATATTGTATTATAATACAGTTATATATTTTAATACAGTTTATATTGTTTTGTTATTTCTGTCTTGCAGGAAATATCGGATTCTTCTCCAGAGAATAAAAAAGCAAAAAGCGAAAAAAAGCTGCAAGCTAAAAAAAGAAAAAGCAGACTGTCCAATACCGATGTAGTCTAGTATCATTGGTTAGAATTCTTGAAAAAAAAATGGTTTTTCAATTAATCAATTAAATTTTATAAAACAGGCTCCTTTTTATGAATTTATAAATGCTTTTTTTCAAGTAACATTAGAGCAAAGCAAATTAGAAAATCTTCTAAAATTTTAGATGATTTAATCAGTTGTTATTCAATTGAAGAGGAATGTTTTTCTATTGGTGGGGGGGGGGGGAATTAAAATTATCAACGAAAGATGTTTCATTAATTTTTGGTTTGCGTGTGAATGGGAGAAATATTTTTCCATTACCTAAAGTGTCTTTATCACGCACCCCTGAAAATTGTCAAAGGTTTGTTTTAAGAAATTTTATTAACGTAGATCATATAACCAAAGATCTTGTTATTAAAAGAACAGAAATTGAAATTGAAAAAGAAATTCCAGAAGAGGAAAATGATTTGCCAAGATTTATTCTTATTCTTCTCTTTATAACATTTCTTTTCCTTGACAATCAACGAATGCTTAAATGGGGTTATCTTAAATACACTGTTGATCCAAAAAAAAAATGAATCAAAATTCTTGTCCATTAAGTATTCATTATCATTTAATTAAATCATTAAATTTTTTAAAGGATAAACCAAGAAATATGTCTGGTTGTTCTATTCTTCCACAGGTAAGAAAAAATCAGTGATAATTTATTCTTCATAATATTAAATTTTAATATAGTATGATAAGACGTATGATAATTTATTCTAAATAATATTTTGTTCTTTTTTTTAGTATTTTCCATGTGAACATGTTGATATACTTAAGCTAAGAAAAGAGTGGATAAGCGGGTCTCCAAGATTTGCAAAATGGTCGCTAAACTTAATGAAAAACATTGTGTCAAAGGAGATCCTAGCCAATATGGATGATAAAAAGTTATGATAACATTTAATGTTGTTAAAATTTTAATAATGGAATTACTTTTGTAATTTTCTGTTTAATACTGGAAACATAGTAGTTAACTTGTAGCATTGTGATAGTTATTTTTCAAAATGCTAACCTCCACTAGCTTTTTGATTTTTTTTTAATAAACCAGCATGTTGTTCCCAAATGACTTTTTTCTGTTATCATTATAATAACTTTTTAAATAAACAGTACACTGTATGTGAAATGCTAATACTCCTAGCATTATGATTCATTTTTTTTTTGTGATTAAAAAATGTTGTTAAAAAAATGCTTAGCTTTATAAAAGCATTTTGATTTTTAATTGAGTAGTCAACATGCTATTACAAAAATGCTAACCTCTCCTATCATTTTGATTTTTTTATTTAAGCAATTTGCTGTTGATAAAATGCAAAACTATCCTACCACTATAATAACTTTTTAAATAAACAACACATTGTATGCGAAATGCTAATACTCCTAACATTATTAATTTCTTCTTTTTTTTGTGATTAAAAAATGTTGTTCAAAAAATGCTTAGCTTCTAAAAGCATTTTGATTTTTAATTGAGTAGTCAACATGCTATTACAAAAATGCTAACCTCTCCTATCCTTTTTTGATTTTTTTATTTAAGAAATTTGATGTTAAAAAAATGTTAAACTATCCTACCATTATAATAACTTTTTAAATAAACAACACTTTGTATGCGAAATGCTAATACTCCTAGCATTATGATTTTTTTATTTTTTTGTGATTAAAAAATGTTCAAAAAATGCTTAGCTTCTAAAAGCATTTTGATTTTTAATTGAGTAGTCAACATGCTATTACAAAAATGCTAACCTCTCCTATCCTTTTTTGTTTTTTTTTATTTAAGCAATTTGCTATTAAAAAAATGCAAAACTATCCTACCATTATAATAACTTTTTAAAGAAACAACACACTGTATGCGAAATGCTAATAAAGCATTTTGATTTTTAATTAAGTAGTCAACATGCTATTACAAAAATGCTAACCTCTTCTATCATTTTGATTTTTTTATTTAAGCAATTTGCTGTTAATAAAATGCTAAACCAGCCTACCATTACAATAACTTTTTAAATAAACAACACACTGCATGTGAAATGCTTATTCTCCTAGCATAATGATTTTTTTTTTTTTGTGATTAATATGTTGATTCAAAAATACTAAATTCTGCTACCATTTCAATAATGCAATTGGTTTTGTAGCGATCCCTTTATCACTCAAAACTTAATATTCATAATTCAATAAATAATTTTACATATATTTATGTGTATTTATTAATATGCTAGAACATCCTAGCATTTCAAAATATTAGAAATGATGTATGAATTTATGATTGAAAAACTTCTTATGTTCAATTGCAGATTTCAATTGGAATTAAGAAAATTACATCCAAAGAGAAGATCTTGCTTGACGAATCAGAGAACAAAGCACTTTTGCAAAAAAAAGAGATTACAAGTGAAGGTGAAGATGAAGGGTTAGGAATCGATGAAAAAGACAGACAAATTGAAATGCAAAAATTTCAAATTAGACAATTAGAGAATGAATTGAAGGACGTGAAAACAAAGTTGGAGGAAGAAAAGGAGCTAAGGAGAAAAAGAGAACAGGAATTAGTTCAGAAAGAAAAATAAATTAGCATGCTAAAATCAGTGCTCCAAGAATCTGATAAGGAACAACAAAATCTGATTATTCAGAAGTTTATAGAGCAACTTACCCCTCCTTCTTTCGACCTTCTAAGCACACCAGATAATGAGACTCAGGAAGAGTACAAAAAAGTGGAAAACCAAGAAGAGAAAAGTGTGAGAAGAAGAAGCCAGCGGCTTAAAAAAGTAACACCAAGTTTAATGATTGAAAGATTAAAAGGGAAAAAGAAGAAGCCAAAAGTTGATTCTCAATTTCAATATAAAGTAGTAAACCATAAAAAAACCAAAAACGATGAAAAAGACAGTGGAATGGTGGAGGAACAAAATGATGAAATAGAAAATGAGAATGAAGAAGAAAGTGAAGAGAATAAAATACATGATGAAGAGAATGAAGATGAAGGTGAAGAAGAGGAGAATAAAAAAGAAGATGAAACAGATGGTGAAGTAGATATTGAAAAAACAGCAATGAAGATGAGGATGAGGTGGAAGTGACGAAAGCGATACAAAAGTCGAAGAAACTGAAAAAGAGAAAGAAGAACCCAGTACAGATGTTGAAGTTCATGATAAACAGCCTCTGGATGTTGACAAATATTCTCTAAGAAGGAAAGTATATCGCCAAAGAAATATTGTAAAGAGTCTGATATTACAACTCCTAGATTCACACAAACAAAACATGTTGTATATAACGGTGTTGTATACACAATTATATGATTTTTGTTTGATGATAACAAACAAATATATTTTATTTTAAATGTGTTTGTACTGTTATATAACATCATAGACAGGAATATAATATTTATATTTAAATAGAATACGACTGTACAGAATTTCATATATTCATACAGTATTTTATTTAAATTGAATATTATATTTCAAATATTCAAACAGTACAACTATTAGTAACTCCACTATTTAAACATTCACTTCATATTGTACTTGTATATAAAGAGAATAAAATAGATAAGTTTGTTTGACAACAATAAAATAATATTTTATTTCAATCAAACTTGTTTATTACAAACATCAGTACAATTCATATATATACACAGCTCCTCACTCATACATTCACTCAGTTTACATTTCAGTATACAAATTTTTTTTTGATACAGACACTTTCACTTTTACACACACTGTATATTTTTCACTGTCAATTTCTGTCATCTTTTATCGTCTGTCTTCACAGCTTACAAGTCAGTCCAGTCCTCATACTGCTCAGTCTAGTCATCATCTTCATACCTGTCACATGAAACAGAAACACACACAGTACACTTCAATAGAAATAAAACAGAATCCATGCGAATATAAATTTTATTTTTAAATTTTATTTACCTCAGAATTTCGGTGTGTTTCTCATCATTTTTCTGACTCGACCTGATTTAATCCGACTGTGTCTAGACAGCTTGTGATATTCACAGTGAAACACTGTAAATACCACAAGGCAGACAACATATATATCTCAATGCAGGGACAGGAACAACTCGTCTGACGGCTGCATGTACACACGTGTATAAATATACACGTGTGCACTGTCGCGCCAATCAGCGTGCAACTGAGGAGTAGCCACGTGGACCATCTTGACTCAGTGCAGCATGGTCAAAGTAGTTGCAGATTTTACAAGTGAACAAGTGACATCATGATTCAGTTCAAATCTGTATGAATACATGTTGAGCCAAACAGAAATGTATAGGTGCAGCAGTTACACAAGGCAACACATAGCATGGTGTTTTGTCAAGCAAGCAAGTGGGTGTTCAGCAGAATCATATGTTCAAGTGAAACTCAAGAATTTTCAGGTGTACAATGTACAAATACTGTGTACATGCTCAACTTGGCCGAGCAAAAGTAAATGCAGCATGAAATAGTCAAGCACAATACAAGCTGCAAAATCAGTTCTTCAACATGCATGAAAAGTTCAAAAGCATTTCTCTTATGAACAAACATGGGACAGATTTTTTGCCAAGGCTTTAAATGTTTCCAGAAATTCCTTGATGCATTCACGACAACAGTTTAAATGGAAATCAAGCAAGAGGGACAATTTAAATTTCGATTTTTTTCAATAAATCAAGTTCTGTATATGGTATGATTTCAAACCAAGGTTTTCCAGAAAATCAAGTTATCTTTCATCAATCAGTGCAACAAGCAAGTTCAAATTCAATCGAGGGAAACAATTCAAGGCTCGATTCAATCAAGCATCACAATGTACAAGACATAGGTCAAGCCAACATGCTCAGCAAAGTTTCAAACATGAACAACAACTCATTTATGCACACAAGTCAAGGAAAAGCAAGTGTTAAGCCAGATCATAATCAACACAGCATCAAGACTAGGTGCATGCATATACAAATGATTCAGGCAACAAATCAGGGGCTAGAAAGTTATTTATTTTTTCAATATCATTTTTGGCAAGTGATCAATAATTTCCATAATTCCATTTATGGCAACATTTAAGGTTTTTCTGAAATCAGTTATGGGACAAGTTAATGGTGACATCTTTATGGAAAAAATCAAATTCAAGAATTCCAGAAATGGTCGAGAAATGATCAAGCAAAAGCTTTTCTTTCCAGAAAGCATTTTTATTGTTTCCAAAATGGTTCACAGCAAATGGGGCAAGCAAATTTGATTTGCAGATTTTACTCAACACTTTGGGACAATTTATATTTCCAAAAATATTGATTTCATAAAAGCCAAGGAATCCTTTCACAATCAAAGCCGAGAAACAATAAGGACAAAATTCAATAGAGGAAATCAAGTTCAAATGGTTCAAATATTTTCCAGAATTGCCATAATCAAATCAAGCCGATTTTATCAGAGTATTCAAAGTGGGGATTTAAGTCGACCCAGTCAAAAACAGGAAATCAGTTTTCAGAATTACATGTTTTAGCTGGAAAGAATTCTTTCCATGAATCACTCAAATGACAAGCTACAACCAAGGAATTAATTTCATTCGAGTGTGTTAAATGAGGAATACACACAAATCAGATTAAAGCCAATTCAATCAAGCTTTTCAAAAAGGGAAAGCAACCGAAATCAGATCGAAGTCATTTATATGAAATCAGATAATTAAGGGTTCGATTCTACCCTATAAATTGACCACATCATCACTGGCAATCATTCGATGGAAACCAAAAAAAAAAATTCACACAAAAATCGTAGAAATCAAATCAGGAGTACTCACGAGTTTTCGATCGAGCATATCCAAATCGTAGACAAAGCAAGCCGAAGTATCTCAAGTATCAGAGAACTCACTTTCATCAAGCACCGATTCGATTTGGAGAGCTAAAAGGAAACCCTAGTTTTTGATTTCAAGCCGCCATTTTTTTTAGAGCAAAAAAGGATCGGGCAATAACATAAATGGTGAAACCCATTTGAAAAGGGCCGACCACTCGATTCTCTAAACTGTTAGGTACCGGAGGAGGTTGAGGAACTGCTAGGCAAAAGAGATTTGGATTCAGGCTACTCAATACTTCTGAAATCATTCACAGTTCCTTAGCCAAGACTGTTGAGTTAGAGATTCTGATTTACATTGGATTCTGGTATGATCTCTAAACTCACCTTTGTAAATATTTTCCGTTTTTATTTTCTTTGTTTATTTCTCCTTCTGTCCCTTCTGTTCATTTTTATTTTTCTGTTTTATGTTTTGTCGCTGTCATATCATTGTAACTTCTCCTGGGCTTCATTAACTTCCAATTGTAGAACTCATATTTTCTGGAAATTCGCTTTAGTTGAATAGAACTCTGATGTTTAAATTATTTCCAGATCTTGAATTTAATCTTGTAAATATCTGCAATTGTTTTGAAGTTTATGTTTCTCTGAATTCATAACAGTGTTGATGTATTCGTGTCATATCTTGAACACTGTTAATTTTGAATTCTAATTTTTTTTTGAAGATCTGAATATTTAGTGAAATTTCACACACCTCTGCTGTTTTGAGTTTCTTCTAATTCATTTTAGAAAGGCTTGAAATAATATACTCATTACAGCACACCAATATTCATCAGTTGTGATAATTTCATCATTTTTCAGATTGGCTTGAATATATTGATTTATCTTGAATCAGTGATACATCCTGAAATTCATCTTTATTCATGATCATTATGATTTATTTTTGTTTTGTTTGAGATCACTTGAAAATTCATGATATTTTGAATCTCACACATCTCTCAGATCTAATCTTGTGTGATTGATTCATTGTATCTCAAGATTTACATTTGTTCAAGTGATTTTGAATAACCACTTTTCTCAGGATCATGAATTATTACTCAGACCTGATGTATATGATCTGAAATTACTCTTGTACTTGTCAGAAATTCTTATGAAAAATTCTTTGAAAATCCGGTCTTAGATCTCACTGTTATTTCATGATGTTTTGATTTGAATATTTGTTTATTTAAAATCATTTGAAATTATCGATTTACTGAATCACATACATATCTTGAATGTGAAATTAATAATTTGGTGTGATCGATTCATTGAATCTAGAGTTTTTCATATTCCTCAAATGATTTCAAATAAACGGTATTTCTAATCTTGGATCACGAATGATCTTATGTGACCATCCTCTGACAAGTCTGCTGTGATATTATTTTCTGTGCTGCTCTGATACTGTTTCAAATAATTGCTTGTTCTTGTCTGCAGGTTTGAAAAATGTGCAAATTTGTTAATTCTGTCTGTTTTGGGCTTTGTGATTGAAATTTGTTAATAGAGACACCAAGTGGTATCAGAAGTGCCTTATATTTGTTTCACCTTGTATAGATCCACACACTCTTTTTGGCTTGTACAAATTTTTCCCTCTTGTCATGTATAGCTCTTTATATTCCCTCTTGTAATTGATTTTCAATTTTAAAATTATTTATTGATTATTCATCCAGAAATTGAAATCAATATCCGAATTGAACTGTGTTTATAATTCATCAAAATTATTATCAGAATTTGAAATTGTGATGAATTGTGACTGCAGTATATTTCACAACAAGAGGAGATTTTATTTAGAGTTTCATGATGGTTGAACAATTATTATAATATCTTTGAATTGGCAATTATTTCACGACCATCTTCATTACCTATCATCCTTCTGCCATCCGTTATGATTTTATATTAATGTGGAGAGTTAATTTAAAAAAAATCTTTTTGAATAAACAGTGAAAATATTTGTGATGGAATTGTGGTTATGTTATTTTTCAGAATTAGTGACAATTGAAATTTTCAATGATCTCGGTATAGTTGATCATATTTCACAATATAATTAATTTAGAAATTTATTTCACAGTCCATTTCTGTACCTACCACATTTCTATCATCCATATTGGTTTCATATACCGAGGAGTTTTTTTTCCTTTATAAAGCTGAAAATGATAAAAATATAATTAATATATAAGTGTGGCTCTAACCTCATTTAAAAATCCAAGCTCTGGTCATGCATGGTTAAGAGACAACTTATAATTTAAGCTGCGACTGACCTCATTTAAAAATCCAAGCTTTGGTTATGTGTGGTCAGTGTGCTCTTAAATAAAAGAAAAAGAAAAAAAATACGCCATAAATAAAAATTATTTTGAAATACTCCTTGGTGTTTAAAAACTAGCCTATCAATCCATCTTTCTAATCTGTGAAATGTGTTGAAATCTTATGACATATTATGATTTGTTGATTGATGGGTATTGGGATTTGAGATTATTCGTTTTTGTCACTTAAATTGAATTATTAATTATAATCCAAATCCATCACTGTTTTTGTGCTAATTTTTTATAAAATCTTTTTGAAAATAATTGAAATTCATATCTATATAACTCTCCTCATCTTTATAAAATTCATCGTAAATCTATCGTTCTACAATGTGAAATATGCCACCTGTTCTCAGTTTATTATGATTTTTGTTTGACTGATTGAGATTTATGATGACCGTTCTTCCTCTTAAGCTGAAATTATATTGTTTAGTCATTATTTATCTATATTTTAAATTCTGAATCCTTTTGATGATAACAAAAGGGGGAGAATGTGTTCAGATATTGATTTATAAGTGAATATTTTATAAATATTTTTTATTTTGAAAATTCATGATTATTCATATCATTCATTTCACTCATGCACAGTTATTGGGGGAGTTGTCTGTTGTAGGGGGAGCTGATAAATAGGGGGAGTTCAATTTTCACTGTCAAACACATTTATTGTATACAAAATCTTTTATTTGTTTGTCATCGTCAAAAGGGGGAGATTGTTGTATATAATGGTGTTGTATACACAATTATATGATTTTTGTTTGATGATAACAAACAAATATATTTTATTTTAAATGTGTTTGTTATGGTACTGTTATATAACATCACAGACAGGAATATAATATTTATATTTAAATAGAATACAACTGTACAGAATTTCATATATTCATACAGTATTTTATTTAAATTGAATATTATATTTCAAATATTCAAACAGTACAACTATTAGTAACTCCACTATTTAAACATTCACTTCATATTGTACTTGTATATAAACAGAATAAAATAGATAAGTTTGTTTGACAACAATAAAATAATATTTTATTTCAATCAAACTTGTTTATTACAAACATCAGTACAATTCATATATATATATATATATATATATACACACACACACAGCTCCTCACTCATACATTCACTCAGTTTACATTTCAGTATACAATTTTTTTTTTTGATACAGACACTTTCACTTTTACACACACTGTATATTTTTCACTGTCAATTTCTGTCTTCTGTCATCTTTTATCTTCTGTCTTCACAGCTTACAAGTCAGTCCAGTCCTCATACTGCTCAGTCTAGTCATCATCTTCATACCTGTCACATGAAACAGAAACACACACAGTACACTGCAATAGAAATAAAACAGAATCCATGCGAATATAAATTTTATTTTTAAATTTTATTTGCCTTAGAATTTCGGTGTGTTTCTCATCATTTTTCTGACTCGATCTGATTTAATCCGACTGTGTCTAGACAGCTTGTGATATTCACAGTGAAACACTGTAAATACCACAAGGCAGACAACATATATATCTCAATGCAGGGACAGGAACAACTCGTCTGACGGCTGCATGTACACACTTGTATAAATATACACGTGTGCACTGCCGCGCCAATCAGCGTGCAACTGAGGAGTAGCCACGTGGACCATCTTGACTCAGTGCAGCATGGTCAAAGTAGTTCCAGATTTTACAAGTGAACAAGTGACATCATGATTCAGTTCAAATCTGTATGAATACACGTTGAGCCAAACAGAAATGTATAGGTGCATCAGTTACACAAGGCAACACATAGCATGGTGTTTTGTCAAGCAAGCAAGTGGGTGTTCAGCAGAATCATATGTTCAAGTGAAGCTCAAGAATTTTCAGGTGTACAATGTACAAATACTATGTACGTGCTCAACTTGGCCGAGCAAAAGTAAATGCAACATGAAATAGTCAAGCACAATACAAGCTGCAAAATCAGTTCTTCAACATGCATGAAAAGTTCAAAAATATTTCTCTTATGAACAAACTTGGGACAGATTTTTTTGTCAAGGCTTTAAATGTTTCCAGAAATTCCTCGATGCATTCATGGCAACAGTTTAAATGGAAATCAAGCAAGAGGGACAATTTAAATTTCGATTTTTTTCAATAAATCAAGTTCTGTATATGGTATGATTTCAAACCAAGGTTTTCCAGAAAATCAAGTTATCTTTCATCAATCGGTGCAACAAGCAAGTTCAAATTCAATCGAGGGAAACAATTCAAGGCTCGATTCAATCAAGCATCACAATGTACAAGACATAGGTCAAGCCAACATGCTCAGCAAAGTTTCAAACATGAAAAACAACTCATTTGTGCACACAAGTCAAGGCAAAGCAAGTGTTAAGCTAGATCATAATCAACACAGCAACAAGACTAGGTGCATGCATATACAAATGATTCAGGCAACAAATCAGGGGATATAAAGTTTTTTTTTTCTCAATATCATTTTTGGCAAGTGATCAATAATTTCCAGAATTCCATTTTTGGCAACATTTAAGGTTTTTCTGAAATCAGTTATGGGACACGTTAATGTTGGATCTAGATTAACCCTAGAGGGGGGGTGAATAGGGTTTATCACAGTTTTTAGCTCAATTAAAAATCTAACGGGATATACAATAAAAAAACAGATCACAGAATATAGCAGAAACAGAAATGCCGAAGGTAAATGACACAAGATATACCCAGCTTCGCCAAAATCCTGCCTACTGCTGCATTCCTAAGGTTTCTACTAGGTGATAGAACAGATCCCGCATACAAGACCATGTACACTCGCGACTCTCGCTCCTATTCTAACCCTATGCTCAAAGCCGTAGACTGACTGATATTCCCTCGGTCAGATTCCCCCTGATTACAACCCCGTAACCAGTAACCCAGATTTTACAGACTCTGTCAACTGTCAGTCAACACCCTGACTGAATCCCCGTAGATTTTTACAGAATTCTAGAAACTGTTCGAATTGGTTTACAATGAAAATAAACAAACTTAAAAACAAAAGCAAATTTGAAAACCCTATTTAAAACATTAAATCCCTTAAAGTCCTTCAGTAGAAAAATGGCCGGCCCATTTTCTTTTCTTGCTTCATCATTTGTTAGCCCGATAGCTTTACTCTCTGGAAATTAAAAATGGCGGCTTGAAAGAAACTAGGGTTTCCTGCTTTCTCCCAATCATGGATTCGACTTGTCAATTGATGGTATGTTGCGATGCTCCTATGTTTGGTGTTGTTCTTCCACGATTGTGCTTCAGCGAACGACGGCCTTTTGGTTGATCGAAAACAGTGAGTTATGTGAATTGTTTTCTTCGATTTTCCCTTTAATTGTTGGGTTAGTTTCTCGATCCTTATGCCAGTGATGAATTGGTGATATGTATAGGATTTCAAATCCTTAAATTGCTCTGATTTCACTTAGAATGACTTGGCTGATTATCGAGAATTTCTTATTTTGCCATACCTGTTTTGAGTTCTCGGCTTTAATGGCTTTCTTGATTTGCGATGCTTTCCCCTTTTGGTTTGCCCTCGATTTAATTCGAATTGCTCGAGAAAGAATTGCAGAATTTGCCAAACATGCTCGGTATTTATATTGCGTTGATTGCTTGATTGATTTGGCCATGTTCTCGTCCCTTGATTTGTATGGTTTCCTCCTTGATTGAATTGATGAAATGTTGGTTGCCTTTTTTTAAAATAAAACGGCCTTGAATGATTTCACAAAGCTTCCTTTGTTTCCTGATTTCAACTGCTTTGAAACCTTGCCCGATATGTTATTTCTGGAAATAATCCCTTGCTTGATTTCCCTCTTTGATGAAATACTTGTTTTAAATGATGCTGTAAATTTCTCTTGCATTTCTTGAAAAGAAACTGGTTGATTTCCAGAAATTAAATGCTTGATAAAAATCGGAAAGAGAATATTTTCTCTTGTGAGATTTCTACCATGTCATGAATGATTTCTGCAGAAATCTCTCTGATTTATTCCCAAATATGTTTTGTGAAATCTTGCCATATATATATATTTATCACTGAATTAATGTCCTTAAACAATCCTGTGAATTCCCAATTTCTGCTTTAAATGCTGATATGAATTCTTGCCAACTTTGTGTTTAAAATGGCTTTGATTTGATTGAATCTTTGCATGCATAATTCTGGAAACAAATTTAATCTTGTACTCAAGTTTGGCACCACCAAATTGATATCTTGCCATGAATGTTGTTTTGATTTTCCATACATATCCACCCATGAGTATTTGCCATGCTTCATGTTGTTGCATTGACCATGCTATATGAACCTTGCCTTGCACAATTCTATGTTGATCATTTGCTTTACCTATGCTGCACCCATGCTAGCTTGAAAATGATTACACACTCATGTGTTCATTGACTTGCAATTCCTGTTGTGTATCGATGCTCGACCACACTCCACTTTCTTGGTGTACATTGATTTTGCTGTTTTGTGTTTGGCATTTTAACTTGGATAACTCTGTCCATATACTTGAGTTTGCCTTGCTTGTGTGCTGTGCCTTGTGCTCTATATTCCTGCATGTTGCTGTGTGTGTGTGTGTGTGTGTGCATTTGAGTTGCACCTTCACCATTTGCTCGACCATGTTGAGCTGTATCCACCACTGTTTTGATCATCATGCTGAAACTTCTTGCATGTACACAGTCTTGTGTTGACTTCTATGTTGACTTTGGATTTGACCTTTTGTTTTGCTCGGTCATGAATGCATTGTTTGACTTTTCATTGAGTTGTTTTCACGAGTGCACTGAGTTGAGACGGTCCACGTGGCTACTCCTCAGTTGCACACTGGATTGGCGAGGCAGTGCACACGTGTGTATATATGCGCATGTGTATATGCAGCCATCCAGAATAGATTTCCCTCTCCCTGCATTGTATATACATACTGTCTACCTTGTGGTATTTACAGTGTATCACTGTGAATATCACAGGCTGTCTAGACACAGATTGATGGTTTTATAATTCAGATCAAGTCATGAAAAATGATGAGAAACACACCAGAATTCTGAGGCAAAAAAAATTTTAAAATTAAAATTTATATTTGCATATATTCAATATTATTTCTATTGCAGTGTACTGTGTGTATGTTCATTTGTATGACAGGTATGAAGACTGGACTAACTGTGAAGACTGAAGACAAGAAGACAGAAGGCAGAAAAACAAGAACAGTGTGTGTAACAATGAAAGTGTCTGTATATTGGGTCTGTGAATGTATAAGTGAAAAAATATTGAGTGTTGAATGATATAGTGAGGAGCTAATTTATATGAAAAAGTGATTGTACTGATTATTTGTAATAAACAAAATCTGTTTGAAATAAAATATTATTTCATTGTTGTCAAACAGACTTGTCTATTCTATTCTGTTTATTTATAAGTACAAAAATATGAAGTGATTAAATAGTGGAGTTAATATAGATGTACTGTTTGATATTGAAATAAAATATTCTATTCAAATAAAATACTGTGAATATTTAAATTTCTGTACAGTTGTATTTTATTTAAATATTATATTCCAATCTGTGATTTACAATAACAGTACAATATCAAACACATTAAAATAATATTTATTTGGTTGTTATCATCAAACAAAAATCATATAATTGTGTATACAACACCGTTATATACAACAATCTCCCCCTTTTGATGATGACAAACAAATAAAAGATTTTGTATACAATAGATGTGTTTGACAGTGAATATTGAACTCCCCCTATTTATTAGCTCCCCCTACGACAGACAACTCCCCTTATAACTGTGCATGAGTGAAATATATGAATAATAATAAATTTTCAAAATTAAAAATATTTATAAAATATTCACTCATAAATCAAAATCTCTATCCATTCTCCCCCTTTTGTTATCATCAAAAGGATACAGAATTTAAAATATAGATGAAAAATGACTAACAAATACTATATCAGCTTAAGAGGAAGAACAGTCATCATAAATCTCAATCAGTCAAACAAAAATCATAATATTCTAAGAACAGGTGGCATATTTCACATTGTAGAAAATGACGGATTTACGATGAATTTTATATAAATGAGGAGAATTATATAAAAATGAATTTCAAACGAATTTTTATAAAAATGAGGCTCAAAAAAACAGTGATGGATTTGGATTATAATTATAATTCAATTTAAGTGACAAAATCGAATAATCTCAAATCCTAATACCTATCAATCAACAAATCATAATACGTCATAAAATTTCAACATATTTCACAGATTAGAAAGTGGATTGATAGTCTGGTTATTATACACCAAGGAGAATTTCATATAAAAATTTATTTATTGCAAATTAGTTTCTTTTCTTTCTATTTTGATTTAAGAGCACACTGACCACGCATAACCAGAGCTTGGATTTTTAAATGGGATCAGTCGCAGCTTAAATTATAAGTTGTCTCTTAACCATGCATGACCAGAGCTTGGATTTTTAAATGAGGTTAGAGACACACTTATGTATTAATCATATATTTTAACATTTTCAGCTTTAACTAGAAAAACTCCTCGGTATATACAACCAATATGAATGACAGAAATGTGGTAAGTACAGAGATGGACTGTGAAATAAATTTCTAAATTAGTTATATTATGAAATATGATCAACTGTACCGAGATAATTGAAAATTCTCAATTTCACTAATTCTGAATATAACATAACCACAATTCCATCACAAATATTTTCACTATTTATACAAAAAGATTTTAAAAATATTAAACTCTCCACATTAATATAAAAAACATGATGGATGGCAGACGGGTGATGGATAAAGGAGATGGTCGAGAAATAATTGCCAGTTCAAAGATATTATAATAAATATTCAACCATCATGAAAAATTTAAATAAAATCTCCTCTTGTTGTGAAATATACTGCAGTCACAATTCATCATAATTTCAAAATCTGATAATTATTTTGATGAATTATAAATACAGTTCAATTTTGATATTGATTTCAATTTCTGAATGAATAATCAATAAATAATTTTAAGATTGAAAATCAATTACAAGAGGAATATGCTGATCTATACATGACAAGAAGGAAAAAAAAGTGTGCCTGACAAAAAGAGTGTGTGGATTTATACATGGTGAAGATTTGAATCTAAGTACAGACGGGTGAGACAACTATAAGACGCTTCTGATACCACTTGGTGTCTCTATTAATGAGGATTATAACAAGGCATTTGAGACAAAACAAGTATATCACAGGCAAAAGAATTTTAAATACAAAGCCTAGACAGATCAAGCAAATTAATTTCATGTATCAGAGCATGGTATGTATTTGATACCAAAACAAGAAGTCACCAAAAAATATATTTTCCAGAACTATATCTGAGCAGCACAAAAAATCATTTTCACAGCAGACTTGTCAATGAGATGTTTCAAAGATATTCCAAACAATCTAATGATGGTTCATGACCCAAGATTAAATATAGTTTATTTTAAATCATTTGAACGAATGGTGAAGATATCAGGATTCAATGAATCAATCACACGGTTTATAAATTTTAGATTCAGAATATGTGTCTGATTCAATAAGTCAATAAATTCAAATGATTTTAAACAAACTAGTATTCAAGTCAAATATTCATGAAATAATAACTACATTCAAGTCACGATTCTCAAAGAATTTACACAAATTATTTCTGACAAGCCCAAAGAATTTTTTTTTATAGAATTTTTACATCAAGTTTGAGTAATAATTCATGATCCAAAAATAATGGTATATTCGAAATCACTTGAATAAATGTAAATCATGATATACAATGAATCAATCACATAGAATTAATAATTTCAGATCTGAGAGGTATGTGAGATTCAAAGAATCAGAATTTTCAAATGATCTCAAACAAACAAAAGAACCTAAACCAGATGGTCATGAATAACAGTGAATATCAAGGTATAAGCAATGATTCAAGATAGATCAAAAATACCCAAGCCAATCTGAAAATCAATGAAATTATCACGACTGAGAAATAATAATGTGCTGTAATGAGTATAAATTTCCAAGCCTCTCTACGATGAATTAGAAGAACCTCAGAACAGCAGAGATGTGTGAAATTTCAATTGTTTTCCAAATCTTCAAAAAATTAGAATTCATATTAACAGTGTTCAAGATATAACAAGAATACTTCAACACTGTTAGGAGTTCAGATAATCAGAAAACTAAGCTTCAAAACAATTGCAGATATATACAAGTTCAAATTCTGAATCTGGAAATGATTAACACATGATGATTTTATACAAATAAAGCAAATTTCCAGAAAAACGTGAATTCTGCAACTGGAAGTTTAAGAAGTACATACAAAGAAGAATATGGCAATGTCAAATCAAAAACAAAAAATAGAAGGGGATAGAGGAAGGAATAAACACAGAAAATAATAAAAAAAAAAGATAATATACAAAGGTGAGTTTAGAGATCATACCAGAATCCAATGTAAATTAGAATCTCTAACTCAACAGTCTTGGCTAAGGAACTCTAAACAAGTTAAAGATGCGGAATAGCTTGAATTCAAATTTTCTTTTCCAAAGCAGTCCCTCAGCCATCACTGGTACCTAGCAGTTGAGAGGGTTAAGTGGTCTAACAAAATATGTAAAACCACTCTGAAATGTGTTTACCACTTTTGGTACCCAAACCTGTCTATATAACAAACCATCTGAATTTACCTTTGTACCCTTTGGAACCCAAATCTGTTTGAATTTAACGAAGTTTGTTTTATTTCCTTTTTGGATCCACGATTGTTTAGATGGATTATTATAAAACAAGTTTACATCACGTTTATGATTCAAAAATCCTCTGAGATTATCAAAGTTTGAATTTTCAAGTTGATTCTTTCCAAAGCAGTTTGAAGAATCTTTCAAATCATTTGAATTCAGTTTTTCAAAAACATTATTCTTCCCAAAGCCAAGACCAGATTTATTTCCAATAGAAACTTGGTTTTGTAACAGCATATTCAACGATTTTTCCCCATTAGAAAATTTATCCAATGTTGATTCCAATCGTTGAATTTTGGATTTTAGATCGCTATTTTCTTTTAATAAATTTGAGCAATTATTTATAGCGATCATCTGTTCAGCATTAGTCTGTTTCAAAACCAAATTCTCATTTTCAAGCATTCTAATTTTGGCTTGAGATTCCGAGATTTCAAATTCAAATCGATTTTGTTTTTCAAACTCAAAATTCTTGGATTTTTCAATCTCATTTTCAAGTTCTTTCAAAATCAAGTCACTTTTCACCAAATTTTCATTTTCAGCAATCTAAAATTTGGAATTTATATTAGTCTTAAAAACTTCAAATTCCTTCTGTAGAAGATTGTTCAAATTGGATAACTCAATCTTGTTCTCTTTTAGGATCAGAATTTCCTTTTCAAACTTTTGAATATTTTTATTGAGATGAACAAGATTGGTTTTCAATTTTAAACAATTTTTGCAATCTGAATTTGAAGAATTTTTAGAATATTCAAGCTGTGATTCCAAATCATCAATTTTGCTGGTCAACTCAGTATTCCTAGATTTCAGAGATTTGTTTTTAGATTTGAGTTTATCAACAGATTTAGTTAAATCAACACACATATAAACCAAATCTTCGTATGAGAAATTTTCAACTTCAGCATCTGTTGATTCTCCATCATCTGATCCTTCTGAATTTTCATTTGTAAATCCTGTTAAACAGAGTTCTGAATCTGAGTTGACAATCTGGGGTTTTGAGCTGCAGTTGTCAATTTGACCATACTTCGTATTGAGAGCTATCCAGATTTCCTGCGCAGTTAAACAATGTGAGATCAGACTGTATTGATCATCATCAAGATAAGAATATAGAATATGTGTAGTATGAGAATTAAAAATTTTATCTACCATATCGTACCCATTGATAATAACATCCCAACATTTAATATTAACAAATTTTAGATAAAATTCCATTCTGGATTTCCAGTTTAAAAAATCTGTTCCAGTGAAAATAGTTGGAGATGAACTGGACTGACTCTCACTAAACTGACAACTAGGATTACCCATGTCTCTAGAGTTAATGGAAAACCTGCTCTGATACCACTTGTTGGATCTAGATTAACCCTAGAGGGGGGGGGGGGTGAATAGGGTTTATCACAGTTTTTAGCTCAATTAAAAATCTAACGGGATATACAATAAAAAACAGATCACAGAATATAGCAGAAACAGAAATGCAGAAGGTAAATGAAACAAGATATACCCAGCTTCGGCAAAATCCTGCCTACTGCTGCATTCCTAAGGTTTCTACTAGGTGATAGAACAGATCCCGCATACAAGACCATGTACACTCGCGACTCTCGCTCCTATTCTAACCCTACGCTCAAAACCGTAGACTGACTGATATTCCCTCGGTCAGATTCCCCCTGATTACAACCCCGTAACCAGTAACCCAGATTTTACAGACTCTGTCAACTGTCAGTCAATACCCTGACTGAATCCCCGTAGATTTTTATAGAATTCTAGAAACTGTTCGAATTGGTTTACAATGAAAATAAACAAACTTAAAAACAAAAGCAAATTTGAAAACCCTATCTAAAACATTAAATCCCTTAAAGTCCTTCAGTAGAAAAATGGCCGGCCCATTTTCTTTTCTTGCTTCATCATTTGTTAGCCCGATAGCTTTACTCTCTGGAAATTAAAAATGGCGGCTTGAAAGAAACTAGGGTTTCCTGCTTTCTCCCAATCGTGGATTCGACTTGTCAATTGATGGTATGTTGCGATGCTCCTATGTTTGGTGTTGTTCTTCCATGATTGTGCTTCAGCGAACGACGGCCTTTTGGTTGATCGAAAACAGTGAGTTATGTGAATTGTTTTCTTCGATTTTCCCTTTAATTGTTGGGTTAGTTTTTCGATCCTTATGCCAGTGATGAATTGGTGATATGTGTAGGATTTCAAATCCTTAAATTGCTCTGATTTCACTTAGAATGACTTGGCTGATTATCGAGAATTTCTTATTTTGCCATACCTGTTTTGAGTTCTCGGCTTTAATGGCTTTCTTGATTTGCGATGCTTTCCCCTTTTGGTTTGCCCTCGATTTAATTCGAATTGCTCGAGAAAGAATTGCAGAATTTGCCAAACATGCTCGGTATTTATATTGCGTTGATTGCTTGATTGATTTGGCCATGTTCTCGTCCCTTGATTTGTATGGTTTCCTCCTTGATTGAATTGATGAAATGTTGGTTGCCTTTTTTTAAAATAAAACGGCCTTGAATGATTTCACAAAGCTGCCTTTGTTTCCTGATTTCAACTGCTTTGAAACCTTGCCCGATATGTTATTTCTGGAAATAATCCCTTGCTTGATTTCCCTCTTTGATGAAATACTTGTTTTAAATGATGCTGTAAATTTCTCTTGCATTTCTTGAAAAGAAACTGGTTGATTTCCAGAAATTAAATGCTTGATAAAAATTGGAAAGAGAATATTTTCTCTTGTGAGATTTCTACCATGTCATGAATGATTTCTGCAGAAATCTCTCTGATTTATTCCCAAATATGTTTTGTGAAATCTTGCCATATATATATATTTATCACTGAATTAATGTCCTTAAACAATCCTGTGAATTCCCAATTTCTGCTTTAAATGCTGATATGAATTCTTGCCAACTTTGTGTTTAAAATGGCTTTGATTTGATTGAATCTTTGCATGCATATTTCTGGAAACAAATTTAATCTTGTACTCAAGTTTGGCACCACCAAATTGATATCTTGCCATGAATGTTGTTTTGATTTTCCATACATATCCACCCATGAGTATTTGCCATGCTTCATGTTGTTGCATTGACCATGCTGTATGAACCTTGCCTTGCACAATTCTGTGTTGATCATTTGCTTTACCTATGCTGCACCCATGCTAGCTTGAAAATGATTACACACTCATGTGTTCATTGACTTGCAATTCCTGTTGTGTATCGATGCTCGACCACACTCCACTTTCTTGGTGTACATTGATTTTGCTGTTTTGTGTTTGGCATTTTAACTTGGATAACTCTGTCCATATACTTGAGTTTGCCTTGCTTGTGTGCTGTGCCTTGTGCTCTATATTCCTGCATGTTGCTGTGTGTGTGTGTGTGCATTTGAGTTGCACCTTCACCATTTGCTCGACCATGTTGAGCTGTATCCACCACTGTTTTGATCATCATGCTGAAACTTCTTGCATGTATACAGTCTTGTGTTGACTTCTATGTTGACTTTGGATTTGACCTTTTGTTTTGCTCGGTCATGAATGCATTGTTTGACTTTTCATTGAGTTGTTTTCACGAGTGCACTGAGTTGAGACGGTCCACGTGGCTACTCCTCAGTTGCACACTGGATTGGCGAGGCAGTGCATACGTGTGTATATATGCGCGTGTGTATATGCAGCCATCCAGAATAGATTTCCCTGTCCCTGCATTGTATATACATACTGTCTACCTTGTGGTATTTACAGTGTATCACTGTGAATATCACAGGCTGTCTAGACACAGATTGATGGTTTTATAATTCAGATCAAGTCATGAAAAATGATGAGAAACACACCAGAATTCTGAGGCAAAAAAAAATTTTAAAATTAAAATTTATATTTGCATATATTCAATATTATTTCTATTGCAGTGTACTGTGTGTATGTTCATTTGTATGACAGGTATGAAGACTGGACTAACTGTGAAGACTGAAGACAAGAAGACAGAAGGCAGAAAAACAAGAACAGTGTGTGTAACAATGAAAGTGTCTGTATATTGGGTCTGTGAATGTATAAGTGAAAAAATATTGAGTGTTGAATGATATAGTGAGGAGCTAATTTATATGAAAAAGTGATTGTACTGATTATTTGTAATAAACAAAATCTGTTTGAAATAAAATATTATTTCATTGTTGTCAAACAGACTTGTCTATTCTATTCTGTTTATTTATAAGTTCAAAAATATGAAGTGATTAAATAGTGGAGTTAATATAGATGTACTGTTTGATATTGAAATAAAATATTCTATTCAAATAAAATACTGTGAATATTTAAATTTCTGTACAGTTGTATTTTATTTAAATATTATATTCCAGTCTGTGATTTACAATAACAGTACAATATCAAACACATTAAAATAATATTTATTTGGTTGTTATCATCAAACAAAAATCATATAATTGTGTATACAACACCGTTATATACAACAATCTCCCCCTTTTGATGATGACAAACAAATAAAAGATTTTGTATACAATAGATGTGTTTGACAGTGAATATTGAACTCCCCCTATTTATTAGCTCCCCCTACGACAGACAACTCCCCCTATAACTGTGCATGAGTGAAATATATGAATAATAATAAATTTTCAAAATTAAAAATATTTATAAAATATTCACTCATAAATCAAAATCTCTATCCATTCTCCCCCTTTTGTTATCATCAAAAGGATACAGAATTTAAAATATAGATGAAAAATGACTAACAAATACTATATCAGCTTAAGAGGAAGAACAGTCATCATAAATCTCAATCAGTCAAACAAAAATCATAATATTCTAAGAACAGGTGGCATATTTCACATTGTAGAAAATGACGGATTTACGATGAATTTTATATAAATGAGGAGAATTATATAAAAATGAATTTCAAACGAATTTTTATAAAAATGAGGCTAAAAAAAACAGTGATGGATTTGGATTATAATTATAATTCAATTTAAGTGACAAAATCGAATAATCTCAAATCCTAATACCTATTAATCAACAAATCATAATACGTCATAAAATTTCAACATATTTCATAGATTAGAAAGTGGATTGATAGTCTGGTTATTATACACCAAGGAGAATTTCATATAAAAATTTATTTATTGCAAATTAGTTTCTTTTCTTTCTATTTTGATTTAAGAGCACACTGACCACGCATAACCAGAGCTTGGATTTTTAAATGGGATCAGTCGCAGCTTAAATTATAAGTTGTCTCTTAACCGTGCATGACCAGAGCTTGGATTTTTAAATGAGGTTAGAGACACACTTATGTATTAATCATATATTTTAACATTTTCAGCTTTAACTAGAAAAACTCCTTGGTATATACAACCAATATGAATGACAGAAATGTGGTAAGTACAGAGATGGACTGTGAAATAAATTTCTAAATTAGTTATATTATGAAATATGATCAACTGTACCGAGATAATTGAAAATTCTCAATTTCACTAATTCTGAATATAACATAACCACAATTCCATCACAAATATTTTCACTATTTATACAAAAAGATTTTAAAAATATTAAACTCTCCACATTAATATAAAAAACATGATGGATGGCAGACGGGTGATGGATAAAGGAGATGGTCGAGAAATAATTGCCAGTTCAAAGATATTATAATAAATATTCAACCATCATGAAAAATTTAAATAAAATCTCCTCTTGTTGTGAAATATACTGCAGTCACAATTCATCATAATTTCAAAATCTGATAATTATTTTGATGAATTATAAATACAGTTCAATTTTGATATTGATTTCAATTTCTGAATCATAATTTCAATTACTGTGATAAACCCTATTCACCCCTCCTCTAGGGTTAATCTAGATCCAACAAGTAATCAGGGCATTCTTTGCATGCGGAGACAAAGCAAAGTAAGTTTTTTGTACTCGTTAAAATCTAAATTTATTTAAATGAATCTGTGTTATTTTAATATTTTTAAATTAAAATATTAATATAGCACGATAGCATGGCGAAATGATGATACTGAAAGAGGAGGGATAACGATTGTACTGTCCATGCTAGAAGCACTGCTATTTGAAGAATTTATAAATGGTCAGGTAAATGTTAATTGTAATTGGTATTTTTTTGTAATTATTAAGCAATATTCTGTTCCTAAGATGCTAACTTGTAGCATTGTGATTGTTATTTTTTAAAATGCTAGCTTTCACTAGCATTTTGGATTTTTTTTATAAACCAACATGTTATTCCCAAAAGACTTTTTTCTGCTGCCATTATGATAACTTTTTAAATAAACAGCACACTATTCATGAAATGCTAATTCTTCTAGCATTATAATTTTTTTTAATAACATGGTGATTGAAAAATACTAAATTCTGCTAGCATTATAATAATATTTCCGATAATACAAAATGTCGTTTAAAAAATGCTAGCTTCTACCACCATTTTGATTTTTAATTGGGTATTC
The DNA here is from genome assembly GCA_030737875.1 of Allium sativum. NCBI lineage: Eukaryota > Viridiplantae > Streptophyta > Magnoliopsida > Asparagales > Amaryllidaceae > Allium > Allium sativum. The sequence goes on from CM060915.1 coordinate 708,308,346, forward strand.
AACATGCTATTACAAAAATGCTAAATTCTCCTATCCTTTTGGTTTTTATATTTAAGCAATTTGCTATTAATAAAATGCTGAAGTATCATAGCATTATGATGTTTTTTAATCAAACAACATACTGGTAATAAAATGCTATCTCCCCCTAGCATCATTTATGTATAATGCAACATACTAGTAACAAATTTATATACAAGCAAATTCCATGTTAAAATAATATACTAAGCTAACATTATTCTTATAATGCAGGTTATCGACTGGTTTACTTAAAATGCAAATACATACAAACACAACTACATATTCAGTACAATCATGACGGTAAACAAAACTTTTACTTTAAAATTGTAAATATCGGAAACAAATTAATATTTTGCATGTTTATTTGCAGCATGCCATACGAACAGATTTTGAAAATGTTGTTCAAACATTGGTTAACCCAATGATCCAAAAAATTGTCACAGACGAATATGCATAAACCATATTCTTTCCCTTGCATTACATCATCCATTAGACTTTATTAACTTTGGACTATGTTAAAATGCAATGGAACCACTATGATTCATTGAGGCCCAGAAGATCAACCTCTGTATCAAATAAACACTATAAGGAAGCTCTGACGATGGTAAGATTGTTATTATCATATATAAATATATATATTTGGATGTATATTGGAAAAAAGCTATGTATTTTTTTATTTTATTTTTTTTGATATAGAGAAAAAAGATTGAAATAATCATCTTTCAAAAATTGGCTGAAAACAACATCATAAACAAAAATATTGGAACAAGGCAGATGAAACAGCCACCATGCCCACAACAAGATTTTGACTCGTAAGTAAGCATTAACAGTTTTTTTAATAGATACTAAATGCTCAAACCATTATATATTTGTACCACTACTGCCTTTTACCATTATACAGTGAAAACACCTTCATATTGTTCTTTACATGCGCAACTTCAACTGTTAATATTGTTGGAATAAATGAATAATGAAGGTGTAGGGTAGAGTATCCCACAATGTAGGAATAATCCCACATTGTAGGGAATAAGTAATTATAATGGTTTATATACATAAGTGTAGTGACTATTATAAATTCCTTAGAGAGGATGTTATAGACCAACAATGGGGACCATAAGGAGTGGTGCACCGCACCACCCCGCACCCGCACCCATACCCGAACCCGAGCCCGTGCCCTTGCCCGCTCCCGTACGTGTGTGCGAATGGGCGTTTGAGGCGTCTTATAGGCACTTAGCACTTTGCAATGTGCATTGTGCATTGTGATTAGCGCGCCGAAACTATATTTTTGCTGGGCTTAACAGTCATCTTTTGCGTGGTTTTTTCTTTGAAACGAGTGAATACAAATTCAAACGGGTTGCAACGTTTAGAAACGGGTCGCTACCTTTCCAAATGAAATGTCTGTTTAAACCAAATCGTCACCTGCAAAATATATAAATAGATGGAGGCAGAATCATTTTATTTTACTGGAAAAATTCGAATCTCTGACCATCTTCTTCCTCGCGCATACTTGTTCTTAAAAACACTTCTCTTGAGTTCGTCGCCATTCACATCGCCAACGCAGCCTTGCGAACTTGATTCCGTTTCACCTTAGGAAACAGTTGCTCATCTTAACCCACCGCACCGTAGGGGGAGCAAATCTGTTTTCAGGGAACAGCACAGCGCTGGACTCAGATTTGAAGATCATACTTGCAATCGGAATACTAAACGGTACAGTTTACTGTTAACCCAATTTTGAATTAGGGTTTCTATGAGATAACAAATATAAATGCTAAACTGTAATATCATTTTTGTTTTATTCTTAAGGTAATAACCTTATTATAATTTAAATATCTATACAACACCTTGCATTTTTCGTATCTTTGTACCACTACTGCCTGCCTTTTACCATAATATAATGAAAACACATTCATATTGTCCTTTACATGCGCAACTTCAGCTGTTAATATAAATGCTAAACTGTAATATCATTTATGTTTTATTCTTAAGGTAGGAATCTTATTATTATTTAAATATCCATACAACACCTTGCATTTTTCGTATCTTTGTACCACAACTGCCTTTTACCATGTTAGAGTGAAATCTTTATAACGTAAATTTCAATTGTAAATATAAATGCTAAACTGTAATAGCATTTTTGTTTTATTCTTAAGGTAGTAACCTTAGTATTATTATAATAGGAAAAAACCAACATACATTTTTCCTCCTACTACTTATCATCGAAACAGTAATCTTATGCTGAATGCTTTCTGCCATTATCACAGTACATGGTTTTTGCCAAATAATCTGTTGGCAAAAATCTAAATGATCATAGCATTGCATTTCTTATACCAATCCTTATTTATTTATTAATTTGCAGTGTTGACTGTGCATTATTTGTGATGAAATTCATCGAAAAATTGGACAGAGACAAAAATCTACTAGAGGAATTTAAAAAGGAAGATATCAATCTTCTCCGTGCTGACACAGTGTTCAACATACTGAATGACCCACCAAGAAGTTGGGATATTATGAGTTACTTTACAAACTCGTCCCCAGAAGAAATTGAAAACGCTGTGAAGAAGAAAGAATGTGAACGAAGGAAACACTGAATTGTTGATGTAACGCCTGTTTTAATTCGATTTGAATTTGCTATTTAGACATTTAGTTGCTAATTGTAATCGAGTTTTTGTAATTTGAATTGATGTTAAAGTAGTGGTTAAACCTAGATTAAAAAATTATGGTATGGACATAATTGTACCTGTACAAATTTCATACCTACATTTTGTTAATTGCTCTGTTTTAATTTCATACATAGTAGTTGAAGCTAAATCGATTGTGACTTGCTGTTTTAATGAAAATTCAAGTTGTAGCCTATTGTTTAGATTGGGTTATGGCTGATGTTTTTGTGCAGTAAGAATTTTGGGAGAATTGTTGGTTTATGGCAACTGTATAGTGACTGTTTGAGATCTTTGTGATGGTTTGGTCGTTACTGTTATGTGTATAGGTTGGGTTATGCGTATGTCTTTGAGACTGTGATGGTTTGGGAGAATCGTTTTGTGCATGGGTTGGGTTATGTCTGATGTTATGTGATGAAATGTATAAATTAAAATGCTATTAACAAATAACATTATTATAAAGAATTGTTTAGGCATACTAATCTAAAATAAAAATGAATTATTTAATCAAAATAACCATAAATGAATCTACTGTATCCTAAATTAAAAATGTTGTAACAAATAATATTTTTTTAACTAATTGTTTATGCATATCAATCTAAAATAAAAATAAATTATTTAAATAAAATAACCATACATGAATTTATAACCAAAATATTTCATTCAACCGACCAAACCCAGAAACGCAAACGACATTCAGACTCCAAGTTCAATCGGGTACGTACGGATATAAAAGAAAATAATATTCAAAACCTAATCAGATACCCATGCAAAAAAATATACACCAAACAATATAAACGAAAGTAAAGGACAACCAAATTCAAACCTAACCGAGTACATACGAGATTCAAATGACAGCAGGACTCAACCCTAAGCGAGCACCTTTAAAAACCAATTTATACCGAGAACAATTGGTTAACCAAACAATATAATTGATTGAAAAGGACGACCAGATTCAAACCTAAGAAAGTACATACGAAACTCAAAGGATAGCCGGACTCAACCCTAAGCAGAAACCTCTGAAAACAAATTAATACCGAAAACATAATGGTTAATCGAACAATATAAACGATTATAAAGGACATTCGGATTTAAACCTAAGCAGGTACTTACGAGACTCAAAGGACGGCCAGACTTAAGCCTGGTCATGTTATTTTGAAAACCAAACTATACAAAAAACAAATTAGTTAACCGAACAATTTAAAAGACTGTAAAGAACATCCGAACTAAAACCAAAGCGAGTATTTACGACATTCAAAGGAGCCGAACTCAAGCTTGGTTGGGTAACTTTGATAACCAATCTATACCGAAAATATATTGGTTGATAGAATAATCTAATTAATTTTAAAGTACGACTAGATTCAAACCTAAGCGAGTACTTATGAGATTCAAAAGATTGTTGGACTCAAGACTAAGCTGATATCTTTGACATATCTAGACGTAAGGCCAAATCGGTCGTTCAGCAACGATTATGCACCCAGTAAGAATTGTTTAACCGAGTAGGTACCAATGACACATAAAACACATCTGGACACAAGGCCTAATCGGGTACCTATGACACGTAAAAGACTTCTGGATGCAAGGCTTAATCGGGTACTCCAGCAAAGATTCTGCACCCAGTAGGATTGTTTAACCGCACAGGTACCCATGATACGTAAAAGACATTCAGACACAAGGCCTAATCGGGTGCCTATGACATGTAAAAAGCTTCCGGATGCAAGGGCTAATCGGGTCGTTCAGCAACAATTTTGCACCCAGTATGGATTGTTTAACCGAGCTGGTACAATGACACGTACATACATCCGCACACATGGCCTAATCGAGTACCTATGACACGTAAAAGACTTTTGGATGCAAGGCATAATCGGGTACTCCAGCAATGATTCTTCACCCAGTAAGGACTGTTTAACCGAGCGGGTACAATGACATGTAAAACACATCCGGACACAAGGCCCAATCAGATACCTATGACACGTAAAAGACTTCTGGATGCAATGCTTAATCGGGTACTCCAACAATGATTCTGCACCCAATAGGAATTGTTTAATCGAGCGGGTACCCATGACACATAAAAGACATTCAGACACAAGGCCTAGTTGGGTACCTATCACATGTAAAAAACTTCTGGATGCAAGACCTAATCGGGTCGTTCAGCAACGATTCTGCACCCAGTATGGTTTGTTTAACCGAGCGGGTACAATGACACGTAAAACACATCCGCAACAAGGCCTAATCGGGTACGTATGACACATGAAAGACTTCTAGATGCAAGGCTTAATCGGGTACTCCGGCAATGATTTTGCACCAAGTAAGGATTGTTTAACTGAGTGGATACTACGACACGTAAAACACATTCGGACACAAGGCCTAATCGGATACCTATGACACATAAAAGACTTCTGGATGCTAGGCTTAATCAGCTACCCCAGTAATAATTTTGCACCCAGAAGGGATTGTTTAACCGAGCGGGTACCCATGACACGTAAAAGACATTCAGACACAAGGCCTAATCGGGTACCTATGACACGTGAAAGACTTCTGGATGCAAGGCTTAATCAGGTACTCCAGCAATGATTTTGCACCCAGTAAGGATTGTTTAACCGAGCAAGTACAATGACACGTAAAACACGTTTGGACATAAGGCCTAATCGGATACCTATAACACGTAAAAGACTTCTGGATACAAGGCTTAATCGGGTACTCCAGCAATGATTCTGCACCCAGTAGGGATTGTTTAACTGAGAGGGTACCCATGACACGTAAAAGACATTCAAACACAAGGCCTAATCGGGTACCTATGACACATAAAAAGCTTCTGGACGCAAGGCCTAATCGGGTCGTTCAGCAACGATTCTACACCCAGTAAAGATTGTTCAACCGAGCGGGTACATTGACACGTAAAACACATCCGGACACAAGGCCTAATCGGGTACCTATGACAAGTAAAAGACTTCAGGATGCAAGGCTTAATTGGGTACTCCAGCAACGATTCTGCACCCAGTAGGGATTGCTTAACCAAGCAGGTATATATGACACGTAAAAGAAATTCGGACACAAGGCCTAATCGGGTAACTATGACACGTGAAAAGCTTCTGGACGCAAGGCCTAATCGAGTGTTTCAGAAACAATTCTACATCCAGTAAGGATTATTTAACAAAGTGGGTACCAATGACACGTAAAACGCATCCGAACATAAGGCCTAATCAGGTACATATGACCAAGATTTTAAATCTCGGATATCGGTCGCGTTTCGTCTCGGGGATTCTATAGACTCGGTCTCGTATCGGAGGAGATCTCGGACGAGATGAGTCCAACTCGGGAGTTCATCTCGGATTTTCATCTCGGGTCTGAATGTTCATATCGGAACAATCTCGTAGTATATGGTATGTTAGGAATGATATTTTAACAAAATGATTTTTATGAATGCTATTAAAAACATAGTAACTTAAACTTAAAATGCAGAATAACTTTATTATTCTTTATTTTGCAAAAGATTATTCATACTCTAACTCATAATATGCTTAAAACAGAAATATTGTTAGATAGGAAACATTAAAAGGATCCAAAACATTAAAAAATTCTGCATAAATAGACCTCAAAATACATAATTTCATAAGTAACATGTATGTAAAAAGACAAATATGAAAATCATAAGCATTGTAAAACATACACGAACATACAATATAGTCATCTAACATGCAAAATGTAAAATAACAAAAGATTGTAATACCAAATTTGAGTTTTTTAATTATTGTTCTAGTTGAGGCACAGATTTAAATTTTAATAAAAAAAACTAAGATCTCGGACGATATTCCAGTATTTCGTCTCGGTCGATATATCGTTCGATATTGCAATATCTCAGGCGATATATTCGAAAGGATATTTAGAGTGATATTCGCTGTTTCGTTTCGGAAGAAGCCCAAAACGAGATCCCGGAGGAGATCTCGGGCGATATTTGAGAGATTTGTAATAGTGCCTATGACACATAAAAGACTTCTAGATGCAAGGCTTAATCGGGTACTCCAACAACGATTCTACACCCAGTAGGGATTGCTCAACCGAGCAGGTATCCATGACACGTAAAAGATATTCGGACACAAGGCCTAATAAGGTACCTATGACATGTAAAAAGCTTCCAGACGCAAGGCATGATCGGATCATTCAGCAACGATTCTTATAACGACCCGCATTCTACGCATCGCAGGATCGTAGAATATTTATTTCTTTCACATATGAAGTCGTATGGTCATGTAACTTTGGGAGACGACTATTGGGGTCATTTCCCATGTTCATGATTTTTGTCGATTTTTAAATGACCATTTTGCCCCTAGCTGGTACTATTTTGGCCATACCTTTTGATTGAAAAGGAATTTTGACCTGAAACCACTTCCATTGGCTCCGGACGATGGTTTACCTTTCCGTAGAGTGGTCACATGTGAAAAACGGACTTACCGTTTGGGAGATATGGCTGAAACAAGTTTCAGATGGTGAAAAACAGCTTAATTGGGCTTAACCGGGTAATTAGCAGCTAGGCCCAAAGGGGATTTCGGGATTGGAGATGTATAGGGGCTGATTAGGGTTAGAAAACATTTTTTTCAGCCGCCACTTTCATTCTTGGAACCCTAGCAATGGCCTCCAACACCCAAATCAACTTCTAATCACTTTCTAATCAAGTTTTGGCTTAAACTACATCAAATTAAGGAGAGAAAGCACCAAAGCAAGGTTAGAGCTGCTGTGTTGCATTGGGAACAACGCCATAACAGTAGATTATTTCAGGTCTAAAGTTTATTTGTGGCCAAGGTGAGTGATTTACATAGTTTTGCACTAATTACAGTTAATTAAGGGTAATTAGTGAAGATTAGCGAATTTATACACTAATAAATTCTAGAAAAAATATTTATAAATTCTTAAATAATGTTTTAGACCTCTGCTAGAAATTTGGTTTGATTTGATTAAGTTTTGCTAATCATATCATTAGTTTTGCCTAAACATGCTTAAGGGAAAATTGGGGTTTTAGGCTATGTTTGATCCATTTTACATGCTATGGTTGTTGTTTTGATGTTTGAGGTCACTTCTCTATGTTGCTATGACTATATGTTATGTTTTTTGATTGATTAGAACTGTTAGATTGGTCGAAAACGCCGTCGTATGGCGTAAAACAGTTGCTGGAAAGTCATAGGAAATATGCAGGGTTTCGAACCGGATCAGATCGGATAATTGGGCTCGGATCGGATAGGAGAACTGGGCAAGTGGACTCGATTCGGATTGGAACTTAGCATAAGGGGCTTGGCGAGAAGGAAGGCCATTTGCTTAGAATTGGAGTTGGACAGGGGATCGGATCGGAGAGACCAACAGGGGATCGGATCGGAGAGACCAACAGGGATCAGATCGGAGGCAAGGGTATAGGGATCAGACCGGAGGCAAGGGTATAGGGATCGGATCAGAGGACCAAGCTTGGAGCTGGAGTTGGAGCGAAGCATCGGATCGGGACATCTAGGAGGGGGCAACCACCGAACTAGGCACATGGCATCCGAACCGAACTGATGGAGTAAGGGTACACCGAACCGAACCAATGGAGCAAGGGTACACCGAACCGAACCAGACTAGAAGGGGAACACCGAACTGAACCGTACATGTGCTATTACTACTACGCGACGACTCTTCTGAAGACCAACTCCAATTCGACCAAAACCCTAGATGCAAAGGAAGTCCAAATGAGGGGCTTTGACTCAGGATCCAGTTGGGAACCAATGAGTGAGCTTCATGATTGGACTTTGCTACGGGACGTGTGATAAGGGGTTGTCGATGTCTGTAACTTTGAATCACTATGTGTTGGGAGTACGTGAACGGATTCAGGGCCACAGTGGCCTAGGTACGACTAAAGAGCTATAGACCAATGAAGTGGGGTCATTTGTAAAGATTTGGTCATGACTCCATGGGGTAAGCTTGGTAGTAGCAGTAGTTGTACAAGTCGAACTCTGTCACTACTTCGATGGGTCTAGTGATTGACAGTGGTGGACATCATATGCTTTACGTACTGAGTGAGAGACGTGAGGATGGTTGCTATGTTTGATTTGTTTTCCATCATTATGACATGCGTACCCCTACCCCTGTTATCTTTACACCATCTATTCAGTGGCACCTTAGAGTGTTGTACGGTATGTAGTGTTAACTCTTTGGTTGCAGGTCCAGGTATGGTTTAGTATACCTGTTATTGTTCTGTTTAGATGCTTATCGCTCATACCAGACTTTTTGTATGACCCAGAGTTTTATGTCTCTTCTTATTACTCTAGGTGCTCTCACAAGCAGACTAGAGACAGGTTAGCTGGGTATGCACGAGTAGCTGATCCAGAGACGAGCAGGAGGCTTCCACGTATGATACATATATAGTATTCTCCCTGTGTTGTTGAAGATCACTGCTTGGGCATTAGTAGTGCATCCTCTACTTTAGCTTTCTTTTGTTTTAGAGACAGAAATTTTGGGAATTTGTAATAAGCTGTATTTAGATTTCCGCTGCTGTGTTGGTTTAGTCTTCAGCTTATGCACTGTCTCGCCTGTTTTATGTCAAGACTATGTTATTATTATATTTTGTTCCATGCTCTGTGAGACATTCTACAGGTTCCTTGTTAGTTCACTCCCTTCTTTCCTTTCTTTGGCGACCGTTCCGTGCTAGTCGGGCATGTGTACAGCGCACCTTCGGAGGAAATGCAGACTGGTGTGGGGCGGGCCGTCACATTTGGTATCAGAGCTCTTGGTTGCGTAGTTAACCTAGGGAAGTTATCCGAGAGAGATAGTATACATATATGAGAGCGCGTATTTGTGATTTTTTTGGTTTTCAAAAGCTATATATATATACTATTAGTATAGCTAAGGATGAAGTCGCACTGCACTAGCACCACTATGGAGATGGTTAATCGTTTTCTCTTTACAGATTAAACGATGAGCCGATACGTAAGAGGTGCCGGTAGGGGAGCCAATAATGGGAATGCTGCTGACATGAGGACGATGTTTACTGACCTCATGAGGGAGATGCTTAGGGATGTGCAGAGGGAAGCTCCCAATGGTGGTAATGGTGGTGGTCCAATAGTGCAGGCGCCTAGGGCCGATTTTGCCAAGCTGAATAAGGAATATACTAGCCTTGGTGGGAAGCCGTTCCACGGAACGGAGTTGGCCACGGATGTTCAGGATTGGTTGGATAGCTGCGAGCGTATCTTCGAAGATTTGGGTATCGAGGATGCGATGAAGAGAAGGATAGCATCCCATCAGCTGCAAGGACGGACAATGAATTGGTGGAATGCTATAAAGGCAGCTACTCCCGAGGATCAGATTACTTGGGAGCAGTTTAAGGTTCGCTTTAGCGAGAAGTTCATTCCAGCTGCTCAGAAGTCAGTGTTGTTTAAGAAATTCTTGGAGCTCAAGCAGAATGGCAGAGCTGTCTCGGAGTATATTGCTGAATTCGACACTTTGTCGAAATACGGGTTATCTCTTATTGATACTGCCGAGAAGAAGAATGAGAAGTTCATAACCGGCTTGGATCAATACTTGGGGGAAAGGCTTATTAACCACATCGATGAGACGTTTGAACCGATTGTGGGGAAAGCATTAAGGTTAGAGAGTCTTTACCCTAAGCCGAAGACTGAGGCTGCATCTGCAGAAGAACTGAAACCGCAAGCAAGCGGTGGAGGTAAGAATGGTTCTCAGAATAAGAGAAAGCAGAATCAGACTAAGGATGGCCAGAAGAAAAAGAATAAGCAAGATGTTGAGTGCTTCAGCTGTGGTAAGAAGGGCCATTATGCTAGTAATTGTGGGGCCAAGCCAGCAGATAGGAAGTGCTTCAACTGTGGCCAAGTGGGACGTCACAAGGACAAGTGTCCGCAACCCCCTAAAAAAAGCAGATGGTGAAAGCATATGCCCTTAATGTTATTCCTTCTTCGTCGAATGCCCCAACCGCGGCGGAGAAGGGAAAGAATGTCGTCATTCAAGGTATGCTTTCTATTTATTATGTTCCTGTTAGAGTTTTGTTTGATACCGGGGCTTCCAGTTCTTTCATATCTAGTGACCTGGTAGATAGGTTGGGATTGGAGCCCGAGATTGTCGATAGACCTTTAGTAGTGACGAACCCGATTGGTGGTTCAACTAACCTTAGCATGATTTGTCATAATGTGGTCTTATCGAGTCATGGATGCATGTTTGTTTGTGATTGCTTTGTTTTGGGCTTTACTGGGTTTGGCATTATTTTGGGAGTCGATTGGCTCCAAAGATACGGGGTGGTGGTAGACTGTGAGGGCTTTTTGGTGACAGCTAGAGCGGATGATGGGCGGACGGTAGTGTTTGGTGGTCTACCCGGTGATGGGGTAATGGCTAGTTTTCTAAATTCCCTCGACATCCCGCATAGTGAGTTGTCAGGTTTGCCCGTGGTTGGCCAGTATCTGGACGTCTTCGAGGAAGTGACCGGGCTTCCTCCACACCGAGAGATTGAGTTCCGTATTGATTTTGTGAAAAATGCCAGACCTATAGTGATGCCACTTCGTCGTATGGCACCAAGGGAGCAACGAGAGCTCGGGGTGCAAGTCAGCGATCTTTTGAAGAAGGGATTTATCAAAAAAAGTGTCTCTGAATGGGGAGCACCAGTTTTGTTTGCTAACAAGGCGGATGGTTCCCTTCGTTTGTGTGTAGACTACCGCGAGTTGAATAAAGTGACAAGGAAGAATAAGTATCCTGTACCGCGGATAGATGATTTGTTTGATCAGTTGAGTGGCGCGAGAGTATTCTCTCAGTTGGATCTCGCGACAGGTTTTCATCAGCTTAGAGTGGAAGCTGAGAGTATATCTAAAACGGCATTTCGGACGCCGTCTGGGTTTTATGAGTGGTTGGTCATGCCATTCGGGCTGACCAATGCCCCAGCATATTTTGTGGATCTTATTAATAGGGTATTCAAAGATCAGTTGAATAAGTTTGTCCTTGTGTTTGTGGATGACATTTTGGTCTATTCGAGGAAAGAGGAAGAACACAAGGAACATTTAAGGATAGTGATGGAGGTGTTGAGAAAACACCAATTGAATGAAAAGTTTTCTAAGTGTCACTTCTGGAGGAGGGAAGTGAGATTCTTGGGCCATGTTGTTTCAGAGAATGGTATTGCCGTGGATCCTGCGAAGGTGGCTATGGTACAAGATTGGTTTACGCCCAAGAATGCAATGGACATAAGAAGTTTCTTGGGGCTAGCTTGATATTATCGTAAGTTTATCCAAGACTTCTCCAAGATAGCAGCACCGTTGACTCAGTTGACCAAGAAGAATCAAGCTTTTGTCTGGGACGAAAAGTGCTAGAATGCATTCAAGAGTCTAAAGGAAAAATTGACATGTGCACCAGTTAGTCATTCCTAAGGGGAATGAAGAGATGACGGTATACACAGATGCATGTGGTACCGGACTGGGTGCTGTATTGATGCAAGGAGGTAGGGTTGTAGCTTATGCAAGTCGGCAATTGAAACCGCATGAGAGAAGATACCCTACCCATGATTTGGAATTGGCAGCAATCATGTTTGCACTGAAGATGTGGAGACATTATCTCTTGGGAGAAAGATTCGAGTTGTTTACCGATCATAAATCGTTAAAGTATCTCTTCTCTTAGAAAGATCTAAATCTCCGACAGCAAAGGTGGTTAGAATTCTTAACTTCCTATGATTTCGACATCGCATATACACCGGGAAAGGGCAATGCGGTGGCTGATGCATTAAGTAGGAGACATGCCAGTTTAGGGGCTATGTTTCTAGAATGGAAGCAACTGGAGTACATCGCTGGGTATGATTTCAGGCCAAAGTGCGAATTGGATCCAGAAATGTTAGCAAGTTTGACGATCAGACCCACTTTGATTGAGCAGATTGGTTCCAGTCAGAGGAGCGATTCTAACTTATTGGAAGTCATCTCCAAGTTAGAGATTGGTATCGACGAGGAGATAAACAAGTATGGGCTTGATCGAAATGGATGGCTTAGAAAGAATGGAAGACTAGTTGTACCCAATGTCAATGGATTGAGAGATGAAGTGCTTAGAGAATGTCATCACTCAAAACTGACTATACACCCCAGTGGTAACAAGATGTACCGAGACATGAAGCAGACCTACTACTGGGAAGGGATGAAAAGAGACATTGGGAAGTTTATATCGAAATGCATGAACCGCCAGCTAGTTAAAGCTGAGCAAAAGAAGCCTAGTGGTTTGCTACAACCATTAGAAATTCCAGAATGGAAATGGGAACAAGTGTCAATGGATTTCATTGATGGGTTACCAAGGACTAGATCGGGCCATGATAGCATTTGGGTGATTGTGGACCGATAGACCAAAAGTGCAAGGTTTATACCCGTCAAGTCAAACAGGATGGCAACTAAGTTAGCGGAACTGTATATAAAGTGGGTAGTGAGATTTCATGGAATACCCAAAGGCATTGTGAGTGACCGAGATTCGTTGTTCACTAGTGGATTTTGGAAGAGCTTACAAGAGGCGTTAGGATCAGAATTACATCTCAGTACCGTGTGTCAACCTCAAACCGACGGTCAAACAGAGAGGGTGAATCGAGTATTGGAAGACCTCTTGAGAGCCTGTGTATTGGATTTTGGTGGATCATGGGATGACCATTTGCATCTAGTAGAGTTTGCATATAATAATAGTTATCAATCCAGTATCGGTATGACTCCGTTTGAAGCTTTGTACGGAAGACCGTGCAACTCGTCGTCATGTTGGGTAGAAACTGGTGAGAAGTTTGTGTTTGGACCCGATATGATAAGAGAAACTTCAGCTAAGATTAAGATTATCCAACAGCGAATGAAGGCTGCCCAAGATAGGCAGAAAAGTTATGCTGATAAAAGGAGAAGAGAATTAAGGTTCTCCATTGGCGACTTGGTGTTTGTCAAGATATCTACGTTAAAGAGTGTGATACGATTTGGCAGGAGAGGCAAGTTAGCACCAAGATTTGTTGGTCCATTCCCAGTTCTCGAACAAATTGGGAATTTGGCATATAGAGTTGAATTACCAGAGAAGATGGCAGGAATTCACAACGTATTTCATGTTTTCCAGTTAAGGAAGTTCGTACACGACCCGGACGTGACTATTTCACCTGATCAGTTGGATGAAATCGAAGTTGAACCCGAGGCGGTTGGGAACCGCAAGCCTATGCGTATTGTTGGGAACGATACGAAGCAACTTCGAAGGAAAGCGGTGAATCTAGTCAAAGTCCAGTGATGCGAGAATGAGAATGACTGTACTTGGGAGACAGAGGAGAGCATTAGGAAGACGTATCCAGAACTCTTCGCCTGGTAAGATTTTAACTTCGATTTAGTCTTTCCGCACGCTAGGATAGGCTTGTTTTGTTTGTTTTGCATGATTGATAGTTGTATATGGTTGGTAGGCATGCGGGATCCTTTGTATGTTTTGGGTTAAGCAATTTCGAGGACGAAATTTCTTAAGGGGGGAGATGTAACGACCCGCATTCTACGCATCGCAGGATCGTAGAATATTTATTTCTTTCACATATGAAGTCATATGGTCATGTAACTTTGGGAGAAGACTATTGGGGTCATTTCCCATGTTCATGATTTTTGTCGATTTTTAAATGACCATTTAGCCCCTAGCTGGTACTGTTTTGGCCATAACTTTTGATTGGAAAGGAATTTTGACCTGAAACCACTTCCATTGGCTCCGGATGATGGTTTACCTTTCCGTAGAGTGGTCACATGTGAAAAACGGACTTACCGTTTGGGAGATATGGCTGAAACAATTTTCAGATGGTGAAAAACAACTTAATTGGGCTTAACCGGGTAATTAGCAGCTAGGCCCAAAGGGGATTTCGGGATTGGAGATGTATAGGGGCTGATTAGGGTTAGAAAACATTTCTTTCAGCCGCCACTTTCATTCTTGGAACCCTAGCAATGGCCTCCAACACCCAAATCAACTTCTAATCACTTTCTAATCAAGTTTTGGCTTAAACTACATCAAATTAAGGAGAGAAAGCACCAAAGCAAGGTTAGAGCTGCTGTGTTGCATTGGGAACAACGCCATAACAGTAGATTATTTCAGGTCTAAAGTTTATTTGTGGCCAAGGTGAGTGATTTACATAGTTTTGCACTAATTACAGTTAATTAAGGGTAATTAGTGAAGATTAGCGAATTTATACACTAATAAATTCTAGAAAAATATTTATAAATTCTTAAATAATGTTTTAGACCTCTGCTAGAAATTTGGGTTTATTTGATTAAGTTTTGCTAATCATATCATTAGTTTTTCCTAAACATGCTTAAGGGAAAATTGGGTTTTTAGGCTATGTTTGATCCATTTTACATGCTATGGTTGTTGTTTTGATGTTTGAGGTCACTTATCTATGTTGCTATGACTATATGATATGTTTTGTGATTGATTAGAACTGTTAGATTGGTCGAAAACGCCATCGTATGGCGTAAAACAATCGCTGGAAAGTCATAGGAAATATGCAGGGTTTCGAACCGGATCGGATCGGATAATTGGGCTCGGATCGGATAGGAGAACTGGGCAAGTAGACTCGATTCGGATTGGAACTTAGCATAAGGGGCTTGGCGAGAAGGAAGGCCATTTTCTTAGAATTGGAGTTGGACAGGGGATCGGATCGGAGAGACCAACAGGGATTGGATCAGAGGCAAGGGTATAAGGATCGGATCGGAGGACCAATCTTGGAGCTAGAGTTGGAGCGAAGCACCGGATCGGATCGGGACATCTAGGAGGGAGCAACCACTGAACCAGGCACAAGGCATCCGAACCGAACCGATGGAGCAAGGGTACACCGAACCGAACCAGGCCAAAAGGGGAACACCGAACCGTACATGTGCTATTACTACTACGCGACGACTCTTCTGAAGACCAACTCCAATTCGACCAAAACCCGAGATGCAAAGGAAGTCCAAATGAGGGGCTTTGACTCAGGATCCAGTTGGGAACCAATGAGTGAGCTTCATGATTGGACTTTGCTACGGGACGTGTGCTAAGGGGTTGTCAATGTCTGTAACTTTGAATCACTATGTGTAGGAAGTACGTGAACGGATTCAGGGCCACAGTGGCCTAGGTACGACTAAAGAGCTATAGACCAATGAAGTGGGGTCATTTGTAAAGATTTGGTCATGACTCCATGGGGTAAGCTTGGTAGTAGCAGTAGTTGTACAGGTCGAACTCCGTCACTACTTCGATGGGTCTAGTGATTGACAGTGGTGGACATCGTATGCTTTACACACTGAGTGAGAGACGTGAGGATGGTTGCTATGTTTGATTTGTTTGCCATCATTACGACATGCACACCCTCACCCCCGTTATCTTTACACCATCTATTCAGTGGCACCTTAGAGTGTTGTACGGTATGTAGTGCTAACTCTTTGGTTGCAGGTCCAGGTATGGTTTAGTATACCTGTTATTGTTCTGTTTAGCTGCTTATCGCTCATACCAGACTTTTTGTCTGACCCAGAGTTTTATGACTCTTCTTATTACTATGGGTGCTCTCACGAGCAGACTAGAGACAGGTTAGCTGGGAATGCACGAGTAGCTGATTCGAAGACGAGCAGGAGGCTTCTACGAATGATACATATATAGTATTCTCTCTGTGTTGTTGAAGATCACTGCTTGGGCATTAGCAGTGCATCCTCTACTTTAGCTTTCTTTTGTTTTAGAGACAGAAATTTTGGAAATTTGTAATAAGCTGTATTTGGATTTCCGCTGTTGTGTTGGTTTAGTCTTCAGCTTATGCACTGTCTCGCCTGTTTTATGTCAAGACTATGTTATTGTTATATTTTGTTCCATGCGCTGTGAGACATTCTACAGGTTCCTTGTTAGTTCACTCCCTTCTTTCCTTTCTTTGGCGACCGTTCCGTGCTAGTCGGGCATGTGTACAGCGCACCTTCGGAGGAAATACAGACTGGTGCGGGGCGGGCCGTCACAATTCTGCACCGAATAAGGATTATTAAACCGAGCGGGTTCAATGACACGTAAAACACATCCGGACACAAGGCCTAATTGGGTACCTATGACATGTAAAATACTTCTGGATGCAAGACTTAATCGGGTACTCCAGCAATGATTTTGCATCTAGTAGTTATTGTTTAACCGAGCGGGTACCCATGACACGTAAAAGACATTCAGACACAAGGCCTAATCGGGTACCTATGACATGTAAAATGCTTCCGAATGCAAGGCCTAATCGGGTCGTTGAGCAATGATTTTGCACCCAATATGGATTGTTTAACTGAGCGGGTACGATGACACGTAAAACACATCTGCACATAAGGCCTAATCGGGTACCCATGACACGTAAAAGACTTTTGGATGCAAGGCTTAATAGGGTACTCCTGCAATGATTCTGCACCCATTAAGGATTGTTTAACCGAGCGAGTACAAAGACATGTAAAACACATCCGGACACAAGGCCTAATCGGATACCTATGATACGTAAAAGACATCTGGATGCAAGGCTTAATCGGGTACTCCAGCAATGATTCTGCACCCAATAGGGATTGTTTAACCGAGCGAGTACCCATGACACGTAAAAGACATTCAGATACAAGGCCTAATTGGGTACCTGTCACACGTAAAAAACTTCTGGATGCAAGGCCTAATCGGGTCGTTCAGCAACGATTCTGCACCCAGTGTGGATTGTTTAACCGAGCGGGTACAATGACACGTAAAAACATCCGCAACAAGGCCTAATCGGGTACCTATGACACGTAAAAAGCTTCCAGACGAAAGGCCTAATCGAGTCGTTTAGCAAGGATTCTGCACCCAATAATGACTGTTTAACCGAGCGGGTACAATGACACGTAAAACACATCCGGACACAAGGCCTAATCGGGTACCTATGACACATAAAAGATTTCTAGATGCAAGGCTTAATCGGGTACTCCAGCAATGATTCTGCACCCAGTAGGGATTACTTAACCAAGCGAGTACCCATAACACATAAAAGACATTCGGACACAAGGCCTAATTGGGTACCTATGACACGTAAAAAACTTCCGGATGCAAGGCCTAATCAGGTCGTTCAACAACGATTCTACACCCAGTATGGATTGTTTAACCGAGCAAGAATCAATGATCTGTAAAACACATTCGGACACAAGGCCTAATCGAGTACCTATGACACGTAAAAGACTTCTGGACGTAAGGCTTAATCGGGTACTCCAGCAAAGGTTCTGCACCCAATAGGGATTGCTTAACCGAGCAGGTATATATGACACGTAAAAGAAATTTGGACACAAGGCCTAATCGGGTAACTGTGGCACGTAAAAAGCTTCTGGACGCAAGGCCTAATCGGGTCGTTCGACAACGATTCTTCATCCAGTGAGGATTATTTAACAAAGCAGGTACTAATGACATGTAAAACGTGTCCGAACATAAGGCCTAATCAGGTACCTATGACACGTAAAAGACATCTGGATGCAAGGCTTAATCAAGTACCCCAGCAAGGATTCTGCACCCAGTTGGGATTGCTTAACCAAGCAGATACCTATGACACGTAAAAGATATTTGGACACAAGACCTAATTGGGTACCTATGACACATAAAAAGCTTCCAGATGCAAGGCATGATCGGGTCGTTCAGCAACGATTCTGCACCTAGTAAGGATTATTTAACCGAGCAGGTACAATGACACGTAAAACACATCCGGACACAAGTCTTAATCGGGTATCTATGACATGTAAAAGAATTCTGGACGTAAGGCCTAATCGCGTACCTATGACACGTAAAAGACATCTAGACGTAAGGCCAAATTGGGTACCTATAACATGAAAATAATAAAATACAAAACATCAATGATAATTGATCTATATTCAAGATATATTTTTTAGTCGAGTATAAAATATAAAATATACACAAATGACAAATGTAATTAGGCACTTATGCATGTATACAAAACAATAAATTTTGACAACAAAATGTACTCTTATAAAAGATTGATCAACAAATTTTATAATGTACATAATTGTATGCATTAGCTTCAAATACCATACTATAATTGTTTTAGAAAATAACTATATTCCAAAAATTAATTAGCATAAAATGTTATATTGAATTAGCATACGGCATTACCCAAATACTACATAAAGTAGCATCGCATAGTTTATTATTACACAACTACTAATCAAGTTAGTCAATCAGTTTAACATTATACAAAACGAAACACTAAATCAATATAGCATTAGTCTGTTGAATAATGTAGAAAATAGCTGGTAAAAACATGTCACAAACAACAAATATAACTATGCATGCTTTAAAAATAAAATACATAAAACAAAATAAATGAAAGCAAACACATAAATGTGGCATTAGTCTTTATAAATGACATAGAAAATAGAAGATAATAAAATACCACCAGTCACAAACACAACAGTGCATATTTTAAACAAAATATGCAAAAAATAAATAAATGAAAGCAACCACATAAGTTTCACAAATACAAGTAAAATTTATATTAGTAAAGTTACCTAACCACTTTTACTTTATACAGCTAATAATCTAATCAGGCAATCACTTTTACAATATACAAAACAAAATGCTAAATTAATATAACATTATCCTGTTTAATTGATGTAAATAATAACAGGTGATAAAATGCCAGCAACCACAGACACAACACTTCATAATTTATACAAAAAAACATAAAACATAATAAATGGAAGCAGAAATATAAAATTCAGAAATACAAGTCAAATTTATATTAAAAACAACAACTCAACATGTAACATGTCCCAATAACCAATAAAAAATAACCACAACATACTAAGTATATAGTAACATATCCAATGGAAAAAAATGAAATTCAAATTTAAATCTTCTTTGAAGCTTGGCAATTCCTCTTGTTATGTCCAACTTGGTCACACTTGCTGCATTTATTCCGCTTATTCTGAGAATAAGGAAAGCCACGATGTCTTTTAGTATAAGGTCTTCCAGCACCTCGAATTTCTTTAGGTGGTGTAATTACAATTTCATCTTTAGTAACAATTGGCTTACCGAAAGTTGGAAATGGATTAATAGCATGTGCATAACTAGCTCTAAAAGCATTAGCTGTAAAATAATATTCCACAAATTCATATATCGATTGCCTTGATTTATTTATACACTTAACAACATATGCACATGGAAAACCGATAACTTTTCACTGATTACAACTACACAATCTTTTTTCAAGATCAACATGATGTGAAATAGGAGATCTAACTTCAAAAATATTTTCGGTATACATATATGCATTCCATCCAAACCATCTTCAACTAACTTTGACAATCGTTGCTCCATGACTGGGCATAAAACGGTAGTCCACTTATGACATTCTTTCCTCCGCTTTGCCATTTGTTCCATTACTTTCACTTGAATTCCATCTAGACAAGATGTAATCGGCATAAACCTATCATCCACAATCTAAGAGTTAAAGCACTCAGCCACGTTAGAATAATATTATCCATATCTTCTACCTTGAAAAAACAAATATGCCCAATGTTCTAAAGGTTTATTATTAAGGAAGTTGATTGTGGCAGCACCTCCACTTTCTTTAAATTTTAACATATAACGCTCAAAATCAGATAGATTGGAAGCTCGAGTTATAAGTTTAAACAAAACAACAATTGATGTATCACCCTTGCAAGCTTTAACCACTGAACCAATATTTTGCTCCATATGAAATATGCAGTAACTATGAAAAGAAGATGGAAACACTTTCAGGACACCTAAGAGCAAACCCCATTGACAATCAGACATAAAAACTAATTCACGATCTTTATGAAGCACCTCTTTTAGACTCTCTAAAAACCAAGTCCAATTTGATTCATTTTCATGTGAGACGACCCCCATAGCTAGTGGAAAGAAACCTGAAAAAATGTACAAATTTAAACTACTAACATAAAAAAATCTGATGTAGCATAACTATATTAAAATATAAATCAATTCAATATCTAACATATACCATGCTATATGTAATTTAAAAATGCTAAAATAAACTATCATAATACATGTCATGACTAAATCACTGAAACAAATAAAAAATAAAATGCAGCAATATGGTGCAGAACAAAAATGGGTAAAGCATAATGTATCTTAGGATGAGAACCGAGAAACAAGTATGAAAAAATTCCAGTCTTATGATACACAGGAGTCTTACAGTACCTAAGGAGTTAAAAATGCTAATGTAACCTAGCATAATGAATTTCAAGACCAAATTAATGAAGCAAATACAAGAAAATGAAATAATATAATAAACACAAAATTGCTAAAGGAAAAAAAGTATCATGTACTTTAGGATTGCAATTGTTAAATAAATAGAAAAAAAACCAGTCGTATAATATATGAAAACCTACTTCAAAGTTGAATCACCTCAACATAAAATTTCTATGTCAATCCCTCAAAAAAAAAAAAAAAAAAAAAACAGACGCACAAAATAACAGAAAAGCAAAAGGGAAACAAAATAAGCAATATAATACACAGAGGGAAAACGCAAAAAAAAAAACCTACTTAGTGTGCTTCAGATTCACAGCAATGATTTTTTTTTTTTAAAAATACAATCTTATAAGAAACAAAGATTAAAATGCTAATGCAAACTGTCATAATATATTTCATGAATGCAGGGAAAAAGGAAAAAGCAATAATATACAATACAATGAAAAAAAATATCAGCATTATGTATTCCATAGTATTAAACAAACAAAAAATGCAGAAGTCAAATAAGAAAATAGAACATGCAGTATTTTAGTATCTGTCTGTCAAATGGAATTTGTAAAACTATGAACAAAAAATCCTAACCAAATTAGCATTATCAAATATAATGCAAATGTAATGCAATATTCAGTGTTATAAATATATTCAATATGTTATCCATATAATGGCTCCTGGGCCATCACACTAGCTAGTAGCCCTGGCCCAGAAATGTACAGCATGTACGACAACCCTACACCAAAGAAAGGTAGCCTCTAATCTGGATTGTAGCATGCATGCCAACTTGCATTAATTAGGTACAAACCCAAACCTATGACAGTGAAAGAAACCTAATGTTATACTGTTATATAGCATGGTAAGCGTATTGTCAATTCCAGAGCAGCCAAGGGAAAGCAGAAATATATCATCAACTGAAGGCAACAAGCAGAAATTTGTTGTAAGCAAATACTTTTCAGTAACAATATTTTTCATTGATGTAATAATCAAATGGTAATCAACTTGAAAATTGGAACTGTAAAACAAGATTTAATTCTGACAAAAAACTTAAACATTAGGACAGGGCTGATCAAATCTAATTTAACACATCATCAAAGCTGAATCCACTAGCATGAAATTCACCAACATTCCCATAAAATACATGAACGTCACCAAAATTCGCATACTAAAGAATTCAAAATCAAAATACTAAACAACTTAAAAAAAATAAAAGACAAAGACTAAAACTCAAACCTTGGTTTCCATTTTTTGCAGTGGTTGCTTATAAAACTCCTGCTCTACCCTTTAAAAATGATGCATCTAGAAATATAAGAGGACGACAATATCGAAAACCAACTAAGCAAGCATTAAATCCAATGCAAACTCTTTCAAATTGCTGACTCGACCGATCAACATCCAAAGCAACATAACTTCTTAGATTAGTTTTCTTCAAAGTCTCCAAATACCAATTTAATTCATTATATGACAAAGCATCATCTCCATAAATTTCCTTCAAAGCCAATTGTTTTCCGGAGCATGCAAAATAATAAGAAAGATTAAAATTAAACTCTCTTCTAAATTCATCCATAATATCTTTTGGTTTCTTCATAGGGCATCTCTAATTTGATCAATAATCAAAGATTTAATAAATCTACTAGAAATATGAACTTTCTTAACATCCCTTAATCCCACACCACACGAATGTTCAAAGTTATATGTTCTAATCAAGAATCGAAGAGGCTGTCTAGGATCCGAAGAAGCATTTAAATTGAATTTACAACCTTTTTTGTTCCAAGATCATATGACAGGTATTCTTTCAGGACAGTTTTTTACAAAAATCAATTCATGTCCTTCTTTTATTTGATAAGCCATTAGAAACTCCCTAAAATCTTCAGTGCCACTGAAACAATAACCAATAAAATCCATAATATTCAGTTGACACCCTTTCTTCATAATATCTTTCAAATAAGAACTTGATTCACCACAAGACTGGATGCTATAAGAATCAAAACAAACTGAAATGCTCTGCTGATTAGAATTAACTGAAAAAATACTGTCAACATTGAGCTCCAGAGCATGATGGCATGACTTAACAGTGAAAACAAAAAAGGACTCTTCTTGTAAATTTGAAAGCACAATATTGTATGCAAATCCGAATCAGTATCAACTTTGATAATCTTACTTTCCAAATTATATGATATTTCAATTAAACAATGAGTAAGATGTGTCCAATATTCACATATGCTATTCTTAACAGCAATTAAAGAACAACTCATGTCCAGTCGAATAAAGTAGCTACACTCATCAAGTTAAAATAAAACCAAAATACTATTCCCAAGAATGCTCCTGTCAAAAATTATACAGATTCAGATATAAATAACAAATGATATTATGAGATGGCAAAAAACCATGTACAGTCAAATAAATATTAAACAACAAGAAAATGCAAAACGCACATAGCATTAAGATCTAAAAAAATCATAACAGCGTATCCAAAAACATACCCTTGTTCTTCTCTGGTGATTGAAACCAAATTAGACATATTGGCGGAAATAACCTGTAAATTAATAAGAAAATAAGATCAACAAAACATAACAAAGAAACAGTAAAAAATAAATCGAATCGATCGAAAATACAAAAGTAAATTAGGGTAAAATTACCTACTGAGATCGATTCAATAAAACAATTGAAATAATCCAATTAACGATGTAAAATGCACATAATCAATGAATGATTTGATTTTCCATTTGAATTGAAAGAAAATCGAAAGAGGGAAGGAGAAAATTAAAAATAGAGCAATATTTACTTAGGCCTAAAAATAAACTGAAGTTTGGCTTTCACGTGAAATTATCTGAGCCGCGTTTTTTAGGACAAAAAAATTTAAAACTTTGTCCTCCAGCCCATTTTCCACAAGGAGAAAACTATAGTATCTTTGAAAGAAATCAAGGTAAGGGAAAAAAAGGATGTGATTTTTTTTTCAAAGATGAAAAAGGAAAACTTTGTATTTTAATAGAACTTGCATAAGTTTATATGCAATTCACCGGACTTTTATACAGCTATTTAACGAAATTAGAAAATATGATGGCTCCGCATTATACATTTGTATATATTATGTAATAAGCCGCTTGGGACATGGGCTTAGCCCATTTTCTCTTCTAATACTCTGTAAGTATTGTTGCCGTGTGTAACATGAAAAACAACGTTTCATTTTTATATTGTTGAGATGATAATTATACAATAGATATTTCATCTTCTTCAATTTCCTTTCTGCACCCATTATTCTGCATTCTTGACTTGGTATCAGAGCAAGGATTCGCTTCTGTGTATTGATCATCAGCAATGTTGGTCAATCATTGATCCATCAGAGTGATTTCATCATTTGGATCACCCTTCATCAACGCTTCGGCCTCTTATTTGAAGGTTGTTGCCTTATTCATAAAATTATATGCCTCGCCTATAATCTTTTATAGCTGCATCTTAATTTCAGAATAAGGGGTGCAGAGACAGATCTGTTTTCTCAAGAAAATGATCAAGACATATCAAAAAATCATCAATATTGTATCAGTACCATCAAAAGATTGCCAATCAGAATTTGTATTTGTTCTTTCAGAAGTTAAGTAGTTATTTCTTCACTTTGGCAATCTGTGTTGCATCTTTCAACAATATAGAAAACTCTTGATTTATCTCAATTCAAAGCTCAAGAGATTAAATCTTACCTCTCTTTTTCTGAGTTCCTGCATTAGTTTCTTTGTTAGTCATCATGGTTAATTTAGTAGATGACTCAAGACCACAAGTTTCTAGCAAAAGGAGTCACCAATCTCAGACAGATCCCATCCAAGAATTGATGAAGACCATCATAAACCCGCAAAGCCAGTTAATCTCAATTCATCTTGATGAATCTAATTACTTGTTATGGAAATTACAGGTAGAAACCGCTGTTAGATCTTATGGTTTAGAGGATTATATCCTTGGAACAAAGATTGTTCCACCTAAGTTTGTTAGAGATAGTGAAGAAAAATTGGTGAGTAACCCTGAATACATCATGCATCAAAGACAAGATAGTCTAGTATGTGCATGGATGATGTCCTCTATTGGACCTCCAATTTTACCCCAATTAGTAAGGGTCAAGACTTCCTAAGAAGTTTGGGAAACAGTTCAAAGAATTTTTTTCAAATCAATCTTCTGCTAGAGTTATGCATCATAGAAGACTATTGCATAGTATAAGGAAAGGTGAGTAATCTATGAATGGATATTTACTGAAAGAAAAAATTATTGTGATCAATTAAGTTCTACAGGCCAAAGAATACTTGAGTCTGAAGAGGTAATAGTTATTGTGAGTGGTTTAGATGATGAGTATGAAGCTGTCACTGCAATTATTCTCTCAATGGATCCAACACCCTCTTTACAATATGTGTATTCAACACTATTGCCTCATGAAGGCAGAGTTGAATATAAAAAATGTTAATTCTGATATGTCAATTAACCACACTTCCTATGGTAGAGCAAAAAAAATCAAGAAAAAGGGAGTGGTTCAATAAATCAGTATATAAATCAAAGAGGGGGTTGGTTAGGTAGCGGAAGAAGACGTGGTAGGAGCAACAATAATAATAACAGAATCAGGTGTCAATTTTAAAGTGGGGTATAGTGCTAGCAAGTGTTATTTCAGGTTCAATAATAATTTAAATCGTCCTCAACAAAATAACAGTGCCAATGCAAATATGGTGAATACTACTAAAGAAAATAGTAAAGCCCACGCATAAGTTCTTTATACTAAAGCTACTACCAGTGATGATGTGTCAGATGACTGCTGGTACGCTCATTCTGGTGCAACCAACCATGTCACCAACAGTATAAACAATCTAAATTTAGGAAACAAGGAGTACAAAGGTACACAAAATCTTATTGTTCGTAATGGTAAAACTGCACATATCACACACATTGGAAATGCTAGTATTGATGGAAATAAAAGCTTATTTTATAATAAAAAATTGCTAAGAGTTCCATCAATTAAGAAAAATTTAATGAGGGTTTCCTAATTTGCCAAGGACAATAATGTTTACTTTGAATTTTACCCTAATGCATGTATGGTAAAAGACATATTGACTCAAGAAATTATTTTGCAGGGTAAAGAGAATAGGGGATTATACACTTGATTTCAGTCATTCTAAAAATTCCAAAATTAGAAATAATCCTTGTGTAATGTTAGTAGTAAATAATTCTGATTGGCTTAAGGAATTTGATGTATGGCATTGTAAACTGGGTCATCCCAGTATTAAAGTTACTAAGCATGTCATGATTAATAATAATATTTCTGTTAGTAAAAATTCTGATTCTTATTTTGGTACTGCTTGTAAATTGGGAAAGATTCATAAACTTGCATTTCCAGACTCACAAACCAGTTATTCTAAACCACTTGAACTAATAGCCACAGATTTGTGGGGGCCTACACACATTAGTTCTAATTATGGAAACATATATTATATATCCTTCATTGATGCATATTCTAGATTTGTTTGGATATATATGCTTAAATTGAAATCTGAAACCAGTGATGTTGTTATATAGTTTATTAATAAAACGGAAAACGTTACTGGTAATAAGGTTAACACTTTTCAAATAGTTGGTGGCAGAGAATATTTACCCCTGAAAACCTTTTTTGAAAAAAGAGGTATTAATCATAGATATACATGCCCTTATACATCTAAACAAAATGTAATTTTTGAAAGGAAACACAAACATATTGTTGAAACTGGTATAACTTTGTTAGCTCAAGCTTCTATGCCTTTTAAATATTGGGCTGATGCTTTTAATACTGCTATGCATTTAATTAATTTAATGCATACAAAGGTGTTAAAATTTAAATGTCCACAGGAGATGCTAACAAAAATTAAACCAGATTATAAACATTTAAAAATCTTTGGATGTCAATGTTTTCCTTATATAAGGCATTATAATAGTCATACTTTGGACTTCAGATCTACTGTATGTACTTTTTGGTGTACTGTAACAAGCAAAAATGATATAAATATTTGGATAGCAAAGGTAGAATTTATATCTCTAGACATGTCAAATTTAATGGGCATGTTTATCCTTTTAGTAAAACTAACGTTAATACTGCAGAAAATACTGTAAGTAATAAACAGGTTAGATATGATATACCTGATGAGGATGAAGTATTGGTGCATGTTCATCATAATAAACATAACAACAATACTAACTCTCAACACACCATGCCTTCAAGTAGGCCAGGTCAAGAGTAGTCCTCTCCCATTTTTGAAAATGCAGAGCAACAAAGTCCAAATGTCAGTGAAACATATGGTGAGCAAATAGAAGATAATAATGTTTCATCTGAGAAACAAGCTACAGATGTTAAAGATGCAGGTAAACAGCATCCAATGCTTACAAGAACTAAATGTGGCATTTACAAGCCAAAAATTTACAATACTGTTAGAACTCTAGATGAACCAACATCTTATGATGAAGCAGCTCAAAATGGAAACTAGAATTCAGCTACGCAGGATGAATATAGTGCTTTAATTAAAAAAGGGACTTGGACATTGGTCAATAAACCAGAAAATAAGAATGTTATAGGCTGCAGATGGATTTATAAGTTAAAAAGAAATGCAGATGGTTCCGTTTCTAAATATAAAGCAAGACTGGTTACAAAAGGGTATTCATAACAGTATGGTTTTGATTTCTCAGAAACATTTTCACATGTTGTGAAACCAACATCAATCAGAATTATCTTAACAATTTCTTTGTATAGAAATTGGAACATCAAACAATTGGATGTTAATAATGCATTTCTTAATGGTGAATTGCAGGAAGAAGTATACATGGAGCAGCCTCAAGTATTTATTCAACATGCAAATAAAAACTTGGTGTGCAAGTTTAATAAGGCTATCTATGGATTAAAGCAGGCTCCAAGGGTTTGGTTTGACAAGTTGAAGTCAACACTTGTCAACCATGGATATAAATCATCAAAATCTGATAACTCTATTTTTATAAAAAATTTCTGATTATGCCACAACATGTATTCTAATTTATGTTGATGATTTTATCATTACAGGAAGCAATGATGATGAGATTAAAGCTATTACAAAATTGCTGCACTCTGAATTTTCTATTAAAGATCTGGGAGATTTACATTACTTTCTAGGTGTTGAAGTCAATAAATTATCCTGTTCTGAAATGCATCTTAGTCAAAAAAAAAAAAATATTTCAGAAATTTTGGTTAGAGCTAAAATGGATATAGCAGATCTATTACCTACACCAATGATCACCAATGCTCAATTGTCAAAGCATAAAGGTGAACCTTTTCAAAATGGAAAATTCTACAGATGTATTATAGGTGATTTACAGTGTGTTATAATAACCAGACCAGATATTGCTTATAGTGTCAATAAAGTTAGTCAATATATGCAAAATCCATTGGATAATCATTGGAAGGCTGTTAAAAGAATTCTTAGACATCTCAAAGGCACCATGGACTCATTTTAATGTAGCAATACCCTAAATATCAATGCATATGTTGATGCATACTGGGGTACAGATAGTGATGATAGGAAATCTACATCAGGTTATTGTATCTAACTGGGTAAAAATCTTGTTTCATGGTGTGCTAAGAAGCAACATACTGTATCAAAATCTAGTACAGAGGCAGAATTTAGAAGTGCAGCCAGTGCTACAGTGGAAGTTATGATGATTGAATCTCTATTAAGTGAATTACAAAATAATTCTACAAAACAAGCTACTGTGTGGTGTGATAGTGTCAATGCTATTGCATTATCATCTAATCCTATCTTACATTCTAAGACCAAACATATAGAGTTAGATTTGTATTTCATCAGAGAACAAGTAATCAAAAACAAGATAAAAGTTGGATATATACCATCAACAGATCAAAAGGCATACATTCTCACAAAGCCTCTGTCAAAATCGTCCTTTACAAGGATCAAAGAAGAATTAAATATAGATGCAACAGATTTGAATCATAGATCAGAAAGGAATATTTTTATACCAGACGGTTGATAGTTCGTGTCTTATGTGTTGTTGTTCTCCTAATCGTTGATGGATCAGGCTTGCTCAGCTAGGGCTTACACAAATTTACTCTAAAAATCTGCTCTTGCCCAATTTAACCCCTCTCTATGAACATCAAGTCGTCTCAAGCTTCAAGCTCAAGATCAGCTTGCAATTCATCTATTGTGGAAGGCCTGAGGAAGTGTATTCACTCATCGGTTAGGTTTTCTAAGGTAGAGGATCCGACATTATTTTCCTTTTTTCTATTTCTCTCGAAACCTTAGTTAGGTTTCCAGGGGGAATTAGAAAATATGACGGCTCCGCATTATACATTTGTATATATTATGTGATAAGCCGCTTGGGCCATATGGGCTTAGCCCATTTTCTCTTCTAATACTCTATAAGTATTGATGCCGTGTGTAACATGAAAAACAACGTTTCATTTTTTACATTCTTGAGATAATAATAATACAAAAGAGATATCATCTTCTTCAATTTCCTTTCTGCACCCATTATTCTGCATTCTTGACTAATGACTTTTGCATACATTACAAAAGAAAATTCCATTTGTGCACACGTACATACTTATATGTACATACTTATTTAGAGCAACTTCAACGGATGGAAGTATGAAAATTGTGAAATTTATACTTAAAATTTTAAATCGATATTTTCCTCCGACCATTTTCATTTCAGATATCTGTTCAACATATATCTAAACTTTAATTTCCCTTTAATACATTTAATATCAGAGAAGTAATGAGCTTAGGTATCTGTTTAATAGACTTCTCAGATGCATGTTTAATAAATGCATATCCAACAAGCTTTCGAGTCTTGAGAATCTTTTCAGCACCTTCCGAACTATATTAAAAAAATGTATCCCATCGAACTGAAAATGTAACCAATTCAATGTTTGATGCCCTCTTGAAACAAGTTTTGAGTATGAATGTGCAATTTTTTTTATTTTGAGTTATTGTTGCAGTTGCTTTTAGATATACATACAATATACATGCTTGTATACAAGACATATAATATGGTTATGAATCAAGTAATTACAATTATTTTAGACGTAGTATAGAACCGTACTTCCCTCTTCTTCGTAAATCATAGTTTTTGGACACTGCAATAAATTGGTGCAATGTGATGGAAGCAGATACCCTTGCTCTTGCATCATTTGATTACCTATTATAAAATTTCATGTGCCATTGTATCATCTCTTTAGAGCCTCAAATATGAACATCAACCATCCTACTTAACAATGTACTTTATTTATTTCTCTTGTTACACAATGGAGATCTGAGCACACATGATTGAATGGTTCACGGTGTGTTACTACAAAAGAAGTGATGTCTAAGGAACGTGTCAACCCCTCGAGGTTGGAACTTAGGGCAACACCCCCTTGATAGTGATTGATTTGACCAATTAGGTCATAATGATTCATGAGGCAATGCCCCATTCAAAAATTAGTATATCTCATTCATCCTAAAATTTTGTTTAAACTGATTTTTTTTATTTTTTTAGATTGGTACATTTTTATTTACTTGCATAAAGTACATAACAAGGTTTGCATACTAATCTGAATACAACTAAATCAAACATGCATAAAAAACAGAAGAAAGCAAACTAGACTAAATACATAAGATAAAAAGGTGGACCTATGATAAGGTCAACATCTCAAAAGTGAAGTCCCGTTGCACTTCTGCACACATAAGTAACTACTATATTCCTTATACTTGCTGTCCCTTTTCAAATAAATCGCGTTAAGTATGTAAAAGCAGTAAAAACCAGATTTTCACTTTCAGTAGTTATATAAATAACCAGTGAAAATAAAGGTAATGCTCTACACTTTCAGTACCCATGTTCTAATAGAAGTCGCAAGCAGAGTCAGCCCATATCAGCACTTATCATCAAATGTGGTTCATCTATCGAAGATCTGCCATTTACATCTAAACTTATGCATGTCCATAGTCTCCATGTTGGTTATTCCTGTTTTGACCATGATGCTCCACGTTTTTGGCAGTTAACTTTCACAAAGAGAAGTAACTTTTACAGTTATCTTGCCTTGTAGACATCATCTTCAAAACTGAACAACAACCAGTTTCTAATAGGGATGGACATTTTTACCACATTACCACTTATTTGCCATTACCAACCATTACCAAAGAAAGTGGTACCGAACAATCGCTAACCAATTCGAATGGTACGGTATGCCAAACCGCATGAAAATATGCGGTACGGTAATGGTAATTGAGCATTAACAATGGTAATTACCATACCTACCACATATTTTAAACAATACATATACATATTCTTATATTTCATCATCCATGTTTAAAACATAACAAAGAACTTCTAATATGTAATGATTTAATAAAATACCTAGGAAGATACTGTTATGATACAAGATTGAATGCAATTTTGATCATATATCTTAGAAACGGTATAATTTATTTGATATTTTTGTTCATCAATAAAGTTTTTATGCATGTTTGACCATGTAAAATAAGATAGATAAATAATAATATAATGTCAAAAAATCAATTTTAATATTTAATACTTTAATGTGAAATATTGTAAACAAAAATATCTCATACTTGTAAACGGAAAACACTTATTACCAACCTCTACCAACCATTACCAACCATAAACCGAACTGTTGGTAACCGATTTATTTGGCTAGTAAAGGTATGATTTTTCTATTACCATATAAAGTCGGTATGGTAATGGTTTTGAATATAAAGTTTCGGTACTGAACTGATTCCAGCCCTAGTTTCTAATATGTATACAACAGGAATAACTTCAATCCGTATGCAATAATTTGATTGAGCCTGCAGTAAAAAATTGAATGACTGAAAACCAAACCGGAGTTTTTAACACATACTGCTTAGATTACAATATCCTTTAGACAATAATTCCAACAACAAAACGTAGTTTAAATCCGACCAGATATTACCACATAATCATCCAAATCTAGACGTTGAAAAAATCTTAACCACTCACCGAAATCATATGTATTCGAAATAGAAAACCTTATAATGTCGAACAGTTGGAAGGATCAGTTACGATAAATTGAAAGTTAAATTAATTCACTTACGCCGGAGCGTGCCAGAACCCAAGATTTCTGATGGCTTGATCCTCTGTTCGAACAAAGCCATTTATTTCCAAATCGATCCAACGAAGAATAGTTATCTGGGTCTGAAGTTAGATTTGGGATATTGGGTATTAATTATGCATAGCGATGTTGGAAGAATCCGAAGAAAATGTGATCGATGAATTAGAAAATTTGGTCTAGATTTACTATGATAACAATTGTGAGTTAAAATAATTTGTGGCTTAAAGCCTAACTCGGCTTCGATTAATCGTGGTTTTACAATGTCATAAAGGGATATCGCTGAATTTGCGAGATGGCGTGAAACAAGAAGGTTTTATTTTCTGGAGAATCGTCTCCTCCTCACTTTATTGGGGAGAGAGAGAGGAAGAAAGCGATTATTATTTAAATTAAAATAGTATATTTAGGGTGTTGTTATTGACACTCCAACAATTGTTAAGGGAGTACCATTTTTTAAAAACACTCCACTTTTTGAAAAATTGTTAAGGGGCTACACAAACATATTATTTCACACTACTCAATATTCCCCTATTGCCCCTTCAAACCAAATTAGAAAAAAAACTTATTCAACTTTGACAACTAAATACCATGACTACTTTACCCTTGTCCTTAATTTCATTTTCAGTCCTTCTCTTATAATGCATCCAATTTAAACTTTAAAATCAATAATATGTGCTTAAATCTATAGAATTTTATAAAGTTAATGAAATCTGAAATATCAATTAAGACAACTTTGATAATTAAATACTCTAATTTACATATGTTCAATCATATAAAATTAGTATTGATTTTTAAAATAAAACAATCAAATAATTTAAAATATTAGTGTCGAAAACTGGAAAAAAAATCTTTTTTTTTTTTGAATTTTAATGTAATGAATTCCTATTTTTGTGTAATTTAGTTTTACGGTTGAAGAGGGAAGGTGATGAAAATATAAAAGTGTAATTTTGTAAAAGGCATGGTGTATGAAAAGGAATTTTTGGTGTATACTATTTTATTTTATTTCACGGTGTATGTTAAGAAATTATGGGTGTATGTATAGAATTAGTCAAATGGGTAATAAGGTAAATTACATTTATTTGTTAAGGAACTATTTTCTTTATTGGTACTCCCCTTAACAATTTTTTTTTATAAAAAATTTTGGTCCTCCCCTTAACAATATTTGGAGTGTCAATAACAATGCCCTATATTTATACACCCCTTTTGCATCCCAACCATAACCAACTATTTATAATTAAATAAGTTAATGGGGGACAGAAAATTAGTGGGAGGATAAAGAAACAGAGATGTGTGTTTGAAATCAAGAGGCTATAGGCGTGTTGCTCTATTTGGGGTACACTTGATCTTATCTCATATATATATATATATATATGTGTGTGTGTGTGTGTGTGTGTGTGTGTGTGGACGACTATCTGGACACAAAAATAGAAACAAAAATAAAGACACAAAACCTTAACAATTAGGTCTTTTTGTCCTTATGCGAAGGAATGGAATTCAGGGGAGCAATCCAATAGTGGAGATAAATTGTGTCTAAATAGACTTTCCATATATGTATGTATGTGTGTGTGTGTGTGTGTGTGTATATATATGTATATATATATATATATATTTGTTGCAATTAATTAACACTAACATTCGAATTAAACATAAATTTTCCCCTTCCATTTTAATAGAAAAGCCTCATGTTTTACCTTTTGTTAAAAGGTGTGGTTAATAATTAAGGTGAGGTATATGTTACTAAATTGTCACCATGTGCGACAACCGCCATACATCATTGATACTAACATAACTCAATAATTCGTTATAAAGGCATCCGATCGATGTAAGTTGATTTCCAAGAGAAAGAAATTGAAAAACAATGGAATTGGAGGGAAAAGAGAAAGAAAGAAACACTAAAAACAAATTTAGAACCTGTCGTATATCTCACAACACACTGGATAAAATATAATAGAATTCACAAACATAAAATAGACGAGGCAGTAATAACTATATAAAGCATATAATCAAAGTATACTGGCTCATACAGTCTCAAAGAATTATATTTTATACTAGAGATAAATAAATCCTTAAAGCCTCAATCCTCCATCTGGATGAAATCAACTGCATTCCTAGTTGATCGCTCAACCCAGGTACAAGCTTCCATCCTTCTTATGTAGAGTAACCATGGGGAAAGTGAACCGCGCTTCAGATAGCACTTCGAACTTGGCCACATACTCCAACTTAGACATATCGCCATACTCAAATCGGTGAACTCCTCATTCAAGCAACAGCTTCAGAGAAGTCCAAACAAATTCCTTCGAAGTGAACCACAAAATGATCTCGAGCGAATCTATAAGAACATTCGACCAATTCAGGTTCAGCCTTGTAATTTTCTTGAGATAAACTCTTATCTCACTCATCATCCAATTTTATGTCGTCGAAGAACTCCTTGCAAGAAGGCAAACCAATCTTACACTACCACGGTGACTTTGTTCTTAAGAACAGTTTTCCTCCTAAATACTTAAGTATTTATACATCTTGGCGTAGTCGACTCCTTGCACTTAACTAGAGAAACCGGGACATCCCAAAAAGTGACCCATCCCACCACTGAGGACATATTATATGAATGGAGGCTAGTGGTTCTCGATCCCATCCAATTCTCAATTCAAGAGATGGAGTAAGTAATATATCTCTTGTTTGCAAGATAGGCTAAAGTCAGAGGTTAGGACGATCAGTCGCCTATTGAGAACACTATTAAAATGACACTTATATGGAAAACAACCTATACTATATACATACTATTAATATATAGATTTGAATAACAAAAAATATACTAATATGTATTCTCTCTTATATATATTAATGCTTAATTTGATGCATCTTAGGTTAAACAACGTAACCTAAACTCTAATAACACTTGTGACGACCATCAAACACTGTCGAAGCTTATATAACTCATCCAATCAATGCAAGACGATTGCTAGGAGAGAAAAAAATGCAATGACACGTATTTTACATATCGAAAGATCGTAAGATAATTATATTTAATTCTCTAGTGGTCATATCATTCTCATGTTTTAATATGTTGTTCAGGGGGATGTGAGACATGTCCATGATTTTAATTGTTGTATGACCATTTTTCCCTTGGACTTACTGTTTTAGTGATAAATTTTGATGGAGGCCTAATCATGTGCTGAAATCGATCTCATTGAATCAGAATGGTGATTGACGATTCCATAGAGTGGTTACATCAAAGATTTGGCTCAGCGGTTTATGAGAATTCGTTGTTTTAAGATTTGGTTTCTACAGGACTGAGTAATTCATTGCTAATGGGCTGATTAATGAAGCCCATTAGGTTAATGATCTGCAACTATAAATAAGAGGGTTTGGGTCGAGAATTAAGTTTGGCTTTTCATTCAAACAGTAGGTTGGTGTCTGTGATTCTCTGGATTCTACCTAAACCCTATTCTCTTCCTCTATTCATTCTAAAACATATCAAATGGTAAGGTCTATATCCAGGAAGATTAGATCTTGCTACTTTGCATCAAATCAAGTGTTTTCTTTGCTATTGCAGCGGTGTCCAAAATCAATTTCATCCTTATTTCATTAGATCTAGGCTTTGGTGAGTGATAGATAACTCATACATGGATATTATGGATAATATAGGTTAAATTAGGGTTATTACACACTATGCATGTTAGTAGACGTGTCAAAAGGGTAAGGTATGGTCATATGTGAGTCAAGTAAAATTTAACCGGACCCTTTAGCTACAACAATAACTTGACCCTTTTTGACTTTCTTGATTAAAAGAGTTAACCCATTACAACCCTAATACACATGCTGCTGTTTGGAAGTGTACTGTATTTTTATATGTAATTGCATATTTCAGTAATTCTAGTCAATGGAGCATCCTTGCCTCATTTATAAAATGGTGGCAACTGGGACGAATTGGCAGTTGAGAATTACATCAAATAACATGAAACAACACCAAATATTTCTTAAAACTAGAAACAGTACATGTTACAGCACCAAAAAACATGAGAAGTACATCAAATAACTTGAAACAACACCGAATATTTTTGATGAAAATCTCCATAAGCATAAGGTCGATATTTTATTCGCTTATACTGCAACCTAAATCGAAATTAGAAATAAACTAATGCAAGTCATTTTTTAATGTTTTTAATGAATTTTTCCCAAATACAAACTGTAGAATCATTGACTAAGTTAGTTATATCCCTCAATAAAAAGCAGAGACAGGCATTAGAGGGACTTGTTAAAGAACACATTGCACTGCTTTAGTATATGATAACATGTAATATGGGTTACCCGAATATATACTAGACCATGTATCTGAAGAAACCAAAATAACTGCATATATCTATATATTCAACTTTTGTACAGAGCAGAGTATCATGTAATAACAATATCATTTCTCAAATACAAACTGTAGAACCATTGATTAAGTTAGCTCTACCTAGAATTTTTCCGTCATAGATTCCTATGACTTAAAACTTCATATGCAACATTTGATCTATGAGGTGTAATATTATGCATTCACGGTCTAACCATGCTGTTAGACCAAAAAGTGGTTCTAACACCCAAATTGATTAAAAGCAAAATGAAACGAGATCAAAAATATAAATGAACACACAGGATTTATAGTGGTTCGGCGAAGAAATGCCTACGTCCACTTGTCTTTTACTATATTCAATGATTCAGTTGCAAATACAATGAAATATTCACTCGATTTCTCTCACAACTCACTTGCAATCACTCAATTGACTAAAAACAAATAATGAAGGAAGATTTGGATTCTCTGGGAGTGCTGGAACTCGGGTTATGAAGGTGGTTGAACTCTCAAAGTGCCAGAAAAAAGATCCTTTTCTTTGTCTCCAGACGGGGTATTTATAGGTGAGAATTTGCTCAGAATCCGATCCGGATCGGAGCCACGTGTCATCCATCCCATCAGCCTCGGGTTCAGATGAATTTCTATGTTGACAACGCATCAGAGTAGTGGACGTTGAGGGTAGGAACTGGTCACTGCCGATCCGAATAACCAGGCGCTTATGCAGGAGAGTGGCGTGGAAGACAGGCTCGGGTCGGAGGGGCATGCACAAGGGGTTCGGATCGGAGTACCCGATCTGACCCGGATTGACTTCGAACCAATTCTCTCTTCTCTTTACTCTGCTCCGCTCCGATCTATCTCCGTAGCAATTGGGTGGCTTTTCGATCCGACTGGAAGTAGATTGCCCTCCGATCCGAATAGCTGTGCCTCTCTAATTCCAATAGCAATAGTTCACCGATCCGAACGGCAGACTTCACCCTATCCGAACCGCTACCCTGCTCCGATCCGACCCGCTTTAGTGTTTCAAGTTCTTCAATATTTCACATCTTGACTTTGTGTTGCCCAGTTCACAAAGTGGGCTAACATTTTGCCCCCTCAAAGGATGCTTCTGTTGGACACGGAGCATGCTTTGATTATCAATGCATAGCGCTCTTCGAGGTAATTTCTCTTTTGATTTTCCTTGTGTTTTCATCTTTTTCTTCAAATTTCAATTCAGTTCGTTGCTGAGCTAAAGAACTCGGTTCGGTTCGGATTTCGATCCGAACAGACCCCTTCTCTTTTCTATTTTCCACTGGACTATTGGGCCAAGCTTCGCCTCTGGGCTGTCCATCCGATCCGAACGAGAATTCTTCTGCTGGGCTGCCGATCCGAATGGGGAGACGAATAGACACTTTTCTCTCCTATATAAACTTTGCCTTCTTCCTCCTTTCATTTTCACTGTTTCATTCGCGAAGTTCTGTAAAACGAGAGAGAAAATACTCAATTCGTGAAACTTCAAAATTCTTCTTAATTCTCGAAGTAATCACACTGGTAGGTTATAAAACTTTGAACAATCCCTTCTTTAATCATTCTCGAGTCGGATTCGTGAGCGATTAGGATGATTTAGGTATTAAACTCCGATGACCTTGCCGTCGTGACCCTCCCTCTCGTCATCGTTGTCAATATACTCATCGCCGTCTTGAGGTTGGAACGGAGGGAACGAGGATCCGTAGTTGAATGCACCAGCATGTAATTGCTTGGTTTTGACTTGAGGGACTAGCACGAGATTGGCCTTGGGGTCGGATAGGGAAGAAAGAGGGTGAAGGAGAAGAAGAAGATGATGGAGAATCGGTTCGGTTCGGAGAGACAAGGAAGTTGAAAAAACAAAAGAAGAAGGAAGGAAATTCAGGAGGTCGGATCGGGTCGGGGCGAGCAAAGAAAGAAAAAAAGAAAAGAAATCCAGGAGATCGGATCGGGTCGGAGCAAGCACTTAAGACAGGAGGGAAGGAGCCTACCTAATCGGATCGGGTCGGATCGTAAAATGACGAAGGAGAAGTATAACTACGTAATCTGATCCGAACCGTTAGGGGACTTTGCCTCCGATCCGATCCGTCTTTGATTTCTGAGTTTCAATGTAATATTCAAGCCCAATGCCATGCCCTCGATCCGATCCCAATGAATGGATCCGAACCGAACCGAAGCGCAGTCTATCTTAACGCATAAAAACTCGTCTAACTGGCCCAATCAACTTTTGGCATGATCTTCAATTTGATGGACAGTTAGGATAGTGCCTTGTGAACGTGACTGGACATCAAGAATTACTTCAACTCTTTATATCTTGCCAAACTTTTGTGTCGCACTTTTAAACATTTACTTTGCACTTTCCGTATACACTGTTCACACTTTAGTTTGCACACACGCATGGGGGGATACGGGCTAATTTGCTCTAATTTGTGCTATTGCTTCTTCAATAGTTCTATGACCATGAGACCCAGACGCTCTTCCAGACTAGCTGAGAGGAAAGAAGCCCCGGAAACCTCTAACAAAATCACTCTCGAGGACATATCTTCTCCGTCGGATCCAGAATGGGACAATGAGGGTCCAGACTACGGGGTTGGAAATCGGGAAAGCAACGAGGTGTCTTCAGAGAATGAAGTTTCTCTGGGTTTTGAGGAGGAAGGAGGGATTGGTGACGACCGAGCCCCCGATGAATTTGAATCGGCCGTTATATTGGAATCACCTCCAGATTCCGTTGAATCAACAATCGACAACGATCGACTTATCCGAATTTGCTTAAAGTACGGGATAATGAAAAGGGACACTCTAGTGCCTTCAAGCTCTGACCGTCCCCACAACCCTCCAGAAGGATATATGGCAGTCACTCGGTTGATGTGTATGGTTGGCGCTATCCCTCCATTTTCTACCTTCATCATTGACTTTCTAAGGCAAATGCGGATTGCCCCCATGCAGCTGCATCCCAATTCTTATGCCTACTTGCACACTTTGTACATAGCATACCGTGAGATCTTAGGCATAGAGCTCACGTTCGATGACGTTCATTTTTTCTATAACTTCAAGCATCGGACTCGAGAGACTCCATCTTTCTGCTATTTTGAGTCTGTTCCTAAGAGGAAGATAATCTCGGCGCCATTCAGCAGTAAAGCTGGAGATTCCAGACTGGAATGGTTCTATGTGAAGCGACAGCCTGGATGTGCCAGGAGGTGGACGAAATCAAGTAAAGCACTGATTTTCTAAATCCGGGCTCTATACACTCGAGTTATCACCTTAACTTGTTTTCCTTTTTGTTTGCAGTCGACAATCCAAAACAAATATCATATCAGGTGTTCTTTGACCGGATGCACCAACTTCTTAATGGCGATCAAAAATTCTTGACTATCGATGAAGTCCTTAAAGACAAATATCTTCACTTTCATGGGCTGTTATCCGTTTTTTGTAGTATTGGTCATGGGACGGCTCCATACGTATATATTCCTCCAATGGAGGTAGTCCCAGAGATAGGAGAAGGCTCAGGAGTTCCTACAGTTCCTCTTCAAACTTCACCTTCTCCATCTTCTACTCAGGATGACGAATTGGCTAACCTGGCCGAAAAGCATCGTGAAGGATATATTGCCCCCGAGGAGGCTACTTCTCTGGAAAAGTCAACGTCCTCCCAAGAATCGCCACTTAATGCTTCCGAGGGAGATGTCCCTAGTACCGATGATCCAATATTTCAGGGTTTGGGGGATCTCCCCTTACCTGAAACTATATACACTTCAGAGGATTTTAGGAAGGATCCTTTAGTCTTCACCTCTTCTGAAGAGACCACTCCCGCTAAGGCCAAAGAGCCTGCCCATACTAGTCTAGCTTCAGACTCGGGTTGGTTGGTGGGAAACACACCACTTAGGACACACTTTATACAACAGCATTAGCATTCATTGCACCTCTTTCTCCGTGAATCCATTGATTCTAAATTTCGTTTGTCTTATTGTGCAGGTACGATGTCTCGATCCTACTATGATATCAGGAAGCTTCGCCGCAGCATGTCTAATCCACCTCAGGATATCGAGTATGATCGCCGTGATGATCGTGGTAGGGAGGAGAGAAGGCCTTATGATCCCTATCGTTCTCGACTCTCACGTTCTCGCTCTCCTTTTCGGTCGGATCAAGAGAAGTACAAAGGTTATCAAAGCCGTAGGGAAGAGGACAGGCCACAATCGAAAGACTCCACCTCTTCCCACGAAAAGCGCAGTAGAGAGAGAAGTCCTCCAAAAGATACTGAGTCTTAAAGTAAACGCAGTGTCCCTGCTACTAAACGGCCTAGGACAGATAAAGCAACTATAGAATCCTCCACACACAGGGATTCTGAATTGACGATCCCCGCTCCCCCACCACTAGATGCGGGGACTGCGATCAGGCGGGCGTATTTGAAGGAGCAATTTCCCGAACATTACTTCGAGACTTTGACTTTTTTACCTGCCCTTGAACCTATTTCTTCTAAGTGGGCAGATGAGGCCAAAGCAAAGATAGATGCGGTGGAAAAACAGTATTCTGAGATGTTTAAATATTCACGCAACCTTTCCAGAATCATCCGTACTCTAATCACAAATACCGACTCAATGCAAAAGACCGCGGAGGAGGATGCCAAGGCTTTAAAAGCTCTAGGAAAAGATTTGGAAGACACTCAAGCTCAGCTAGCTGTCGCTCAAAGGGACGCTTCTAACTTCAAACAACAATTTGAGGACATGCAAAAACGTTATCATGACTTGCTTGAATCTCACACTCAAGAGCGTTCTGAGTTAAAAAAGCAAGCTGATGAGGCTAAGTCAGAAGCTGCTAAGACACGCCTTGCTTATGCTGACCTCGAACGGAAAAATGCCGAGTTAGCAGAGAGGAGTGCTGAACTAGAAAAGAAGAATGCTGACTTGGCTTCAAAGCTATTGGAGGCAGAGAACAGAGCTGCCCTGGCTGAGGGCAATGTGGAGTGTGCTATCAAATCTGCGGAGGAAGCCCGCAAACAACTGTCAGAGGCGGAGGCTGATATTCATGGTTTCGGCGAATTAATGATCGAATTCTTCGCACATATCATCCGTCGCCGAAACATTTCTTGGATCGAGGATTATCC
This sequence comes from Allium sativum, assembly GCA_030737875.1. Lineage (NCBI taxonomy): Eukaryota > Viridiplantae > Streptophyta > Magnoliopsida > Asparagales > Amaryllidaceae > Allium > Allium sativum. The sequence goes on from CM060915.1 coordinate 708,349,757, forward strand.
ATCCACTCTAGTTCAAGTATGGAATCAGATCGTCGAGTGGGAAAAGGAGGAGCTTAAGGTCGATTCCATCGATGAAGATAAGCTAATGGAGAAATACTTGAGGGATGATGAGCCGGAGCGCCTAGCTGAAGGGCGCCGCCTCATTGCTGAGGCCATGGAGGAAGAGAGACGGAAATCTAAACAGAAGAATGTTCTCGAAGCTGGTTCCTCTTCTTCTGCCCCTGCGACTTCTGAAGTAGAGGGGTATGATCCTGAAAATCCGGGAATTCCCCGAACAACTCTGCTATCCCCTATTCCTGAAACAACATCAGAGGTAGTAGTCACCCCTGCCGAGAAGTCTTCGGAAGGTATCCCTACCTTTTCTCCTCAATTTGTCAAGGCTATTTCTACCTTTCGCCACGTGATTGAGCAATCGATGAAAAACCCATTGTTTTCGCCTGAGTTGATAACTGTTGCTTCTCATTCTGTAGGTATTGAGCCATCCGGAAAGACAGATGTGACTCAGGGAGCCACCGCTGGGGTAGAGCCTACGGAAAAGGCAAAAGGAGTGGAGGACAAGGCTGCTCCTATAGACTTGGGAGAAAGAAGTGAGCCGACTAAGGCCGACACTCCCCATGATGAAGAAATGATAGCAGCTTTAAAGGATGATGGCGGTGACGGAGGTCATGAAGAGGAACCAGAAGTTGCAATAGTCGGAGAGTCAAAAAATGCTGATAATGTTACTTTGGCTGCAATGGAAGCTGTTCAAGACAAACGCTTGCAATTAAAAACCGAAGAACTAGACCCTGAAGCCCTCAAGCCCCTCGCAGTTGTGGATGCGGGATCAAGGTTAGTTGTTAAGCTCTCAACTAGATCTATTACAGAGGAACTCGCTAAAAAATCTTCTCTTGATTCCAGCGCTCCGCCCTCTGGGACACTCCCATCAAAGAAGAGTGAGAAAAGGGCTGTAGTTCGCAAGGCTACCAGATATGTCATGCAAGATGATACTCTTTATAGGCAAGGATTTTCTATGCCCCTGTTACGATGTATAGCACACGACGACATCAAGCGTGTACTAAGAGAAGTGCACGAAGGTGAGTGTGGAGATCATACAGGAGGTCAGACTTTAGCAAAAAAGATATTGCGATACGGATACTTCTGGCCCACAATTAATAAAGATGCAGCTGATTATTCACGATGCTGCGATAAGTGCCAGAGATTCGCCAAAATCCCCAGAGCACCCGTTTGGTAAGCGGGAGGTCCTGAGTTCAATTCTCAGTGAAAGCACCAAAATGTTAGACCAAAAAGTGGTTCTAACACCCAAATTGATTAAAAGCAAAATGAAACGAGATCAAAAATATAAATGAACACACAGGATTTATAGTGGTTCGGCGAAGAAATGCCTACGTCCACTTGTCTTTTACTATATTCAATGATTCAGTTGCAAATACAATGAAATATTCACTTGATTTCTCTCACAACTCACTTGCAATCACTCAATTGACTAAAAACAAATAATGAAAGAAGATTTGGATTCTCCGGGAGTGCTGGAACTCGGGTTATGAAGGTGGTTGAACTCTCAAAGTGCCAGAAAAAAGATCCTTTTCTTTGTCTCTAAACGGGGTATTTATAGGTGAGAATTTGCTCAGAATCCGATCCGGATCGGAGCCACGTGTCATCCATCCCATCAGCCTCGGGTTCGGATGAATTTCTATGTTGACAACGCATCAGAGTAGTGGACGTTGAGGGTAGGAACTGGTCACTGCCGATCCGAATAACCAGGCGCTTATGCAGGAGAGTGGCGTGGAAGACAGGCTCGGGTCGGAGGGGCATGCACAAGGGGTTCGGATCAGAGTACCCGATCCGACCCGGATTGACTTCGAACCAATTCTCTCTTCTCTTTACTCTGCTCCGCTCCGATCTATCTCCGTAGCAATTGGGTGGCTTTCCGATCCGACTAGAAGTAGATTGCCCTCCGATCCGAATAGCTGTGCCTCTCTAATTCCAATAGCAATAGTTCACCGATCCGAACGGCAGACTTCACCCTATCCGAACCGCTACCCTGCTCTGATCCGACCCGCTTCAGTGTTTCAAGTTCTTCAATATTTCACATCTTGACTTTGTGTTGCCCAGTTCACAAAGTGGGCTAACACATGCATATGCCTATCATTCATTAATATGCATACTATGTTTTGATTTAATGTTTTGAAATATTAACGTGGAAGCAAATATACCACGCTAGACAGAAACAAAAAACAACTAAAAACATGCCTCTAAAAAATAAGCATCAATTAACCAAATGTGTAGAAAGCAATGTAGCATGTTCTTAGGGGTCAATAACAGTTGTAATATCCTCTGCAGGGTCTTCAATTGTTGGCATTATTGTTGCTCTGCACAGCCAATCTCGTGAACAAAGTAATGCTTCTACGACATCTTCCTTAAGTGAACTACGTTAGTCATCAAGAACCCTACCACTAATACTAAAAGCACTTTCGGGGGCCACGGTCGTAATTGGAACTGCTAAAATATCTCTCGCCAAGCAAGATAAAGTAGGGTATTGATATTGTTCTGATTTCCAAAATGAGAGATTATCCATTGTATTTTACGATCAATCAAGCTATCATCTAAATAAGATCAAGTTCGGACTTATGAGGATTGCTAGCAAATTTAGAGGAATCAAATTTCTCCATCACATCTTCACATTCTTCTGAATATGGGCTTGCAAATGATTCAGTTGCTTCCATATTTCTTATGATGCTTGTTTCCACATATGATTATTTTCCCACTTTTTCTGAATACTCATTATATAGCTCTTCCAATTTCATTTTTAATTTTCAAACTCTAAGCAATTTCCATACAATGTTTTATATGAAAATAAAACAAAATTTATCTTATAACGTGGATCAAAGATGAAAGCAATGGAAAGCGACACATTAAACTCACTCCAGTATTTATTGAATTTTTTATGCATATCACTTGCCATAATGGACATAAAATCATTTTCCTCCATGCATTTTTTCAATGTGTAATGAACCAAGAAAATTTCCGGAAGAAACTAATTAGCAGTTGGGTTATTTGTACTAGAGAATAAACATGTAGCATCGTAAAATACTTCTAAAAAAATGTGCAATTTCTTTGCTTTGATCCATTCTTCTGGTGTTGGGCAATAAGTATAACTAGGATCGAATAATTTCAAATGACAAAGCGCTTTCTCATAATGTATGGCACTTTTGAGCATCGTAAATGTTGAGTTCCATCTAGTAGGAACATCTTGACGCAATCCTTTTCTATCCCTATCCAATGAGAGAGTAGCTATGCATTATAAAAAACTTTTTTTTCTAGATTGAGAACCTTTAATATATTTTATGCTTTCATGAATGTTACTCAAAAAAGAAGAAACACACTTCAAACCATCTTGCACTATTAAGTTTAATACGTGCGCCACACATCTAACGTGCAAATATTGTCCATTCGTCACTAAAGATTCCCTATAAATAAGATGTGATTCCAATAATCCAACAAATTTGTCATTTGTAGATGCATTATCCAAAGTGCACGAAAATATCTTATCAACTATATCTCAGTCAACTAACATACTTGAGATTTTTTCAAATATAGATGAACCTTAATGTGGAGGTGGCATTAAACAAAAATTCAATAGCTTCTTTCGCAAATTCCAATCATTATCAATAAAATGCGCTGTCAAAGTTATAAATCCATCAGTATTTGTTGATGTCCATAAATCATATGTCAAACTAACTCTTCCACTACATGAAGTTTGATCTTTTCGACCTCATATAGTTTCATAACATCAGAACACGATGTGTTTCTTCAATAATGTTCCACTTTATTGTTTAAGTATGAATGGATCTCATGAATACGTTCATACTGAACAAATTTAAATGACAAGTTATGTTCAATAATGGCTTTGGTCAACAACTCTCTATATATTTTCTGATCGAAATTACTTCTTTGATCATTTTCAATGCTTTTAACAATTAACGGACACTTTTCTACATGTCTTAGCAAATTGTTTGTACTATATTTACCTCCTTAAATATATTTTCTTTTGCATCGTATGCAAAAACATGTGTGATTTTGACCTTTACCCATTTCACTTTTTTTCAAAATATTTCCAAACATTAGAATAAGTATTTTTTTATCGCTTATTTTTGATAGAGCTACCAACCGAATCTACAGTTGCCACCGATTCTACTATGTTTCTTAATTGAGTACCTTGTTTAGCAATATCCTTATTATTTTTTCACCTGAATTCAAAATTTTATTGTAAAAATAGACCTTTAGTTCATACAAATAAATACATTTAAAATACTATCTGGATTAAACAAGTCAATGAAATGAGTACACGTTCACAAACATAAAAATCATATCATATATCCCAGATGAAAGTTTACTTTACCACAATATTAAAATGTTAAATGAGAGATGCAAAAGACAAATTGTAAATATGACAGTGAATTTCTTTACTAACAAATAAGTAAATCTGAACAATCATGACTTTTTACTACTTAAGAGGACCAAATTAGTCCTCTAGGATGCAAGTATGGGAGGTACATGTAACAAATCGTGAACTTATAACAAAATTTCAATGGTTTTAAGATACCACTTATAAAATATGGACACATACACTATAATTTATAAAAAATGGACGCTGTTTTATAAAACTATCACTAAAATATGCTAAAAATATGTATAAAACTGTCACTAAAACCATTTTATAAAAATGTCCAAAACAATGAATTTAAAAGAAAAATTTGCATCTAACTAAACTTAAAATAGTGGAAATAAACTTGCATGGAGCTAAATTTAAAGTTGTCCCAAACTTAAAATAGTGCAAAGAAAGCAATGCATTTTAAAAAAAAACATGGAACTAAACTTGCATGCAAAGCATTTAACAAACTTACATACAGGTACTATCTTATCGGAACAACCCGTACAATTGTAAAACAAAATATTAGCAATCAACTGAAATTTTCCAATATCCGAGAATAACAATATTACAAGTATACCTGTCAACAATCGATGACATATCAGCGGTTTAAAAGTATACCTCCAACTGGTGAAGAAGACATGAAAGAAATCGTTCCAGAAATTGCAGCATCCGGTTTTCTACAAAGGGAATAGATTGAAATTACAGCTACAACATGCAAACTTGATAAAAGGATACATACAATACATGCAAAAAAAATTCTTAAGTTTCTCAGATTCAATTGTCTTTGGATTGAACATGCAACAAGAAATTGTATGGCTTACAATTTGTCTATAATGGTAGCTCTACCTATATAGACTCTGTACTTCATATCATGCATACAGATCTGCCTTTCTGGTAATATTTGTGGTTAAGCCTTAACTATTCGTTTTGGTAATATTTGTAGTTAAGCTTTTAATTATTTGGTTCTGGTAATATTGGTAAAACTAAACAAATAATAATTTAAGGATGAGAAATCAATTACTTCTACTTCTGATTAGATAATTTCCATAAGCCTATTATTTTTATTTTTAAGTGTTTGGTTTTGGTAATATTTGTGGTTAAGCTTTTAACTATTGGTTGAACTTCTCTATTAATTATGTATACAACAACGTAAATACTGGAGCAATTTGATAGCTAATCACTATTATTCACCACAATAGCACGAAAAAGAATTATTTTGCTATAATCTGGAACTGATAATAACATTTGATAATGAGTTAAATTATCAAACAAAGCTCTGCCAAGATTACCAACTAAACATAAGTTTTCGTTACCAAACGGTGTGAAGAAGTAATAAGTTGTTGCAGATGTTTGGAGATCAACAATACGAGATAGTCGAGGTTGACAGCTGAAGATCGATTCAGTTTACTTTTGATTTTAAATCCAGATTCTATGAAAAGACTAGATAGCCGAAGATCGTTAGAACCGATTAACAAGCCTAACCAGAAAAAAATGAAACAAATCCTACTAAAAATCCAGAAATTAACCAAATAAAAACTCAAACCTTCTTATCTTTCATTTTTAGGGTTCGGCTGACTAAACGATTTTTTATTTCAAGATTGACGTAATCTTGGAGATATACAATCAAATTAATTTGAGAAAGAATCATCGTTGAGAAGAAAGAATAAGGAATCTTCAAAAGTCAATTTTGGGTTGTAACGGGTATGGCAGTAAAATGGGTTGCAACTATATTTTGATGGGTCGAATGAGTTTTGACCCGCTATAAAAAAGTTAGAAAGTTGGTCCACCCTTCTATATTAAAAATAGGGTCAGAATGGTCGGGTTAAAGGGTTATTCAACTTTTTGACAACCATACATGTTAGTATCACTAAAATATAACCACCTATGTTAATTTCAGTATTAGAAACCCTAGAATAATCTGAATTGATCGTATGAATTGGTAAGTTGTTGGATTAATCATGTTTAACATATGTTTAGATCCTAACTATGCTAGATCCATGGTTTTTAAGCTATATTTCATGTATGTTCATGTTAGTATGGTTGATCATGATTAAAACTGAATGAATTGCTTTCTAACCTGTTGAATTTCGTTATAATGATTGATTTAGTCATTTAGAATTGTATGTAGTAAGTTTATAATTGATCAATAGAGCAAATCGGAGGTTCAAATGATTAGATTTTGACGAAACTTGGTGGAGAGCCCTGGAGGGTGTCAGGATGATGCCCAGATAATTTCATATTGAAATAAGCCAAGTTGATGGATCAGTATCGGCCCATGCCCTATGAACTAATTTCGATACATGTGAGGTGCTGGTTTTTTAGGACATGGCCTCATAGGGGTAAAAAGTGGGTTAGGGAAATATTTTTGTGTGATTTGGATGGGTCAAAGGGTGATCGCTCGAACTCATGTTGATAGACCAACAGAGATAATAACTAGAAAGGCATTTGGCATCGAAACTAGACCCCTATGAAGCGTTCGAGGAGTGAATCGAGGAGATTAAACACTTAGTCAATTTTTGACTAAGTGGATGGATGAGTATTTTTGGCTAAGTGGATGGACGAGTATTGGTCCATAGGCGATGGACCGGTACGATCCATCAGGATGGGAGATGGTGGTTGAGACTTCTAGAGTGGAAGCAGGGGAAATTTGGAGCTTGTTGGTGGCTTTTGGTAATTAGACCGTCTACGAGGTGGAAGTGCAAAGCAATGTGGCTTGATTCTTCAATCGTGAACTTAAAGATGGAGCTATCAGAATTGAAATAATGAGCAGCTGATCGTGAGACGATGCAGCTAGATAATGAATTAATTGAGTGGGAATAACAGTAAAGGATGGAGTCGTCGGGGATGGCTTATAAAACTGGAGGCGCCATGCAATCGTTGATAGTCGAAGGTTCTAGCTGACTAAAGGCAGAGATATCGTGGGGACACCTATCAGGATCTTAGAGACCATGTACCATGGATCGTTTGGAGAGTAATTTAGTTGTCTCGAGAAGGTAAATGTACGTGGGGCGTGCGACAGTCTGACTAGAACCAAGGTTTCCATTAGCCCTTGACGGATGGTAATTGTGACGACCACCCATAACTCATGCACTAAACAAGAGGAATAATGCGCTGAAAGGTGTGCTAAGCAGCTATGGATGATCATCAAGGTAGGTAAACATAATACAGAACCTGTCGTATAACTCACAGGATAAAATATAATAGAACATATACAACAGGCAATAATAGCGAAGCACATTTGAGCAGAAACTTGAAACTTTCGTAACAACTAGAAAGCATATCCATAAGACTTTGGATTACAACATAAATGTCTGTACAAATTGGCCTCACTACAACACTAAACAAAACCGGAAACATAAATACTAGATAATAGCAAAATAATACGCCTATCTCCTGCTCGCCATCGCACATCAGCATTGTCCTCATTAAGCTCTGCTACCTATAACCTGCTATTAAGTCTTCCCACCCACAATTGGATGAATAGCCCATGGTAATAAAAGGAAACATAAAACCTTGAGTCAAACAGCAGTCTTAATGAGCGATAAGACAGCTATCTAACATCATCAACAAAGTATATGAGAATAAGTAGATTAACCAATAAATCTACCCGAAACATCAGACAAGAAACCCAAACTCATCTTCCCCCACCTCCGACAGTGATACAATTTACAAAACAAGAATTTAGAAAGTACAGTACATCCATAACAATCAGTTATCAAACATAGACCATCCTAATCGATATCAACATCCCTTAGGCATAAGCCTCGAAGGCCTAAACCAACATCAGACAAGCACCCAAGAGATATCTCCTCCGATGTCGAATAATCTACACAAGACGATACAAGCAAAACAATCATCATCCATGACTCTGGCTATCACCGCCAATCCGCTTTGAAACTGTAACACCCTGTATTTTCTATGTTTATTGAAGAAACGAGTTAAAGAATACTTAATTTTAAAAGTAAGAATAAAGGGAAATGGGTTACACCATTGCGTTCTTCTTGGAATTCTGCTTGAGATAAATTCTGAGTTTGCGTGAATCGGACTCCGTATGAAGAAGTTATGGAGTTCAGAAGATTTCATGTTAAATCGGAATTAAATATAAATAATAATTAAATCGAAAAAGCAGTTCGAATTTCAAATTTAGGCAAAAGAGGCTGAGCCGGAAAATTCCCGCTCAGGGGTCGATTTCCCAGGGGGAGTCGACATAGGTGTCGACCCCCCTTTAGGGGTCGACTCCTGTATTCTGATCCAAACAGTGATGATTTCTGACTTGCTGCTGAGTCATTAGGGCATAGGTGGCGGTTTCTGGATAGCTCTATCTGGCTTGGATGGTTCTGATTGCTTCTAGGTTGATCTAACAGCTCACATAAATCTAACCTTCTATATAAACAACCCCAACCCTAAACCACACAAATTTCATTCCAAGGAGTCGTCATGCTGTCCATGGTCAACCTAGCATAGCCACCACTCTTCTTCAACTAGAAAGCAAGTTAGAAGCTATGAATCAAATCCAAATTAAAGAACCAATAGTCTACATCAAAGGATAGCTTTCCGGTTTCAGAAAACAAATACCAGTAAATAAGATTTTTCTTTTGTTTGTAAGTTCAGTTATTCTTTAGATGTGAACAAATAAAAGTCATGATTTGTAATAAAGAAAAACTAGAACTGTGCTAGTTGTAAGAAAATGGTGATGCTGATTCATGTCTATTCTTGTGACAATTCTACCATATATGCCTATGAGACTATTGTGGTTTATTGGACTTATCATGTTGTATGTTACACCAATCATGTATTATATAAATTTGGTGACTATTTCATGTTATGTTACATGCAAGTTTATAGGCTAAGTCATGTTCATATACGCCTATAGGTTTAGATCTACATCCTTATATGTTTAGATCTATGTTAATTTGATCCAACTCAAATGCAAGTTCACATTTACAAGCCTAATTGGATTTGGGTAATTCTATGTAAGTTCCTATTCATATGCTTACGATTCATGTTAATTAGATCTAAAATGAAAGTTCATTGTTCTATGCCAAGTTTATATGTCACATGTTTAGTTAGATCCATTTTTTTAATGTTGTTGGAATGGTACATGCTCCTTTCTTTACCCTTTTGTTTATGAGTTAGGCTAAGTTGCGAGCCTAATGTTCTATGTGAATTATGAGAACGTATAACGGGGTTAACATTGGGAAAAACATTAAATTACATATTATTGGCATAGTTTGGCTCATAATCATGTAAATGATTAGTAGCATGAAATGGTATAATTTATATACCTAAAAATTATGAACATGATTTAGAGGGTAAATGGGGCATGACTTGAATGAAAAAAATTATGGATAATTTACATATAAATATGAAGGGTAAATATGTAAATTAAGTAAAAGACGAATATGCCTAACCCGAGGTTAGATTGAGTTACGGTGTAAGACTGCCCGGAACCGCCCGGCACCTCCAGCAACCGTAACAATATAGATCTAATGTGAGAGGTTATCGCATCAAGCCCAAAAGAACCCGAGGTTAGATTAAGTTGTGGTGTAAGACTGCCCGGAACCGACCGGCACATCCAGCAACCACAACAATATAGATGTAATGTGAGATGTTGGTGCTTTAATGAATGAATTAAAGCTAAGGAATAGGCAGGCTAAGAAGGTAGGGTTAAGTTAATTAAGGCAACACTTAACCAATACAACATGTTAACTAAACTGATGGGTGGGGTTAGGTTAGTTTAACCATTTTAACATGTTGATTAGGAAACCCTAGTAACGGGGACCCATTTCAGCAGTAACCCACATAGATGTATCATGGTACCCTGAACTAGGTAGGGCGGGGCACGATTACTGGGATGATTATAAGCGGTCAAAACAACGGCGAGTGGTACGTCAGTGTAGGTTCCGACGGAGTGCGGGCATGCACGTACTCCAGAGTGGAAAAAGAAGGCACTAGGCATCAGTAGTTATACACTGTGCATCTTGAATTGTGTCGAGTTGCCACCATAGGATTTGATACACCCCATGGTGGGACCAACACATGTATCTACAATCAAGCGGGGCCGAATGGCACAAGTAGTAAACGTATACGAGTAGGAGTCGATCGATAAAGGGATCACTTTGTTATAAACATGTGAGGCTGGTTGAAACAATAGTCATAGGTGTAGAGAAATAGAAATGGGTGCGATAGTATATTCAGTTTAACTTGCCTTATCTTGCCTTATGTTATCTTGTTATTCTAGTATTGTCCTATTTTCGGTTTATTCATATCATGATCCTTTTTCTTGTTCTCATGCTGAAAAATCACTGGACTTACCAGACTTATGTCTGACCCATTTTTCTTTCGTCTACTTTTCTTCCGTTCCCCCACAGGTCCGCAGGGAGGGGATACTTCAGCTTAGTTCAGACCATTTCCAGCTTGAAGAGAGTATATGTATTGCTTGGATTCTCTTTTCTTGGGCAATGGCTTTGGATACACTCTTATTGGGGATTTATGCTGCCTTATTGTTATTTTATGCTTCTTTATGTTTTAATCAAGACAAAGATTTTGTTGTAATAATTTGGAATTTGGTTTGAGACAGTTGTTGTAATGTTTTGACTGAACCACTTGCTTATGAAATAAATTTAGTTTTTACGCTGTTTATATGTCTGTCTTGTAAATTATCTGTATCTTTTACCTAAAATGCTCCGCTGAAGTTAAGGCATTCCCTTTGTGAGTGACCTTAACGGATGTGGGGTGTTTCACTTGGTATCAGAGCTGAAGGTTTACCAGATTAGTTAAAAGTTTTTGAAAACCATTTTTCAGAAAGAAGTTTAAAGAAGCATTTTTAAGAGAAGTGTTGTTTTATTTTAAAAGGCATAATCCCCAAAGCCATATGCACTATCTTTCTATCCTTTGTTTTGAATCTTTTCTTTTTCGTTTCAGCATGTCTGGGGATCTTAATCTTCCAGAAGGTGTACCGGTACCTGGCTGGTTCAGAACGGTACCTAGAGGCTAGGGCTAATGGTGCAGGCCCAGTAGACGTTCCTCCTCCCCCAGCTGCAGCCGTTCCTCCTCCTCCACATGCAAATGCTTTCTCAAAGATATGTAGAGACTTTCGAGCCATGGGTGGAAAGAACTTTAATGGAACTGAATCATTCATGGAAGCAAGAAACTGGCTCAAAGAAACCGAGGATTTGTTTGTTATCTTCGAAGTGGACGACAGGCCGAAGATACAGTTGGTCGTATGGTTGCTTAAAGGCAAAGCCTCTTATTGGTGGGCAGTTACTAATGCTGAGAGACCAATTGAAACTTGAGTGGATTTCAGAATGAGGTTTGAAATGAAATTCCTCTCACAAGATGAACGAAGCCTACAGATGAAGAAGCTCTTAGCTCTCAAATAGGGAAGTATGTCGGTCAAGGAATACGTCAACCAATTCAACCAGCTGGCTAGATTCGAACTGGAGTTAGTGAACACTCCACATAATAAGGCTCTCCGTTTTGTTAAAGGGTTGAATGAGCCACTGCACATCCTAGCTATGTCCCATATACCTATAGGTGCGACTTATGAGAGACTGGCGGACATGGCACTGTTACAGGAGGAAGACTAAGATGGCAAGAAAGAGGCAAAGGTGGAAGTACCTCAAGATAAGAAATTGGAGGGATCGCAGAATAAGAAGACAGGTTCCAAGAAGGGTGGGAAGGATAACAAACCCCGTGACAAGAGGAAGTGTAATTTTTGTGGCATTCCTGGACATCTGATTAAGGACTGCAGAAAGAAGAAGAGGAAGATGGATGGTTGTTTTCAGTGCGGAGAGACAGGACACATGGCTAAGGACTGCCCAAAAAAGCAAGGGCAAGGGCAGAGGACTGGATCTACTTCTGGAGGGCAGGTTCACGCTCTCATAGCACTATGCAAGAATGAGGTAGAAATATTTCTGTTGAGAGTTTAGTTTATCTTTTTGATCATCCTGTTCGTACACTCTTTGATTCTGGTGCATCGCACTCTTTTATATCTACTACTTTAGTTGAATCTCTGCACCTAGACACCAGTACAGTAGAGGATCCCTTGGTTGTTTCAAATCCAATTGGGGGCTCGGCTTATTTATCAATGATTTGTTTGAATTTGGAAATTTCTATACTAAGCGTTGGGTTTAGATGTAATGCCTTGTTTTGGGCTTCACGGGCTATGGGTTGACTCTAGGCATGGATTGGTTATCCAGTAATGGTGTCATCCTTGATTGTGAAAAGAGAGTGGTTAGACTTATGACTCGCCTCGGTAACACTCTCGAAATCTCTTGTAATCCCATAAATCCTGTTATGCTTAGCTACCTAGAATCTCTTGATGCGTCTGTTGAAAACTTGCAATCTCTTAGTGTAGTCCATGAATACTCGGATGTCTTTGAAGAGGTGAAGGGCTTACCTCCGAAGCGGGAGATAGACTTCCGCATATACCTTGTTGATAATGCAAAACCCGTTGCTCTACCCCTAGACACATGGATCCAAGGGAGAGGAAAGAGCTCAGCAAGCAAGTTAAAGAGTTGCATGAAAAGGGGTTTATAAGGCGGAGTATTTCTGAATGGGGTGCTCTAGTGGTGTTTGCAACCAAAGCAGATGGTTCACTTCACCTATGCGTTGACTATAGGGAGCTAAACAAGCTAACCAAGAAGAATAGGCACCCACTTCCAAGAATAGACGACTTGTTTGATCAGCTTGTAGGTGCATCGGTTTTCTCCCAACTAGATCTGGCTACCGGGTTTCACCAACTAAAAGTGGCTGAAGACAGCATTGATAAGACCGCGTTCAGAACCCCGGATGGTTTCTTCGAATGGCTTGTCATGCCTTTTGGCTTGACAAATGCACCTGCTTATTTCGTTGACTTGATGAGCAGGGTGTCCAGGGAGTTCCTTAATAAGTTTGTAGTGGTCTTCGTGGACGACGTTTTGATTTTCTCGAAAAGTGAGGAAGAGCATGCTTTGCATTTAAGGGAATCATGGATGCTCTTCATGCACATCAGCTAAAGGCAAAATTCTCCAAATACCATTTCTGGAGAGAAGAAGCAAGGTTTCTTGGACATGTGGTGTCCAAAGAGGGGATAGCTGTGGACCCCGCAAAAGTATTTGTGGTGCAAGATTGGAAGGTTCCACGGAATGCAACCGAAGTCCGAAGCTTTCTCGGGCTAGCGGGCTTTTACCGTAAGTTCATTAAAGACTTTGCGAAAATCTCAGCCCCACTTACAAGGTTAACGAAGAAGAACCTAACTTTCGCTTGGGATTTGGATTGCGATGTTGCTTTCCAACGTTTGAAAAGGGCTCTTACAATAGCCCCAGTTCTGACATTGCCTGACGGGAGCAAAATGTTTACAGTATACATGGACGCATGTGGTACAGGATTAGGCGCTGTCTTGATGCAAGAAGGCAAGGTAGTTTGTTACGCGGGAAGGCAATTGAAGGTACATGAGAAGAACTACCCAACTCATGATTTGGAGCTAGCTTCCATTGTTTTCGCTCTTAAGTCATCGCGTCATTACCTGCTAGGAAAAATGTTTGAACTATTTACTGACCATAAATCATTAAAGTACCTTTTCTCACAGAAAGATCTTAACTTAAGACAACAAAGGTGGATGGAGTTCCTTGCCTCATATGATTTTGAGATTTACTATACCCTTGGAAAGGGCAATGTGGTAGCAGACGCCTTGAGTAGAAAGAAGCCGACCTTAAGTCCTCTCTTTGTAGAAAGGCAAAGCTTGGAGTACATAGCAAACTTTCACTTTACACCCTCCTCTGAATTTGTACCTGGTTTGTTAGCATCGCTAGAAGTGTGACCTACTCTTTTGGACTCAATAGGAACCGCGCAACGTGAAGACCCTCAGCTAGTTGATGTAATGGATAAGCTAATTAGGGGTGAGACTTCTAGCCACATCAATAGATACTCCATTGATGATAAGGGTTGGTTGAGGCAGGATGGAAGACTATGCGTCCCACAAGCAAGGGATTTGGTGAAGACGGTTCTCGGAGAAGCACACCATTCTAAGTTGACCATACACCCAGGTGGAGACAAGATGTATAAAGACATAAAAAGGGTTTTCTTTTGGAATGGCATGAAGAGGGATGTAGCTGGGTTCGTCACTAAGTGCTTGATATACCAGCAAGTCAAGGCGGAGCAGAAGAAGCCTGGTGCTTTGCTTCATCCTCTAGAGGTCCCACAGTGGAAATGGGATAGCATTTCAATGGACTTTATTGATGGGTTGCCTAGGGCAAGAAGGGGCAATACCAGTATTTGGGTAATAATGGACAAAAACACTCACTTTATATCGATTAAGAGTAGGAGGACTGCCTCATCGTTAGCATCCATTTATCTTAAAGAAGTAGTTCGACTGCATGGGATACCCTCTAGCATAGTGAGTGATCGAGATCCTATCTTTACGAGCAAGTTTTGGAGGAGTTTGCAAGAGGCTATAGGCATACAGCTATGCTTAAGCACGACCTATCACCCCCAAACTGATGGTTAGATGGAAAGGGTGAGTAGAGTATTAGAAGACCTCTTGAGATTGTGAATTCTTGACTTTGGAGGAACATGGGAGGATCATCTTCCTTTGGTGGAATTCTCTTACAACAATAGCTACCAAGCCACCATAGGCATGGCACCTTCGAAGCTCTATATGGAAGATCATGTCGATCACCAACTTGTTGGTGGGAGTCTACATACAAGCTCCTACTTGGGCCAGACATGATTAGAGAAACTTCAGAAAAGGTGGACTTGATACGAAGACGAATGAAAATTGTCCAAGATAGACAGAAGTCCTATGCAGACAAAAGAAGGTCCGACCTTGAGTTTGAGGTTGGAGATAGGGTGTTCCTTAAAGTATCTCCTTTGAGGAATGTCATTCGCTTTGGATCCGTAGGAAAGTTGGAACCAAGATTTGTAGGACCATTTCCTATCATTAAAAGGATTGGGACATGGCTTACAGAGTAGAGCTACCCGAAAGACTGGCTGAAGTTCATAATGTTTTTCATGTTTCTCAACTACGAAAGTTCTTACATGAGTCTGCGGAAGTTGTGGAGCCAAGTATACTAGAGGAAGTAGAAGTGGAACGAAAAGCGACTGTGAAAAGAATTCCAACTCGTATCTTGGGTACGAAAGTCAAAAAGCTATGCAACCGTAAAGTCGAGCTTGTTAAAGTTCAATGGAGTCACGCTTAGGAAGACCCGACTTAGGAAACTGAGGGAAAAATACGCGCAACCTACCCTTTTCTTTTTGAGGGTACATCCTTGATCTCTTTTTTCATAAGTTTATACATGGTTGTATCTATTATTTTTTAAGTATATCTCCTCGGCCATATTCTTTATCCTTAGGTAGAAACCAATGGATGTAAACATGTATTTGAAACATGTTATGATTGATGGTTGCAAGTGGTTGCTAGTGGATGCATATACACACATTAGGTGTTAGATCGGCTCAGTCACTTTCATGTTGCATATGCATATATGTATTTGTATATGGATTGAAACTTGGAGTGTTAACATATGGATGTTGCATTTGTATGAATGATTGTGCACTCATGTAGAATGTATGATTAGGAATAATTGCATGCATAATGGACTCATGGCACTGACATAATTTGCATTAAGGAGGTCAACTGAATCAGTAGACCGCCTGATTTTGCATTAGATAAGGACATACACACACTAAGCATACAGTCATGAAAGCATTAGAAATCTTTTTAAGGACAATGGGTGCCAGTGTTTGATGGTTGAGTAGATGGACGATTGGATGATAGGATATACATTCTTCTTGACTAATGGTAAACCCTGGTCTAGCAAAACTCCATACGCCATACGATACCCCTGCTTTGTGTCCGCTAGAACCTACGACAATGATAATCCCAGCCTTCGATATCTCTGACAATCTAGCCTGATTACTGTTCATAAGCTCCAGTTCAATTCCCTAGCAACCATTATCCACGAACTCACCCCCTGGAGTCGTCTTCACATTCGTTGCATTACGATGATCAACGAACACATTACATCACTTTGACATTCCCCCTTGAATTCACTTCGAAGTCACAACCACCATCGAGCCCAAAACATACATCATTTGGTCAATATTCGATTCATAATGTTTTAGTCTGACTCATCAGGTCATCCAACTACCCGACTTTATGGGTCACCAACGACCTAACTTCCTAGGTCACCTAACGACCCGACTTTATTGGTCACCCACGACCTAACTTCATGGGTTACCCAACGACCTGATTTTATGGGTCACCCACGACCTAATTTCATGGGTCACAGAACGACTTGACTTCTTGGGTTACCAACGACCCGACTCTATGGGTCACCCAACGACCTAACTCCTTGAGTCACTAGCGACCTAACTTTCTGGGTCACCAATGACCTAACTTCCCAGGTCACCCAACGACCTGACTTTATCCAGAAGACCAACGACCCGATTCCAGAGAAGTTCCTATGACCTGACCTATCTCCGAACGACCCGAAGCTTCAACATACTTCAGACGACTCATGCTTTATGAACGTGAACGACCCATGCTCTTCAACGACCCGACCTATACACCAACGACCTTAGCTTCATTTCTTGGAGAAGAAGACACGAACGGCCTATGAAAAACGACCCGAGTCCAGATCTGACCAAAATAGCTCTAATCTGGACAAAATTATCACCAAACGACAACATCGATGCGACCCATTCATCCGAATCATCCAATTCAACCATAAACACTTTCTGAAATAATTAACAACATTAAAATGACAATTATTCATCGATAATCATATAAAATTCACCAAAATCATGGTAAATGAATGAATAAACAAAACAATAGATCTAACTTGCATAAACATATGAATTAACATAAGAATTACCGGTTTTTAGTTTCTTGATTAGATCATAGGGTGATTCAAATGAAAATATACTTACCATGATGTAAATCTAGGTGAAAACAACTTAAAATGATGAAAATATGTACAAACAACCCGTATATTTGATTGAATCCATGTAAGAGATGTTTATCACTAACCAAATCTTCAAAACAACAAGAAAACACTTGATCGTAAATTTGGACTGTGCTGAATTAGCTTCAAACTCTTCAATTTGATGAAATCTCACTTCTCTTGATGTAGATCTTGCTTTGATTGATGTAGATCTTCGAACTTCTTCCTTAGATCTAGATTTTAATTTTGCAAAGGTATATTTGATTGAGCAAGGAGGATCACGAGCTCAACCAAACGAGAGAATGAAGAAAGTAAACTATTCTCCGTGCCTTTAACCCCTATTTATATCCCCATCAGCCCACTAATAGGTCACACCAAATCATTCCACTAATAGGCCACACCAAATCAGCCCATCAATGGCTTATAAAACCTGAACAAAAATTTTGAAACACTAAAACAGTTATTCCTCCCAAATCGCAAAACCAAATCTTTAATGTGACCACTCTACAGAATTGGCAACACCATTTCCTCTCCAATGATATTGATTTTAGCACCTGATTCGATCCCATTCAAAAGTTATTCCCTGTTCAAAACAGCTAGGGGAAAAATGGTCACAAATAAAATTGGTAAAAATTATGGACATGTTTCACATACCCATAAACAACATATTGAAATATGAGAATGATCCAACCCTCAGGGAATAAAATAAAAATATTTTACGGTCCTCCGATACGCAAAATGCGAGCTGTTACATTCTCCCCCCCCCCCCCCCCAAATTAGGAATTTTGCCCCCGAATTCCAAACAAACATAAACAACCAAAACAATTCCACATGCTTACAATCCATAAGCAGCCAATTTTACCATCCAAACTAGCATCCATCAAGCCATGCATCTATAGTCTTATCTTAGCACGCAAAATTCTATCAACAACAACAACAACAATAATACAAATTACAATAGGGTAAGAACAACGAAGATTTCTGGATGGGTCATCTTCATACTCTCTTCCGTCTCCCACACACAATCTTCGCCATACTCACTCCATTGTACCTTAACTAACTTAACCGACTTCCTTCTAAGTTATTTTGTGTCATTCCCCCACCACACGAAGCGGCTTACGAGGTCTCGCAACTACGGTCTTTACTTTTAGGTCTTCACACTGTCCTGGAGATACCACCACATTCGAATCATGCACGCACTTCCGTACAAACGACCATGGAAAACATTATGCACACCTGACATGTAACAACCTAGAAAATCAGAACCAATTTAAAATTTTATTTTAAGGAAATTTTGTTAGGAAATGTGCCAAAATTTAAAAATTCCGTTTTTAAATTAAATTATTGAATTTAAAAAGGCTTCCAAATAAAATTATGATGTTATTAATGAACGGTTTAAAATTTCATTTGTGATAAACAACAATTTATACTTTGTTAAATTGTGATTGATAATAATGGAAATTATTAAATTGTTTATACATTTGGACTAGCTAACTTTAAACTATTGTTGAAAAGTAATATGGTTATCCTAATTTGTATGTATGCATCATTGTCTTGCTCAAATTGATGACTGCTAATGAAGATGATGTTGTTTGTTGAATAGCTGAATGTTTAGTTTATTTGATGAATCAAATAATAGAATTTTTGTTGTGCTTTAAAATGTTCAAATACAGATTTGTTTCTAAATATTCAATGTAAATGTAATTGTTTGGATCTAATAGATTTCTTGTTCAAGTAACATATTGTTTTCTTCATTCTGTTAAATTAAAACTAAATCTATATAAGTTCTAGTACAATGATTCATTTTAGATCACTGGTTTTATAAAATTAATTTGGAGTCTAACTTTTAGATCTAAAATTCTATGTTCATTTTAATGGATTAAATTATATCTTAAAGATTTATTTGAACTTTATACTCAGTTAGTTAAATGTTAGGTTGTTAGTCCATGTTTTATCTTTCATAACTAAGTGTAACGTTAGACTTGAAAGTTTTTATATATACATAATATTTTCAATTAGATATTTGGATTTTATAAAAGGGGTTTTTTCAATACACAAATATTTAAAACAGATTGTTGTAATTATGCGATTTGTATTATTAACGAGTTTTGATTGAATTTAACTCATACATACATATATATATTTAAATCTACATTCATGTTTTCATATAAAATTTATTATTTATTTCAAATCATGATAATACGAAATAATTTCTTTTCTTTAAAAGTTAAAAGAGGAAAAAAAATAAACACATGCTTTAAACATTGGCTATATATATATACTTGTATCATGATGTTTGTTGATTTCATTGATATGCTGCATCATAATGAGAAATCCAATTAATCATATATGTTAACTTTTATTTATTTCTCATTTTATTTTATGTAATTGACCATCTACTGATTCTAATTATATGTCTATACCTTTCTATCACTTTATAGCACGTACCATATGTTGCACTTACAAAAATTACATTATCATATATTTGTTTGCACTCGCATCTATGTCACATGTTTGTTAAATCAAATTGATAATAAAACAATAAATGAAAGGTTTCTCTCTCTATGCAAATAATATTCTCCGTGTTAATTAAATAATTTAAAGAAAGAAAATCAAAGTTTTCCTTCTCTAACTACCCTCATTAATTAAATAATTTAAAGAAAGGAAATGAAACATTTTTCTCTCCTCCTCATTAATTGATTACATTAAACGAAAGGAAATGGGAAGTTTCATCTCAAAATAAATTTAAGTAGTAATTAATTTTATTAAATAAATTTATAAATACCCTAAAATTAAACCAAAACCCTAATTCTCATATGACAACCGCCATCCTCTTTTATCAATGGCCGATATCCTCCCGTTTTCACCCCTCAATAATTCTCAATTCCTTTCGAATTAGCCTTGATTCCAAAACACAAATCGAAGTACTCCTCAAACTCTTCAAAATGATACGGATTTGATCAATTTTTATAACATGAGTTGTGGGAAATTGCTGCTGGTAGGGCGCGACTTTTGGTTCAATTTGTGGGGGCGATGGAGGCGCGAGTTGCACCATTTATGGAGCGTCGGAGAGAGGAGGCTGGCGTGCTTCTCGAGGATGTGGTGGATGGTCCTCCTGTGACCAGAAATTGGTGCGGCGGTTGATGAATTTGAGGCGAGGGTTCCAGCTTTTGGCACGAGGAAAACGACGGTTTAGAGATAAAGTAATTAAAGATTAAGGAAATGTAAATTAATTTAATTATTTAATAATTATTTCAAATTATGTATTTAA
The DNA here is from genome assembly GCA_030737875.1 of Allium sativum. Classification (NCBI taxonomy): domain Eukaryota; kingdom Viridiplantae; phylum Streptophyta; class Magnoliopsida; order Asparagales; family Amaryllidaceae; genus Allium; species Allium sativum. Next base: position 708,370,386 of record CM060915.1, read on the forward strand.
AGTTTGAACTGTAACACCCCGCATTTTTAATATAATTAAAAATATGTAAAAATGTATATATATGCATAGATAGGTTAATAATGGTGATGTACAATGAAAATTACTTAACATGGAAGAGAAGGAAAAATTAATTCGATAACAGTGTATGTAACAGAAAAGACAATAAAATAAATATACTTAATTTAAATATCAGGAATTAAGTAAAACGGATATCTCCATTGCGTTCATCTCGAAATTCTGCTTGGAATAGAGTCCAAGTTTTCGAAAATCGGACTCCGTATGAAAGAGCTATGGCCTGCGGAAGATTCAACAAAAATTCAGAAAAATACCCAGGCAGGTCGACCTACCTAGGGGGGTCGACCTTAGTGTCGACCTCCCCCCTGATTTTTCCAGATCTGGGCAGTGACGATTTTTGATGTGCTGGACGGACCGGATGGCTTCTAGGGCAATCTAATGGCTCTAAAACGCTCTCTACACCTATAAAATAGTGCCTAGACCTAACCTAATTCATAAACAATTCCTTCTGACGCCTCCATGCTATCAAACTTCAAACAAACATGGCCGCCACCCCAAAACCCTAAACAAGATTGCAAGTTCTTCAGCAACTTTGGAGTTTAATCAAATCAAGAAGCAAAATTCTTCATCAAAGATTCAAGCTCTTCACCAATAATCAAATAAAAAGATTAAATCAGCATTCTACATCAACAACAAATCACTTATTTCTCTAATCCAGTCAATGTGAGTGGATTTGAACTATATTTGTTGTATAATGTTGCTTCTATCGTTTACCATTCCCCATAATGAATATGATATTAATTTAATAAGATCTGTTATTTTATTTATGCCTACATTTGAGTTCTCTCCTTTTTATCCTTTCCCTTTTTTATTTTTGGATCTAGGTTATCTTGAACCTAGACGAAATCCTATTATACAATACGCACGATTGTAATATGGGGATATTGGAATATAATATGTAATTTGGGGGTTTGTGGCATAACAATTGTTATTGCATATATTGGGCATAATCTATTTTATGCAGTCGAGGAATATAATCTATAATGTTGAATTTATGTAAGTTTGACATAATTGTCATTGGATATGGAATTGGTATAATTCAATATTAACAACATGTAATAGGATAACATGGATTGGTGAAATTTATTCATGACTTGAAAAGTAAGCCTAGAGGGTGAATTAGATTATATGTATGAACGTGGGAATGTTGGGATATATATATATTTGGAAAATATTGATTATATTAAATTGGGTATAATTGGATATTGGAAATTGGCATGTTTGGGTATGAATAACATGGAATTAGTGAATTTGGCTATAATTGGATAATTTGGGTAATATTAAAATTGGCTAACTATTATGTAATTGGTGTAGTGAATGGCAAATTGGAAATAGGCATAAAAATGAAATGTAATTAAGTTGAATTTGGAACATATGACATGAATTTGGGGTTTGGGTGAAAGACGATTGTTAATGAACGCCTGCGACACGAGGTTAGACGCGTTTGTGGTGTAAGACTGCCCGGAACCGCTCGGCAAATCCAGCAACCACAAGCGGACGTCTAATGTGAGAGGTCAACGGCAAGAACTAGAGGCGTAACGGTTTATGACACGAGGTTAGACGCGTTTGTGGTATAAGACTGCCCGGAACCGCCCGGCCAATCCAGCGGCCACGAATGGACGTCTAATGTGAGAGGTCATACATCATTACGACATTATAAATAAATTAAGAAATACTAACCATAATAAGATATGTGGGTGACATGGGTATGGTTAGAGGGTTAAGTGGGTGATACAAATGACATGTAAAGCATAACTAATGTGGACTTAACCATTGTGAGACATGTGATGTAAGACATAACCTAGGTAAACTTAACCGTAGTAAAACATGTGTAAGACATGGAAACTGTAATAAAAAGGAGGTTAAGTGGGACACGTGTGACATGTGAAACAGAATTTAGATATGCTTAACCAAATGGGACCCGTAACAGTATCATAAATTAATTGGATTGGGTAAAGTTTAAGTAACGGGTTAAGTAAAAGGAAGGGTTAAGTCAAATCTAAAATTAATGGCACAGTAATGGGGGAATGATAATTACCTATTATAAACTTGAGTTGCGGTGATGTAAAATTAAATAATAGGCAAACTTGTCATAGGGACAAGGGAAGATTATGACTTAAGATGTAATACAAGACTTGAAGGGTGGGACAACTTATACTGTGAAATAAGTTAACCTTAAATTAATGACAAGAAATGGGGAATGATAAATAACCTATTATGAGTAAACTTGAATAAGGCAAGAAAGGATAATAGGTAGAGATTATAACTTATGGGACAAAATAAGCTATAGGAAACGATAAGGAAGATGAGATAACTTATATGTAAAGATATACTTAAATTAAGTGGTTTGGAAAGGAGAAATGTGAAATTAAAAATGATATAAGTTATATGAGTGGAAAAGAAGTAAATTAAAATCATATATGTTGGTTGGGTTGAGTAATTCTTTGGGTGCCAGTCTGATGTTGATTTCGGTCTTCGGGGCTGGTGTTTAGAGGGTTATTCTCCTAATCAGTATGTATGTGGGATAAGGCATACTTAACTATGAATTAAGTATAACATATTGTTGTAACCCAAAAAGGGAATAATTTATGAAATTGGAAAATAACATGTTGTGGGCTTATTAATGGACTTAAGTGGGTTAAGTATAAATTGAATTAATAAGCAAGGGTAACTTGGTGAATACCTAAAAAAAAAGCTAATGTGAATAACCAAGTTAAATGAGAAAGTTGACGAGGTGGCACAAGTGTGAAATAAATGGTTAGGCTTAGGGTCTAATGACATATAAAACTAAGGCGCTTGAAGCAGTCCGTACGTTGTAGGATGAATAACCCAACGAGGTAGATCATGATGGTGTCATAAGGCACGAGGAGAGCGCACGTTCACTATTTTGGCGGCTCCAACGGACTGGAAGGGGAAGCACGCGACTTCCTGAAACGTTAAAGGTGCTCTTAGTAGTCCTCTGTAGTGGTTTTGCTTCGGGCTAGGATTATAGAGGTTGGGTCTGCGCGGAATTACCAGGTGTGTAATAACCCGGAAATTCTGAGCCAGTTTAAAATTTTTATTTTGGCAATTTTAGCGAATTTTGAATATTTAAAATGAATTATTTTAAATAACATCGACGAGAAATTTATTTTGAATATAATTCGAACGTATATATTATACGCGTCGTCGTTAGAATATAAATATTTATATATAATTATAAATAGAATTGAAAATGGCGCGGTAGTTCGATAATTCGATTTCAAACTTCAATTGGATGTACCGGGTGTAAAACAATCCGGATTTTAGTGAAACCAAAAACAATAGGATCTATTTGATAATATCTTTCCAACGAATCCGACAAATCGAAATTTCATAGCGGGAATCAAAAGATATGTCCAGTTGAAAATTCTGAATAGTCGCTATGGAATTCAGGCCCTTAAAAATGGGAATTTTGCAAACGACCTCGGATTTCGACGAAACCACTTTTGTTGGATCCGTGTTGTCAAGTTATTGCTAGGTTTCAAATTTCATAATTGTTCAAATTAATATGTGAGCGGGGCAAAGGAAAACACATTTGACCAGTTTGAGTTGATTTTAATCGACTGGAAAATGGCCATTTTTCAAACGGTCTCAGAATTCGACGAAACTAGTTTTGTTAGGACCGTATCGTCAATATGAAGCTAAAAATAAATTTTCGGGAATTTTTAGAGGCTGTATGTGGCCCCAGTAATTTGAAATGTACGTTTAAAATAGAATATATAGATTTATATTTTAAATTCAACTGAAACTGATCATAACGGCCGAATCAGCTCACGATACAAGTCCCATTCCGTTCGGAATGGGTGTAATTAGGTAGGGGCGACAGTTGTTCAGTTCAAATTGGAGTTCGTGATAGTAAACAAGAATTAAACGAATTAAATAATTATATTTATATATACTCCATAAACTAAACCCTAGTCAAAGGTCAACCCCGCAGTCAAACCATATAACCGCGCCTCCCTCCTATAGTGAACGACGTAAATCGCTGCAGGCATTTTCACTTAATCCCTCACGATTCCTTCCATAAAATCAGAAATTCCTCGAATGAAAATGTTATGCCCCTTCCCCTCTTCGATTCCCTGTAGACAAGATCGATTCTCGTTTTGAAGGGGCGGAGGATTTGGAGCTCGGACGTACGAGGTTCGAGGCAGTTTCCTAGCGCCGTCAGGGAGCCGAGTTCGCCAGCGGTCTGCGCACAAGTGGAGGGCTCGACGGATCTTCAGGGGGACGCCTCCGATCAATTTGTAACCCTAGTTCTGGAGCAGGTTCGATGTTAGTGGACACGATAAACAGTAAGTGCTTTTATATATATAAAATTACTTAAATAAAAATAGTAAAATTAGTGTTGTTTTATAAAAGAATAATGATCTATAAAAATATATGATTTTGTTTCTATCAAATTATGATTTTTGTTTTTATAAAATAATAAACAACATATAGGTTTTGAAATAAAAATGAAGTAGCATTGTCTTTAATGTGAATAACAAAGTTAAAAATCAGATTTTGAAAGTATTGTTTTTTGGAAATAGAAAAGTATTGTTTTTAGAAATAGAAAAATATTGTTTTTAGAAATAGAAAAATATTGTTTTTAGAAATAGAAAAATATGATCTTTATATGAACTTTGTTAGTGTAAAAATATAAAAATCAGTTTTTATATGTGAATATCATTATGAACATTCGATTTTGATAGACATGAATAACATTGGATTAATAAAAATGTGATTTTTATTAATAGATATGATATTGTTTTTCTTAACATATATGAAATTGTTTTATAAAATATAAAAGCTAAGATTTTTAGTTTAGCAAAATAGGGTTTTCAACAAAGTGCAAAGATCATATTTTTAATGATGTAAAGATTACATTTGTATATATGAAAGATAAGATTTTTAAGGCGATGAAGTTTGAATTTTTATCCTATGTGAAAGAAGTAATTTTTATTTTATAAAAATATAATCTTTATATTGAGAATGGCAATAAAAAAATTCAATCTTTAATATTGAGAAGGCGAAATCTTTAATACTGAGAAGGCGAAATCTTTAATATTGAAAGGGAGAAATCTTTATATTTTGATATAAGGAAAGACGATATTTTGATATAAGGAAAGACGATATTTTGATATAAGGAAAGACGTTATTTTTATATATATAAAGTAGCGATAAAAATTTGATTCTTATATATACGAAGTAAAAATTCGATTTTAATAGATTGAATAGCGAAGTAAAAATTCGATTTTTATATATTGAATAGCGAAGTAAAAATTCGATTTTTATATATTGAATAGCGAAGTAAAAATTCGATTTTTATATATTGAATAGCGAAGTAAAAATTCGATTTTTATATATTGAATAGCGAAGTAAAAATTCGATTTTTACATATGTAGTGGCTACGGGCAGCGAAAGTGATAAGATGCGAGAACGACGAAGACTTCTACAAAAGAAGAGTCAAGATGATTGGATAGCTATTGGTGAGAATTTCTCACCTTTCAATGTCTTTTTCTAGTTATATATATATACTAGGATGCAGACGGTGCTTAGTAGCACCCGACACAATCGTCCACAGACCATGGACTTGTTTGTTTGATTGCAAAAATTAGTTAGATTATTTGATTGAAATTTGAGTTGTTTGGTGAAATAGAATGGATTGATTGATGTGTGAATGGCGTGGGCCTTCACTAGACCGGGGATAAGGCTAGGCCTCGTCCCGTTTCTAGTATCGTGCCGTTATGCCGCCGAAATTTTCTAAAATAAGTTAGAAAAATAAAAATATCATTTTTATTTTGTAAATGAACTGAATAGAATATTCATATGTTGGATAAAATATTTTATCGTTAAAAATATAATTTTTAACGTGAATGTGAATAAATAAATATTCATTTACAAACCAGACGGTTTGTTTATGTACACCTATTTGAAGGACATTGATTGGGACGATAAATTTTACACATCGCCCAACTGCACAACTAAAATCTGTGTTTGATTGTTTGAAACCCCACACGGGTGTTGGGATGAAATTTGAAGTTCACTCATCCTGATTGATTAAATATGTCGATCGATTGATTGACATGCTGTTATAAGCGTTAAATATCTATATTTGATGCTTATATAGTGTAGTGCACTTTGATTGATGGTTGATTATTTTTCAATGCTATTATATACGTGGGATGTATGAAAATCCATATAATTAACATTATATGGTGATCGATTGGGCCTCATTCCAATTTAGAAAATAAAGAATATAAAATAAAGGTTCATGTGTTGACCGTACTCATCCGTTGAGATTAGTCATGTGTTGAACGAAATATTTTAATAATAAAATTTACATCTTTATCAATATAATATAAAGGTTCATGTGTTGACTGTACTCATCCGTTGAGATTAGTCATGTGTTGAACGAAATATTTGAAAACGAAATATTTGAAACGAAATAATTGAAAATAGAATATTTGAAAATAGAAATATATGAAGCCGTGTTGATTAGATTGACGCCATTTTGACGTGAACGATATTTATATCGATTTTATTCATTTTAAAATGAATATTGTAAAGCGATTTCGAAATGAATTGAATATAAACGATTTCGAAATGAATTGAATATAAAACGATTTCGAAATGAATTGAATACAAAACGATTTCGAAATGAATTGAATATAAAACGATTTCGAAATGAATTGAATATAAAACGATTTCGAAATGAATCGAATAGAAAACGAATTTGAATTGAATCGAATAGAAAACGAATTTGAATTGAATCGAATAGAAAACGAATTTGAATTGAATCGAATAGAAAACGAATTCAAATTGAATTGAAAGCGAATTGAAATGAATTCAAATTGAATTGAAATTTGAATTGAATAGAAATGAGTGTTAAAACGAATTTATAAAGAAGAATTCAATTTTGCTTTGGATCGAAATGGAAGTTGAAATTGTTTTTGAAACGAATTTAAAAACTATTTATAAAATTCGTTTTAAATAGTAATCGACGAAATATATATTATATATATAATATAATGGCCTGAATAGAACGCGCCGCGCCGCGGCAGTTCGTAAATTTCGACCATTGATTTCGAACGGACATTACGGGAGATCCGACCGTCGGATTCTCCTAAAACCGGAACCATTGGGTTCGTATCGAAAAGGGCTTTCTAACAAATATTTGAAATTCAAAATCTAATGGTTGGATTTGGAGATACGTCCAAATCAAATTTGAAAAAGGTCGCTATAAGTGCAGTTCGATGGCCATTGTTGGAAATCGACTGTACGGGCCTTGATAAAATTATTAAAAATATCAATAATTTGTGTAAAATCATAAGAAATGATTTGGGAAAAGTTGGGATGAAAAACTCCATATTTGAAAAGATAAAAATGGATTTTTATCGAAATGAACTAGTTTTGAACTAAATTTAAAACCCAATTATTTTTAAATAAATAAATTAGATTTAAAAAGGGGTTTTAAATAATCGGAATTTCTAATATATTTGATTGGATTTGAAATGGGTTTTAAATAGAATTGATCTGTGGGTTTATCGTGAACTGTGTTTTAAATGACACTAGTTCTTTAACCCAGTAAAAGGAGCTTTAATGAATCTGCAATTAGATTGAAATGGGGAATTGATAATTTAAATTATCAAATTTAGAAATTGAGCGAGAATGGAGTATCACCAGTTTTACTCCAAAACGATAGTTAAATCTTTAATTAGATTTGAACGTGAAATGGTAATTAATTTTACCGATAACACTATGGTGTTAGATATGGAGTATCACCAGTTTTGCTTCATTGGATGAATAGGGTGGGATTGGGAAATAAAATAAATAATTACTTCGGTGTGGTTCGCTAATCTCGACTAGTTTAGAAAACCATAATTTGGTTTGAAACGACATCCAAAGGAAGATTAAAGGATAAATTTTAAAGAATTTATCTTGGATAAAATTAATGGGAACCTTTCCCTGAGAATATGAATTGGAATGAGGCGTATGTTGTGTTTGTCTAACATTTGTTTTTAATATACGCGGGTTGTTCGGAAAGTCCGGGTTTATACCCATTCTGAATAACCGATTCGACGATAAGTCGAAGCTGAAGACGGTGGTCGAAGACCGGAAGTCTTCACATCGTTTGGATAATTACTGACGATCCTGATTGGGCAGTACACCCAGGAGGATGGAAATAGTTGGTGGTCGTCTAGACGTACTTGGAGATGGATGGATATGCGAGGAAAGTGCCTCCGGTTTCGTTCAGACCCAGAACGAACTTGTAAATGGATTGTGTGTCTGACATTGGATTTTATTCTGTGTTGATTGATTTCTGTTAAATATATATCTGTTTGGCGGCGGAGAATTTATTCTCTTGCTTAACGCCCTTCTTTGAGACGTACGAGCTTAGAGGTTATATATCGATAGATATCAATCGCATGGCATGAATTGCCTGTGTGGCATGCTAAGTTGCATGGATCAAGGCTTCTGTTGAAAAGCAAAGTCTTGTTGTTGATGATCAAAGCATGGCCTACGTGGCAGCTTTGTGTATAACGTGAATTCGCGAGCCTCACACCTCGGTATGAGTCAAAAACGGGATACGGACTGCAGGGAGAGCATGAAATTTCTTTCTAGCTTTGGTGGTGTCAGTGACTTACCAGCCCTGACATTTATATACTTTTCACCTATGTGGTTGTTGGATGAGGCGCCTCGATTTTAGGTCTGTAAGGACCGGGAAACGTGTGTTCAGGCATAATTAATCCTCTAACGTAAGTGAGGACCGTCCCTGAAGCATCCAGGATTGCCCAGAGTGTGTAGTCCTGAGACATTTGCTAGAGTGTCTCGAAAGCGGAGAGGAGCTTGCCCCTTGCCTCGACTCATGATGGAAATCCAATTTCCAATACGTGTATTGCGGTTTTAATTGTAGAACTAGTATGGCGACATGATATATGGTACCCATGCCGTCTATGATTTATATTTATGATTGAAATTGTTTTGACACTATACACTTATTATAGTATCAAATGATTTGTTTTAAACGTACCAAGCATGTTTGGCTATTATAAGGGAAAACCCTATCCTCCGGCTTGCGTTGCATTGTGTGATGGGACCTGGGTCTTATAATAGCTTCATTTTTCGAAAAAGCATTGCGTTGTTTATTCTATGCACTGGTATTCTTGGGAGGAAACCCGTTCCGTGTTATATGGCGTGGTCCCTTGAATTACTCTCTTTTAAAGTAAAGCTTTAAATAACTGTTTTAGTTCTCACACCAGCCACATGACTGACCTGGAGTTTATTTTTTTAACCTAAACTCTAGGTGCCCCTATTTTCTACACGGGCAGCTAGTGGTTTTGGTTTTGCAGATTTATATTCATAGGATCCTGGTTTACAGCTGGAATGATATCCGGAAAGCTCTGTATCCGTATATCACCTTCAGTTGTGCTTTGTATTACTTTCCGATGCTATGTAATTTATTGTAATCTCTGATATTTATCGAATGTATATTTATTCATTTATACTCTGTATATTCTTGTATCTGATGGAATTGTTGTAATAGCAATGAAATGTTCTACCGTTTGCGTTCTGATTTGTCCTGTTCTCAAACGATCAGGGGTTTCGAACGGTCTAGATCAGTTTAACGACTGATTCGGATCGAGCGAAATTCCCGGCCGTCACATTTGGTATCAGAGCTTTGATTTACAGAGCTCGAGAACAAGACACATTAGAACCATATGAAAGAATTCATCAGATGTTGGATTAGTAATATCCAATTAGGATGACTCGTTAGAGATAGGATCAGTAGTATCCTAGAACGAGTGTGAAGAGTATATTTTTCAAATGAAAACGAACTTTGTTTTGAAAATTTAAACCATTTTATACGTATTTGAATATTTATTTATATTGAATTTGGACAATCGAGTATATAAAGATTTTGTATATGCGCGTCATGAATGTATATTCGAAGTTTTAATATACTGGATAGATATGGAATCACGTTCTAGTCGCCCGGAGATGGTACTGATAATTGTCATGATATCATCAGTATTTATGTTCGTGTTTCGGAGGTGTGATACCTATATATTTCCATTAGACTGGTGTGAGAACCAAAACTTATATAGCTAGATTTATTTGTTGTGGATTGGCATCAAAAACAAGATTTTCAGTATATATATCAAATTATGAATTTGAAACGTTAATCCACTAATTGATTGATGTTTGTGTTGTTTGTTTAGTTGTTTGATAATTTTTGAACCATTATGCCTAATTGAACCAAATATTAAATTGTATGGAAAATTGGTCGCATTTGCTTGCATATACATATACTTACATTGAACAGGTCATAGCAAGGTGGCTAGAGCCGATGAATAAAATTTGTTTGCCCGACAAATAGGTACATGTTTACCATAATTTACTGCTTTGTTTGGGTGATGATGATTTTATGAGCCGATTGGCTAGCCGCTTGGCTTTTTCTTTTTCTTTTTGAGATCAAAAGGCCTATATGGCAATTTCGGGATTTTCCCGTGGCTCCCGGTGCAGGGGAGGTTATGGCGAAATTTTTCGAAAATTTAGGGTGTTAGCCAAATTTTTGAAAATTTGAAAATTCTCAGAAACTGAAAAGTTGGAGAATGGAAGCCAGATCGAACGTAGTGTTGATTAATCAAACCACTTTCGACTTTGTTCCTTTTCGGGGATGAAAAGTTTTAAGTGGGGGAGATTGTAATAACCCGGAAATTCTGAGCCAGTTTAAAATTTTTATTTTGGCAATTTTAGCGAATTTTGAATATTTAAAATGAATTATTTTAAATAATATCGATGAGAAATTTATTTTGAATATAATTCGAACGTATATATTATACGCGTCATCGTTAGAATATAAATATTTATATATAATTATAAATAGAATTGAAAATGGCGCGATAGTTCGATATTTCGATTTCAAACTTCAATTGGATGTACCGGGTGTAAAACAATCCGGATTTTAGTGAAACAAAAAAAAATAGGATCTATTTGATAATATCTTTCCAACGAATCCGACAAATCGAAATTTCATAGCGGGAATCAAAAGATATGTCCAGTTGAAAATTCTGAATAGTCGCTATGGAATTCAGGCCCTTAAAAATGGGAATTTTGCAAACGACCTCGGATTTCGACGAAACCACTTTTGTTGGATCCGTGTTGTCAAGTTATTGCTAGGTTTCAAATTTCATAATTTTTCAAATTAAAATGTGAGCGGGGCAAAGGAAAACACATTTGACCAGTTTCAGTCGATTTTAATCGACTGGAAAATGGCCATTTTTCAAACGGTCTCAGAATTCGACGAAACTAGTTTTGTTAGGACCGTATCGTCAATACGAAGCTAAAAATAAAATTTCGGGAATTTTTAGAGGCTGTATGTGGCCCCGGTAATTTGAAATGTATGTTTAAAATAGAATATATAGATTTATATTTTAAATTCAACTGAAACTGATCGTAACGGCCGAATCAGCTCACGATACAAGTCCCATTGCGTTCGGAATGGGTGTAATTAGGTAGGGGAGACAGTTGTTTAGTTCAAATTGGAGTTCGTGATAGTAAACAAGAATTAAACGAATTAAATAATTATATTTATATATACTCCATAAACTAAACCCTAGTCAAAGGTCAACCCCGCAGTCAAACCATATAACCGCGCCTCCCTCCTACAGTGAACGACGTAAATCGCTGCAGGCATTTTCACTTAATCCCTCACGATTCCTTCCATAAAATCAGAAATTCCTCGAATGAAAATGTTATGCCCCTTCCCCTCTTCGATTCCCTGTAGACAAGATCGATTCTCGTTTTGAAGGGGCGGAGGATTTGGAGCTCGGACGTACGAGGTTCGAGGCAGTTTCCTAGCGCCATCAGGGAGCCGAGTTCGCCAGCGGTCTGCGCACAAGTGGAGGGCTCGACGGAGCTTCAGGGGGACGCCTCCGATCAATTTGTAACCCTAGTTCTGGAGCAGGTTCGATGTTAGTGGACACGATAAACAGTAAGTGCTTTTATATGTATAAAATTACTTAAATAAAAATAGTAAAATTAGTGTCGTTTTATAAAAGAATAATGATCTATAAAAATATATGATTTTGTTTCTATCAAATTATGATTTTTGTTTTTATAAAATAATAAACAACATATAGGTTTTGAAATAAAAATGAAGTAGCATTGTCTTTAATGTGAATAACAAAGTTAAAAATCAGATTTTGAAAGTATTGTTTTTTAGAAATAGAAAAGTATTGTTTTTAGAAATAGAAAAATATTGTTTTTAGAAATAGAAAAATATTGTTTTTAGAAATAGAAAAATATGATCTTTATATGAACTTTGTTAGCGTAAAAATATAAAAATCAGTTTTTATATGTGAATATCATTATGAACATTCGATTTTGATAGACATGAATAACATTGGATTAATAAAAATGTGATTTTTATTAATAGATCTGATATTGTTTTTCTTAACATATATGAAATTGTTTTATAAAATATAAAAGCTAAGATTTTTAGTTTAGCAAAATTGGGTTTTCAACAAAGTGCAAAGATCATATTTTTAATGATGTAAAGATTACATTTGTATATATGAAAGATAAGATTTTTAAGGCGATGAAGTTTGAATTTTTATCCTATGTGAAAGAAGTAATTTTTATTTTATAAAAATATAATCTTTATATTGAGAGTGGCAATAAAAAAATTCAATCTTTAATATTGAGAAGGCGAAATCTTTAATATTGAGAAGGCGAAATCTTTAATATTGAAAGGGCGAAATCTTTATATTTTGATATAAGGAAAGACGATATTTTGATATAAGGAAAGACGTTATTTTTATATATATAAAGTAGCGATAAAAAATTGATTCTTATATATACGAAGTAAAAATTCGATTTTTATAGATTGAATAGCGAAGTAAAAATTCGACTTTTATATATTGAATAGCGAAGTAAAAATTCGATTTTTATATATTGAATAGCGAAGTAAAAATTCGATTTTTATATATTGAATAGCGAAGTAAAAATTCGATTTTTATATATTGAATAGCGAAGTAAAAATTCGATTTTTATATATTGAATAGCGAAGTAAAAATTCGATTTTTACATATGTAGTGGTTACGGGAAGCGAAAGTGATAAGATGCGAGAACGACGAAGACTTCTACAAAAGAAGAGTCAAGATGATTGGATAGCTATTGGTGAGAATTTCTCACCTTTCAATTTCTTTTTCTAATTATATATATATACTAGGATGCAGACGGTGCTTAGTAGCACCCGACACAATCGTCCACTGACCATGGACTTGTTTGTTTGATTGCAAAAATTAGTTAGATTATTTGATTGAAATTTGAGTTGTTTGGTGAAATAGAATGGATTGATTGATGTGTGAATGGCGTGGGCCTTCACTAGACCGGGGATAAGGCTAGGCCTCGTCCCGTTTCTAGTATCGTGCCGTTATGCCGCCGAAATTTTCTAAAATAAGTTAGAAAAATAAAAATATCATTTTTATTTTGTAAATGAACTGAATAGAATATTCATATGTTGAATAAAATATTTTATCATTAAAAATATAATTTTTAACGTGAATGTGAATAAATAAATATTCATTTACAAACCGGACGGTTTGTTTATGTACACCTATTTGAAGGACATTGATTGGGACGATAAATTTTACACATCGCCCAACTGCACAACTAAAATCTGTGTTTGATTGTTTGAAACCCCACACGGGTGTTGGGATGAAATTTGAAGTTCACTCATCCTGATTGATTAAATATGTCGATCGATTGATTGACAGGCTGTTATAAGCGTTAGATATCTATATTTGATGCTTATACAGTGTAGTGCACTTTGATTGATGGTTGATTATTTTTCAATGCTATTATATACGTGTGATGTATGAAAATCCATATAATTAACATTATATGGTGATTGATTGAGCCTCATTCCAATTTAGAAAATAAAGAATATAAAATAAAGGTTCATGTGTTGACCGTACTCATCCGTTGAGATTAGTCATGTGTTGAACGAAATATTTTAATAATAAAATTTACATCTTTATCAATATAATATAAAGGTTCATGTGTTGACTGTACTCATCCGTTGAGATTAGTCATGTGTTGAACGAAATATTTGAAAACGAAATATTTGAAACGAAATATTTGAAAATAGAATATTTGAAAATAGAAATATATGAAGCCGTGTTGATTAGATTGACGCCATTTTGACGTGAACGATATTTATATCGATTTTATTCATTTTAAAATGAATATTGTAAAACGATTTCGAAATGAATTGAATATAAATGATTTCGAAATGAATTGAACATAAAACGATTTCGAAATGAATTGAATATAAAACGATTTCGAAATGAATCGAATATAAAACGATTTCGAAATGAATCGAATAGAAAACGAATTTGAATTGAATCGAATAGAAAACGAATTTGAATTGAATCGAATAGAAAACGAATTTGAATTGAATTGAATAGAAAACGAATTCAAATTGAATTGAAAGCGAATTGAAATTAATTCAAATTGAATTGAAATTTGAATTGAATAGAAATGAGTGTTAAAACGAATTTATAAAGAAGAATTCAATTTTGCTTTGGATCGAAATGGAAGTTGAAATTGTTTTTGAAACGAATTTAAAACTATTTATAAAATTCGTTTTAAATAGTAATCGACGAAATATATATTATATATATAATATAATGGCCTGAATAGAACGCGCCGCGCCGCGGCAGTTCGTAAATTTCGACCATTGATTTCGAACGGACATTACGGGAGATCCGACCGTCGGATTCTCCTAAAACCGGAACTGTTGGGTTCGTATCGAAAAGGGCTTTCTAACGAATATTTGAAATTCAAAATCTAACGGTTGGATTTGGAGATACGTCCAAATCAAATTTGAAAAAGGTCGCTATAAGTGCAGTTCGATGGCCATTGTTGGAAATCGACTGTACGGGCCTTGATAAAATTATTAAAAATATCAATAATTTGTGTAAAATCATAAGAAATGATTTGGGAAAAGTTGGGATGAAAAACTCCATATTTGAAAAGATAAAAATGGATTTTTATCGAAATGAACTAGTTTTGAACTAAATTTAAAACCCAATTATTTTTAAATAAATAAATTAGATTTAAAAAGGGGTTTTAAATAATCGGAATTTCTAATATATTTGATTGGATTTGAAATGGGTTTTAAATAGAATTGATCTGTGGGTTTATCGTGAACTGTGTTTTAAATGACACTAGTTCTTTAACCCAGTAAAAGGAGTTTTAATGAATCTGCAATTAGATTGAAATGGGGAATTGATAATTTAAATTATCAAATTTAGAAATTGAGCGAGAATGGAGTATCACCAGTTTTACTCCAAAACGATAGTTAAATCTTTAATTAGATTTGAATGTGAAATGGTAATTAATTTTACCGATAACACCGTGGTGTTAGATATGGAGTATCACCAGTTTTGCTTCATGGGATGAATAGGGTGGGATTGGGAAATAAAATAAATAATTACTTCGGTGTGGTTCGCTAATCTCGACTAGTTTAGAAAACCATAATTTGGTTTGAAACAACATCCAAAGGAAGATTAAAGGATAAATTTTAAAGAATTTATCTTGGATAAAATTAATGGGAACCTTTCCATAAGAATATGAATTGGAATGAGGCGTATGTTGTGTTTGTCTAACATTTGTTTTTAATATACGCGGGTTGTTCGGAAAGTCCGGGTTTATACCCATTCTGAATAACCGATTCGACGATAAGTCGAAGCTGAAGACGGTGGTCGAAGACCGGAAGTCTTCACATCGTTTGGATAATTACCGACGATCCTGATTGGGCAGTACACCCAAGAGGATGGAAATAGTTGGTGGTCTTCTAGACGTACTTGGAGATGGATGGATATGCGAGGAAAGTGCCTCCGGTTTCGTTCAGACCCAGAACGAACTTGTAAATGGATTGTGTGTCTGACATTGGATTTTATTCTGTGTTGATTGATTTCTGTTAAATATATATCTGTTTGGCGGCAGAGAATTTATTCTCTTGCTTAACGCCCTTCCCTGAGACGTACGAGCTTAGAGGTTATATATCGATAGATATCAATCGCATGGCATGAATTGCCTATGTGGCATGCTGAGTTGCATGGATCAAGGCTTCTGTTGAAAAGCAAAGTCTTGTGGTTGATGATCAAAGCACGGCCAACGTGGAAGCTTTGTGTATAACATGAATTCGCGAGCCTCACACCTCGGTATGAGTCAAAAACGGGATACGGACTGCAGGGAGAGCATGACGTTTCTTTCTAGCTTTGGTGGTGTCAGTGACTTACCAGCCCTGACATTTATATACTTTTCACCTATGTGGTTTTTGGATGAGGCGCCTTGATTTTAGGTCTGTAAGGACCGGGAAACGTGTGTTCAGGCATAATTAATCCTCTAACGTAAGTGAGGACCGGCCCTGAAGCATCCAGGATTGCCCAGAGTGTGTAGTCCTGAGACATTTGCTAGAGTGTCTCGAAAGCGGAGAGGAGCTTGCCCCTTGCCTCGACTCATGACGGAAATCCAATTTCCAATACGTGTATTGTGGTTTTAATTGTAGAACTAGTATGGCGACATGATATATGGTACCCATGTCGTCTATGATTTATATTTATGATTGAAATTGTTTTGACACTATACACTTATTATAGTATCAAATGATTTGTTTTAAACGTACCAAGCATGTTTGGCTATTATAAGGGAAAACCCTATCCTCCGGCTTGCGTTGCATTGTGTGATGGGACCTGGGTCTTATAATAGCTTCATTTTTCGAAAAAGCATTGCGTTGTTTATTCTATGCACTGGTATTCTTGGGAGGAAACCCGTTCCGTGTTATACGGCGTGGTCCCTTGAATTACTCTCTTTTAAAGTAAAGCTTTAAATAACTGTTTTAGTTCTCACACCAGCCACATGACTGACCTGGAGTTTATTGTTTTAACCTAAACTCTAGGTGCCCCTATTTTCTACACGGGCAGCTAGTGGTTTTGGTTTTGCAGATTTATATTCATAGGATCCTGGTTTACAGCTGGAATGATATCCGGAAAGCTCTGTATCCGTATATCACCTTCAGTTGTGCTTTGTATTACTTTCCGCTGCTATGTAATTTATTGTAATCTCTGATATTTATCGAATGTATATTTATTCATTTATACTCTGTATATTCTTGTATCTGATGGAATTGTTGTAATAGCAATGAAATGTTCTACCGTTTGCGTTCTGATTTGTCCTGTTCTCAAACGATCAGGGGTTTCGAACGGTCTAGATCAGTTTAACGACTGATTCGGATCGAGCGAAATTCCCGGCCGTTACAAGGTGGGTGGGCCTTGACTGCACAAGTAGGGGCAGTCAGAATGCTGTACGTGGTGGCATTAAGGGTGGTTCGGCGATTGCCTCAGGCGGAGGTGGAGGGTCAAGACCAAACGATAGCAAGATCGTCGGACACCTGTCACCAGCAGCCAAGGAATGCGAAAAGACAAGAGCTAACCCCTAAAGATCGCCAACTTTGCTATCAAGGGACGGGTGCGGGGAGACCCCATATGGATGTTTAGATTATTTGCTTGTTAGGGGTGGTCGCTTAGCTCGTGTGGTCTTTACTAGTTGAGGGAGGGGCTGAGGTGGGGCCATAGCCACCATAGAAAAACCAGACCCGAGGTATATATGTACATTGGACACTCTTAGAGGCGGGCCCGTACAGATATAGAAAAGCTCCCGACCGAGTTCCGTGTTTTCTGGTGTAGCCCTGCCACGGAACTTAGGTGCACAAGTAGAGGTTATGTGCAGTAGAAACATCGAGTACGATTGATGATACGTACGTGGGAAAGTCTAGGTACAACCATGTCTGCTCCGGGTGGTGTATCGTAGAATAGAGGGCATTATTCGGTGATGGAACCAAACTCGATCGAATAGTTCAAGGATATCAGTCAGTACGCTTATGTAGCACAGCGATAGTGGTTCTATGCGGATGTAGCGTTGTACGTTACTATGGCATAGGATGAATGACTGCGCATATTACTGTGGCGATACGGAGGAGACCGTGCAAGTGGGGTATCTCGAGGTGTACCTCAGTTTGGGGATAACTACATATACACTATATTAGGTTAATCTACTAGGGGGTAGATGGGTGCGACGTGTGTGTAAGCTTTGAGTGCTAATAACACGTATAACCTAATAAATAAGAAAGTGTAATTGAACGGTATATGTAGGATTATTCAAGAAGTGTAGTTTAAATTCATTCACACAGAACTTATGTTTTGACCCCTTCCTCATAACATTCGTAGGTTAGACAGAGACTTATAGCTTTTGGAATACTGATTTAGCAGTATTGTGATTAAGGTAAAGCTATGTTTTAAATATATTATATTTTACCCCTTCCGCTATGAGGTGTTTTCGGAACTCTGACATATCTCTTTTCTCTATCTTCTGCAGGATACCAGAGCAACCAACTCAGGTTTCGGGGGATTGGATTTTTGAAAAAAAAAATCGGTCCATCGGAATCTGGGTTGTTACATGAACTATCATAACTTTTTGATACGGACACAGAAATCGATGATTTCAGAAGCGTTTGAATCGTGAAAGCGAGATCTTCACGATGGAACTGACTAGAACTTAAATGGAGCATGTTGGAAATTCAGACAAATCCAAATTCGAAAACATTATGAGAAATTTTACTTTTTTTATAATTAAAATTACTTAATCACGATTGTGGTATTACCCCTATGTTGTTAAATTCTATTTGTATGATACGTGATTTGATCTAGAATTGATGTTGTTGTAGATCCATTGATTTGATGGTGTTTGTGTTGAATACAATTGTTGAAAACAAAAATACCAATTTTTGTTAAAAAAAAGAGTTGGATTAAAATTGTCATTGTGAAAAATTAGAATTATTGGATTAAGTTTGACAGTTTTGTCAAATTAGAATTGTTGAAATAAAATTGTCATTTTTGACAAAATAGAATAGTTGAATTATAATTATCATTTATGTCAAAATGTAATTATTGGATTAAGTTTGTCAATTTTGTCAAATTAGAATTATTAAAATAAAATTGTCATTTTTGGCAAAATAGAATAGTTGAATTATAATTATCATTTATGTCAAAATGTAATTATTGGATTAAGTTTGCTAATTTTGTCAAATTAGAATTGTTGAAATAAAATTGTCATTTTTGACAAAATAGAATAGTTGAATTATAATTATCATTTATGTCAAAATGTAATTATTGGATTAAGTTTGTCAATTTCGTCGAATTAGAATTATTGAAATAAAATTGTCATTTTTGACAAAATAGAATAGTTGAATTATAATTATCATTTTTGTCAAATTGTAACTATTGGATTAAAAGGACATTTTTATTGAAACAAAATAGTTGAAATAAAAAGGATATTTGGTTGAAACAAAATAGTTGAAATAAAAAGGACATTTGGTTGTAACAAAATAGTTGAAATAAGAAGGACATTTTGTTGTAAGAAAATGGTTGAAACAATAAATAACATTTTTGTTAATTAGAATTTAGTTAAACAGAAATTAACATTTTTGTTAATTAGAATTTAGTTAAACAAAAACTATCATTTTGTTAATTATAATTGAGTTAAACAAAAATTATCATTTTTGTTAATTAGAATAATTGGATTAAAATTATCATTTTTTTAATTGAAACAAAAATATACATTTTTGTCAAAAAGATTAGTTGAAACAAAAATATACATTTTTTTCAAAATAGAATTGTTGAAACAAAAATATACATTTTTATCAAAAAGATTAGTTGAAACAAAAATATACATTTTTGTCAAAAAGATTAGTTGAAACAAAAATGTACATTTTGTCAAAATAGATTAGCTGAAATAAAATATACATTTTGTCAAATTAGAATGGTTGAAACAAAAATATACATTTTGTTAGAATAGATTAGTTGAAACAAAGTATACATTTTTGTCAAAATATAATAGTTGAAACAAAAATGTACATTTTGTCAAATGTGATGGTTGAAAACAAAAAAAATTACATTTTTGTCAAATAAGATTTGAGTTAAACAAAAATTACATTTTTGTCAAATAAGATTTGAGTTAAACAAAAATTACATTTTTGTTAAATAGATTTGGGATAAAACAAAAATTGACATTTTTGTTAAATAGATTTGTGTTGGAGCAAAAATATTAATTTTGTTGAAATAGAATTGTCAACAAAATGAATGAATCACTTTTTAATCATTTTGTTGAACTAGTATTGTCAACAAAAATGAATGTATCACTTATTTTTAGGAATTTTGTTGAAATAGAATTTGTATGCAAATTTAAGAGTCATTTTTATTGTTAAAACGTACAATATAATTTGTATGCAAACATAAGAATCATTTTTATTGTTAAAACATACAATATAATTCGCATGCAAATTAAAGAATCACTTTTATTGTTAAAACATACATTAGAATTTGTATACAAATTAAAGATACATTTTTATCGTTAAGTCATACATTAAAATTTGTATACAAATTAAAATAAACATTTTTATGTGTCATGTTATATATTGGAACTACATACAAATAAATATTTCTTTTTATTTGTTAATGTTAAAATAGAAATTGCATACAAATAATGAAAATAAAATTTATCTTTTTATTTGACATTAGCTAAATTGTCATGTAAATAAAATACATTTTATTTGACATTATAAACATGCAGATTTGGTATGGAAACAAAACATGTTTTTATTTGGCATGCAAAACCACGTTAGCTGAATCGTCGAGTAATTTATATTAATATATATTTATATATAAAAATATAAATTAAAATTAAACGAATCATGCACGGTAGTTCGCGTTTCGGAATCGTAACTATAAACGATTATACCGAGAGATCTGACCGTCGGATTTTCCCAAAATTGGAACCGTTAGGACCGTTTTGGGAAGATCTTTCCAAAGGTATAAAATTTATTAAAATCAAACGGTTAGATTTCAAGAAATATGTAAATCAAATTTGGGTAAAAACAGCGCCAGGGCCGCCTATTGACCCGAAGCGTCGTTGAATTAAATTGGGCTATTGTTATATAAATAAAAATAGTGATAAATCATTATAAAATAGTGTTAACGATACGAAATGATTTAAATTATATATATATATATGAGAGAATTATTTGAAAAGACCAAGTTCAATCTCATTTCAAATAATTATACGACGATTTAAAGTCAAAGACATTGAAGATGGTGATTGAAGACCGGCGATCTTCACATCGAATGGATGACTACTGATGCCCTACACTGATTTTCTCTCAGGAAAGGGTTACAGTGGTAGTTATCTGGACGTATTTGTTGATTGTCCGGATAAGCGAGCACCTCTCTTCCGTATTGGACATATGGGACGAGGAATAAGGTGTCTCCGGTTTCGTTCAGACCTAGAACGGACTTGAAAATGGATGTGTGTCTGACATTGGATTTCATTATATGTAAATTGATTTATATTTAATATATATCTGTCTGGTAGCAGAGAATTTATTCTCTTGCTTAACACCCTTCTCTGAGACGCACGAGCTCAGAGGTTATATATTGATATTTGTTGATTGCATGGCGTGGATTGTCAATGTGGTATGCCAAGATGCAAATGATCAAGGTTTTTTGTTGAAAAGCAGGGCCTTGTGGTTGATGATCAAGGCGTAGCTTGTTTAGGCGTAGCTTTGTGTATAGCGTTACTTCGTGAGCCTCACACCCCGGTATGAGTCAGAAACGGGATAAGGGACCCAAGGAGTGCATGCGTTTCTTTCTTGCTAGAAGTGGTGTCATGGTATGGAGCCCAGACATTTTTACTTATGTGGATGATGGATTACGAGGCCTCGGATATTTTGGTCGATAGTGACCAATTGATAGGTTCAATATGACCGGGAAACGCATGTTCAGGCATAACTAATCCACTAAAGTATTTATGGACCGGCCTTGGAGGATCCAAGGGCTCGCCAGCGTCCGAGTCCTGAGACATTTGCTAGAGTGTCTCGAATCGGTAAGGAGATCATCCCTAGCCTTGACTCATGATGGAAACCCAATTTCCAATACGACACCATGCAGTTTTGATTATAAAACTAATATGGCGACATAGTATATGGTAGCTATGTCATCTATGATTGATACATTATGATTGAAATGTTTTTGAAACATATATACACTAACAATAATATCAAATCCGTTTTAGCGTATCAAGCATTTTTTACCATTATAAGGTAAAACTCTCCTCTGGTTTGCGTTGCATTGTGTGATGAGACTTGAGTCTTATAATTGTTTCATTTTTCTAAAAAACATGGCGTTGTTTAACGATTTACTTTATTTATGCACTGGCAAATCCAATGAAGTAAACCTGTTCCGCGTTAGCGGCGCGGTCCTGTGATAAGCCATATTGTTAGATAAGTTAGGAAAGATTTCTCATACCAGTCCCATGACTGACTCGTAGTTTGTTTCTCTTACGAACTCGGGTGCCCTTATTTTCCACACGGGCAGTCGAGTAGCTTACTTTGCCTGGATCAAAGCTTAAAGCTGTGTCCAGAGCAATGATAGTCTTCCGCTGTATTAGTTTAATTATTCCACTGTGTATTGTATTTACTGTAAATTAATCTTCCGTTATATTATTATTTATCGATGTACTCTGATATATTCTGTACTCTGATGTTATGTTATTATGATGTAATAAAAGTCTTCTGTTATTTGCTCTAATGTGTTGTATACCTAAAGTTAGCGTATGCGGGATTCGAACAGTCATGATCGATTTAGCGATCGATTAGGTCTGAGCAAAATCCATATCATTACATGACAACTTCTCGGGTAACTCCAATCTATACGCGAGCTTTCCAATCCACTCGATTATCGAAAACAGTCCAATGAATCTTGGGGCCAATTTTCCTTTACTTCCGAACCGAATAACATGTTTCAACGGCGAAATCTTCATGAACACCATATCAACAACGTCGAATTCCAAATCTTTTTGATGCTTATCGGCATAACTTTTTTGACGATCTTGGGATGCTTTCATTCGTTACCAAACAATCTCGATACAATCCAATGTCTCTCTAATCATCTCAGGCCCGAGTATCAACTTATCTCCAGTTTCTAACCAATATGCGGGAAAAATACATGGTATTGCATACCTCATATGGTGCCATCCAAGTGCTCGACTGGTATCTATTATTATATGCAGACTCTACTAAATGTAGACGGTCTTCCCACGATCCCCCGAAATTTAATACACAAGCTCTTAAGAGATCTTCCAAAACTTGGTTAACCTTCTCAGTTTGACCATCAGTTTTGGGATGATAAGCCGTACTCAAACACAACTTGGTTCCCAAAGTTTCTTGCAAACTTTTCCAAAATCCACTCGTGAACAATGGATCTCGATCACTCACTATGCTCTTCGGTATACCATGGAATCGAACTATCCATTTAATACAAAGCTCAGTCAACTTTGATGCTGTCCTAGTCGATTTGATAGGAATAAACCTTACACTTTTGGTCAAGCGATCCATGATGACCCAAAATCCTTCATTTCCTATCCTGGTTCTAGGTATTCCGTTGATAAAATCCATTGATATCTGCTCCCACTTCCATGTAGGAACTTCCAATGGCTGAAGCAATCCACTTGGCTTCTTCTGTTCAGCTTTCTCCAACTGACAGTTCATACACTTGGAAATGAACTTTCCAACATCCCTTTTCATACCTTCCCAGTAGTAAACTTGCTTCATGTCCGGATACATCTTATTACCGCAGTGAATCGTCAACTTCGAGTGATGACATTCCCACAGAACCTCATCTCTCAGCCCATCGATATCAGGAACAACCAGTCATCCTTACTTTCAAAGGCAACCCTCTCGATCGACCTCGAACTCTTTATTCTCGGGTTCCAACTTCTGGATAAACTCGATAAGCCTCGCATCTCTTTTTTGGCTCTTGCCAATCCTTTTGATGAGAGTAGGTCTTATCGATAAGCTTGCCAACATTTCAGGTTCCAACTCACACTGTGGTCTGAAATCAAATCCTGCCAAGTACTTGAGGCTTTTCCATCCTGAAAACATTGGTGCCAAACTTGCGTGTTTTTCGACTCAACACATTTGTAACTGCGTTACCTTTATCAGGAGTATAGGCTATGCCAAATGTAACACCCAGCATTTTTATAAGTATAAAATAATTAATGGTGCATATATGTATATATATATATGCATGGACAGTAATAAATAAAAGATACAATAAAAATAGTTGTATGAATGCATGTAATAAAATGGTGCATGCCTTTAAAAAGAGTTAATGTAGTAAAGAAATGCATGCAATCAGTACATGTGGTAAAAAGAAGAAAGTAATTTGTAAGCATACACAATCAATTAATAAGTTTAAAAGGACAGAAACATTATGCAATCAAATAAATGCACGCGATTGCACGCAAGGTAATTAAGTTGCATGCAGTAAATTAAAGAAAGGAAAAGAGGCACACAAATGATTAAGGAGGCAAAACAAGAAAGTAACCAACATTCAAAAATTAAAAAGGTCAACAAATAAATAGTTGCACCCAAAAATAGCTCATTGGACCCGAATGGGTTGACCCACACCTGCCTGGGTCGACCCAAGGTTAGGTGGGTCGACCTATGGGTCGACCCAAGTGGTAGGTGGGTTGACCCAAGGGTGGTTAGGCACGCAGTTATGACGTGTTTCTGATGTAGTGTGCGGTTCAGAGTATATTTAAATCTGATGGTTCAGAGCTTTCTACTATTCCTATAAATAGACTAGCAAGGCCTAGTTTTATTTTCATATTTTATGAGGTGCTGCTTAGGTTCTCCCATTATCTTCTCCCTCTAAACCTTTTTGGAATTTGTTCTTAGGCTTCTAATCAAGGTTTGACGATGAGATTTAAATCTACAGTGTAGGCGTCTAGAATTCTGATTCGAGTCAGGTAAATTCTTAGATCTGGTTAATTTAGATTTCTCTTCTTCTTCCCCTTTTCTTTTAGTTTGATAATTGCGAATCCATGGTTATTTAGATTCTGGATTCAGTTAGGAGAGCCATGGAATGCTAGGTCTGGACCAGATTCATGAATTGGAAAGCTATTAGGTGACTGGATTTAATTTATACCTTTTTGATAATGATATATCAATCGTTTGGCATTCCCCGTTGATATGTATACTTAATCTGTGGAAATGGTTAATCTACTGAACTGTTTAACCTGCTGAAATCTGCTGAAATGATTAATCTGTTGAAATGTTTTATCTGCTGAAATGTAAACCTGTTGAAATGTTTAATCTGTTGAAATGTTTAATCTGTTGAAATGTTTAACCAGCTGAAATCTATTGAAATTAGGACTGTTGTAATTAAAAATGAATTGTATCCTTCGTATAAATGATGGAACTTCTGTAGTATTGTAATCTTGAAACCTGAACTAAGAACATTTCTATTGCATAAAGCCTATTTCCGTTATTCATCTGTCTGAGTTAGAATTTACTGTAATTATGGAATTTAGAATGAACATGAATATTCAGGAATATTATTATGCCTAAAGATTGTAAATTGAATTACAGTAAAATTTGGAAGAATGAATATGCCTAAATTTACAGTAAATAGAAAATTGTAACCGCACATAGACATAAGGCTAAATTCAACTTGTGGTTGAAGTACGCCCAGAACCGCCTGACAAATTCAGTATCCACAAGTGGTCAATTTAATCTGAAGGGTCTGGTGCGTAAACATACACATAACGATGCTAGGACACGAAGTTAAGTTCAACTTGTGGTAGAAGTCTGCCCGTAACCGCCCGACAAATCCAACATCCGCAAGTGGTCGTCTTAATGTGAGAGGTCTGGTGCATAAACATATATCTGAATATATGTATATAACAGAATATAAATAAATGGCATTAATTGTAATTAATGGAAATGAATGAATGTTACAACATTATAATTATTAAAATGAACGGGGAATGATAATAACCTATTATAAATAAACCTGAAGGGGAAAGGAAAGATAATAGGTAGGCTTGTCCTAGGGAAAAGTGGAAATTATAACTTAGGTAATAATGAACGATAGAGAAAATGAGATAACTTATGTAATGAGATAAGTTGTACTTAATTATAAATTAAGTAATTTGTGAACCTAGAAACCTGTTGTTTGTAATAAGTAGAGAAAAGAGGGAAAACTTATGAAATGCAATAAGTTGTACTTCATTATAAATTAAATAATCTGTAAACCTGAGAATCTGAATCCTGCTGATAAGAAGAACATGTTATCTGAAAACCTGAGAATCTGAAATCTGTTGATAAGAGTAACATGTTAAAGGATTATTAATGAACTTAAATAGGGTAAGTCATATAACTGAAATTAATAAGCAAGAAGAACTTGGTAACCTGAATAAGAAGTTAATATGATTTGAAATAACCAAGTTAACTGGAAATCAAATGAGGTAGAGAAAACGCGTAATTGAACGTTTGGATAAAGGGCCTAACAACACGTTAACCTAAAGCGCTTGGACCAGTCCGTACATCTTAAAGTGAAGAACCCAACGGGGTAGATCATCGTGATGTCATGAGACATGAGGGGAGCGCAGTTCCATCTTATTATTCTACCTTTTGTTCTGCTGATATTCTGCTGGCCCCGAAGAACTAGAAGGGGAAGTACACGGCTTCCTAGGACGTGGAGGGTACTCCTAGCAGTCCTCTGTGCGGTGGCAGCGTTTAGGCTGTGCTCGCAGAGGTTGGGTATGCGCGTTACTAACCGCCGAGTATACCTTGATTGCCACGATAGTGGGAAGTCAGAAGGCTGTAGGGTGGCTTAGGTGATTCGATGAATCTGCTTCCTTATGACTAGGTAGGTTACGACCATCTCATCTTTTTTCCTTAGGCGGATCTATCCATCCTATTGATAATAATCATCAGGTACCGTCCATCGATAGTCAGCGTGATGTGGAAAGGCGGAGAGATGAACCAAAAGGTTGACCTTTTACTGTCGATGCTTTGGTTGCGGGACATGCCAATTTGGATGTAGATTATTTGTTAGGGGAACGTCACTAGCTTTCATATTTGTTGCCCTTTCACTAGTTCAGGGAGGGGTCAGGTGGTACCATAGCCACCGTGAAATTGTAGGCCATAGCATTTATGTATACAGATATCTGAAAAGTCTCCCGACCGAGTTTTGTGTATCTGATATAGCCTAATTATGGAACTTCGTGCACAGTAGATAATACATACAGATACGTGCATACCGTTTCTGGATGATGTATCATTGAGGTTGAGGCATCAAGTACGATTAACGATACATACGTGAGAAATTCTAGATATATGCATATATGCTCCAGGTGGTGTTTCATAGGCTTTAGGGCATTATTCTATGATGGAAACTGACTCGATCGAATGGTCCGAAGGTGGTAGTCCGTACGCTTACGTACATGGAGATGGCGGTTCTATGCAGAATTTAACATTGTTATACAGAAATCCGTACGTCGTTCTGGCGTAGGATGAGGGACTGCATATATTTCTATGGCGTTACGGCGGAGACCGTGCGAGTGGGGTACCATGAGGTGTACCTTAATTTTGGGGATAACTACATATATGTTGTATTAGGTTAATCTACTGGGAGTAGATAGGTACGACGTGTGTGTAAGCTTGAGTGTTGTTAACCCAAGTAACCTAATAAATAAGAAATGTACTGAACGGTATATGTAGGGATATCCAAGATGTGTAGTTTAAGTCCAGTCACCAGAACTTATGCTCTGACCCACTCCTATAACACATTCGCAGGTTAGGTTTTGTGGCAGAGATATGATAGCTTTGGATACTGGTTAGGCAGTATTATTACCTTGGTAAAGATATATTTGATTTTATTATATTTTATTCTATTCTGCAGTGAGATGTTTTTCTGAGCTCTGATATATTCTTTATCTCTATCTTTTCTACAGGATACTAGACAAACCAATGCGGGTTTCGATAGATTAGAATTTTGAAAAAAAAAGTTGGTCTATCGGAATTCGAGTTGTTACATTTGGTATCAGAGCCTAGGTTTAGGATTCTTGTATAGATATTGAGCGAACGTATTTGTATTTTTTTTTAAATATAAATATATATATTATATATATATATACCTAGGTCCATAGAGGAAGCCACTATATAGAGAAGGCATAATATGGTAAAAGTTGTGATATCCATTTTGTACACTAAAGGAATGAGCATGGAAATCTGAGACCCTAAGGTAATTTGGGTGGGAAGTGTACAATATACTTTGTATGGGAGAAAAGTGAATCCCATATGTTAGTATTTCAGGTTAATGGGTTTGGCCATAAAACTTTATAAGTTGGAAAAAGTTAAAAAGAGAAAAATGGATTAGGAATATGTATATATAGTTGAGAGAATTGACTTTGTGGGAATGTCTAGGAAAGCATACTTAAGTTGGAAATCTACTTTGAGTCTAGCCCCATTGTTAACTTTTAAGAACTTGAAATTGTAAAAGCTTTTTTGGAAGATGGTTTATGGTGTTTTCAAGTTTTGATCTTAAAAGTATTTTTGATGTTTGAAAAAAATATGTAAAGAAGTACATATTGGGTTTTGAAGTAAAATGGGGTATATTTTGGAAATAAGGATTTTTGTGAAAATTTTGTCTAAAATAAAATTCTCTTAGTAAAAGGAGCACATTATAGAGCCTGTATAGCTTGCTAGTTTTTATGTTATATTGAATGAAAGGATTAAAAAGCAAGACATAGAAAATGTTGCATTTTGTTGAAAACTGGAATTTTCAGTAAAGGAAGTTTTGAAAAGTCTATTCTTTTGACAATCATTTTCGATAATTGTTTCAACATAAAATTTTGTTGGGTAGACAAAATAAGTTGTAGAAAGTAAGAATAGAGTAGATTTTTGCACCTAGTTGTGAGTAGCTGAACTAACATTGTAAGTAAGAACAATTGTTAACCTAATTGAGAAATAGTTGTCCTTGTCTACTCCAGTTTTTGGTGATTTGAAAAAATAAATGATTTGCATTTTTTTATGACATGGTTTTATGGTTTGGCAAAAATAAGTTTTCATGAGGAAAATGAAGTTTTAACTCTTTTAACTTTTGGAAGAAAAATAAATGAGGAAGCCAAACCACGTTTTTAAAAATCATGGAGGAGGTAAGGATTAGGGCCTAGGGAAGATGGGAAAAGTATTTGAGGCTATGGAGTAGATGTGACGACCACGAGATTCGAACCCCCGACCTCCCAGAAAGCAACACCACGCACTAACCACTGTGCTAAAAGATCTTTGTGTTAGCTTTTCGAGAGGGGTGTTACAGACTACCACCGTTAAAGAGCCCAACGTCCTCGTTGGCTCATATCACTCACCACCCAGGCGTTGTGCATGTAACCTGCATCAGTACCACACCGACTGACATCCGCAACATTACACACACAATTCCGGCTGGGTATAGGCTCTGATACCAAATGTGACAACCACGGGATTCGAACCCCCGACCTTCCGGAAAGAAACACCACGCACTAACCACTGTGCTAAAAGATATTTGTGTTAGCCTTCCGAGAGGGGTGTTACAGTATTATCTTGAAATAATGGTAAATTCCCATTGAATGCATAAGCATTGAAAAGCCTAGGGTGTTTCTTGGAAATGACTGATAGTACACAACCAAGACTAGTGGTGACTACTAGATAATGAAGGGCAAGTAAGTGTTTAGATCCTGCTGCTAATTTTCCTATTAGGGGTAAAACCCGTTATTACATTTCTGTTGGGATCGTTCTATTATTTTGTTCCTGTTGGGTAGTTAGAGTAACACCTAAGCATGTCATTGATCCCGTGGTTTGAACTTGTCTGTCTGAGGGGGACATAGTCCTGAGATTCTTGACCGTTAGTAGTAGCTGTGTAGAGCGCCTGTTTTCCTATTTTAGTTGAAGGACTAGAAGGTGTATTTGAAATTAAACTTAGATCAGTGGACTAAGTTAAATAAGCTAAGAAAAGAGTAATGGCATAACTAAAAAGAAAACAATAAATTCAGAAAAGTAACAAACATGACAGTTAAAGAAAAATGGAAAATTCTGGGAAAAGGTGAATAAGAATAAAATTTTCCAAGATAAGTTGAAAAAGAAAATCTGTAATAAAGAAAGTTTTCTAATGTGGGTTGTGATTGGATAAGAAAATAGGGAATATTTATAAAATAGTTACATAAAATCCAAGTACAGATAGAAAGGGTAACTAAAAGAAAAAGGAGGATGTGAAGTTTCCCATTTTCTACTTTTTTGTAACATAAGAAATCAAATTTAGAAGATTAGATTTTTCTGAATTTCGAAAAATAAAGTTGCTTGGTAGGGTTTTGGATGCAAAAATTGGATGAACTACGCTCTTGCTCAGTAAGAGTATGGGAAAATTTGGATGAAAAAGCATTTTTATTTTCAAATATTGCATTCTTATAGAAATTTCTAGTATATTTAGGATGTGTGCTTTAGGTTTTCAAAGAGATTTTCAAGAAAAATTTGCATTCATATAGGACGTACCACTTAGGCATTCATTTCATTTATGTATAATTATGTTGAATTACACTTTGCACTAGCACATAAATGGTTGCAAAATTGGATGCACACATGATGGTTGTGATTTATGCAAGGAATTACTTGATTTTACCCTTACCAAATTTCGGGGATGAAATTTTCCTAAGGGTGGGAGAATGTAAAACCCCACATTTTTATAAGTATAAAATAATTAATGGTGCATATATGTATATATATTTATATGCATGGACAACGATAAATAAAAGATACAATAAAAATTGTTGTATGAATACATGTAATAAAATGGTGCATGCATTTAAAAAGAGTTAATGTAGTAAAGGCATGCATACAATCAATACTCCGGTAAAAAGAAGAAAGAAATATATGAGCGCATGCAATCAATCAATAAGTTTAAAAGTAGAGAAACATTATGCAATAAAATAAAGACATGTGATTGCATGCAAGAGAATTAAGCTGCATGCTGTATATTAAAGAAAAGAAAAGAGGCACACAATTAATTAAGGAGGCAAAACAATAAAGTAACCAACGTTTAAAAATTAAAAACGTTAACGAATAAATAGCTGCACCCCAAAATTGCTCGTTGGACCCGAATGGGTCAACCCTAACCAGCCTGGGTCGACCTGTGGGTCGACCCAAGTGGTAGGTGGGACGACCCAAGGGTGGTTAAGGGCAGTTATGACCTGTTTTTGATGTTGTGTGTGATTCGGATTTTATTTATTTAAATCTGATGGTTCAAAGCTTTCTACTACGCCTATAAACAGATTAGCAAGGCTTAGTTTTATTCTCATATTTTCTAAGGTGCTGCCTAGGCTCTCCTATTCTCTTCTCTCTCCAAACCTTTCTGGGAAATAAATTATTAGTTCTTCGGCTTCTGATTCAAGGTTTGAAGATGAGATTTAAATTGACAGTATAGGCGTCTAGAATTTTGATCGGAGTAAGGTAGATTCTTGGATGTGGTTAATTTAGATTTCTCTTCTTTTTCCCCCTTTTCTTTTAGTTTCAGAATTGTGAATCCACAGTTATTTAGATTGTGGATTTAGTTAGGAGAGCCATGGAATGCTAGGTCTGGACCAGATTCATGAATTGGAAAGCTATTAGGTGAGTGGATATAAGTTATACCTTTTTGATAATGGTATATCAATCGTTTGGCATTCCCCATTGATATGTATAATTAATCTGCGGAAATGATTAATCTACTGAACTGTTTAACCTGCCGAAATATGCTAAAATGATTAATCTATTGAAATGTTTTATCTACGGAAATGTAAACCTGTTGAAATGTTTAATCTGCTGAAATGTTTAACCAGCTGAAATCTATTGAAACTAGTACTGTTGTAATTAAAAATGAATTGTATCCTTCATATAAATGATGGAACTTCTGTAGTACTGTAATCTTGAAACTAGAACTAAGGACATTTCTGTTGTCGAAAGCCTATTTCCATTAATCATCTGTCTGAGTTGGAATTTACTGTAAATGCTGTAATTATGGAATTTACAATGAACACGAATAATCAAGAATATTATTATGCCTAAAGATTGTAAATAGAATTACAGTAAAATTTGGAAGAATGAATATGCCTAAATTTATAGTAAATAGAAAATTGTAACCGCACTTAGACACAAGATTAAATTCAACTTATGATAGAAGTATGCCCGGAATCACCCGACAAATCTGGTATCCCCAAGTGGTCAATTTAGTGTGAGGGGTCTGGTGCGTAAACATACACAAAGGTGCTAAGACACGTGGTTAAGTTCAACTTGTGGTAGAAGTCTTCCCGTAACCGCCCGACAAATCCAGCATCCGGCAGTGGTTGGCTTAATGTGAGAGGTCTGGTGCATAAACATATATATATATATATATATATATATGAATATATGTATATAACATGATAGAAATAAATGGCATTAATTGTAATTAATGGAAATGAATGAATGTTACAACAGTATAAATATTAAAATGAATGGGGAATGATAATAACCTATTATAAATAAACCTGAAGGGGAAAAGGAAAGATAATAGGTAGGATTGTCCGAGGGACAAGTGGAAATTATAACTTAGGTAATAATAAACGATAGAGAAAATGAGATAACTTATGTAATGAGATAAGTTGTACTTAATTATAAATTAAGTAATCTGTGAACCTGGAAACCTGTTGTTTGTAATAAGTAAAGAAAAGAAGGGAAAACTTATGAAATACAATAAGTTGTACTTCATTATTAATTAAGTAATCTGTAAACCTGAGAATCCGAATCTTGCTGATAAGAAGAACATGCTATCTGAAAGCCTGAGAATCTGAATCCTGCTGATAAGAAGAACATGTTATCTGAAAACCTCAGAATCTAAAATCTGCTGATAAGAATAACATGTTAAAGGCTTATTAATGAACTAAAATGGAGTAAGTTATATAATTGAAATTAATAAGCAAGAAGAACTTGGTAACCTGAATAAGAAGTTAATATGATTTGAAATAACCAAGTTAACTGGATATCAATCGAGGTAGAGAAAACGCGTAATTAAACATTTGGACATAGGGCCTAATAACATGTTAACCTGAGGCGCTTGGACCAGTCCATACATCTGAAAGTGAAGAACCCAAACGGATGGATCATCATGATGTCATGAGACACAAGGGGAGCGCACGTCCATCTTATTATTCTGCCTGTTGTTTTGCTGATATTCTGCTGGCTCCGAAGGATTGAAAGGGGAAGCGCGTGGCTTCTTGGGATGTGGAGTGTACTTCTGGTAGTCCTCTATGTGGTGGCAGCGTTTAGGCTGTGCTCACAGAGGTTGGGTCTGCGCGTTACTACCCGGCGAGTATACCTTGATTGCCACGATAGTGGGCAATCGGAAGGCTATAGGTGGCTTAGGTGATTCGACGAATCTGTTTCCTTGTGACTAGGCGAGTTACGAACATCTCATCTATTTTCCTTCGGCGGGTCTAACAATCTGATTGATTGTAATCGTCGGGTACCGGCCATCGACAGTCGGCGTGATGCGGAAAGGCGGAGAGCTAAATCAAATGACCATTGACCTTTTACTATCGAGGCTTTGGTTGTGGGATATGCCAATTTGCATGTAGATTGTTTGTTAGGGGCACGTTACTAGCTCTCATGTCTGTTACTAGTTGAGGTAGGGGTCGGGTGGGACCATAGCCACCGTGAAAATGTAGACCATAGCATATGCGTATACAGATATCTGAAAAGGCTCCCGACCGAGCTTCGTGTATCTGATATAGCCCTGTTACGGAATTCGGTGCATAGTAGATAATACGCGCGGATACATGCATACCGTTTCCGAATGGTGTATCATAGAGGTTGAGGCATCAAGTACGATTAACGATACATAAGTGAGAAAGTCTAGATACATGCATGTCTGCTTCAGGTTGTGTATCGTAGGCTTTAGGGCATTATTCTATGATGGAATCTAATTCGATCGAATGGTTCTTCGGTGGGGGTCCGTACGTTTACGTAGCATGGAGATGGTGGTTTTATGTGGAACGTAGCGTTGTCATACAGAGATCCGTTCCTCGTTTCGGCATAGGATGCGGGACTGCATATATTTCTATGGCATTATGGCGAAGATCGATGAGTGAGGTACCATGGGGTGTACCTTAATATTGGGGGTAGATACATATATACTGTATTAGGTTAATCTACTGGGACTATTCTTTTAAAAAATGTATTAATGCAAATGCAACTCAGAGTAAGGTTAAATATATGAAAGTACCGTTCACCAACAAGTCAACGGCTACCACCAGCTTCCCGTGTGCGAATTTCGGGTCTCATCCTATTAAAATGGTATAGTTTCAATCCTCCGCGGCTATGTTCATACTAATGAATGTTCAAAAATAGATATATTAGATTAATCATATTTTTCTAACTTGAAGCTATAACAAACAGTTGATACAATTATTACATAGCAGTGATTTCAAAAAACTTGATCTAAATTAAGTATTTTTTAAAAAGAACTTAATCCGAACTAAGTGAAACTGGTAAAGAAAAAAACAGAATGAATATGGCTCAAGTCATATGGTAAAAAAAATTAGTTTGTCCTGGAGTAGATAAATAAACAAATATCAGTGGAAATTCTGTTTGACTTGTGAATGTCCTAGAATAGCAGCTTTCTCTAACATATTGAATGTATACTTACATTG
Source organism: Allium sativum (assembly GCA_030737875.1). NCBI lineage: Eukaryota > Viridiplantae > Streptophyta > Magnoliopsida > Asparagales > Amaryllidaceae > Allium > Allium sativum. The sequence continues at coordinate 708,405,129 of CM060915.1, forward strand.
CGCGACCACGTGCACAACAAAATTGATCAAGCCAATGTGCTGAAGTAGGTTGGAGGTCAAAATCCCGTTTAGCAAATGTATTGTTATATACATGGAGCTGTGTGTACAACATTGCGTAATATTCATTTTCGGCAGAACTGTGTGTACAAAGAACTATGTGTAATATCCACCCGATAGGCTTTCATGTATGCACACAGCTTACAGAGTTTGTACATTTTTTATTTCATAATATAAGGTATGAGCATTATGAAACAAGTCTATGATAATGCACAGAAAGGCGGAAAAGGTACATGTCCATGGTAAAAAACATTAGTCCAGGTAGGTTCATCTCTTCAATTAGGCAAACTAAGCAAATGTTTAGGGCCCCTCAACTTCAAGGGTCGTCTCAAATTCAGCATGCATTAATTTTTATGCGTAGGAACTACAAATTTTAACCTGCTTTATAGCGCACAATAGTTTCAACAAATCATTTTTTTCCCTAATTTGTAACCTCTCAAATTCTAACCCCATATTTATTACCACAAATCATTTATTTTTTTCCCTAATTTATTTCCTCTTTCCACCGTAGACAGATCTACGCACTCTTCTTTTGCTCTGCAATTTTTAGACAGTCTACGCACTCTTTTTTTTTGCTTCTCTTCTGTCTTTTCTTGCTTTGCTAAACTATTGGCGATTGCTGCAATTCTCTTGGAATTATTGATCCTATTTAACTGTTGGCCTGGCCCTTAAGCCTATATCCAAATAAAAGATCAGATTCCCCTCTCTGCATTCTCAAAATCTCTGCAATGTTGTTAAGGAGTTAAGGTATATTTTGGTTTTATATTTGTACTGTTTAGTCATTTACTGAATTGTTGACAACTGCTGAACTATTGGGAATATTATAGAATTATCAATTTTCAAGTCTACTAAATTTTTTTAGAGCTTAATTGCCTGGTTAGTTAGTATTTTTGTTAGCAGTCAATTTTCAAATTTGTTGATTCCAGTCGAGTGTAGTTTTTGATATAAAATTTAGTTAAAGAATATCTTAGGTTAAATAAATATAAAGGGCCCATCGATATTTTTTCCTTAGGGCCACGAATTGTCTAGAGACGGCCCTGAGTCCAGGATAGAGAATATAAGTATATAACTACGCGGTAATAAATATAAAAAATGTGTGCGGATGAAAAAAGATAGGTCAATGATGTGCGAAACTCAGTTGCGCTAGAAAAATTCTATATTACTGCCATGTTGATTTGACTTCAGATATAATGAAACTTCAGTAGGAGTTTATTCACATCTTTTTAAGGTAAGCGGACATAACTCTCGGTCCTGATTGGTGGAAATCCGGGAGACCTATATGGACCCCCTTGATTCCCACCAATAAGGGCCGAGAGTATGTTCACTTACCTTAAAAAGTGTAAACAAACCACTACAAGAAAAATCGCATATAACAGTGGCGGTATCCGCTTCTAATCCGTCGCTAAATAGGCTTTAGCGATGGATTTCCTGCATAATGTTGTGGTCGGTAAAAACCATAACGGTATCTATGTCCGATTTTTGCGACGGAATTTAGCGTGAGTTTTCTGACAGTTTTCCGTCATTTTACTAATTATATAATAAAAATAAAATTTCATTTATTAATTTAATTTTAATTTGCATACCGACTATTTGCCAATGGATAATTAATTCATAATAAATTATTATTTATAAAAGGCGGTAAATCCTTACTAATTGCCAAGGGATTAACGACAAAAATAAAATTGAGGCGAACTTAACCTCCCTTTTTTGTTGGTAAACCGCTGCTATTCCCCTTCTGATCTGCATATATATATATATATATATATATATATATATATATATATATATATATATATATATATATATATATATATATATATATATATATATATGGCGAGCGTTCGGTTGCACCCCAAAAATGGAGCACCCCAAATGCCCCCTGATTTCCACCACCCGTTTATATTAAAGAATGTGAGTGGGAAGTGAGAGAGTGAGTGGAAGGAGAGAGAAGGGGAAATACTTGGTGGAGATTGAGGGGCATTTGGGGTGCTGCACTATTTAGGGTGCTCCCGAACCTACCTCTATATATATACATACATACATACATACATATATATATAAACACATTCATCACACACATAATTTGTGTACCATTCAACACAATTCTAATGTAAATACATCACAATTAATATAAAAACACACATCTCATAACCAATGTATTATATTAATCACTCATCTCATAATCAACATTCAACATTACATTTTTTTCAAATAGAATATTTTCTAATCTTATTCTTCTCTCGTTAATTTACATATGTTATAACAAGAAAATCAGTATCATCAATTCATAAAAACAAATCTGCTACTTGACTATTCACAACCTTCCTTCACCTCAAACTCATTCCTTACAATCCCTGCCAATTCTTTTCGACCATCCGCGGATATACTTCACTTTTTTTTAGGGATATACTTCACTCACCGTAAATTAGCATTTGTCATTTCTTTAAGAGATTGTTCCAAATCATCCAAGAGCTGATGAGGATCAGGAACCGAAAGCTCGTCCACTGCCAAAATGATTTTTATTTTGTTTATGTAACTATGAAAATGAAGTGTAACTGCCTATGCATAATTCCAATACTACCTATATGAACTAATTATGCACATAACACATGCAGAACTAACTTGATTGCAATGAAAAAAAGTAACATGCTCAAATATGAGGACCAATATGAAGACATTTTACATGAAAGACTCCATGTCCACCCATAAAAAACTGAACTGACCTTATTTCAGTTTAGTTGCCTACATCAAAGGTCAAATCTGTATTGAGATAAACACATATATCTTCAATGGCTCATGTTAAAATAGATTAATTTCAACATCAGACTTGTTTTGAACTTAACATTCTATGTGTTTACCTATACGCTCAAAAACTGCAAACCATAGTTCATAGGAGATTGTATTATGCAGTTCTTTTGATCTTCCAATCCGATAGTAGTTCCGTAAGCTTTTGAGCCTCTGTATTACAACCAGATATTACTTTCTTAGTTAACCTACTTGCTATGATTTGAAAACTGGAGTAATATCATAGATAACTGGTTGTTTTCTTTTTTCTTTTACTTGAGGATTCGTCATTTTTTCCCTTTCAAATGTACCATACTACGGTAGCCTAAATCCACTTGTTGTAACACCTCGTATTTTCTGTGAATGTCAAACTAACAAATTAAAGTATAAATAATTTTTAAAAGAAGAATTAAGGGAAATGGGTTACGCCATTGCGTTCATCTCGGAATTCTGCTTGGAATAAAGTCCAAGTTTACGTAAATCGGACTTCGTATGAGAAAGTTATGACCTTCAGAAGTTTCAGAGATTTAAATAAATTAAAACAACTCAAATTTAAATTCAAAATTCGAATTCGAAAACACAGAAACAGACTGGGCGGGATTCGAATTCGAATTCAAAATTCGACCTCCCCTATATAAGTCGACTAAGGGGTCGACCTCCCCCATAACAGGTCAACCTGTTTTCAGATCCGAGGCAGATTTTGCACCTAGACTTGTTTTCTGGACTGATTCTTTGGCTCCTAACCTATTTAAACACCCCAAACCTCACTTTCTCTCCACACCAAACCATTGTAACTCTATGCTTCCTCAATCCTAATTAAAATAAATTAAAGACGTCCTTATGCTGCTCTAGTTCTTCAAGAAATCAAGTTTAGAATTCAAGTAGAGATTAAAAGGCTAATTCAACGACTTCAACAACTATTTTCTAAGAATCAAATCTAAATTAGAGAATCGATAATCTACGTCAAGGGATAACTTTTCAGTTTCAGAAAACAGATTCCAGAAATACAAGAATCATTCTCTTTTTGTAAGTTCAAGATACTTTCAGATGTGAATTCTTAATTGAAATTCTTGGCATGTAATAATCTGGATCCAAGCTATACTTTATTATGCGATAATCTGGTCAGATTTATCAAATCTAATCTATTAGATTTATGCCTGCGATGTTATTCAAATCTAAACCATTAGATTTATGCCTGATGTAAGTAATCCTTTCATTTGAATTCGTGCTTGTTTATGCCTTTGGGGAATCTTATTGACTATGGAATTGGTCCAATCATATCTATCCTTGTTGTATATCGGAATTGTAATCCTGTTTAAGTTCATGATATAACTCTTGTCAAACCTATACGTCTGTGATGGTTCATAATGATATTCATATCATATCTATATGCCTGCAATGTATTTTATGCAAAACTTGTCAATCTGGTATATCAAATTTATTGGACTAATAGTTCTTATCGCCATATGCCTATTCTTATGCCTCTTATGTTCCATATTGTTTCTCCGCTTATTTCATGAATCTTGCGTTGAATCTCGAAATACTACGTTACGAATGCGGGGGTAATTGGGTATAACATGAAATTGACATTTATTTGGCATAATTTGGAAAATGTATTATGGCATGACTGTTAAGATGCAATTTAGGGTAATTTGACATGAATTATGGAATATGCAATTTGACATATTGAACCTAGAATTGGCATGAACGACAAAGTAAGAAATTTGGCATGAAAAACCTAGTTTTGGGCATGAACTGTAAATTGGAATTTTGAATCTAGCTTGGGCTTAACTATTGATTTGGGATGCCAAACATAATGCATAGTGATTTTGGGCATGACCATTATTGCAAGTTTGGGAAGATTGGGTGTAACCTATTTTGAGTAATAACTTGTAATTGGCTTAATCGGGCATAACTTGAGAATTGTAACATGACCAGTTTTTGTGAAATTTGGATAATTAGCAAATAAAATCTAGACTTGGACATGTATTGTAAACATGTAAATTAGGGAAGAGATGAACGTGCCTAACCCGAGGTTAGATTGAGTTGTGGTGTAAAACTGCCCAGAACCGCCCGACACATCCAGTAACCACAACAACACCTATCTAATGTGAGAGGTTAGTGCATCATGCCCAAGAAAAACTTGAGATTAGATTTAGTTGTGGTGTAAAACTGCCCGGAACCGCCCGACACATCTAGTAATTACAACAACACATATCTAATGTGAGAGGTTGGTGCATTAATAAATCAGTTAGTGCTAATGAACAAGATGAATGACTAGCGTTAAGTTCATAGGAACACTTAACCAATATAACATGAATGACTAGGGTTAAGTTAATGAGAAACACTTAACCAATATAAAAAGATGAATGACTAGGGTTAAGTTAATGAGAAACACTTAACCAATATAACAAGATGAATGACTAGGGTTAAGTTAATAGGAAACACTTAACCGGTATAGCATGATGAATGGGTAGGTTAAGTAATAAGAAACACCTAACCAATATAACTTGATTTGTGGTAGGGTTAAGTTAAAACAGGAGGGCAACATTTATCCATTATAACTTGATTTGTGGTAGGGTTAAGTTAACACAAGAAGGCAACACTTAACCAAAGTAACATGACAAGTAGGTGAGTTAAGTTAACTTGAATTGATTGATGACACTTAGCCAATATAACTTGATGAACGAACGGGGTTAAGTTAATAAGAAACACTTAACCAACATGACACGATGAATGGGTGGGTTAAGTTAACACGAATGGACAACACTTAACCAATATGACATAATGTGCAGGAGGGTTAAGTACATATCGGGTTGGTAGGTAATATTAGTAAATATAGGCCCACAAACTTAACTATTAAATAAACATGCTTGAATCAGTAGGAGGGTTAAGTACATATCGGGTTGGTGGGTAATATTATTAAATATAGGCCCACAAAACTTAACCATTAAATAAACATGCTTGAATCAGTAGGAGGGTTAAGTACATATCGGGTTGGTGGGTAATATTAGTAAGTATAGGCCCACAAAACTTAACCATTAAATAAACATGCTTGAATCAATGGGAGGGTTAAGTACATATCGGGTTGGTGGGTAATATTAGTAAATATAGGCCCACAAACTTAACCAATAGGAAACCCTATTAACGGGGACCCATTTCAGCAGTAACTCACATAGATGTATCATGGTACCCTGAACTAGGCAGGGTGGGGCACGATTACTGGGATGATTATAAGCGGTCAAAACAGCGGCAGGGGGTACGTTAGTGTAGGCTCCAATGGTTTACAGGTGTGCACGTACTCCGGAGTGGGAAAAAAGCACTAGGTACCAGTAGTTATACACTGTGCATCTTGAATCGTGTCGGGTTGCTATCATAATGATTGATACACCTTATGGTGGGACCAGCACAAGGTATCTACATGCTAGAGAGGGCCGATTGACACAGACACAAGAGAAATTAATACAAGTTGGGAGCCGATCGATAGGGTAGTAAGGGTACATCTAACACATTCTTGGCAATTAGGCAGATTGAGGTGGAATCCTCATAATAGATGTACACCTGAAGGCTACCACAATTGCGAGGATTGGGATCACGTTATCATTTTATACAGATTACTAGTTGGGACACTAGTTAGGTGGTGTAGAGATATAGAAATCAGAATAACAGGGTAGTAGCGAAGCAGAGAAAGAGTAGAAGCGCATTCAGTTTTTCTTGCCTTATCATACCTTATGCTTATCTTATGTTATCATGTTATCCCTGTTATCACGCTATTGTCTTATATTCAGTTTATTCATGTCATGTTGCTTTTACCTGTTTACACGCTGAAAGTCACTGAGCTTACCAGACTTATGTCTGACCTAGTTTGTTTTTGCCTCTTTTCTTCCGTTCCCCCCCAGCAGGTTCGCAGGGAGGGAATATTACCACCTAGCTCAGTTTTCTTTCCAAGCTCGAAGATAGTTGATGTACTTCTCTCTTTTTCCACTGCTATGGCTCGCTCATGCTTTATTGGGGAATATCATTGTCATTTTATGCTTCTTATATACTTGGAAGATTTTGAATCAAGACAGAAGTTTTATGTAATACATTTAAGTTTGATTGAGTCAATTGTTGTAAAAGCTTGACTGAATTAAGTTGTTTATAAAATGACTTTATTTTCCGCTGCTTTATTTGTCTGTCTTGTAATTTATCTGCATCTTTTACCTAAAGCGCTCCATCGAAGTTAAGGCATTCCCTTTGTGAGTGACCTTAATGGAGGTGGGGTGTTTCACTTGGTATCAGAGCTGAAGGTTACCAGATCAAATAAAAGATTTGAAAAATTATTTTCAAAACAATTTTAAAAGAAGCATTTTCAAAAGAAAAGTTTTGTTTTAAAGACATATTCCCCAAAGCCATATGCACTATCTTTTGATCCTCTGTTTGAGCCTTGTTTCCTTCTTTCCTGAGTCTCCGGGGCTCCTGGGTTTCTGGTAGGTAACCTCGTCGCGGCATGGTTCCGTAGGCTTGATGAGACTACGACACTTGTCAAAGGGAAAATAAGTGCCCAACTTCCATCTATAGCCGCAGTAGTTTCACCTACGGCTAATTTTATTTCGAGCTTTGTAGGATTTTCCGTGCGATGGAGGCAGCTTTCGAGAGACTTGTCAACATGTTACACAAGGATAGTAAAGATGAGAATGAGGGAGTTTGGTTAAGGAGCACAACCCAAGGATGAGAAACTCATGAATATGAACTTGGTTCACAAAGGAGGCAAAAAGGAAGAGGTGTAAGTGGAAGAATCACGGGACAAGAAGGGAGGAAAGAATAGTAAAACCTAAGACAAGAGGAAGTGTCTTTACTATGGTATAACGGGTCATATAATTAAGGACAAGGGCAAGAACAAAGAATAGGATTTTCAGGAGGGCAAGTGCATGCTCTCACCGCCAGCATACCTGAGAGAGAGGTAATAAAGTTTCTGTTGAAAAAAAACGGGTTTAGCTTTTCTTTTTGATCCTCCTGTTAGTACTCTTTTTTTGATTTTAGCGCTTCACATTCGATTGTATCTGCTTCCATAGTTGAGTCTCTGCACCTTAGTACTTGTATAGTAGAAGATCCCATTATTGTCTCAAATCCAACACAACACCAGAAAAGGGTGTTTCTAACAGTTATTACTGTTACTAATCAAGTTTGTAACAGTTATAACCGTTACTACAACATACGTGACAAACTGTTGTCACGAATATTGTAACGGTTATAACCGTTACAAAGTATGTATATTGTAACGGTTATTACCATTAAAAAACTTTATTCTGTAACACTTATAACCGTTAGTAGTGGAAATTTTATAACACTTATAACCGTTATAAAATTTACTTTTATAACAGTAATTACTGTTACAAATATGAAACATGTAACAGTTATTACTATTAGTATATAAAGCTGACTGTTTCATACAATAAATTTAACAACAGTTATAACTGTTAGAAACATGAATATTATACCAGGCCTACAGCAGGTAATTCATTTAAACAACTAACAAACATAATATGCTCCAATTAATTTCATAAAGCATATATCAATAAGAATATACAACATATAATAACGATATCTCAAAGCAAATACAACATATCACAATTCGCATCTTGAAGCAAATTCCATTTCAACAAACATCAAACTATCACAATTCAACATAAAACCATTTATCATTCAAAACAAATTTCAAATAGCATCTAAATATCATAATTTAATATACAACCATTATATCATAGCCACCTTCTAATCTTTGTCTTGCTTCCGCTACTTCAACCAAAGCCTACGATGTTCAACAAATATGATAATACGGGTATGCCTGATTAAAAAACAAAGAAAGTTTACTGAGCTTAAATAAAAACAAACAAAGAATGGGCACAGTGTAAACTAAGACTATGGCTTGGATATTCTGAGCCGAGCGGAGCCGAGCGGCTCAGTTTACTGAGCCGAGCGACTCAGTTTACTGAGCCGTGCAGCTCATTTTACTGAGCCTTGCAGGCACAGTAAAACTGAGCCACTCGGCTCAGGCTCAGATTACTGAGCCTGGCTCAGTAAACATAAAGCCTAAGTGGCTTGGTTTACTGAGTCTTGTAAGCTCAGTAAAACAGACCCACTCGGCTCAGGTTTACTGAGCCAGTTTTCCTGTGTTGCTTCAAGTGGACTCTACAATTTTATTTGTAGTGTTAAAACTAGCTTCTCAGCTTGTATACACAAGTATAGTTGTCATACATTCGGTTACACAAGCAAATCCCTAAATCAACCAAAATTTCTTTAACCAAGATAAAATTGTCAACCATGCATCAAAAAGGAAACTGAAACCAGCAGCATTCAACAAAGAATTTATGAAAACATGATGCTTTACAATATGATGCTTTACTAATATGATGCTTTACTAATCAATATCGGTGGAGAACTAAATACATTTATCAAAAAATCATCTACACTAAAGGGTTTAATACTTTGCATGGATAAGCTGTAAACACAAATGAACACATCTGCTAACATTCGTCTACAAGTAACATGATACTGCCTCGACATTAAATACTGTTTTCTTGTTGAGGGGTGGGAAAGTGGCAGAATTCATTTGAAAGGAATTGTTAGGGGATGGCGTGACTTTTTAAAATGGGTAGAAGATCCATTGGTGCATACGTATTATATATTTTATCAACAAACTTTGGATAAAAAGAGCAATAACACATTGCTCGATCGCGTACAATTTGAATTATAAGAGTAATTTATGTAACTTAGAGATGCATGGCTGGCATATTACATAGTAGCAAACAATTTTTAGCATAAAAAGCAGTAACCGTAAATGTGAATCTAGTCTTAAATGGTCAAATAATAAATAAATAAAAACCGCAAAATAGTAAGTGTTGGAAAAGCAATGTAATAATGACGAATACAGTACATGATCAACAATGAATGCAGAAAGCATTATACCAAACTATTATGATCAACAACGAATTAGTCTTATGACTATTTTCTAACTATTATATGAAGTAAACATCTGTGAAGGGGTGTGTGATTATTGAACTACTAGAATGGTGGAAATATGCTAAAAATACGGGGTGCTAATTTTCTCAGTCCAAAATAAGGTATATAAACACTAACCAAAGGACCAATAGTGAAAGAAACATGCATAAAGATAATCTCAAATAGTATGAACCATATCACGAGTAAAAAAGGTGAAGGATAATGCAAGAAAAGGGGATGCTTATGGATGTTCAGATACTATTAATTGCTTTCAACTTTTTATCACTGTCCCGTTTCAGGATTTAACAAAGAAGAAAATTTAAAAGTTGAGCTTGCTGACTGATAATCACACAGTAGAAATATTAAAATTTTATAACTACCTGGATTAAACCATCAATTTCGCGCAGTATATTAAAACTAAATTTGAGTTGGGTTTATAGATTAATCGAGTTTGAATTTTATCGTTATTGCGCTTTTTCCCCTGTAATTTATAAAACCAAAACTAAACGAAGTTGTCAAGATTTTCGGAATATAACAAACTTTCATAATTACATGAACACTGGAACGGAAAACAGAACTTTAAACAATGGATCCCAGTGGTGCATCTGCTCCATATATGTAAATGTAATATGTTATCTTAATTTGAAGTGCTTCATATGCATATCCATAATGAATTGGTTACTGCCAACAAGCTAAAACCACCATTGTTGATGTTCATTTAGGTAAATTTTGGTTGTAAGCAAAACTTTTATGTACGTGCTCCTTCTAATGAATTGAATAGCAAATGTTTTTTATATGAATCAAATTATATTTTCCCACCACTCACTGACTTATTTTACATTATCGAAAAAAGAAAATCCTTGGTTGCTTATTCTTTTCTCATATTATTCACCTTTTGGCATGTTACTCAGCCTGTTGACAATAACATTGATGTAAGCAACAATTGTGTTAATTTTTTGGCTTCATACATGATTTACTGTTTATCATTTTTTTTATAAATTATTACTAAATGATTTTAGCACCATTAGTTATAAGCTATTCTAAATGGTTGTCAGCTACATCACTGATTATATCTTTAGCCATTACTTTTCTTTATTTTATCCTTCATGCATCATACAAATATCATAATCACATTTAACATTAGTAAGGTATACCTGTATTTTTAATTAATAATGAGTAACATGGCAGTAAGGTTAATCTTAATTTACAATATTGAAGGGGTATTAAGCGTTAGCGCTAAGTATGTAAAAATAGTCTACTGTTTACTCTTAATATAATATAGTAATGATTTTTTTTTAAACTGCGCTATGGAAAATTGCTAAAACTAAAAGCAACACTGTTATAACACATATACAATTCAGAAGTTTTTCTACTTTTCTTCTGTTTATTTTGATAAACACTTTTTTTTTACATAACATATTTTTATTTTGTATATAACAAAATGTCTATACGTACTTTTGCATATACAAACAAACACTAATTTACTTACAAATATGATATTCACTTATGAAAGAGAAATATACATGTGAACTCGCAACTATAACTGCACATATTAGATTGAAACTACACATGTGAGATTGAAAAATATAGGAAGAAATACCTGATTTTTAATTAATGAATGAACCAGCTGCTTTAATTCTGAAATTTGATTTTGATATTCAATTATTTGCTTATCCTTGAGATGTACCAAAACCACTTTGGTCATTGTTGTACTCCTTCCCATTGCTTGTAGTCGTCCCGAGTTGTCTTGTCCTAACACTTGTGAAAGTGCATCTCCTTTGATATTATATGTTGAACTAGATTGTGATCCACTATCAGCTTTTTTATTTCCTCCAACAAAATTAAAAAAACTTATATTTCGTAGACGAGTTCCCAACCGTATCATTCTAAAACAATTTATTGTTAACAAAAAATCCAAAGCACTTACAATAGTGTTTCCAACTTGCATAGTCAGTGCGAGATTTGATCCAAACATGAACTCTAGATATGGATGAGGGATCAACACTTTGGTTTTTCTACAATAAAAAGAATATTGAATTAAAAAATAAATCACAGTAAATTGACTAATTAATATAATGCTAAAATAAATTAGTCAAATATGTTTCTCACCAAATGTTCAGTCAGCCGAGCCATACCTCTAAACTACATGTATGTGCTATTTGCTTACCTCTAATACTTTTAAATTTCTCGCTTCTTGATGCATTTCGGTTGAAGTGTTGGATATTGTGCGAGGTTGCTATGATTTTGTTATGCTCACGTAATACCTTCCTAAATTTTTGCATGATTCCTGCATTGATTTAGCTTTACATGGCGTTCTACTTTGAAGCCATCGTTATATTAGAACTGTGTGAGCCATAATAGTCAGTTATTAGAAAGCAGTGCTACTTGAGGTATCATGCTATTGTCTTTCTTGTAAGAGTAAGATTCTAGTACACATGTACTACATTTCACTGTGGTTTCCCATTCAATATAATGCATGCTTACTGGAGACCAAAATAAGCGCGGCTAAGTGTAGAGTACTACTAATTTTTCTATGCAGATGGGAATTTCCCTTTATAAAGTTTTTTTTAAACCGTTTTAATAAGCATTGTGTCTAGGGGATGTGTTGGTGTCCACGCATTATAGATATCACGTAAGAGTTAAGTTGCACCCACATTGTTTTGCCTAAATGTTAGAAACCTATTACTCTAGTTCTGCTTGGTTATGAACGTGTAATGAATGTAAAAATGTTACAAGGGATGGCTCAAACTGGTTTAAGCATCAGGATAAAACTCAGCAAATAATTTTATCATGTCTCATAGGTTATAATAAGTTATATTTGACTTTTTTCAGTTAATGTATTAGTTTGACATTTTCTACAGATGCCAAACAAAGAGAAGGATGTTGCATCAAAACTTGATACAACCCTCATGCATCAAAGTTTTTTCTCCCACAAATAATAGTATTTTAGGTAAATCGATAATGTAGACACCAATTACAAATGCATTATGAATTAATAACATCACAGTTGATGTTTATTCATGGACAAAAAAGACGGAGTACGTAATATGAAGGAGTGGGAGGGGGTGAGATTGCAAAAATTCCCCTTCGAAAAATGCAACAATGCTAAGTGCACATTTATATCAAACAAGCAACGCATAATTCTTTCCAGTTAAGCAACTTGTATTAGTTTAAGATATTGAAGGGATATGTGTGTTTGTGTGTGTGTGTGTGTGTAGCGAGAGAGAAACAGAACGACATGTGTTATTTAAAATATGTACCTGGAAATACATTTAAGGCTTCAATGGCTACCAATTTGCTAGCATATTCACTTAGGGATTTATCTGATTCGAAATTGGTTATTAGCATGCTGTAGCCTTCTACTGAGTCTTGAAGTGTGGACCACTATGAATAAACATAGCTTCAGGCCAAAAAATATATATGTTTATCGCTTCAGTTCTAGTAGATCGACCAGTGTCTTGCTGGATTTAACTTATTACCGACTTTCTTTAATACTGCTTCCCTGTCGGTTTAGATCAGTCCATTATGTACCCAGCAACATAGAGATAAAGGTAAACATAAACCCAATGTCGTCAACAGTAAGACACTCTATTCATCAAAGGTTCATTCAAGATGGACCAGCACAGAAACACATATCATTCAGCAAAAGAAAAGGTAAGCTAATGTCATTTTGGTAGGACACAATAGAAAAGAAAAACCAAAGTTGTACAAAAGCGAGCAACTCACTTAACAAGATTATGCCCGCCCTGGTGGTCGGTTACGTCACCCACACTGAAGCGAATATATCTCATGTCCAGACACAACCTTCATTTACACAAGCTTTTAAGAAGTTCTGGCTAAATTTTGATTTTTCAACAAATTTGATAGTTCAACATAGAAATTTATTTTAATTTAGATGACAATATAAACAACTACATCTCTCCATTTCCCATTACAATTTAATTTAAAAACATGAGGATACAACCAAATCCTTCCTTCGTGGATGATTAGCCCAAGTTCTATTACGCTGCTTTATTACAAAACTGTAAACTACGGATCATGAGCGAAACAAAGCAAGGAGCTAAAAATCAATATATCGCATTGTCTTTTTGGCAAGTAATTTCATATAGAGTTATTTTTGGCAAGTAATATATCACAGTCCATAATTTTGAATAAGGTTGAATAGCATCAAATCAAAAGAAGTAGATGTTAGTGAAAATAAGAAGCCGAATTCTTTAACCACTTTAAATAAATTTGATATATTGTTGGATTTAAATAACAAGGACAACGTGTTACAAGTGCAAAATGCAGGCAGCCCATACTTTTCAGGAAATGTTGTGATACCAAAACACAACATATCCATTGATGATGGAACCAAAACTAAGGAAGAAGCGGATGCTGCTATACCAAAGTGCAAAATAGTAAAGTGGTGATGGCTGTAAATGTAAACATTGAGAACGAATGAAATAAAATATAAAGGTTAATTCGGACGATTCAGGAGGAATGGAAGGAATAGAGATGGATAATGTGACTGAAAAACAACCAAAGCCTTTGGGTAAGAGTGAACACCTACTAGTGTAGATCAGACCAATACAGGAAATCATGGTAATTAATTGGATATAGAAACTAATAATGAAGTAGTCGGGGTGACTGAAATTTCTGTGTGGATAATACATAACTGTTGAATAAGACAACGATTTGTCTATAAAGACCAACTAAATAACTTTCCCAAAAATTTGTACCTTTTGCACTATATCATCAGGAGTCACCAGAGTAGCTGATTCAGATAAGTTGTGCACTTGTGCTTGTATGGGGCAACTCTGAATTACATCTGTTTATCTTAAGTAATGCAGCAAAGCTGGCAATGCTGGCAAATCTGGCAGCAATTCGACATAAGGAAGTCTTTTATATGAAAACTCTCTCCAATGTTAAGGGCTTCTCCAGATTTTGTAGGGCTGCTCTGTCTGTAAAACACAAAAAAGTGAGGGTATTAAGTCGGTAAACTAAGCATAAAGGAAGGTCTTTGTAAACCTATTATAATATAAGTCCACACACCGTATGGAATATAGAATGAAAGATGTATAATGAATGATACAGTGTCGAAATGTTAGAATATCCCTTTCATAATATAACTCTGTGTCACATTATTAATACCAAATGTGAAAACCCTCCAAACAACATCCAGGATCAAAACCATTGTCTAAATGCAACATCTGACTCTTGAATGTCACAAGCGAAGGATTGGATTTTCCGATTAAATTAAAACAAAACTATCTACACTGTGATACCATTCACGATGGAAATACAAAAGGTAATATACAGAGCTATACATGCACAAAAACACGAGGGATACAATATTTATGAGACAGCGTATGATAGTTCTTTCATCATATTGTCATAAACTTCTATAATACGCAATTTTCATTATCATTACAACTGGGTATGTTAATAAACATTTTGATACCATATCATTATGCATCTTTCATTCTATACGGTGTGTGGACTTATATTATGCAATAAATTTAATAATTAATCTTAAAATAATTTTTGCATTTAAACCTATAAATTTGCTACTGTACTATACATTGATGTTGATTTCTTCCAAAACTACTCCTTTTTCCAATGTTGCACCAACTACGCTTTTATTCCTACAAATTTAGGTAGTGATGAATTCAATTATATTTTGATGTAAACAGTAAGACATAAAATTTCAATAACTAGTTATTTTCTTTTTCCTAAATATTGACTTGATGACAATTTGGTTTAAATCCACAATTTAGACAAATACATTTGATCAAAATTGTATCAAGGGTTCTTTATTTTGTAATTTGTAGCAGCTATGTACCAGTTAAAAGTTGCCTAGCATTACAAGTATTATGCAACCTCAATTCCACTGAAATAATTGCTTACCTTTCTTAATACTCTTGCATTATTGTTTACTATCTCCAAAACCTAATTCATGGAATAAGAAATTAGATTCTATACATTCTATAGTACATATCAATTCACAATAAACTACACTAATTGATCTATTGGTTCTAGAGCTTAGTCATCACACCGAAGGATTTTGCAGCCAGATCGAAATATTTATTTGTCAGACAAGTTCATGATAAACTTCTCAGAAGGTTCAATTTTTATTGTCCAACAAAGTGCATTATTGCTTGTTGTTCAAATACAAATACTATCAAACTAAAAGAAAGACAAATTACCTGATATAACGCATAAACAATTCAAGTGTTAAGTAAAGTGCACCTGTAAAAAATGTAACGTACCCATGAACTGAATAAATAAATTACCTGAGAAACTGAATAGATGAGGAGAAGGCTGACAGACTAAGGTGAGCCGATCGCGAATTAAACGTCGGTGGCTGCGCTGCATTAGAACGAGGAGGAAGAACCCTAATGAAGTAAAGGCGCGAACGAAAAAGAGCAAACGGAAAAGCATGAATGAAAAAGTGTGGATGGAAAAGCTTGAACGATAAGGAAAACCCGAATATAGTAAATGCGTGAACGAGGAGGAAGAACCCTAACAGATTTGGGAATTTTTGTTAAAATGGTTCAGGGAGGAAATGAAAAAGTGTGAATGCGTTAACACACGAGGATGAAGTAAATTTCCAATCTCATCCATGTACTTCAGTTTATTTATGGTACTACCAAACGTTAAAACGGTAATTACCATTATAACCAATTATAATGGTAATAAACGTTATTAATTAGTAATGGATATAACTGTTACTACATGAGGCCGAAAAAGTGTGACAAAATGGACTGTTTGGTGTAGTGCAATTAGTGGTTCGGCTCATTTATCTTTGGTTTGCAAAGATTTGAGAATATCTATATTAAGGATTGAGTTTAAGTATAATGATTATGTTTTTGGTTCCATGGGCTATGGGTTGATTCTAGGCATAGGTTGGTTAGCTAGTAATTGCGAAAGGAGGGTAGTTAGACTTTTTACTTGCGTTGGGAATACTCTCGAGATTTTGTGCGATCCTGAGGGGATCAGTTAGGCTTAGCTACCTAGAATCACTTGATGCATCTATCGACGATTTGTGATCCGTTAGAATAGTCCATGAGTACGCAAATGTTTTTGACTAGGTTAGGGGTTTTCCCCCTAAAACTTGAGATAGACTTCCGCATATATCTAGTTGACAATGCAAAGCCAGTTATGCGATCAACGATAGTTTTGGAGCAAGATTGGCGAGGATAGCCAGAGTCGGTTAAGTGCTCAATTGTTTGGTTGTTTTGCTAGTATCATCTCACATAGATCATTCAAATTCGGAGGAGGTATTCCTTGGGTGCTTGTCTAATATTGGTTTAGGCCTTTGGGGCTTGTACTTGAGGGATGTCGAGTTCGACTAGGATGGTTTGCGTGAGAAATAAATGGTTGTGGCAAGCGCCCTAAGTAAGACTGACCTTAAGAGAGGTAAAAAGTACATAGCAACCTTTAGCTTTAGACCCTCAGATTTGTGACATGATGGATAATCTAAGTAGAGGAGAGACCTCTAATCATCTTAGTATATACACTTGGTATCATGGTTAACACCTGTTTATCTTGGAATGATAGTTCGACTACATTGGGTACCCTCTAGCATAGTAAGTGATCGAGGCCCTATTTTTACTAGTGGGTTTTGAAAATGGAGGTCAAGAAGCCTCGCAATCGTTAAGTTAAATTAGTTAAGGTACAGTGGAGAGAAGCTCAAGAAGATGCGACTTAGAAGACTGAAGACTAGATACGCGCATCATACCCTTTTTGAGGGTATATCCTTGATTCCATTTTTTTGTAATGTTTATTTGCATGCTAGTCTTTATCTTTTAAATATATCCTCTAGGTCATATTTTCGATCCTTAGGTAGAAGCAAATGGATGTAAATATGTATTTGAAACATGTTATGATTGATGGTTGCAAGTGGTTGCTAGTGGATGCTCGTGGATGCATACACACACACATTAGGCACTAGATCGGCTCAGTCACTTTCATATTGCATATGCATATGAATGTATTTGTATATGGATTGAAACTTGATGTGCATACATATTGGACGCATGACACTCTCATGATTCGCATTAAGGAGGTCAACTGGATCAGTAGACCACCTGATTTTGCATTAGATAAGAAACATATACACACACTCTGCATATGTTCATACGGCACGGCATTAGAAACCTTTTAGGACAATGGATGCTTGTGTTTGATGGTTGAGTAGATGGACGGTTGGATGGTAGGATATACGTTCTTCCTAACTTGAAGATTTCAGGAACGAAATCCTTTAAGGAGGGGAGAATGTAACACCCCGCATTTTCTGTGAACGTCAAACTAACAAATTAAAGTATACTTAATTTTTAAAAGAAGAATTAAGGGAAATGGGTTACGCCATTGCGTTCTTCTCGGAATTCTGCTTGGAATAGAGTCCAAGTTTTCGTAAATCGGACTTCGTATCAGAAAGTTATGACCTTCAGAAATTTCAGGGATTTAAATAAATTAAAACAGCTCAGATTTAAATTCAAAATTCGAATTCGAAAACACAGAAACAGACTGGGCAGGATTTTTCCCGCCCCAGGCCAGGTCGACCAAGGGGTCGACCTCCCCCCTAACAGGTCGACCTGTTTTCAGATCCGAGGCAGATTCGGAATTTTGCACCTAGACTTGTTTTCTGGACTGATTCTTTGGCTCCTAACCTATTTAAACACCCCCAAACCTCACTTTCTCTCCACACCAACCATTATAACTCTATGCTGCCTCAATCCTAATTAAAATAAATTAAAGACATCCTTATGCTGCTCTAGTTCTTCAAGAAATCAGGTTTAAAATTCAAGTAGAGATTCAAAGGCTAATTCAACGACTTCAACAACTATTTTCTAAGAATCAAATCTAAATTAGAGAATCGATAATCTACGTCAGGGGATAGCTTTTCAGTTTCAGAAAACGGATTCTAGAAATACAAGAATCATTCTCTTTTTGTAAGTTTAAGTTACTTTCAGATGTGAATTCTTAATTGAAATTCTTGGCATGTAATAATCTGGATCCAAGCTATACTTGATTATGAGATAATCCTGTCAGAATTATCAAATCTAATCTATTAGATTTATGCCTGCGATGTTATTTAAATCTAATCCATTAGATTTATGCATGATGTAAGTAATCCTTTCATTTGAATCTGTGCTTGTATATGCCTTTGGGGAATCATCATTGACTATGGAATTGGTCCAATCATATCTATCCATGTTGTATATCAGAATTGTAATCCTGTTTAAGTTCATGATATAACTCTTGTCAAACTTATACGTCTGTGATGGTTCATAATGATATTCATATCATATATATATGCCTGCAATGTACTCTATGCAACACTTGTCAATTTGGTATATCAAATTTATTGGACCAATAGTTCTTATCGTCACATGCCTATTCTTATGCCTCTTATGTTCCATATCGTTTCTCTGCTTATTTCATGAATCTTGCGTTGAATCTCGAAATACGTACGTTATGAATGCGGGGGTAATTGGGTATAACATGAAATTGACATTTATTTGACATAATTTGGAACATGTATTATGGCATTATTGTTAAGATGCAATTTGGGGTAATTTGACATGAATTATGGAATGTGCAATTTGACATATTGAACCTAGAATTGGCATGAACGACAAAGTACGAAATTTGGCATGAAAAATGTAACGACCCATATTTTTCGGTCGAATAATTAATTAATTTAATTATTTAAAATAATGGTTGGGTAATTTAAAGGTTTGTTTAATAAAATAATTTTGAATATTTAATTAAAATAATATATTTAATTCAGAAATAATCAAAATTAGTGGAATCTACAATATTGTGTGAACTGGACAATTCAAAGTATATAATTCAGTTTAGAGTTGAATCATAATAACGAATATATTATATAAACGAAGTTTGAATGTATAATTATTTTATAATTAAAATCGAGCTCGAAATGGCGCGGCAGATCGCTATTTGGCGATTTGAACTTCAACTGAATGTACATGGTTCATTTTAAATCGGATTTCTGTGAAACAAGAAACATCAGGAGCTGGTGAAGGATATTTTTCTAGTGGAAGAGAAAAATCGGGATTTCATTGTGTAGATTTTGATTTATGTCCAAATCAGATTTTAGAAAAGTCGCTATGGAATTCCTTTATAATTTATAACGATATGTAAAAGGAAATTCAATATAAATTTGAATATCGATTCAACTAAGATTTGAATATCGAGTTGAAAATCCCAATGGAGCTGTATGATATTCCACTGTGAATATATACGATAATATTTATTTATAAATATTTAATTTGATTGTTTTTAAATATATTTATATATTTAAATGGGTTATTTAGAGCTTTAAAAATAGCCATTTTTGCAAACTTAGTCGGAATTCGACGAAACTAATTTTGTTGGATTCGCAACATCAAATTATTGCTAGATTCCAAGTTCTGTGATTTTTAGAGTCACTGTGTGGCCGTACGGATTTTTAGAGTGAAAAACAGTTAGTATTTCGACGGTTAAAAATACACTGTGTGAGCAAACGGAGTCGGAATTCGACGAAACCAGTTTCGTTGGGTTCGTAATGTCGAACTGTAAGTGTATGTCCATTTTCGTGATTTTTGGATATCATGTGTGATCACAGGGATTTTTAAACAGCGTATCCAAATAGCGTTCGAATAAAATCAAATAAAATAATCGAATAAAAAATATATAACCTATCTATAAATACCCCAAACCATCTCTAACCCTAATTTTATTCATTCATCGGTCAAGAAAAATCACATCGCTAGTAAACAAAAAAAATAACGTATCACATTGTTCTTCAGAAAATTCAAACAATACAAGGAAAAATCCATAAATTCGAAAAGGAGTATAATCAGATTCCTGATGAGTTCCTCTCCGCTTCCATGTGATTTTCAGGGAGTTCGAACTTTGTTTTAGGTTCGCTGGAAATAAACGTAGCAACTAGGGTTAATGATTATGGAGTATTGGAGCTTTGATTCAAGTTTTCATGAATTTTTTTGAGTTCGTGAGGTTGATTGTGAGTTGTGTGCAAAAGTTCGTGGGGACTAGAGTATAAAGAGTTCGATACTCTTACTGTGTTCGTGTGTTAGATATTGAGACCCGCATCCCTGAAGACCATTTCGAATTGTATGGAAAGGGTATGGAACAGAAGAGGAGTCGAAGAGATGAAGCATGGTAATTTCTGTTTGGAGTATTATGAAGTGAAGATGGAGTTAGTGATGAAGAAAGGTGCGGAAATGGTGTTATGCCGTGGCCTGTATGGATCGGGAGTGGAAGAAAGCTTCCAACGGGTTTAAAAGAGTTTGGGCTTGAAATTTGTGGTAAGGCCCAATAAGGCTTAGATTTAAAATAATTCGTATATTTAAAAAAACATGTATAACTTGTAAACTAAACATCTTTGCCATACGATATTGAAATTCAGCGAAAAAAAATCCGATGGGATCGTATGGACGAGAGCTACCCAATGGGACCGACTGGGAGAGAATTCGACCTCGTTACAATTTATGGCAAAATAAATTGTCCGTCTGAATCAAATCGAGCGATGGTTATCGTTATTAACGATGATCGTCCAATGTGAGTAAAACTCACCAACTCTATCAGTTCATATTTTTATGACGTATTTTTAGAACTGTTAAATGATGACTGATTGTTGTGTGTTGACTGTTTGGTTGAACTGATAATTGATTGGTTGAAATTATAGATCTAGTGATATATATATATATATTTAAATATATATATATATATATATCGTTAATCAAATATGGATTTTGTTGATCATAATATTTCATGTTGAAATGAAAGTGATGTTAATTATATTGTGTAACATCTGTGGATGCAGGGAAACAGGTTGGAGGAATCCAACTGGATTCCTCAACATTTATTTTTCTGTTTTTCATATATTGTAATATATGATGTGAAATATAATCTGTTGTTGATTTTGTGTGTTTGAATGACATCGATCATTGTTGTGTGGTATTTTAAATACCGTAAGAAATACCGAGATGTCGAAAAGGGGATTTTCAAAGTGTATTTGGGAAATTAATTATTTATATAAAATCAATGGATTTTATAAATATAAAGAAAGGATTTTATAAAAGAAAATACTTTATAAAATCAAAGAAGAATTTAAAAGGAAATTTATTTATAAAATCAAGGGATTTTATAAAAGGGCTATTTGTTTATAAAATGAATAAGGATTTATTAAAGAGAAAATATTTAAAAAATCAAGGGATTTTATAAAAGGGAATTATTTATAAAATCAAAGGATTTTATAAAGGGCAATATTTATTGGGATAATAAATAGAAGTATAAAGGGATTATTTATTGGTTAAATAAATAAAATAGAAAAGGGAAAATATTTGTTAAACAAATAGAAAGAGAAATATTTGTAAACCATTTACAAATAAAGTAGAAAGAGAAATATTTGTAAACCATTTACAAATAAAATAGAAAGAGAAATATTTGTAAACCATTTACAAATAAAATAGAAATAGAAATATTTGTAAACCATTTACAAATAAAATATAAAGATAGAAAAGAAATATTTATTGGTTAAATAAATAGAATGGAAAGGGAATATTTATTTGTTAAATAAATAGAATTGAAAAGGGAATAGTTATTTGTTAAGTAAACAAATAGAAAAGGAATTATTTGTATAAACAAACAGAAAGGGAATTAATCAAAGGAGTTAATTCAAAAAGGAATTTTTCGAATAGAGTTAAAGGAGTTATCGAATATAGTTTATTCGAATAGAGTTCAAGGAGTTATCGGATAGAGTTAAAGGAGTTATCGAATATAGTTTATTCGAATAGAGTTAAAGGAGTTATTGAATATAGTTTATTCGAATAGAGTTAAAGGAGTTATCGAATATAGTTTATTCGAAAGGAGTTAAGTGAAAAGAGTTAATCAATTAGAGTTAATCGAATAGAGTAAATGAGTTAGAGTTAACCAGTTAGGGTTAATCAATTAGGGTTGACCAGTTAGAGTTGATCAGTTAGAGTTAACCAGATAGAGTTAATCAATTAGGGTTGATCAGTTAGAGTTGATCAGTTAGAGTTAACCAGTTGGAGTTAGAGTTAACCAATAGAGTTAATCGAATTAGAATAAATCGATTTGAGTTAGTCGAATAAAGGAGTTATCGAATATTAGTTATTCGATTCGAGTTAAAAGGAGTTAATCGAATTTAGTTATTCGAAAGGAGTTATCGATTAGTTTAATCGAAAGGAGTTAATCGAATTTAGTTATTCGAAAGGAGTTATCGATTAGTTTAATCGAAAGGAGTAATCGAATATAGTATTCGAAAAGAGAGATTTTCGAATATCGTTTATTCGAAAGAAAGAGTAATCGAATATTAGTTATTCGAGGTAAGTTAATCAAATATTAGTTATTCGAAGAGAGTTAATCGTCGAATTCGATTATATCGAATTCAGGAAAGTACTTATACTTTCCGGTGTTTAAATCAAGATTTATTTTTTTATAAATCAGGTGTTTGTTTATTTATTCACATTAAAGAATCAAAGTTATAATGGAAGTTAGATATTTCGAAAGTTGGGATTATAATGTTATCGTTATAACCAATGTTTTCAATAAATAAGTGGATTCGTAAATAGAATCCGAGAGTTACGTAAGGTAGTTTGTTAAAGGTTTAAAAGATAAACTTTGACTATTTCGAAGTTAAAACGTTGTTCAGTTAAGGTCTGAGAGGTAATTATACCTCAACTTGATTGACTTCCTTCTTAACTAAGGAATGGTAAGGTTTGATAGTGAAGGAGTTTTGGAAATGTTTTCCAAATACGAATCAGAAATGTTTTCTGATAATAGAAAATAAGAATTTAGAATATATGGAAACAGGAGATAAGTAAATTAATGAACTAAAGAGATAAATGTTAAATGATGATTGATCGATATAATTTCCATTTGGAAATAATATCGTTGTTTGCACACATGTTTTTCTTTGATAGTTAACTCACCGACTTTCGAAGTTTTCGACCATTTTAACGTTGTTAATATGGAGAGACCGGTTGGATTATTATCCGAAGAACCACTCCGTATTGGAATAAGCGTTGCGAATCATATATACCAAAGATAATTGAAGATGGAGTAAAGTGCAAGGGCTATTGTATAAATCTTAGGTAAAGATTGTCTAAGATGGATGTACTGAATAGTGCCTTCGGTTTGTCCAGACCCAGGACGACCTGTATGGAAGAATGTCTGACAGAGTATATTTAATAGATCGCGTAAGTTGATCTCTTCAAACGTATTTACGTTTGGTGGTGGAGGAATTCGTTTCTCTTAGCTGTATACCCGTGGTATTTTTGGGGAAATCAATTTGTGATTTGGCGGGTATGACAATGTGACATTCAAAGTGAATAAACGTGTGATCTGTCAGAGATAATCGTGGCCTCTAGCCTCACAACCAGAAAATGACAAAAATCGGGCAGGCAACATGGCTATGTAGGTCGCACCTATTAGGGTGTATAATCACCTGATCTAGAGTTTCATTTACTTCTAAAAATCTATTGTCGATGCTGTCCCATTCGGGAAGCGGTTGTTGATCCCAACCGTTGGTGATATACATTCGATACACTCAAGCGAAATGAGTGGTCGGTCATGTGTGGCCGGGTTGCAAGATGTTCTTGTTGAACCCAGTGTATTCCTCTCTAGAGGTACACTATCGAAAGGTGGTTCCATACCTTGTCATAGTCGGAAATCCATTACCCAATACGTGCTTGCGGTTTTGATTGTATACTATATATGTAGAACGTGAGATGAAAGCGTTTCTACTAGATGATTATTATATTGTGGTTGATAGACATTATTATAATATCAAAATGTTTTTGATATAAAGATATTTTGGATTCTCATAAGGGAAAAACCCGTTCCGTTATACGGCGTGGTCTTATGAGATACTGTTTAATGGCTCAAACTGTTTTAAACTGTTTTACTCATACCAGTCACATGACTGACCCGGAGTTTATTTTGTTTTGTTTCCCCTAAACTCTTGGGTTCCCAATTTTGTACGGGCAGTCAAGTAGTCGGGATTTACAGATACTTGAAGAGCTGGAGCAGGAGGCTTCAGAAATTATATAGTTATGGTTATTTTCCACTGTGTTGTAAGTGCTGTACTTTGGAAATGATATGTATATTCAAGTACAGATTTATATTTCAAAGTTATGTTATATAATATATGTTATTCGTTCCGCTGTGAGGTTCGTGTTACTCTGTTGTTGTGTTCTTCTTCTTCTTCTATTCTAAGTTTCTATCTTATCTATTCTCACCCTTTAACTTTTTCTATTAACTTTCCGGTTATTTTTTATCCTTGGATGTTCGATATGTGTTGTATATCGGATAACCAAGATCGCCTTTTCCCGGGTCGTTACAGTTGGTATTAGAGCTTAAGGTTAAGTGAATTACCTTGGCTCTGTGGCGTGACTCACTAGAGAAGGGGTTAGTAACACCCTAGATTGAGTTGAGTGTATATATACGAGTGAACGTCTTTGTTATTTGATATAAATGGTTTTATATTGAGTAGATTTATTGGTTGAGTTGTTTATGGATTCTGGTCGATGGTGGGGCACCACAATATCGATAGGGGTTTCTAAAACACTCGAATACGATGGGTCGACACGATATGTTTTGAAAAGAGGGTAAATGAAAATAATTTTACCCAAATTATATTTTGATATAAACAAAGTATGGATATAGGAATTATAATATATTGGATATATTGGTTGTGATTATAATCAAATAAGATTATAAAATGTGAAATGGTTATGTAAATAACCAATCAGAATTCATGTAAGTGAAATACGTAAATTCAGGTGAATTAAATCTGAATTTTTAATCAAAATTGGAATTTAAAACACTTGAAATTGGGAAAAGTGTTTGTAAATGGTTTTGGATTAAATATATGAGAAATTTAAAATCCTGGGAGATTTTAAATTGTTTGAGAATGATATTTTGAATTGATTTCAAAATGAAAGTGTTTAAAGAATGGTTTTGAAAGTGATATAGTATTGAACTCACTTCCATAGCTGGGAAATAACCCTGATGATGAATTGCGACATCATTAGTGTTCATTTTCGAGTTCTAAGTGGCGGATCACTACCAAAGATTTTCATTTTTAATTATTTGTAGAAAAACAAGTTGTTTGAAATCCTGAAAAGGAAAGTTTGGTTTTAGAAAAGCAAAGCTGTTTAAAATTCCCATGGATACTGTTTGAATTAAAAACAAATTGAATAGAAATTTGGGAAAAGCCAATTGGAATCAAAATAAAGTCAGTTAAGCGGTAACTGAAATTGAATTAGGATGATATCGAAATAAATTGGATTTGTGAGATTTGAATTTGAAGTGTAATTTGATAATCAAGTTAAGAGTTTGAAATCGAGAATGAAACTCGAGTTTGAAATGATATTTTGCTTGAATATAAGCGAATGGTTGTGTGGGAGATAAAAGTGATATGAGTTTGATTTGGATAACATGTGTATATGTTGAATTAGTAGCAGAGATGGAAAGGATATAATTATATGCCCGACAAAAAGGTACAAGTTTATTTATATATGAGTTTGGTGATTTATGAGCCGATTTGGCAAGCCGCTAGGATGTTTGATTTTCTTTGGGGTTGGAGATGGCCCAGAGAGGCGAGTTGTGGTTTTACCAATTGAGCCGTACAAAGGAGGTGCTGGTGAAATGTTTAAGAAATTTCGGGTGTTAGAAATTTTTCAGAATTTTTGAAAATATTCGTTAACAGAATTGAATTAATAATTTAATTGAAATTAAATTGGTTCAGTTGAGATTGAAGTTAAGAAGTGAACAAATAAGTTCTAACCAGTTAATAGGGTCGTCCTCTACCATAGCAATTTCGAGGATGAAATTATTTTAAGTGGGAAAGAATGTAACGACCCGTATTTTTCGGTCGAATAATTAACTAATTTAATTATTTAAAATAATGGTTGGGTAATTTAAAGGTTTGTTTAATAAAATAATATTGAATATTTGATTAAAATAATAATTAAATAATATATTTAATTCAGAAATAATCAGAATTAGTGGAATTCACAATATTGTGTGAACTGGACAATTCAAAGTATATAATTCAGTTTAGAGTTGAATTATAATAACGAATATATTATATAAACGAAGTTTGAATGTATAATTATATTATAATTAAAATTGAGCTCGAAATGGCGCGGCAGTTCGCTATTTGGCGATTTGAACTTCAACTGAATGAACAGGGTTCGTTTTAAATCGGAATTCTGTGAAACAAGAAACATTAGGAGCTGGTGAAGGATATTTTTCTAGTGGAAAAGAAAATTCGGGATTTCATTGTGTAGATTTTGATTTTGTCCAAATCAGATTTTAGAAAAGTCGCTATGGAATTCCTTTATAATTTATAACGATATATAAAAGGAAATTCAATATAAATTTGAATATCGATTCAACCAGGATTTGAATATCGAGTTAAAAATCCCAGTGGAGCTGTATGATATTCCACTGTGAATATATATGATAATATTTATTTATAAATATTTAATTTAATTGTTTTTAAATATATTTATATATTTAAATGGGTTATTTAGAGCTTAAAAAATAGCCACTTTTTCAAACGAAGTTGGAATTCGACGAAACTAATTTTGTTGGATCCGCAACATCAAATTATTGCTAGATTCAAAGTTCTGTGATTTTTAGAGTCAATGTGTGGCCATACGGATTTTTAGAGTGAAAAACAGTCAATATTTCGACGGTTAAAAATACGCTGTGTGAGCAAACAGAGTCAGATTCGACGAAACCAATTTCGTTGGGTTCGTAATGTCGAACTGTAAGTGTATGTCCATTTTCGTGATTTTTGGATATCATGTGTGATCACAGGGATTTTTAAACAGCGTATACAAAAAACGTTCGAATAAAATCAAATAAAATAATCGAATAAAAAAATTATAAAACCTATCTATAAATACCCCAAACCATCTCTAACCCTAATTCTATTCATTTATCGGTCAAGAAAAATCACGCCGCCAGTAAACAAAAAAAATAACGCATCACATTGATCTTCAGAAAATTGAAACAATACAAGGAAAATCCATAAATTCCAAAAGGAGTATAATCAGATTCCTGATAACTTCCTCTCCGCTTCCATGTGATTTTCAAGGAATTCGAACTTTCTTTTTGGTTCGCTGGAAATAAACGTAGCAGCTAGGGTTAAAGATTATGGAGTATTGGAGCTTTGATTCAAGTTTTCATGAATTTTTTTGAGTTCGTGAGGTTGATTGTGAGTTGTGTGCAGAATTTCGTGGGGATTATAGTATAAAGAGTTCGGTACTCTTGCTGGGTTCGTGCGTTGGATACTGAGACCCGCATCCATGAAGACCATTTCGAATTGTATGGAAAGGGTATGGAACAGAAGAGGAGTCGAAGAGATGAAGCATGGTATTTTCTGTTTGGAGTATTATTAGTGATGAAGAAAGGAGTGGAAATGGTGTTATGTCGTGGCCTGTAAGGATCGGGAGTGGAAGAATGCTTCCAACGGGTTTAAAAGAGTTTGGGCTTGAAACTTGTGGTAAGGCCCAATAAGGCTTTGATTTAGAATAATTCGTATATTTTAAAAAACATGTATAACTTGTAAACTAAATATCTTTACCATACGATATCAAAATTCAGCGAAACAAGATCCGATGGGATCGCATGGACGAGAGCTACCCAATGGGACCGACTGGGAGAGAATTCGACCTCGTTACAATTTATGGCAAAATAAATTGTCCATCTGAATCAAATCGAGCGATGGTTATCGTTATTAACGATGATCGTCCAATGTGAGGAAAACTCACCAACTCTATCAGTTCATATTTTTATGACGTATTTTTAGAACTGTTAAATGATGACTGATTGCCGTGTGTTGACTGTTTGGTTGAATTGATAATTGATTGGTTGAAATTATAGATCTACTGATATATATATATATCGTTAATCAAATATGGATTTTGTTGATCAGAATATTTCATGTTGAAATGAAAGTGATGTTAATTATATTGTGTAACATCTGTGGATGCAGGGAAACAGGTCGGAGGAATCCAACTGGATTCCTCAACATTTATTTTACTGTTTTCATATATTGTAATATATGACGTGAAATATAATCTGTTGTTGATTTTGTGTGTTTGAATGACATCGATCATTGTTGTGTGGTATTTTAAATACCGTAAGAAATACCGAGATGTCGAAAAGGGGATTTTCAAAGTGTATTTGGGAAATTAATTATTTATATAAAATCAATGGATTTTATATATATAAAGAAAGGATTTTATAAAAGAAATACTTTATAAAATCAAAGAAGAATTTAGAAGGAAATTTATTAATAAAATCAAGGGATTTTATAAAAGGGCTATTTGTTTATAAAATGAATAAGGATTTATTAAAGAGAAAATATTTAAAAAATCAAGGGATTTTATAAAAGGGAATTATTTATAAAATCAAAGGATTTTATAAAGGGCAATATTTATTGGGATAATAAATAGAAGTATAAAGGGATTATTTATTGGTTAAATAAATAAAATAGAAAAGGGAAAATATTTGTTAAACAAATAGAAAGAGAAATATTTGTAAACCATTTACAAATAAAATAGAAAGAGAAATATTTGTAAACCATTTACAAATAAAATAGAAAGAGAAATATTTGTAAACCATTTACAAATAAAATAGAAAGAGAAATATTTGTAAACCATTTACAAATAAAATAGAAAGATAGAAAAGAAATATTTATTGGTTAAATAAATAGAATGGAAAGGGAATATTTATTTGTTAAATAAATAGAATTGAAAAGGGAATAGTTATTTGTTAAGTAAACAAATAGAAAAGGAATTATTTATATAAACAAACAGAAAGGGAATTAATCAAAGGAGCTAATTCAAAAAGGAATTTTTCGAATAGAGTTCAAGGAGTTATCGAACATAATTTATTCGAATATAGTTAAAGGAGTTATCAAAATAGTTTATTCGAATAGAGTTAAAGGAGTTATCGAACATAGTTTATTCGAATAGAGTTAAAGGATTTATCGAATATAGTTTATTCGAATAGAGTTAAAGGAGTTATCGAATATAGTTTATTCGAAAGGAGTTAAGTGAAAAGAGTTAATCAATCAGAGTTAATCGAATAGAGTAAATGAGTTAGAGTTAACTAGTTAGGGTTAATCAATTAGGGTTGATCAGTTAGAGTTGATCAGTTAGAGTTAACCAGTTAGAGTTAATCAATTAGGGTTGATCAGTTAGAGTTGATCAGTTAGAGTTAACCAGTTAGAGTTAGAGTTAACCAATAGAGTAATTAAATAGAGTTAATCGAATTAGAATAAATCGATTAGAGTTAGTCGAATAAAGGAGTTATCGAATATTAGTTATTCGAATCGAGTTAAAAGGAGTTAATCAAATTTAGTTATTCGAAAGGAGTTATCGATTAGTTTAATCGAAAGGAGTTAATCGAATTTAGTTATTCGAAAGGAGTTATCGATTAGTTTAATCGAAAGGAGTAATCGAATATAGTATTCGAAAAGAGAGATTTTCGAATATCGTTTATTCGAAAGAAAGAGTAATCGAATATTAGTTATTTGAGGTGAGTTAATCGAATATTAGTTATTCGAAGAGAGTTAATCGTCGAATTCGATTATATCGAATTCGGGAAAGTACTTATACTTTCCGGTGTTTAAATCAAGATTTTTTTTTATAAATCAGGTGTTTGTTTATTTATTCACACTAAAGAATCAAAGTTATAATGGAAGTTAGATATTTCAAAAGTAGGGATTATAACGTTATCGTTATAACCAATGTTTTCAATAAAGAAGTGGATTTTAACGTTGTTAATATGGAGAGACCGGTTGGATTATTATCCGAAGAACCACTCCGTATTGGATTAAGCGTTGTGAATCATATATGCCAAAGATAATCGAAGATGGAGTAAAGTGCAAGCGCTATTGTATAAATCTTAGGTAAAGATTGTCTAAGATGGATGTACTGAATAGTGCCTTCGGTTTGTCCATTCCCAGGGCGACCTGTATGGAAGAATGTCCGACAGAGTATATTTAATAGATCGCGTAAGTTGATCTCTTCAAACGTATTTACATTTGGTGGCGGAGGAATTTGTTTCACTTAGCTGTATACCCGTGGTATTTTTGGGGAAATCAATTTGTGATTTGGCGGGTATGACAATATGACATTCAAAGTGAATAAACGTGTGATCTGTCAGAGATAATCGTGGCCTCTAGCCTCACAACCGGGAAATGACAAAAATCGGGCAGGCAGCATGGCTATGTAGGTCGCACCTATTAGGGTGTATAATCACATGATCTAGAGTTTCATTTACTTCTAAAAATCTATTGTGGATACTGTCCCCTTCGGGAAACGGTTGCTGATCCCAACCGTTGGTGATATACATTCGATACACTCAAGCGAAATGAGTGGTCGGTCATGTGTGGCCGGGTTGCAAGATGTTCTTGTTGAACCCAGTGTGTTCCTCTCTAGAGGTACACTAGCGAAAGGTGGTTCCATACCTTGTCATAGTCGGAAATCCATTACCCAATACGTGCTTGTGGTTTTGTTTGTATACTATAAATGTAGAACGTGAGATGAAAGCGTTTCTGCTAGATGATTATTATATTGTGGTTGATAGACATTATTATAATATCAAAAGGTTTTTGATATGAAGATATTTTGGATTCTCATAAGGGAAAAACCCGTTCCGTTATACGGCGTGGTCTTATGAGATATCGTTTAGTGGCTCAAACCGTTTTAAACTGTTTTACTCATACCAGTCCCATGACTGACCCGGAGTTTATTTTGTTTTGTTTCCCTTAAACTCTTGGGTGCCCAATTTTGTACGGGCAATCAAGTAGTCGGGATTTACAGATACCTGAAGAGCTGTAATAGGAGGCTTCAGAAATTATATAGCTATGGTTATTTTCCACTGTGTTGTAAGTGTTGTACTTTGGAAATGATATGTATATTCAAGTACATATTTATATTTCAAAGTTATGTTATATAATATATGTTATTCGTTCCGCTGTGAGGTTCGTGTTACTTTGATGTTTTGTTGTTATTCTTCTTCTATTCTTAGTTTCTATCTTATCTATTCTCACCCTCTAACTTCTTTCTATTAACTTTTCGGTTATTTTCGATCCTTGGATGTTCGATATGTGTTGTATATCGGATAACCAAGATCGCCTTTTTCCGGGTCGTTACAAAAAACCTAGTTAGGGCATGAACTGTAAATTGGAATTTTAAATCTAGCTTGGGCTTAACTATTGATTTGGGATGCCAAACATAATGCATAGTGATTTTGGGCATGACTATTATTGCAAGTTTGGGAAGATTGGGTGTAACCTATTTTGAGTAATAACTTGTAATTGGCTTAATCGGGCATAACTTGAGAATTGTAACATGACTAGTTTTTATGAAATTTGAATAATTAGCAAATAAAATCTAGACTTGGACAACTACTGTAAACATGTAAATTAGGGAAGAGATGAACGTGCCTAACCCTAGGTTAGATTGAGTTGTGGTGTAAAACTGCCTGGAACCGCCTGGCACATCCAGTAACCACAACAACACCTATCTAAAGTGAGAGGATAGTGCATCATGCCCAAGAAAAACCCGAGGTTAGATTGAGTTGTAGTGTAAAACTAACCGGAACCGCCCGGCACATCCAGTAACTGCAACAACACATATCTAATGTGAGAGGTTGGTGCATTAATAAATCAATTAATGCTAATGAACAAGATGAATGACTAGGGATAAGTTCATAGGAACACTTAACCAATATAACATGAATGATTAGGGTTAAGTTAATGAGAAACACTTAACCAATATAACAAGATGAATGACTAGGGTTAAGTTAATGAGAAACACTTAACCAATATAACAAGATGAATGACTAGGGTTAAGTTAATAGGAAACACTTAACCGGTATAGCATGATGAATGGATAGGGTTAAGTAATAAGAAACATTTAACCAATATAACTTGATTTGTGGTAAAGTTAAGTTAAAACAAGAGGGCAACACTTAACCAATATAACTTGATTTGTGGTAGGGTTAAGTTAACACAAGAAAGCAACACTTAACCAAAGTAACATGACAAGTAGGTGGGTTAAGTTAACTTGAATTGATTGATGACACTTAACCAGTATAACTTGATGAACGAACGGGGTTAAGTTAATAAGAAACACTTAACCAACATGACACGATGAATGGGTGGGTTAAGTTAACATGAATGGACAACACTTAACCAATATGACATAATGTGCGGGAGGGTTAAGTACATATCGGGTTGGTGGGTAATATTAGTAAATATAGGCCCACAAACTTAACCATTAAATAAACATGCTTGAATCAGTAGGAGGGTTAAGTACATATCAGGTTGGTGGGCAATATTAGTAAATATAGGCCCACAAAATTTAACCATTAAATAAACATGCTTGAATCGGTAGGAGGGTTAAGTACATATCAGGTTGGTGGGTAATATTAGTAAATATAGGCCCACAAAACTTAACCATTAAATAAACATGCTTGAATCAGTGGGAGGGTTAAGTACATATCGGGTTGGTGGGTAATATTAGTAAATATAGGCCTACAAACTTAACCAGTAGGAAACCCTAGTAACGGGGACCCATTTCAACAGTAACCCACATATATGTATCATGGTACCCTGAACTAGGAAGGGTGGGGCACGATTATTGGGCTGATTATAAGTGGTCAAAACAGCGGCAGGGGGTACATTAGTGTAGGTTTCGACGGTTTACGGGCGTGCACTTACTCCGGAGTGGGAAAAAACAGGCACTGGGTACCAGTAGTTATACACTGTGCATCTTGAATCGTGTCGGGTTGCTATCATAAGGATTGATACACCTTACGGTGAGACCAACACAGGGTATCTGCACGTAAGAGAGGTCCGATTGACACAGACACAAGAGAAATTAATACAAGTAGGGAGTCGATCGATAGGGTAGTAAGGGTACATCTAACACATTCATTGCAATTAGGAAGATTGAGGTGGAATCCTCATAATAGATGTACACCTGAAGGCTACCACGATTGCGGGGATTGGGTTCACGTTATCATTTTATACAGATTACTAGTTGGGACACTAGTTAGGTGGTGCAGAGATATAGAAATCAGAATAACAGGATAGTAGCGCAGCAGAGAAAGAGTAGAAGTGCATTCAAATTATCTTGCCTTATCATACCTTATGCTTATCTTATGTTATCATGTTATCCCTGTTATCACGGTATTGTCTTATATTTAGTTTATTCATGTCATATTGCTTTTACCTGTTTACATGCTGAAAGCCACTGAGCTTACCAGACTTATGTCTGGACTAGTTTGTTTTCGCCTTTTTTCTTCCGTCCCCCCCCCCCAGTTCGCAGGGAGGGAATATTACCACTTAGCTTAGTTTTCTTTCCAAGCTCGAAGATAGTCGACGTACTTCTCTCTTTTTCCACTGCTATGGCTGGCTCATGCTTTATTGGGGAATATCATTGTCATTTTATGCTTCTTATATACTTGGAAGTTTTTGAATCAAGACAGAAGTTTTATGTAATACTTTTAAGTATGATTGAGTCAGTTGTTGTAAAAGCTTGACTGAATTAAGTTGTTTATAAAATGACTTTATTTTCCGCTGCATTATTTGTCTGTCTTGTAATTTATCTGCATCTTTTACCTAAAGCGCTCTACCGAACTTAAGGCATTCCCTTTGTGAGTGACCTTAACGGAGGTGGGGTGTTTCACTTGTAGTAAGTAGAAACAGATGAAAACATGCATCTAACATACAAAAAAATACTTACCCTATTGTACCATTTTGTCCATAAGTTATCAATTTGTTATTAACATAAAACATGGAAGAAGCACGTATAATTTATTGCACCAAACTGTCTTTAGCATCATGAACACTTCCAAACTCGGGATGATCATCCACTAACCAATAAATTTAAACCCTTCTTCTCAAGATAGTTCAAACTCGAATACAAAACAACACTAATATGGAACTGCATTCTCAGCCTTGTTGCTAAAAATATTTATTTATAAAATTTCAATTTAACTATTCTTAAACTTTTAGCATTATTTCAGTATGAAATATTGTATGGTATTTTACTAGGATGTTAATGTACAGTTCCAAAAAAAAACAATGGATTTATCATTAAACAAAGACACTTGTTCAATTAGCCTGGATTTCGATGTTTTGATTCAGTTCTATTCCACAAAGGTTTTAGACTTTATTGACATTTTTTTATATAAGAAAGCTGAACCTTTGAGCTGAAGTAGCACCAACCATTCCCTAACACTAATTTTAGCTCATACCACATTTGCATCCATAATATACACAGTAAATAAGAGATACCATTTCAAAGCAGGTTTAGCTACCATCTCCAAAAAAGAGTGAGAAGAGAAGATTGCAAAATCCAGTAATCCAACCACTTTTCATTGTCAAATTTTGATTGGACTCTCTGTAGCCACAACAGATGCATACCAAGGTTATGATATGCACATTACACTGCCATTCTTCCTATTAGTTGTGCTTCCTATCAGCATAAGTAGGGTAGCCTTTGACCTTGTTATATGAGCGCATTACACTACCAACATCTACGTCCTTCATGCACATTTCAGGTAGCTTCAAAAAATCCTCAACCATATCCCCTGTCACGACAAAACAAAAACGGTCAAACAATTTCAACTATTTGGCCAAAGGTGATACAAGGGCACAACTGGCCATATGTGATACAAGGGCACAACCAAGTAATGCAACATGTAAGAGTAACTTTGGCAAAACCACTATCAATAAAAGAGACAAGTACATCATCTCCACTAGAAATCATCGACGACCATCTCCTGCGAATAACAAAAAAAAACAAGTGATGACATCTCACATGAAGAATCGAATAGAAAACTATCTGAAATTTCAATCTAGGAAAAGTGTGGGGTTGCATCCCTCAGGTAGAGACAGTTAGCAATAAATCCAGAACAACACAGATCTGAACTAGGCTGTAGAATCAGAAAATTGGATATTAGTTACAAAAAGAAGGCGGTGGATTGAGACTTGTAGTTAGCAGAAAATTGGAAGGATAGGAAGGCGGTGGATTGAGACTCGTAGTCAGCGGAAAATTGGAAGGATAGGGAGGCAAAGTCGCGATGGTACCATCGAAGATGACAAATTCCAGATCTAAGGATTAAAATGGAGAAAGAGGTATTTACGTAGTGAAAGACCAAGAAGTGAGACCAACAATTCCAGATCTAGGTATAGCGAAAATACTTTTGGGGAAGTGCAGTAGACTAGAAGAGAACGGGGAGAGAGGTCATAGCGAAATTTTGGCGGATGGAGCCAAAAGTTCCGCCGAAATTTTACAATGGGAGCCAAAAAATAACAATGTAGCGTATGGACGCAGAAAAAATCAACTAACTGGACTACAAGTATTTTTTTTAAACATACGTAAAAACAACATTTTTTAGAAGAACATTTTTTAGAAAATCTACAAGTGTACAAATTTACAATTTTTAGAAAATATTTCACGGTGGAGTCAAAGTTTTCATTATTCAGAACAAAATAACTTATATCCATCGAAGAAGACAGTTTCAAAAATATTATATTTAAAAAGGAAAATTAATATGGAACTTGATTTTTTAAATTTTAGGAAAACTAAAAATTTTATTTTTAAAATTTACAAGTGTTGTAATTTTATAATATTTTTAAACTTACTTCAGAAAATTCTATAATTTCAAATTTTATGAAATATTAAATGTTAGATATAATTTTAATTTAATCCATTAAATATTAAACGCTAAATAAAAATATTACTGTTAAATTACTAAGGATTACTCAGTAATCATTAATATATAAAAATTAATTATTAAATAGTAAATATTAAAAAGAATTTTTTAGATATTAGTTATTAAATTATAATTGTTAATTATTTAATTTAATTATTTAATATTAGTTTTAATTATTGATTATACATTAGTTATTGATTGTAATTAGCAAATGTTAACTATAATTTATTAAATATTGATAATTGTTGTAATAAATTATTAAATTTACTAATTATTGAGAATAATAAATTATTAGTGTTATTGTAGCTGGAGAAGAGGCTTACAAGCAGCTGTTGATAAGCACGAAGAAGATGGAAAAGCGATGCACTGGGTTTTGAGATTTAGGGATTTAGAATCGAAGGCTGAGAAGCAAATCGCTATGAGCGAATTGGTATTTAGGGATCAGTTGGGTTTTAGGTTATAAGGAAAATTAAATGGTTAGGGCTATTAAATTAAAATTATAGCGGGATTAAATGTTTTAGCATCGCGCCTTGGTTTTTTCTAGTTTGTCAGCCTTTTTGTTTGAATGGTGATAACTGTTTGGTAGCCGATTTTTTTTTCCGTTTGAATTCAAATTCAACCATCAAATAATTTAATGTGGCTTAAAAATATGAACATTAATTAATAACTAATAATTTTTTAGTATATTAGTTATTATTTGTATTGATTTATTAAAAATATGTTCAAGCAAAATCGGTTTAAAAAAAACACAACATTCAATGCGTAATTATTAACAAATTCAGCACAATTGAAAACATATTCAACACTTACTATGTATGAGAGAAGACAATTACATGTGAAAGCCTATAAATGGGAATGGAGATAATAACTTGTATTGGAATGTTTGTATTCTTTGAATTTTGGAATTCTTTAACATTTATTTTAATTTTGAACATCTTACAAAATTTTATATTTATTTCAAAATCATGAAAACTTCAAAAGTTTATATTTAAACTTTATATTTTCTTTAGAAAATATGGAAGTTTTAATTTTTTGAATTAATACATATAAAACATGATTATCGATTATAATTATTAATTTTAGATACTGGATAATAAATTTTACTTCTTAATTATTAAGAATTACTTATTAATTATTGATTATTAAAGATTACTTATTAATCTATCTTATTAATTATTATTACCTCTTAATTATTGAGTAATGATTAATTAATCAATACTACCATTGAATATTATATACAATTAATAGTAATTATTTATTCTTTGTTATTAGTATATTATTATTAACATTAAATATTCAAAATTATTATTTTTACTTACCAATTACTTAGCAAAGAGATAACAATAGAACATTTTATGAAGAATAAGCATACCAATCCCTTGCAAATTCCTTGAAAATCTGCTGTAAAATAGCTTCAAAACATAGATGATGGTAAACTGCCTCTATTTGCAACGGAATTTAGCAATGAAAAAAAGATGACAGTAAATTGTTGCAATTTGCTATGATTTAGCGACCAAAAACAAAACTTGACGGTAATAATTTAAAACAACTTTAAATATAAAATTCTAGATAATATCCCTTACAGATTCCACGAAAGTCCGTCGCTAATTTGCGAAGGAATTTTCCGCTCTAAAATCTGCAGTTATTTGCAGCTTTTCTTGTAGTGAACTCGCCACTAAGGAATATGGAGTACGCAAACACTTTCATGTGAATCAAGTAATAATGAAAGGTGGTAAGTGGAGTTACTATATGCCTACTACATAACATAATACTCTTGTTCAACTTGCAGTACGGACTGAATATCAAGCTTAGAGAAAATATATATTTCATTTGATATAAACTGACAGAAAACAATTATATTCTCCTTTGCGCAGATGAAGAATCTACGCTTAATACCAACCAAGCTCAACGAATTTCATATGTCACATCTAACATCAATAAAAAAACACTGGCCCGTATGCGAAGCACGGGCCTCATCCTAGTTACTGCTCAATATTATGCAAAGAAACCGTAATGATTTACTTGGTTTCAGGTCGTCTTTCACTAAAATTAATGTGCATTATGTGCTACGCATTGATTCAACATTTAGCACTGTCAATTTTTTGGATATGCTGTCACTAATGTTCATAATGCATTATGTTACTTTGTATTTCGAGTCTGCTGGTTTCTTAATATTAAACTTTGACATTTTTGAGTTCATTGAATTCTATTTGCATTGCTTTTGCACGGTGACGAAGTATATAGTTTTCTGTTGCACTCGGAATATGTTGATCATAGAGTTCTATTTGCTAGTGTAATATTACATTCTAAAAGGTATAACCTTTTGTTCTAAGTTTTGATGTTCAATTATTTTTTGCCAAAAATGAGTTTTTTTTAATGGGCTTTGTCCAACTGTTTGCCTCGTTAACAAGTTATAAATAAAGTAGGGAATATAAATTCTAACTTGGCTTCCTCTTATAAAAGATTTTGACAAGATGAAAATATTCAGAACCACTAGATTATGACTTTGCAATATACAAAATGTATTAAAAAAATAGTTATATAAGTTCTTCCAGTAAATTAAGTTTTTTTATATACAAAATATTATTATCCATTATAATCATTCAGATTGTATTACTTATTTCAGGTCAGGGAAGTAATGTTTTAGCTTCCGGTCAGGATGGTTATGAATAAGTGCAGGAGAAGTTGTTATTCCTATTGCAGGCGGTCGCTATGTTGTTTTTCTTTTTGGAAATGTGATTCTGAACATGACTGTTTTTGTGGTCATTTAAGTTTGGACATGATTTTTTTGGTAAGCGATATGTTCTACAGTGTTGGCCTGTGTTACGGTCTGTCTACACTGAATGGAATTGGTTAGTTGTTTTGTTTTGTTTGGTGGTTGTGTATTGTTCGGCTCTATATTTTTCATTATTGATAAAGGCTCATGAATCTTGTTCATGTAAACAACATTGATGTTAGTGACGATGTTTGCGAATGTTGCATAAAACATGTTTACTGGTCATATGAATTAGTTTTGTCTTGCTTTATTATGATACCAAAGTAGTTCTCATAGATTATAAAGCTAATTGTGTTTTTTTTTTAATATTTTATTCAAATTAGCTAGGTGTAATGCATTGATATTCTAGTAGGACAATGTACCTTTTTATATTCTTTTTTAAATTATATACGACTCATGGTCGTATCTAATTTAAATAAAGATACGATCATTAGCCGTATCTTTTTTTAAACTTGATACAGCCATTAGCCGTACCAAATTAAGAATTTGATACGGCCATTAGCTATATTAAATTGAGAATTTGATACGGCTAATGGCCATATCTATTTTTAAATTTGATACGGTCATTATCCATATCTAATTCTCAATTTGGTACGGTCATTAGCCGTATCAAATTGACAAAGATGCCAAAATTAGATACGCCCATAGCACTGCCAAATCGAATTAGATACGGCCATGAGCGCTGCCTAATTGGCATTTCTGGTGTAGTGAGACGATGGCACAGCTCCCAAAGCATAAGCCTTCACTATCTGCTTTCCTTTG
Organism: Allium sativum; assembly: GCA_030737875.1. Classification (NCBI taxonomy): domain Eukaryota; kingdom Viridiplantae; phylum Streptophyta; class Magnoliopsida; order Asparagales; family Amaryllidaceae; genus Allium; species Allium sativum. The sequence continues at coordinate 708,445,282 of CM060915.1, forward strand.
GCTTGCTCTGGACAATCTTTCTTGTCATGCCCAGGCTTTCCACACTTGAAACACTTCTTCTCAGCTTTCAGATTCTTACAATTCTCAAAATAATGACCCTTCTGGCTGCAGTTAAAGCAAACCACCTCACTCTTAGGTTTCTTTTTTCCATCCTTTCCTTTCTGCTGTTGCTGCTTCCTCCTCCTCTTATTATTATTATTATTACCACCTTGCTGTGGTTTTAGACCTTCCTTGGTTGCAGCAACAACTGTTCCTTCCTTCAGAAATAAGCTTTCATGTCTCATGACTTTTTCCACTATCTTCTCATATGGGTCATCCAGATGACCAGCCAACGGCCTCCCAGTGTAGGTATCCAAACCCATAACAAACTTCTCGTTCTTCTGATAAGGAGAGTCAATATACGAACGAGCATATTTGGACAAGTCCTCAAAATCAGAAAAGTACTCAAGCATTGGTCAACCATTTTTCTCTAACTCCACAAACTTCTTAAACTGAACTTACTTTTTGTAACAACCCGTATTTTTGAATAACATGTTATAACATAAATGGAGGCAGAATTAAACTGTAAAATCTGAATCAAGGGAAACGGGCTATGCCATTGCGTTCGTCTCGGAAAAATACGCGAAATAGAGTCTGAGTTTTCGAAAATCGGAGTCCGTATGACCAATATATGGCCTCGCGAAGTTTCACGAAAAATTCCCAAATTAAAGTATACTTAATTAAGTGAAATGGGTTGCGTAGAGAAATATATACATATTGATATATATATATAATTGAAAATTAAATAAATAAATATGCAAAAATGTTCAAAACAGCGAATTGGGAGAAGGGAATAACCGAACCGGCCGATTTTTGAGGTCGACCCAAGCCCGCTGGGTCGACTAGGGGTTAATCCAGGGTGTTTGGCTGTCAACCCGTGGGCCGATTCGCTCAAATGCAGATTTTGCATTTGGATGGTTCTCATGGTTCATCTTTAATCTAAAGGCCCTAGAAGGTTCCTACACTTGACTTCTTCCCCAAGACATGCTTTGATGGCTTGGATTGAATCTAGGTTTAATCCTATGGCCTAAAACACTTGCCTAATCTATAAATAAGACCCTAACCTACCCTAAATCATCATTATTCATTCATACAACTAAACTATGGCAAAGTCAATCCTCTCATGGCCTCCACTCTCTTCATAAAATTCCTAAATAAATTCCTAAGTGATTTTCCATGCATACAAGTGTTTTCAAACTTGTATGAGCATCATTAGCTTGCATTCAAGTCAAGTTTATATATTTTCATCATAAAGAAAGAGTCTTGATCATTTTGGCTCAAGGGTTTTGCTTGCATTTTGGGTTTAATTGATTTCATAAGGGCTTTGTCATATTTTTGTGACTTCTTAAGCATTGTAAGCCCTATTCTACTTTCATACTTAAACTCTAAAGTTAAATGTATGATATGCAAGTTTATCATGTTGTGATATGCAAGTTTATATGCAAGTTTATCATGTTGTGATATGCAAGTTTATATGCAAGTTATCATGTTGTGATATGCAAGTTTATATGCAAGTATGCCAAGTTATGTTATGCAAGTTTGGGTTGAACATTTTGTTCATGCTATCATGTTATGCAAGCTTATTTTGGGTTTATGAACATAAAGCTTTAAGCTTTATGCCAAAGGTTGCATTTTAGCAACATGTAAGTTATCATATCTCTTATGATAACTTGCATGTGAGGCTAAATGCGAACTTATGGCCATCTCTACATGTCATTTAGCACCATGTATCACCAATATGCTAAGTTTGGTTTTATGCATGCTTTTGAGGCCTAAAAATGTAATATGCAAGTGTATGAACATATGAACATTTCATATGCCACCATGTTAAGCTTGTGGCTTCAATACCTTTATGTCATGATTATGCCAAGTTCCATCTTTCTATCCTTTATGCGCTATTGCGATATGTAAGCGATGGGATTGCGTTTGGGGTTGGGTAAACTTAAAAGACATAAAACATAAGCTTGGGAATTTACCTATTAAGTTAGGTCTACCCATCGGGAATTTACCTATTAAGTTAGGTCTACCCAATTGCTTGAAAACTTGTAACATGTTTTGGAAACATGATGGACATGACACTTAGAAAAGATAAGTGTGGCCAACTCGAGGTTGGGTTGAGTTTGTAGCGTAAACCTACCCGGAACCGACCGGCTTAACTAGTTGCTACAAACAATAGGACCCAATGTGAGAAGTTGGTCATGTTGTACCTTGAACCCGAGGTTAGACCAAGTTGTGGTGTAAAGCTACCCGGACCCGCCCGGCTTAACTAGTAACCACAACAAGGTCTAATGTGAGAGGTTAAGGCGCATTAAATTAATTAATGCCTCGTGATTAGGGTTAAGTCATGGTCCACTTAATACTTAACCAATTTGGGCTTGGTAGATTAATCGGGGTTAAGTCGTGAACTCATCGTTACACTTAACCAAGTTAATCCAGGATTAGCAAGAGGGTTAAACCGTACTTAACCCACTAGAAAAATCCTAGCAATGGGGGCCCACTCCAGCAGTAATCCCAAGTTAGTATCATCATGACCCTAGGGACTAGGCTAGGGTGGGGGCACGATTACTGGACTGGAGGTAAGTGACCAAAAGCGACGGCAGAGGGTACGCCGGTGTAGTTCCGGGCGGACTCTGGTCGTGCACATAGTCCGTAGCCGGAGAAAACATGCACGGGTACCAGTAGATCGGGACTGTGCACTCATGTTCATGGTGTCCAGGGGTTGACACCCTAGGGCTTGATACACCCGAAGGGTGGACCCGGCACAGTTCGACTACAATTATGATTGGGCCGTATTGACACCAACACGTGACGAGTTAGGCTTAGGGAGCCGATCGACTAGACCGTTTGGTTGGACCTTGTATTAGGGTCATTTCATGTTATTGGGCCAAAGCTTGGGCCAAGGGATCAATACTTGTTTATTCAAGTCATGTTAGTTTGCTAGTACACCTGTGGTGCAAAACCTTAATCCTGATTATGCGATGACACCTTTATCTACCTTGTTAGTTAATCATCATGCTAGTATATTGTTATCCTTATGTTCATCCCTGCTGCTCATGCCAGTTAACTTTATCAGTTTACATTGATTGTAGTAGGGCTTACTCAGTCTTTTTGACTGACCTGTTTTCTTTCGCCTCTTTTCTTCCGTTTCCCCCCCAGGTTCTCAGGGAGGAAATACTGGAGCTTAGCTTGGATTTCGGATTGCTTGCTTGTGGGATTTCAGCTCATGTACGGTTTCGACATGAAGCTAGCTATGGTTACCACTTAATTGGGGATAGCACTTATTTATTTCAGTTTTCCAGTTGATGTTGTTTTATCTAGACTTGTTTATTTGGAAAGCTATGTTGTACCAGACTTGTTTTGAAATGTTTTGAAATCTTCCGCTGTTTTATCTATGTTATTTACTCTGTTTACATATATACATATGTTCTTTTTCTGCCTTGATATATCATTATGCATGTTTACCTGATTCAAACGCCCCTCCAAAGTCAGAGTGCTTGCAAGAGCCACCCTGGTGGAGGTGGGGTGTTACATTTGGTATCAGAGCATATGGTACGAGAAGGAACAAAAAGGCTTTTAGAAAACTTTTGGAAAACTATTTTCAAAACCAAGTATAAAGTATTTTCCAAAGAAAAGTCTAGTTTATTTTTAAAGGCTATTCCCCAAAAAGCCATTAGCAAAATTCCTTCGTTTTTTTCGCCATTCTGAATCTGTCTTTTTCTTCGTTTTCAGCATGGCCGATAACTTTGCTATTCCGGAGGGAGTGCACGTACCTGTTTGGTATAGGAGACTTTTGGAGGCTAGGGCGACCGAAGTCGGCCCCGCAGATGTTCCTCCTCCTCCTCCGGTAGTTAATGTTCCTCCTCCTCCTCCTCCGGTGGTTAATGTTCCTCCTCCTCCTGTCGCTGAGGTTCCTCTTCCTCCTCCCCCTCAGCATCCTCAAGTGGACTTCGCAAAGACTTGCAAAGATTTCAAAGCAATGGGTGGCAAGAACTTTCAAGGCACTGAGACTTTTGTAGAGGCCAGAAATTGGTTGAAAGAGACCGAGGATTTGTTTGCTATCTTTGGGTTAGACGATCAGAGGAAGCTCTTGTTGGCGGTTTGGCTTATGAAGGATGAAGCCGCTTATTTGTGGGAAGTCACCAATGGTACTAGGCCTGTTGAGACTTGGGCCGATTTCAGGGCAAGGTTCATGCTTAAGTTTCTATCTTCTGCTGAGGAGAATCTGCAAATGGAGAGGTTCATAACTTTGAAACAAGGAGATATGTCTGTCAAAGAATATGTGAACAAGTTCAATCAGTTAGCTCGTTTTGGCTTGGATATGGTGAATACTCCTCAGAAGAAGGCTCTTCGTTTTGCTAGAGGATTGAATGAGCCGTTGCAGGGATTGGCTATGTCACATATTCCCCATGGGGCCACGTTTGAGAGTTTGGTTGATATGGCGTTACTTCAGGGAGATGTCAAGAAAGAAACCAAGATGAATGATACTCAAGCCAAGAAGACCGATTCCCAGGGAAAAGGAAATCAGGGTAATCCAAGTGGTCAGAGCAGTCAAGGCAATCAGAACAAGAACAAGAGTCAAGGCAACAAGGGGAACAAAAACAAGGGCAATAACAACAAGGGCAAGAACAACAAGGGGAAGTGCCATTATTGCGGTTCAGTTGGGCATCTTATTAAGGATTGTAAGAAGAGGAAAAGGAAGAATGGTGAATGCTTTTTCTGTGGTGAAACTGGACATTTCAGTAAGGATTGCCCGAGGAAGCAAGGGCAAGGCCAGGGTCAGACTCAGCGTGCTGGACCTTCAGGAGGGCAAGTTCATGCTCTCAATGTCGCTCCAGTTCCCGATCGAGGTAGTATTTCTGTTGAGAGCCTTGTATATATTTCTGATTTTCTAGTTCGTACCTTGTTTGATTCTGGTGCATCGCATAGCTTTATCTCATCTGATCTTGTTGATAGTTTGCACCTTAGTACTAGCTTGGTAGATGATCCCGTCTGTGTCTCAAATCCTATTGGGGGTTCCGCCCATTTGTCTATGATATGTGGGGATTTGAGGATCTCTATACTGAGTGTAGAGTTCTTGTGCAGTGCTTATGTTCTTGGTTTTAGGGGATACGGATTGATATTGGGCATGGATTGGCTGTCCAGATATGGAGCCATTCTTGATTGTGAGCATAGGGTTGTGAGGCTCGTGACTCGCCTCGGAAACACCCTAGAGATTTTTTGTGATCCGAGAGGTCCCGTCATGTTGTGCTATCTGGAATCACTCGACTCGTCAATGGAAACTCTTCAGTCTGTGAGAGTGGTTCGAGAGTATCCGGATGTTTTCGATGAAGTTAGGGGGTTGCCCCCTAAGCGAGAGATTGATTTCCGCATTTATCTGGTGGATAATGCAAAGCCTGTTTCTTTGCCCGTTCGGCACATGGCTCCGCGTGAAAGGCGGGAGCTAAGTAAGCAAGTGAAAGAGTTGCTTGAGAAGAACTTCATTAGACGAAGTATATCTGAATGGGGAGCGCCTGTGGTATTTGCTACCAAGGCGGATGGTTCTCTCCGACTTTGCGTTGACTATCGAGAGTTGAATAAGCTGACTAAGAAGAACAGACACCCGTTACCGAGGATTGATGATCTCTTTGACCAGCTTGTCGGTGCTTCTGTTTTCTCTCAGCTTGATCTTGCTACGGGGTTCCATCAGCTCAGGGTAGCTGAAGATAGTATAGACAAGACTGCGTTCAGAACTCCAGATGGATTCTTCGAATGGCTTGTCATGCCGTTCGGCTTGACTAATGCACCCGCATATTTCGTGGACTTGATGAGTAGGGTGTTCAGGGAGTTCTTGAACAAGTTTGTCGTGGTCTTCGTAGATGATATTCTGATCTTCTCTCAGGATGAGGAAGAGCACGCAAGGCATCTCATGGAGGTGATGGATACGCTTAGAGCGCATCAGTTGAAGGCCAAGTTCTCCAAGTGTCACTTTTGGAGAAGGGAAGTTAGATTCCTTGGGCATATAGTATCTAAGCAAGGCTTAGCGGTGGATCCCGCTAAGGTAGTGGCAGTTCAGGATTAGAAGACTCCAAGGAATGCAACCGAAGTTAGAAGTTTTCTAGGTCTTGCGGGTTTTTACCGGAAGTTCATCAAGGACTTCGCAAAGATATCCGCTCCTCTCACTAAATTGACGAAGAAGAATTTAGTTTTTGCTTGGAGCATAGAATGCGAGCTTGCTTTTCAGAAGCTCAATAGAGCCCTCACATCAGCACCTGTTCTAGCTTTGCCCGATGGAGGGAAGTTATTTACCGTATACACCGATGCATGTGGCACGGGGTTAGGAGCTGTTCTTATGCAAGAAGGAAGAGTGATATGCTTTGGCGGTAGACAACTCAAAGTGCATGAGAAGAATTATCCCACTCATGACTTAGAGTTGGCAGCAATAGTATATGCACTCAAGGCTTGGCGCCATTATCTTCTGGGAGAAAGATTTGAGCTTTATACCGATCACAAGTCATTGAAGTATCTCTTTTCTCAGAAGGATCTGAATCTGAGGCAACAAAGATGGATGGAATTCTTGGCGTCCTACGATTTTGAGATAGCTTATACCCCTGGCAAGGGGAATGTGGTAGCAGATGCATTGAGTAGAAGAAGGTTGACCCTAAGTCCTCTATTCGTTGAGATGAAGAATTTAGAGTATGTGGCAACATTTGATTTCTCTTTGGCGATTGAGTCGATGACCGGTTCTTTAGCATCTCTGGAACTCAGACCTACCCTTCTTGATCACGTTGGGGCTTCGCAGAGAGAAGACCCTCAGATAGTTGAGATTATGGATAAGCTAATTCGAGGAGAGACGTCTAGTCATCTCGCTCGATATTCTATTGATGACAAGGGTTGGCTGAGGAGAGACGGAAGGTTATGTGTTCCAATGGTAGAAGATCTAGTAAGAAGAGTTCTTGAGGAAGCGCATCGCTCTAAGTTGACTATACATCCGGGCGGAGATAAGATGTATAAAGATATGAAGCGCATTTTCTTTTGGCCTGGGACGAAGAAGGATGTGGCAGAATTTGTCTCTAGATGTATCATTTGCCAGCAAGTTAAGGCCAAGTCGAAGAAGCCCGGTGGGCTATTGCATCCTCTAGACGTTCCACTATGGAAGTGGGAGAGTATTTCCATGGATTTTATCGATGGGCTACCAAGGTCAAGGAAAGGGAATACGAGCATTTGGGTTATTGTGGATAGACTTACGAAGAGTGCTCATTTCATTCCGGTGAAGAGCAAGAGGACCGCATCTTGGCTAGCGTCTGTATATCTTCGTGAGATTGTGAGACTACATGGAGTCCCTTCTAGTATAGTCAGTGACCGTGACCCAATCTTTACAAGTCAATTCTGGAATAGCTTGCAAGAAGCTATGGGCACAAGGTTGAATCTAAGTACGGCTTATCACCCACAGACGGACGGTCAAACCAAAAGGGTGAATAGGGTACTCGAGGATCTGTTGAGGCTTTGTATTCTGGATTTTGGTGGTACTTGGGAAGACCATCTTCCTCTTGTTGAGTTTGCATATAATAACAGTTATCAGGCAAGCATAGGGATGACACCATTTGAAGCTTTATATGGGAGGCCGTGCAAGTCGCCTACATGTTGGTGGGAGACTACAGATGAGCTTATACTTGGGCCTGATATGATCAGAGATACATCCGAGAAGATCGAGTTGATTCGAAGACGGATGAAAGCGGCCCAAGACCGACAGAAATTCTATGCTGATAAGCGAAGAATGGATTTGGAGTTTGATGTTGGGGATATGGTTTTCGTGAAGGTTTCTCCTTTGCGGAATGTGGTCCGATTTGGAGCTGTTGGGAAGTTGGCACCGAGGTTTGTTGGACCATTCCCTATTATAGAGAGGATCAGGCAGATGGCTTATAGAGTGAAGTTGCCCGAGAAGCTTGCTGGAGTACACGATGTTTTTCATGTCTCGCATCTCCGGAAGTGTTTACATGAATCAACAGAGGTTGTTGAGCCAAGTGTTCTAAAAGATGTAGAAGTGGAGAAAGAGGCTACCTTGAGGAGAGCTCCGATTCGTATCTTGGGGGCGGAGACCAAGAAGCTAAGGAATCGAGAGGTCAAATTGGTGAAGGTTCAATGGGGTGAAGCCGAAGAAGACGCAACTTGGGAAACCGAGGAGAAGATGCGTGGGCTTTATCCATTCCTTTTTGAGGGTACACTCTCAATCTCTTTTCTTTGTTAGCATATCTTTCTCTTTGCTATCCATGTTTATCTAGTTTATCGTGTTAATCTTGTCATGAGAACCTTAGGTAGAAACCCTTTGGATGAAACATGTGTTTGAAACATGTTATGCTTGATGGTTGCAAGTGGTTGCAAGTGTTTGCAAGTGGATACTCGTGGATGCATAATACACGTTAGGCACTAAGATCGGCTCACACACTTTCATACCGCATATGCATGAGTGTTTATGCTTATTCATGGATGAAAACTTGTTATGCTATCACGAGGATGTTGCATATGGATGAATGTTATGTGCACTCATGTAGAGATTATAAATTATGTTAGGAATTTGCATACATATGGACTCATTTCACTAACATATTTTGCATTAAGGGGGTTTACTGAATCAGTAACCTCCTGATTTTCGCATTAGATAAGTACATATACACACACCTTTGCATATGATCATATAGCATTTAGAACCTTTTAAGGACAATGATTGCTCGTGGATGATGTTTTGAGTAGTTGGATGATGGATGGTAGGATACGTTCTTCCTAACTTGGAGATTTCGGGGACGAAATCCTTTAAGGAGGGAAGAATGTAACAACCCGTATTTTTGAATAACATGTTATAACATAAATGGAGGCAGAATTAAACTGTAAAATCTGAATCAAGGGAAACGGGCTATGCCATTGCGTTCGTCTCGGAAAAATACGCGAAATAGAGTCCGAGTTTTCGAAAATCGGAGTCCGTATGACCAAGATATGGCCTCGCGAAGTTTCACGAAAAATTCCCAAATTAAAGTATACTTAATTAAGTGAAATGGGTTGCGCAGAGAAATATATATATATTGATATATATATATATAATTGAAAATTAAATAAATAAATATGCAAAAATGTTTAAAACAGCGAATTGGGAGAGGGGAATAACCGAACCGGCCGATTTTTGAGGTCGACCCGAGCTCGCTAGGTCGACTAGGGGTTAATCCAGGGTGTTTGGCTGTCAACCCGTGGGCCGATTCGCTCAAATGCAGATTTTGCATTTGGATGGTTCTCATGGTTCATCTTTAATCTAAAGGCCCTAGAAGGTTCCTACACTTGACTTCTTCCCCAAGACATGCTTTGATGGCTTGGATTGAATCTAGGTTTAATCCTATGGCCTAAAACACTTGCCTAATCTATAAATAAGACCCTAACCTACCCTAAATCATCATTATTCATTCATACAACTAAACTATGGCAAAATCAATCCTTTCATGGCCTCCACTCTCTTCATAAAATTCCTAAATAAATTCCTAAGTGATTTTCCATGCATACAAGTGTTTTCAAACTTGTATGAGCATCATTAGCTTGCATTCAAGTCAAGTTTATATATTTTCATCATAAAGAAAGAGTCTTGATCATTTTGGCTCAAGGGTTTTGCTTGCATTTTGGGTTTAATTGATTTCATAAGGGCTTTGTCATATTTTTGTGACTTCTTAAGCATTGTAAGCCCTATTCTACTTTCATACTTAAACTCTAAAGTTAAATGTATGATATGCAAGTTTATCATGTTGTGATATGCAAGTTTATATGCAAGTTTATCATGTTGTGATATGCAAGTTTATATGCAAGTTATCATGTTGTGATATGCAAGTTTATATGCAAGTATGCCAAGTTATGTTATGCAAGTTTGGGTTGAACATTTTGTTCATGCTATCATATTATGCAAGCTTATTTTGGGTTTATGAACATAAAGCTTTAAGCTTTATGCCAAAGGTTGCATTTTAGCAACATGTAAGTTATCATATCTCTTATGATAACTTGCATGTGAGGCTAAATGCGAACTTATGGCCATGTCTACATGTCATTTAGCACCATGTATCACCAATATGCTAAGTTTGGTTTTATGCATGCTTTTGAGGCCTAAAAATGTAATATGCAAGTGTATGAACATATGAACATTTCATATGCCACCATGTTAAGCTTGTGGCTTCAATACCTTTATGTCATGATTATGCCAAGTTCCCTCTTTCTATCCTTTATGCGCTATTGCGATATGTAAGCGATGGGATTGCGTTTGGGGTTGGGTAAACTTAAAAGACATAAAACATAAGCTTGGGAATTTACCTATTAAGTTAGGTCTACCCATCGGGAATTTACCTATTAAGTTAGGTCTACCCAATTGCTTGAAAACTTGTAACATGTTTTGGAAACATGATGGACATGACACTTAGAAAAGATAAGTGTGGCCAACTCGAGGTTGGGTTGAGTTTGTAGCGTAAACCTACCCGGAACCGACCGGCTTAACTAGTTGCTACAAACAATAGGACCCAATGTGAGAAGTTGGTCATGTTGTACCTTGAACCCGAGGTTAGACCAAGTTGTGGTGTAAAGCTACCCGGACCCGCCCGGCTTAACTAGTAACCACAACAAGGTCTAATGTGAGAGGTTAAGGCGCATTAAATTAATTAATGCCTCGTGATTAGGGTTAAGTCATGGTCCACTTAATACTTAACCAATTTGGGCTTGGTAGATTAATCGGGGTTAAGTCGTGAACTCATCGTTACACTTAACCAAGTTAATCCAGGATTAGCAAGAGGGTTAAACCGTACTTAACCCACTAGAAAAATCCTAGCAATGGGGGCCCACTCCAGCAGTAATCCCAAGTTAGTATCATCATGACCCTAGGGACTAGGCTAGGGTGGGGGCACGATTACTGGACTGGAGGTAAGTGACCAAAAGCGACGGCAGAGGGTACGCCGGTGTAGTTCCGGGCGGACTCTGGTCGTGCACATAGTCCGTAGCCGGAGAAAACATGCACGGGTACCAGTAAATCGGGACTATGCACTCATGTTCATGGTGTCCAGGGGTTGACACCCTAGGGCTTGATACACCCGAAGGGTGGACCCGGCACAGTTCGACTACAATTATGATTGGGCCGTATTGACACCAACACGTGACGAGTTAGGCTTAGGGAGCCGATCGACTAGACCGTTTGGTTGGACCTTGTATTAGGGTCATTTCATGTTATTGGGCCAAAGCTTGGGCCAAGGGATCAATACTTGTTTATTCAAGTCATGTTAGTTTGCCAGTACACCTGTGGTGCAAAACCTTAATCCTGATTATGCGATGACACCTTTATCTACCTTGTTAGTTAATCATCATGCTAGTATATTGTTATCCTTATGTTCATCCCTTCTGCTCATGCCAGTTAACTTTATCAGTTTACATTGATTGTAGTAGGGCTTACTCAGTCTTTTTGACTGACCTGTTTTCTTTCGCCTCTTTTCTTCCGTTTCCCCCCCCCCCCAGGTTCTCAGGGAGGGAATACTGGAGCTTAGCTTGGATTTCGGATTACTTGCTTGTGGGATTTCAGCTCATGTACGGTTTCGACATGAAGCTAGCTATGGTTACCACTTAATTGGGGATAACACTTATTTATTTCAGTTTTCCAGTTGATGTTGTTTTATCTAGACTTGTTTATTTGGAAAGCTATGTTGTACCAGACTTGTTTTGAAATGTTTTGAAATCTTCCGCTGTTTTATCTATGTTATTTACTCTGTTTACATATATACATATGTTCTTTTTCTGCCTTGATATATCATTATGCATGTTTACCTGATTCAAACGCCCCTCCAAAGTCAGAGTGCTTGCAAGAGCCACCCTGGTGGAGGTGGGGTGTTACATTTGGTATCAGAGCATATGGTACGAGAAGGAACAAAAAGGCTTTTAGAAAACTTTTGGAAAACTATTTTCAAAACCAAGTATAAAGTATTTTCCAAAGAAAAGTCTAGTTTATTTTTAAAGGCTATTCCCCAAAAAGCCATTAGCAAAATTCCTTCGTTTTTTTCGCCATTCTGAATCTGTCTTTTTCTTCGTTTTCAGCATGGCCGATAACTTTGCTATTCCGGAGGGAGTGCACGTACCTGTTTGGTATAGGAGACTTTTGGAGGCTAGGGCGACCGAAGCCGGCCCCGCAGATGTTCCTCCTCCTCCTCCTCCGGTAGTTAATGTTCCTCCTCCTCCTCCTCCGGTGGTTAATGTTCCTCCTCCTCCTGTCGCTGAGGTTCCTCTTCCTCCTCCCCCTCAGCATCCTCAAGTGGACTTCACAAAGACTTGCAAAGATTTCAAAGCAATGGGTGGCAAGAACTTTCAAGGCACTGAGACTTTTGTAGAGGCCAGAAATTGGTTGAAAGAGACCGAGGATTTGTTTGCTATCTTTGGGTTAGACGATCAGAGGAAGCTCTTGTTGGCGGTTTGGCTTATGAAGGATGAAGCCGCTTATTGGTGGGAAGTCACCAATGGTACTAGGCCTGTTGAGACTTGGGCCGATTTCAGGGCAAGGTTCATGCTTAAGTTTCTATCTTCTGCTGAGGAGAATCTGCAAATGGAGAGGTTCATAACTTTGAAACAAGGAGATATATCTGTCAAAGAATATGTGAACAAGTTCAATCCGTTAGCTCGTTTTGGCTTGGATATGGTGAATACTCCTCAGAAGAAGGCTCTTCGTTTTGCTAGAGGATTGAATGAGCCGTTGCAGGGATTGGCTATGTCACATATTCCCCATGGGGCCACGTTTGAGAGTTTGGTTGATATGGCGTTACTTCAGGGAGATGTCAAGAAAGAAACCAAGATGAATGATACTCAAGCCAAGAAGACCGATTCCCAGGGAAAAGGAAATCAGGGTAATCCAAGTGGTCAGAGCAGTCAAGGCAATCAGAACAAGAACAAGAGTCAAGGCAACAAGGGGAACAAAAACAAGGGCAATAACAACAAGGGCAAGAACAACAAGGGGAAGTGCCATTATTGCGGTTCAGTTGGGCATCTTATTAAGGATTGTAAGAAGAGGAAAAGGAAGAATGGTGAATGCTTTTTCTGTGGTGAAACTGGACATTTCAGTAAGGATTGCCCGAGGAAGCAAGGGCAAGGCCAGGGTCAGACTCAGCGTGCTGGACCTTCAGGAGGGCAAGTTCATGCTCTCAATGTCGCTCCAGTTCCCGATCGAGGTAGTATTTCTGTTGAGAGCCTTGTATATATTTCTGATTTTCCAGTTCGTACCTTGTTTGATTCTGGTGCATCGCATAGCTTTATCTCATCTGATCTTGTTGATAGTTTACACCTTAGTACTAGCTTGGTAGATGATCCCGTCTGTGTCTCAAATCCTATTGGGGGTTCCGCCCATTTGTCTATGATATGTGGGGATTTGAGGATCTCTATACTGAGTGTAGAGTTCTTGTGCAGTGCTTATGTTCTTGGTTTTAGGGGATACGGATTGATATTGGGCATGGATTGGCTGTCCAGATATGGAGCCATTCTTGATTGTGAGCATAGGGTTGTGAGGCTCGTGACTCGCCTCGGAAACACCCTAGAGATTTTTTGTGATCCGAGAGGTCCCGTCATGTTGTGCTATCTGGAATCACTCGACTCGTCAATGGAAACTCTTCAGTCTGTGAGAGTGGTTCGAGAGTATCCGGATGTTTTCGATGAAGTTAGGGGGTTGCCCCCTAAGCGAGAGATTGATTTCCGCATTTATCTGGTGGATAATGCAAAGCCTGTTTCTTTGCCCGTTCGGCACATGGCTCCGCGTGAAAGGCGGGAGCTAAGTAAGCAAGTGAAAGAGTTGCTTGAGAAGAACTTCATTAGACGAAGTATATCTGAATGGGGAGCGCCTGTGGTATTTGCTACCAAGGCGGATGGTTCTCTCCGACTTTGCGTTGACTATCGAGAGTTGAATAAGCTGACTAAGAAGAACAGACACCCGTTACCGAGGATTGATGATCTCTTTGACCAGCTTGTCGGTGCTTCTGTTTTCTCTCAGCTTGATCTTGCTACGGGGTTCCATCAGCTCAGGGTAGCTGAAGATAGTATAGACAAGACTGCGTTCAGAACTCCAGATGGATTCTTTGAATGGCTTGTCATGCCGTTCGGCTTGACTAATGCACCCGCATATTTCGTGGACTTGATGAGTAGGGTGTTCAGGGAGTTCTTGAACAAGTTTGTCGTGGTCTTCGTAGATGATATTCTGATCTTCTCTCAGGATGAGGAAGAGCACGCAAGGCATCTCATGGAGGTGATGGATACGCTTAGAGCGCATCAGTTGAAGGCCAAGTTCTCCAAGTGTCACTTTTGGAGAAGGGAAGTTAGATTCCTTGGGCATATAGTATCTAAGCAAGGCTTAGCGGTGGATCCCGCTAAGGTAGTGGCAGTTCAGGATTGGAAGACTCCAAGGAATGCAACCGAAGTGAGAAGTTTTCTTGGTCTTGCGGGTTTTTACCGGAAGTTCATCAAGGACTTCGCAAAGATATCCGCTCCTCTCACTAAATTGACGAAGAAGAATTTAGTTTTTGCTTGGAGCATAGAATGCGAGCTTACTTTTCAGAAGCTCAAGAGAGCCCTCACATCAGCACCTGTTCTAGCTTTGCCCGATGGAGGGAAGTTATTTACCGTATACACCGATGCATGTGGCACGGGGTTAGGAGCTGTTCTTATGCAAGAAGGAAGAGTGATATGCTTTGGCGGTAGACAACTCAAAGTGCATGAGAAGAATTATCCCACTCATGACTTAGAGTTGGCAGCAATAGTATATGCACTCAAGGCTTGGCGCCATTATCTTCTGGGAGAAAGATTTGAGCTTTATACCGATCACAAGTCATTGAAGTATCTCTTTTCTCAGAAGGATCTGAATCTGAGGCAACAAAGATGGATGGAATTCTTGGCGTCCTACGATTTTGAGATAGCTTATACCCCTGGCAAGGGGAATGTGGTAGCAGATGCATTGAGTAGAAGAAGGTTGACCCTAAGTCCTCTATTCGTTGAGATGAAGAATTTAGAGTATGTGGCAACATTTGATTTCTCTTTGGCGATTGAGTCGATGACCGGTTCTTTAGCATCTCTGGAACTCAGACCTACCCTTCTTGATCACGTTGGGGCTTCGCAGAGAGAAGACCCTCAGATAGTTGAGATTATGGATAAGCTAATTCGAGGAGAGACGTCTAGTCATCTCGCTCGATATTCTATTGATGACAAGGGTTGGCTGAGGAGAGACGGAAGGTTATGTGTTCCAATGGTAGAAGATCTAGTAAGAAGAGTTCTTGAGGAAGCGCATCGCTCTAAGTTGACTATACATCCGGGCGAAGATAAGATGTATAAAGATATGAAGCGCATTTTCTTTTGGCCTGGGACGAAGAAGGATGTGGCAGAATTTGTCTCTAGATGTATCATTTGCCAGCAAGTTAAGGCCGAGTCGAAGAAGCCCGGTGGGCTATTGCATCCTCTAGACGTTCCACTATGGAAGTGGGAGAGTATTTCCATGGATTTTATCGATGGGCTACCAAGGTCAAGGAAAGGGAATACGAGCATTTGGGTTATTGTGGATAGACTTACGAAGAGTGCTCATTTCATTCCGGTGAAGAGCAAGAGGACCGCATCTTGGCTAGCGTCTGTATATCTTCGTGAGATTGTGAGACTACATGGAGTCCCTTCTAGTATAGTCAGTGACCGTGACCCAATCTTTACAAGTCAATTCTGGAATAGCTTGCAAGAAGCTATGGGCACAAGGTTGAATCTAAGTACGGCTTATCACCCACAGACGGACGGTCAAACCAAAAGGGTGAATAGGGTACTCGAGGATCTGTTGAGGCTTTGTATTCTGGATTTTGGTGGTACTTGGGAAGACCATCTTCCTCTTGTTGAGTTTGCATATAATAACAGTTATCAGGCAAGCATAGGGATGACACCATTTGAAGCTTTATATGGGAGGCCGTGCAAGTCGCCTACATGTTGGTGGGAGACTACAGATGAGCTTATACTTGGGCCTGATATGATTAGAGATACATCCGAGAAGATCGAGTTGATTCGGAGACGGATGAAAGCGGCCCAAGACCGACAGAAATTCTATGCTGATAAGCGAAGAATGGATTTGGAGTTTGATGTTGGGGATATGGTTTTCGTGAAGGTTTCTCCTTTGCGGAATGTGGTCCGATTTGGAGCTGTTGGGAAGTTGGCACCGAGGTTTGTTGGACCATTCCCTATTATAGAGAGGATCGGGCAGATGGCTTATAGAGTGAAGTTGCCCGAGAAGCTTGCTGGAGTACACGATGTTTTTCATGTCTCGCATCTCCGGAAGTGTTTACATGAATCAACAGAGGTTGTTGAGCCAAGTGTTCTAAAAGATGTAGAAGTGGAGAAAGAGGCTACCTTGAGGAGAGCTCCGATTCGTATCTTGGGGACGGAGACCAAGAAGCTAAGGAATCGAGAGGTCAAATTGGTGAAGGTTCAATGGGGTGAAGCCGAAGAAGACGCAACTTGGGAAACCGAGGAGAAGATGCGTGGGCTTTATCCATTCCTTTTTGAGGGTACACTCTCAATCTCTTTTCTTTGTTAGCATATCTTTCTCTTTGCTATCCATGTTTATCTAGTTTATCGTGTTAATCTTGTCATGAGAACCTTAGGTAGAAACCCTTTGGATGAAACATGTGTTTGAAACATGTTATGCTTGATGGTTGCAAGTGGTTGCAAGTGTTTGCAAGTGGATACTCGTGGATGCATAATACACGTTAGGCACTAAGATCGGCTCACACACTTTCATACCGCATATGCATGAGTGTTTATGCTTATTCATGGATGAAAACTTGTTATGCTATCACGAGGATGTTGCATATGGATGAATGTTATGTGCACTCATGTAGAGATTATAAATTATGTTAGGAATTTGCATACATATGGACTCATTTCACTAACATATTTTGCATTAAGGGGGTTTACTGAATCAGTAACCTCCTGATTTTCGCATTAGATAAGTACATATACACACACCTTTGCATATGATCATATAGCATTTAGAACCTTTTAAGGACAATGATTGCTCGTGGATGATGTTTTGAGTAGATGGATGATGGATGGTAGGATACGTTCTTCCTAACTTGGAGATTTCGGGGACGAAATCCTTTAAGGAGGGAAGAATGTAACAACCCGTATTTTTGAATAACATGTTATAACATAAATGGAGGCAGAATTAAACTGTAAAATCTGAATCAAGGGAAACGGGCTATGCCATTGCGTTCGTCTCGGAAAAATACGCGAAATAGAGTCCGAGTTTTCGAAAATCGGAGTCCGTATGACCAAGATATGGCCTCGCGAAGTTTCACGAAAAATTCCCAAATTAAAGTATACTTAATTAAGTGAAATGGGTTGCGCAGAGAAATATATATATATTGATATATATATATATATATATATAATTGAAAATTAAATAAATAAATATGCAAAAATGTTCAAAATAGCGAATTGGGAGAGGGGAATAACCGAACCGGTCGATTTTTGAGGTCGACCCGAGCCCGCTGGGTCGACTAGGGGTTAATCCAGGATGTTTGGCTGTCAACCCGTGGGCCGATTCGCTCAAATGCAGATTTTGCATTTGGATGGTTCTCATGGTTCATCTTTAATCTAAAGGCCCTAGAAGGTTCCTACACTTGACTTCTTCTCCAAGACATGCTTTGATGGCTTGGATTGAATCTAGGTTTAATCCTATGGCCTAAAACACTTGCCTAATCTATAAATAAGACCCTAACCTACCCTAAATCATCATTATTCATTCATACAACTAAACTATGGCAAAATCAATCCTCTCATGGCCTCCACTCTCTTCATAAAATTCCTAAATAAATTCCTAAGTGATTTTCCATGCATACAAGTGTTTTCAAACTTGTATGAGCATCATTAGCTTGCATTCAAGTCAAGTTTATATATTTTCATCATAAAGAAAGAGTCTTGATCATTTTGGCTCAAGGGTTTTGCTTGCATTTTGGGTTTAATTGATTTCATAAGGGCTTTGTCATATTTTTGTGACTTCTTAAGCATTGTAAGCCCTATTCTACTTTCATACTTAAACTCTAAAGTTAAATGTATGATATGCAAGTTTATCATGTTGTGATATGCAAGTTTATATGCAAGTTTATCATGTTGTGATATGCAAGTTTATATGCAAGTTTATCATGTTGTGATATGCAAGTTTATATGCAAGTATGCCAAGTTATGTTATGCAAGTTTGGGTTAAACATTTTGTTCATGCTATCATGTTATGCAAGCTTATTTTGGGTTTATGAACATAAAGCTTTAAGCTTTATGCCAAAGGTTGCATTTTAGCAACATGTAAGTTATCATATCTCTTATGATAACTTGCATGTGAGGCTAAATGCGAACTTATGGCCATCTCTACATGTCATTTAGCACCATGTATCACCAATATGCTAAGTTTGGTTTTATGCATGCTTTTGAGGCCTAAAAATGTAATATGCAAGTGTATGAACATATGAACATTTCATATGCCACCATGTTAAGCTTGTGGCTTCAATACCTTTATGTCATGATTATGCCAAGTTCCCTCTTTCTATCCTTTATGCGCTATTGCGATATGTAAGCGATGGGATTGCGTTTGGGGTTGGGTAAACTTAAAAGACATAAAACATAAGCTTGGGAATTTACCTATTAAGTTAGGTCTACCCATCGGGAATTTACCTATTAAGTTAGGTCTACCCAATTGCTTGAAAACTTGTAACATGTTTTGGAAACATGATGGACATGACACTTAGAAAAGATAAGTGTGGACAACTCGAGATTGGGTTGAGTTTGTAGCGTAAACCTACCCGGAACCGACCGGCTTAACTAGTTGCTACAAACAATAGGACCCAATGTGAGAAGTTGGTCATGTTGTACCTTGAACTCGAGGTTAGACCAAGTTGTGGTGTAAAGCTACCCGGACCCGCCCGGCTTAACTAGTAACCACAACAAGGTCTAATGTGAGAGGTTAAGGCGCATTAAATTAATTAATGCCTCGTGATTAGGGTTAAGTCATGGTCCACTTAATACTTAACCAATTTGGGCTTGGTAGATTAATCGGGGTTAAGTCGTGAACTCATCGTTACACTTAACCAAGTTAATCCAGGATTAGCAAGAGGGTTAAACCGTACTTAACCCACTAGAAAAATCCTAGCAATGGGGGCTCACTCCAGTAGTAATCCCAAGTTAGTATCATCATGACCCTAGGGACTAGGCTAGGGTGGGGGCACGATTACTGGACTGGAGGTAAGTGACCAAAAGCGACGACAGAGGGTACGCCGGTGTAGTTCCGGGCGGACTCTGGTCGTGCACATAGTCCGTAGCCGGAGAAAACATGCACGGGTACCAGTAAATCGGGACTATGCACTCATGTTCATGGTGTCCAGGGGTTGACACCCTAGGGCTTGATACACCCGAAGGGTGGACCCGGCACAGTTCGACTACAATTATGATTGGGCCGTATTGACACCAACACGTGACGAGTTAGGCTTAGGGAGCCGATCGACTAGACCGTTTGGTTGGACCTTGTATTAGGGTCATTTCATGTTATTGGGCCAAAGCTTGGGCCAAGGGATCAATACTTGTTTATTCAAGTCATGTTAGTTTGCTAGTACACCTGTGGTGCAAAACCTTAATCCTGATTATGCGATGACACCTTTATCTACCTTGTTAGTTAATCATCATGCTAGTATATTGTTATCCTTATGTTCATCCCTGCTGCTCATGCCAGTTAACTTTATCAGTTTACATTGATTGTAGTAGGGCTTACTCAGTCTTTTTGACTGACCTGTTTTCTTTCGCCTCTTTTCTTCCGTTCCCCCCCCCCCAGGTTCTCAGGGAGGGAATACTGGAGCTTAGCTTGGATTTCGGATTGCTTGCTTGTGGGATTTCAGCTCATGTACGGTTTCGACATGAAGCTAGCTATGGTTACCACTTAATTGGGGATAGCACTTATTTATTTCATTTTTCCAGTTGATGTTGTTTTATCTAGACTTGTTTATTTGGAAAGCTATGTTGTACCAGACTTGTTTTGAAATGTTTTGAAATCTTCCGCTGTTTTATCTATGTTATTTACTCTGTTTACATATATACATATGTTCTTGTTCTGCCTTGATATATCATTATGCATGTTTACCTGATTCAAACGCCCCTCCAAAGTCAGAGTGCTTGCAAGAGCCACCCTGGTGGAGGTGGGGTGTTACACTTTTGAACTATAGAGATAAACTTCGTCTCAAACTTGACTCGGAACTAATCCCATGTGATATCATCCTCTGGAGTCTCCAAAGTGATAAAGTTCCATCAGTCCATGGCCGTACCATGCAATTGTCTCGATGCAAGCTTCCTCTTTGTTGCATCATCTATTCACAAGTCTCCAAAAATCCTCACACAAGCATCCAACCATCTCTAAACCTCTTCAGTCGGCTCTATCCCCTTGAACGGTTTCCCTCCCAGATATGTGTAGTCCTTGCACAACTTTGCGAAATCCACAGCCCTGAGTACCTGCACTTGAACCCCTACATCTACCGCAGTTGTTACTGGAGCGGGAGCCCTCCTCATGATCGCAACCATCATGGCCTCGAACATGGCTGGGTAGTCTGGTACACCGCCATTTCCCCTCCAAAAACAGTCTCCTCCCTAGCAGCGTGTCTTGATGGTCGATGACTCATTCTAAATCTGCAATGTATAATGATTAGCCATTTACAAGAAAGCCGCTAATGGAGTTCAAACGCTATTACTATATACTAATATATATAGTATGCACTCATCATAAATTTACAAGTACGTCCCTCATACGTTATTACATTTTTGAACTTTGGCTAAAATCGATAACCTAGCTCTGATACTAAATGTGACGACCGCCCATAATTCCTGCACTAAAACAAGAGGAATGTTACGCTGAAATGTGTGTCAGGCAGCTATGGACGATCATCAAGGTAGGTAAACACAATGCAGAACCTGTCGTATAACTCATAGCTCAAGGATAAAATATAATAGAACATATACAACAGGCAATAATAGTGAAGCACGTTTGAGCAGAAACTTGAAACTTTCATAACACTAGAAAGCATATCCATAAGACTTTGGATTACAGCATAAATGTTTGTACAAATTGGTCTTACTATAACACTCAACAAACAACAGAAACAGAAATACTAGATAACAACAAAATAATACGCCAGCCTCCTACTCACCATTGCACAACAACATCGCCCTCATTAAGCTCTGCTACCTGTAACCTGCTACTCTTTCTGCCCACCCACAATTGGATGAACAACCCAAGGTAATAAGAGGAAACATAAAACCTTGAGTCAGCCAACAGTCTTAATGAGCGATAAAACAACTATCTAACATCATCAATGAAGTATATGAGAATAGGTAGATTAACCAAACAATCCACCTGAAACATCAGAGAAGAAACCCAAACTCATATTCCTCCACCTCCGACAGTGATAAAATTTACAAAACAAGAATTTAGAAAGTACAATACCTCCATAACAATCAGTTATCAAGCATAGGCCATCCTAATCGATATCGACCTCCCTCAAGAACAAGCCCTGAAGGCATAAACCAACATCAGACAAGCATTCAAGAGATATCTCCTTCGACTTTCAATGTCGAATAATCTACAAAAGTCGATACAAGCAAAACTATTATCATCAATGACTTTGGCTATCACCGCCGATCCGCTTTGAAACCATCGTTAATCGTATGACCGACTAAACAATTTGCCAATAACTGTCAAGGGCTAACGGTAAACCCCGGTTCTAGAAAAACTCCATACTCCATACGATGAAACGTATCTAGGCCCGTCGAGCTGCCCAGGGTACTCGACCAGTCAATTCTAGTCTTTTGGGCATCCCCATTATACCCCTGCTTTGAATCCGCTAGAACCTACGACAAAAATAATTTGTTAGCCTCCGATATCTCTAGTATCTAGCCTAATGACTATTCATAAGCTCCAGTTTAATTCCCGAGCAACCATTATCCATGAACTCACCCTATGGAGTCATCTCACATTCGTTGTATTACGACGATCAACGAACACGTTACATCACTTTGACATTCCCCCTTGAATTCACTTCGAAATAACAACAAACACCATCGAGCCAAAACTTACATCATTTGGTCAATATTCGATTCATAATGTTTTAGTCCGACTCATCAGGTCATCCAACGACCTGACTTTTTGGGTCACTAACGACCTAACTCCCTGGGTCACCCAACGACCCGACTTTATGGGTCACCTATGACCAAACTTCCTGGGTCACTCAATGACCCGACTTTATGGGTCACCCACGACCTAACTTCCTGGGTCACCCAACGGCCCGACTATATGGGTCACCAACGACCTGACTCAATGGATCACCCAACAACCTAACTCCTTGGGCCACCAAAGACTTAACTTTCTCGGTCGCCAATGACCTAACTTCCTGGGTAACCCAACGACCCAACTTTATCCAGAAGTCCAACGACCTGATTCCAGAGAAGCTCCTGTGGCCTGACCTATCACCGAATGACCCGAAGCTTTAACATATTTTGGATGACCCTTGCTTTATGAACACGAACGACCCATGCTCTTCAACGACCTGACCTATGCACCAACGACTTGAGCTCCATTTCTTGGAGAAGAAGACATGATCTGACCTATGAAAAACAACTTGACTCTAGATTTGACCAAAATAGCTCCAATATTGATAAACCATCACCAAACAAAAACATCGATGTGACCCATTCGTCCAAATCATCCAATTCAACCATGAACACTTTATGAAATAAATCATTAACAACATTAAAATGACAATTATTCATCAATAATCGTATAAAATTCACGAAAATCATGATGAACGAATAAATAAACAAAACAATGGACCTAACTTGCATAAACATACGAATTAACATAAGAATTACTGGTTTTAAGTTGCTAGATTGTATCCTATGGTGATTAGAATAAAAATATACTTACCATGATGTAGATCTTGGTGAAAACAACTTAAAATGATGAAAATATGAACAAACAACCCATATACTGGATCGAATCCGTGTGAGAGATGTTTATCACTCACTAAATCTTCAAAACAACAAGAAAACACTTGATTCTAAATCCAAACAGCGAAGAATTAGCTTCAAACTCATCAATTTGATGAAATCTCACTTCTCTTGATGTAGATCTTGCTTTGACTGATGTAGATCTTCGATCTCCTTCCTTACATCTAGATTTTATGGTGGAAAGGTGTATTTGATTGAGCAAGGAGTATCACGAGCTCAACCAAATAAAAGAATGAATAAAGTAAACTATTCTCCATGCCTTTAACCCCCTATTTATAGCCCCCTATCAGCCCACTAATGGGCCACACCAAATCATCCCATCAATGGCTTATAAAACCTGAACAAAAATTGTGAAACACTAAGACCGTTTTTCATCCAAAACCGCTGAACCAAATCTTTAATCTGGCACTCTACGGAATTGGCAACATTGTTTCCTTTCCAATGAAATCGATTTCAGCACCTGATTCGATCCCGGTCAAAAGTTATGCCTTGCTCAAAACTGACAGTACCAAATGGTCACAAATAAAATTGGTTAAAATTATGGACATGTCTCACATCCCCATAAACAACATACTAAAATATGAGAATGATCCAACCCTTAGAGAATAAATAAAAATATTTTACGATCCACCGATACGCAAAATGCGGGCTGTTACAACAATGGCCAGCCATTCTGTATCGATGCATTTAAGGCTTTAGTCATTGATAACAAGATTATTGCGTTTTCATGGATGCTATGGTTGATTTGTGTGTTCTTTTCTGTTTTTCTCTGGATAGACTATCACCGTAGAACATTGAAGAGAAGGGGGTTCGGGAATCCGATTACGACTAATGTCAATTATGTGTTTTTCTAGCATATTATAATGTGACTATTATGTGCTAACTCTTTGGATGCAGAGACGACTTAGGTGAGACCTATGATATCTATTATCATATTATCCTGTATAACTATTGGTAGTTATTTTATTGTTTACAAAAACTATTGTCTGACTCAAGATTTTATGTCTCTTCTTATTACCTTAGGCCGTTCATTGACGATGTTGACAAGTAGTGAGAAAAAGCAGATATTTGATTTTGAGCTAATTTTCTTTCATTCAATAATAAGCCAGATATACAGGCTAACAAACTTACACATATAAAAATTTATCCACAGATGCTATAGGAAGAAACATCTACAGATCCTAATATTATGTTATACGCACAGTAACAAGTCTTCCTGCTGCAAAAGTATCATGCGATGCTTGCAGATCCAAAATACTCATTCAACACAGAAAAATCTTCCTACTGCGATGCTTTCTTATCCAAATACTCATTCAACACCCCCCGTCATGTTGGAGTCGGAGTAGAAATGCCTAATACGCCCAACTTGACAAGTAGTCAATTTAAAGTGTTGGCGCCAAGCGGCTTGGTGAATACGTCAGCGAGCTGGTCATGAGACCGAAGATAAGAAGACGAAATGAGACCAGAGACAATCTTTTCTCGAATGAAGTGGCTATCGATTTCAATGTGTTTGGTACGTTCATGGAAGACATGGCTTTCAGCACTATGAAGTGCTGCTTGATTATCACAATGCACATTAATTGGGGCAGATGGAGGAAAACCAAGTTCTAATAAGAGAGAAGTGAGCCATTGAATTTCTAAAGTGAATGCAACAAGAAAGAGATACTCTGCTTCGGCAGAAGATCGAGAAACGATAGGTTGTTTCTTAGATTTCCAAGAGATTGGACTAGAACCAAGCATAGTGAAATATCCAGTAGTTGAGCAGCGAGTGACAGGACAACTGGCCCAATCAGAGTCAGTATAACTGACGAGGGAAAGGGAACTGGAGGTAGACATAAATATACCATTGCCAACGGATCCTTTTAGATAATGAAGTACTCAATGTGCGACATCAAGGTGAGAAGTGTGAAGACTTTGTAAAAACTGACTAAGATTGTTGGCAACATATTGAATATTAGGACGATTAACTGTCAGATATAAGAGGCGTCCGATGAGTCGATGATAAGGGGATGGATTGGGCAAGAGGGTACCATCATTTGGAAGGAGACGAAGATGTTGTTCCATAGGAAAATTAGATGAACGAGAGTCGAGCATTCCAGAATCATTCAAAATGTCAAGGGTGTATTTGCGCTGGCATAGAAATATTCCTTCCTTTGATCGTGACACCTCCATCCCAATGAAATATCGTAAAGGCCCAAGATCTTTAATGGAGAATGATCCAGCCAAATATTGTTTTAATTTATTTGTGATATAAATGTATCATTATTACTAGTGATAATTATATCATCTACATATACAAGAATAAATACTGAGATATCTTTATGAATATAAGTAAAAAGACTATAATTGGAAATTGATTGAAGGAAACCTCATTGTAGAAGAGTAGAAGAAAATTCTGAGAACCATTGACGAGAAGCTTGTTTAAGCCCATAAAGAGATTTATGTAATTTGCATACATGATTAACATTGTGATTAGAGAAACCTCGGGGAAGTTTCATGAATACTTCTTCATGAAGATCACCTTGTAAAAAAGCATTGGTGACATCTAGTTGGTGAAGGGACCAATTTTTAATTGCAGCAATAGGAAGAAGAACACCTAGCAGAACGAGCTTTATATCTTTCAATAAACCCATCATAACGAACTAATTTTGCTACTGGAGCAAAAATATTGTGATAATCAACACCTTCAATCTGTGTGTAACTCTTGGTAACTAAACGAGCTTTATATCGTTCAATAGGCCCATCCGAACGATATTTGATCTTATCCATTCATTTACAACCAATGGCCTTCTTACCAGGTAGTAAAAGGCAAAGAGACCATGTGTTGTTTGATTCTAATGCACGAAGTTCTACGCTCATAGCATCACGCCAAACTGAAGATAGGATAGCTTGAGAAATTTTTTGAGGTTCATCGTGATCAAATACTTTACTCAAAAAATACGATGACAAGTATTCAAATTATTCCAACAAAAATAATTGGCTAAAGGAAAATAAGTGGAAGAATGAGCAACCGTTCATACGTAATCACTAAGGTGACGTGGAGGTCGCCAAATTCTTTTAGAGTGATCTGAGTCTGTTGGAATTTCAGGACACAAGGTGTTATTGTCCGATGAATAAACATCATCAGCAGGAAAGGTGGGAAGCGTGGAAGATAAATTCTGCTGAGGTGAATTAGATTCTAGTGGTGAAGAAAAAAAAAGGAGAATCATCATTCAGAGGTGTGATAGAAATGCCATGAGGACGAGAAATTGAAACACCATGATAAGGAAATGCGTTTCATGAAAAATAACATCACGAGAGACAATAATGCGATTAATTGACGGATCATAAACACGATATCCCTTTTGTCCATAAGAATAACCAACAAAGATGTGCAGTTTTACTCGAGCATCAAATTTATGTTGGATATGCATGTTTTTAGCAAAACAAATATAACAAAAAACACGTAAAGAAGAATAATTTGGAGGTTTACCAAATGAAATTTCATGTGTAGATTTAAAATCAATAATTGGAATTGGTAATTTATTTATTAGAAACACAGCTGTGAGAACACATTCTCCCCAAAATGAGAGAGGAAGATTAGCTTGAAATTGTAACGATCGAGCAGCATCGAGTAAGTGACGATGTTTACATTCTACAATCCCACTTTATTGAGTGGGGGAGAAACAATTTCGTTGATGAATTATTCCTTTAAAATGAAACCAATTTTGAAAATTTGAAGAGAGGAATTCATCCCCATTGCCAGATCTAAGAACTTGTAGCTGTAGGATAAAAATACCTCCATTTCCAAAATGAATTTCAAAAATTGATAATTTGAATTGTTGATTAATTTGATTAAAAAAATGTGTAATCATATGGAAGGTTTGTGATTTGTTTTTCATTAAATACACCCAAGTACATCTAGAATAATCATCCATAATTGTTAAGAAGAAACACGAACCATTTTTAGATGGAACCGAAAAGGACCCTAAATGTCAATATGAATAAATTCAAAACACTTAGAAGAGCGAGAAATACTTTGTGGAAAAGAATCACGAGATTGTTTTGCTTGTGGATAAATATCACCCATAAAATTTTTATTCGCAACAATTTCTGGAAAATTCTTAACAAAAAACTAAAAACGGGAAATACATGGGTGACCTAGACGTGAATGCCAAAGGCAAAATTTATTTGCAGGGGAAACTTAAAAAAAAACTGAATTCAAATGAGATGCATCATCTAAGAAGTAGAGGCCATGTTGAAGACTACCCGGACCAATCAACTTCTTGAATACATGGCCCTGAAAAATACAATGAGAAACAGAGAAAATTACTTCACAATCAAGTTGTTTTGTTAATTGTGAGATGGATAATAAATTGAATTTAAATGATGGAATATAAAACATATCTTTTAGAATGAGCGAAGAATATTTAACGACTCCAATGTGTGTCATTGATGCATATGAACCATCAGGTAATTGAACAAGGATATGTTATTGAATTAGAACATAAGAAGAAAATAAACATAATGGCGTGCATACATGGTCAGATGCACCACAATCAATAATCCAACAAGAAGGTAAACAAGAAAGGGAAATACCTACAAAGTTAACCAAAGGTCCATCGCATCATCAAAGACAATAAGTGCCAACAATTTGTTATATTGCTCGGACATTAGTTGAGTGGTTAGTGCAACAAGATGAGTGGCTTGTGGTTCAGCTCGTTTACTATGTTTGTCTGGAAATCCGTGCAACTGAAAACACTTCTCTTGGGTATAACCATGTCGATTACAATCATCACAAAATGGGCGCTGCCTCATTGATGAGGGCACGATCGCAATATGGCGGCTTCACAAATTGGAAGACAACTGAATCAACGGTTGGAACTGATCGAGAGTTTAACTCTTTTGTTTTTCTTCTTGACGAACATGGTTGTAGATGTTTTGAATGGACGGAAAATGCTCCATAAGGAGAATTTGACTACGCACTGTGGAGAAGCTATCATGAAGCCCTTGCAAAAACTCCATGGCATGGTCCTGATTTTGTTGCTTGATGATACATTTCCCATTTCCACATATACATGGAATGATGGGAATAATGCTACTTAATTCATCCCAAAGAGATTTGAGTTGAGTTAAGTGCGAAGAAACAGTCATACCTTCCTGTTTGAGAGAGAAAATAGAATGTTTTTTAGTTAATAGATCTTAGGAGCATTGGATTAAGAGAAACGCTCTATGAGATCTGTCCAAATTTGGGCAGCATTACCGGCATAGAGAATATTTGGCCTGATATCTGGAGAAACAGAGTTGAGGATCCAGCTACTAACGAGATCGTTGCAGCAGCGCTAGTTAGCACTTTTGACCGTCGGCTTCGGTATGAACCGTCGACGAAGCTGTATTTGCTCTTGTCCCGTAAAGCCATCATAATGGCACGATTCCATGAGCCGTAATTATCAACCGCGAGGAGAGGCATCACGAGAACAACAGAGGGGCTACCAGAATGATGGATAACATAAGGACCTGACTGTGTCGAATAGGCCATGAGATTAAGCTCATTAGACATTGTGAGGATATGCTAAGTGATGAATAGAAAAAGTTGCAGAAAAAATATATTACAGAATTTGTATTAGTTCTCTGATACCATGAGAAAAAGCAGGTATATGATTTTGAACTGATTTTCTTTCATTCAATAATAAGCCACATATATAGGCTAACAAAACTTACACGTATAAAAAATATATCTATAGATGCTATAGGAAAAAAAAAAGTTATGGATCCTAATATTACGCTACACGTACAATAACAAGTCTTCCTGCTGCAAAAGTATCATGCGATACTAATAGATCCAAAATACTCGTTCAACAAGTAGAGTGAGTAGCAGGTGATAGGTTTGAGACGATAATGTTGTGCGGCGACGAGCAGGAGGATGACATATTACTTTTCATATACCGTATAGCTATATGTTGTTTCTGCTATTTTTGATATACTCTGAGAGATGCATTGGGGCATATCATATTCAAATATTCATATACTGGGGTGTATTGTAATTGAGATTCGGTGGTTTTATGAAAATGAGCGAGATTTCCTGCTTTTGTTATGCTTCGCTACTATTTTCTATTGCATATTTATTATTATGTATGATTGATGTGTTGCGAGTTATATGACAGGTTTTGTTTCATATTAACTTTTCTTGACGATCGTCTCTTATCGGTTTGGCACGTTATACATGTTGGTAAACATGTTGTCTTATTGTATAGAACATTTCACAAACTTTGTTTTAAATTTGTTTTTATGCCTATCCAATTTGTTTGTAAACTTAGGTTATGTGATGTTTTTAAAAAATCAAAAACAAAGCTGATGATCATGTACATAGTTTGTATCCAACGTACTTAAAAAGCATAGCAGGTGGATTCAAGTTTGAAATAATCAGCTAGTTCTCGCTTGGATTTTTGTAATCGGACTTGACTTCTTATTTTAAGCTACGAAAACAGAGTTTAATCAGGTGACAAACCTAGTTATATCTGCGTCTGCAAGATTCCATAGAAGGACGCAGTAAATACTAAATAGTAATCATAATGAATAATGATTCATGGGTAGAGGATTGGCAAGTCAGAGGCAAATTTTTTGCCCGAGAATATGCTTCATCTGCATGTCGATCTAAAGTCGGCATTTGATATATCGTTCTTACAAACATGAAATATTATATCAACAGATTCGTCTACCTCAAAATATATCATAGAAAGAGAACCAACTCATTCACACAAGATCAAAATTACATTATTTTCTTAAAAATCTGATTTTCCTTCTCTTTATGAGGAGGAGTACATGCGGTTCTGGTCAAAAGAACCTTTGTAACTGGTGTTATGATCCCATAACATGCAGTGAAACAATTGAAACTGTAGGAAATGTATGGTAAATTATTTATCTTGCGAGGCAAGATTGAAAAAGGCTTAGCAATCGACCAACTATAGACCAAGTGAACTATAAAGATCATATATTTGATATTTTTGTTTGTATTTCCCGTGTAGGCCGATCAATTCTGGGCATTAGCGCTGCTTATAGTCTCCAAGAGTTCATTAAATTTGGTACCGTATATATGACCCATCTTTTTCATCTTAGTCTCCAAGTATCTTTGGTTTTCTTTGGTGATTGGAGTTAGTAGTGGTACTCTTCCGACTACGCTCAAACCATAGCCTTTCAATCCCACATACTTTGCAGGGTTATTTGTCATCAGTCTCATTGTTCTAACCCCTAGATCATATAGTATCTGCGAATAAACAAAAGGCAACCAATTAATCGCATGTTAAAGGACCAATGCAGATTAGTACAGGACATGGATTAGGCATAATACAAGCAATTTGCAAGATCATCTTTTTCATCTTATTCTGGCCGTTGTTTTTGGTCCTTAATTTGGTTTACTTTATAAAAATCTTGCTTCAGGGAGTAGAGCTAGGAGAAAACACATAAAAATGGAAGTGCATGACCCAAGAGTCCAAAACCGCTGGAAAGTTACTAAGATGTTTGGAGTGTGAAAAAAAAAGGACTTGGGTTTAAGGCTTTGAGCACCAATTATCAATTTTAAAATGAAAAGTGCATAAAATAAGACATTTAGTACTTAACAAATTTCTGCATATGGCAATGGCTAAATGGTAACTATTGGATTATTAGTTTACCTGTGCTCCAATGCCATATTCTCTAGAATCAACAGGTAACCCCAAATCTTCATTGGCTTGCACAGTGTCACGGCCAGCATCTTGTAGATTATAAGCATGTAATTTATGACCTAACCCAATACCTCTACCTTCGTGTCCACGCAAATATACCAAAACGCCCCTTCCATCTTTTTCAATAAGTTCCATTGCCCTTGCTAGTTGATTTCCGCAATCACACCTGGCTGATCCAAATATGTCGCCCGTTAGACATTCCGAGTGAACTCTCACCAGCACATCTTGTCCATCTCCTATATCACCCTGGTAACGATAGTTTCCATTGCCATCATTAAAATATATTTATGTAATTCATTTATCAATGGATTGTCAGAAATTAAATGCTTACTTTGACCATGGCAATGTGTTCGATCCCATCAAGCACCGAACGATAACAGTAGGCTTGGACATTTCCCCACTTCGAAGGTAAGCGTGCAACCGAAGCACGCTCCACTAATTTTTCCCTCTTCCTCCTGTATCTGCAAATTATTTTTTGTCAGAAGTGGTATGGAATGGTGTCTCTTGTTTCAATATCGGTTATCATATTGCCACTAGAAGCTTGGCCCAGTTAGTGTACTAGTGTACATACCTAATCAAGTCGGCGATGGTTACAATTTTTAATTTTTCTCTCTTTGCAAATTCACGAAGCTTTGGCAAACGAGCCATGGAACCATCGTCATCTACTATCTCACATAAAACTGCAGAGGAAGATAACCCTGCAAGCATTGTCAGATCAGCAGAAGCTTCCGTGTGACCAGCTCTTTGTAACACACCCCCTTCCCTGTATTTCAATGGAAATACATGTCCTGGTCTATTCAAATCCTCAGGCTTTGAGTATGGTGATGCAAGAGCTAGTATTGTATTTGCTCTATCTTTAGCGGAAACACCGGTTGTTGTGCCTTCCTTTGCATCCTATGTAGAATTAATAAGACCGAGTAGTTCCAATTTTGCGTTGAAATTTTGTTCATGACCTCCATAATTGTGAATAAGTAATTCTGCAAGAAAAAAATGCATACCACAGAAATTGTGAAAGCTGTGCAAAGCTTCTCTTCATTTTCCTTGTTTGTAACCATAAGAGGAAGCTTTAACCTCTCCAAGTCATCTCCATCCATACTCACACATACAATTCCTGTTCCATGCTTTACAATGAATGCCATGGCCTCTGGTGTTACTTTTGATGCTGCCATTATTAGATCTCCCTCGTTCTCCCTATCTTCATCATCTACAACAATAACTAGCTGCAATAACAACAGAAATAAAAACAAGTTTTCAATTTGATACTTAGAATTAGATTCTAGATTTGATCAAATGCCTAATCTTGTACGGTCTCAATTTGTTAAGTCCTAATATATGCTAAAACACCAAAATTCATTTATAAATCGCTACATAGTGCTGAAGGCATATATCAAGTTACTAACCTTGCCTTCACGGACATCTTCGATGGCTTCTTGGATTGAGGAGAACCCTTCTGTAGGGTGATCAAAATCACTTTCATCGTCATAGTCATCAAAATCCTCAGTTTTGTAATCCACAATTGCCACATTTTCAGCAACTGCACTGCTTGTTTGCAATATTGCATCAACTGATGCACTTTTTTGCCCATTAAAAGCATCAGAAATATTGGAAGGATAACCTCCTTGTGAACCAAAGTTTGTTGTTCTCCTTAAATTGGTTGATCTTAAAACAGTAGCTCTCTTGTTCATCAAAAATGGACTAACAAGCAGTGCTTTTTGTGAGTTCCCAATTGTACGTATTCCCCTAAAATTACAAGAGAAGATTTATTCGGTTATAATGAGGTAAAATGCTGATAATAAAGCTGAAGATGAGAAGAAAAAAATAATTGTCATGAATTTCAACATGCAATAAGTTATCAATTTGCAAGACTAGAGTACTGTCAAATGTGGTACTCGGCCTTCTTGAAATTTTAAATAAGATCAAACTTTACTAATTGATATCACTATAAAAATACATTCCCAAGAATGCCATTATCAAACAACTCATTTGGTTGCAAGTGGCCTAATTTGGCCCCATTATACATAAATGAGGGATCTATCTCATGCACAAATATAAACATAAAACGTTTGTGAGTTTTCGAATGGGGGATGCAAACCTTAGATTGATCAAAAGTTTAAAATTTAATCGAAACAACATTTAAATCATAGGGCAATGTGAATTCATGATTATTAATGTGTACGCGTGTTTGTATATGCTATTAATTTCGCTCGACATTTAGGTATGTAAAAATATAGATTCTTCTTTCCATTTTTTCAGATTAAAAGTTTATATATTTGATATCAATAAGTTTCTTTGACTGAACTTAAAACTGGCTTTTCTTTGTTGTTCACTTTTTATATTTTTCAGGAAAGAATAAATGTTGAACCATAAATCGGTTAAATATCTTGATATGTTGGTTTAACTGGATTTGAATCAAAATTTGAGAACTGAATCATATAAGAGAATTTGATTTGAAACTTTTTTTTTTTTTTGTTGATAAAGTGAACGTTTGCCTACTATATATCAATGCGTGCACAACTGCGCGCGCACACACAAAAATTCATGATTCACATAAATAATGTGACATTTAGCAGTTAACTTGCAAATTCTTTTCCTATTAATAGAACGTCACAGATAAACTGCATAAACTAAAAATGTGTAGATACATACTTATAATTGCAGATTCCAGTGACAGATGAAAAAGCAGCATTAGAAGCCATTTGTCTCACAAAAGTCCCTGCTTTCACAGCTTAGGCTGTTCAAATCTAACCCTGCAACAAAATTAAATTTAGAAAGGGGAAAAAGAACAGCAAACTTGTTCGTACTCCAAAAACAAAATCTCAAATTATACACAACAATATGAAGCAGAGACTAAAAAACCCTCCATTTTTAATTCAAATCAATTCTATCCATCTCGCAGTTTACCTATATATTAATGGGCGAATTTTGTTTAAAAAACAAACTTACAATGTTTTTCAACCTCAATGACAGCCTCCCCAAAATTTAGTCATGAGAACTCATGTAAAAGTGAATTGTGCAGTATCATTATACGAAAATATTATGCAAAACTTATACAACACAGATTGTCATTCTCATCAAATTTTTGTTCTTTGCTATATTTTGACGAAAAAGTTTGTCCTTCTCACTGAAAAATTGAGAGCGTGTTCTTAAAATTAAAAATTAATGAATTTTGTCATTTGCAGTGTTTTCCTGTTCATTAAGGACCACAAATAAAATTACAGCTTCAAAATCAAAGAAGCAAAATAGTAAAAACAATCGCAAAAGCCTACCGAAGTCGTGTGATGTGAATGCAAGAAGAAACGTTGTTGGGTGGGAGGGTTGGGTTGAAAGACTTAATTTTGCTTGTAAGAAAAGAAGCACGAGAATCTTTCTAATTGTTTTGAATAGAGACTTCCCTTTGATATGAGAGAAACGGAAAGGGAAAGATATATATAGAGAGGGATCAGCGTAGGCAGGTAGTTGTGATTTTCTTGCGGAATAAAAAGAAGACATGCTGAAGAAGTTGACACAGCCAGATAATGTTTGTACTTGGTTGCCTGCATTAATCATGCCAGATTATGATTGCATGCACAGTGCTGCAATCCTCTTTTTTTGCAATACAAAAATCCAGCCTAATTATATTATGGAAAATTTTATTTACATCCACCTAAATATTCAGTTTATCCACAATAATTTCAGTTTTGCTTTTATTTTCCTCTCTTTAATAAAAAATTATTCACTCAGTCCATTCGCATTTATAATTTTCTCCTCTTTTCTGCAGTTGATAGCTTAGCACTATTATTATGAATTTAATATAATATATCCAATCCTATTCATCATAAAACACGACGACATTATTGTCTTGCTCCTGCATATTAACATCCAGTCAATTAACTTTAAAAAATAAAAATACGTGAAATACATTTATGATTATTTCATTGTTTTCTCTTGTTGCTCTATGATCTTTCTTCGACCTTGCATATTTTACTCCTTGGCTCATCATGATTTCATTTATACCATATATTCATATATGCAGTCAGATTTATCAACGGTGCATTAATTTTTACATCTTATATTGAGTGCGCACAGATTGCATTTTTACTACATGTGATTGCTTAGTCATGGTATGCTTGACCGGATGTTCATTGCAAACCATCAGTGTGTTCACATATGATTAATTTGATCGGATCCTCGTACCTTCATAGTTGTGTGTATTGGTTGTCACAATACTTTGACAGCATGTTCACTGAAAACCATCCACTTGCTCACATGCGTGAATAATTTTGATTGGATTCTGATACCTCCACAATCATGCGTATTGATCGTGTAGTACCATATTTCGACCACCATATTTCGACCGCTTGTAGAGTACAATTTGCATATATAGTGATAACTGTTTGAGCGAGAACTAATTTTGTTTTCCCACTAAAGCCTGAGAGGTCATAATATATAGGGTTAAGTTAGCATGCAATCAATTGTTGTGATAACTTTCTTATTTGCTAGTTTTTTTTCATCCCTAAGCTTACATATTTCTTGTCAAATTCATTAAATTGTTGTGAGCAGTACGTAGGTTTGGAACTTTACAGGTTTGTAAATTTATAAATGCACTTGAAATTGTCTGGCATTAGTTAAATCATGGCTCGATCGTTTTCTATTTGACTGACTGATGAGGTCAAATTTTGTGACATTGATTATGCTTGCTGGCTGCTGCATTCCATAACCAAAAGCAAGAATTAATTATTTAATCCGTAAGTCCACGGTGGACTAAATAAACTAACGGGGACTGTGGATACGAATCAAACTTACCTTATATTATATTTTTTTGCATAGCAAAGTTTTCCATACATGCACCAGTTATTTTTTATAAAAAACGATTAAGACCAGAAGAGGATTATGTGCAATGTTTTACCTGCTATCAACTAAAACCCTACTTGAACAGCAAAAAATAGAAGCTGAAATGCTTATTGTCTAATTATGGATACTGACTAAGAGTATGATTTCGGGTTGGCATCAAAATAGGATTATGATATTGATTAAAAAAAAGCGAAGAATTTCGATTTTGAAGCGAGAGATTTGTAGAAGGGTAATTAATTTAGAAGGACGAACGGTATTAATATTTTATCCATAAGGACACGCGTTTAAAATTTTATCTAAAAGGATATAACCCTAAAAATCTCCGTCGCCCTTTCTCTCCTCTCTGATTTCTTCTTCCGCCCCTTTTTCTCTTCTCCGATTTCTTCTTCCACGAAATCAGCAAATCAAAATTAACGAAATCATCTTAACCGGAAATCGAATCAAATCAAATCCGCCTATATCTTACAGTCGAACCTCAATCATCAATCGAAACAGCAAAATTTATGACACGAAATCGATCTCAAAAATCAACCTCGATTGGATTTTTATTTGTTGTTATAATCATTATAATTTAATGATAATTTCTGCTGATTAGTTTTAGGGTTATTTCGCAAGGTGATTCGTGATTTTTTTTGGTTTTGCAATTTTAATGTTTAACTTTTCAGCGCGTGGGTATCATTTTTATATTTTTTTAGGTATCATTTTTGTTTATTTAACATTGTTTTATATTCGTTTGTTATGTTTTTAATGTTATATTTATTTTGTAGTTGTATTGTTGCACTATCTATGTATTACAATCGAAATTATTTCGTTATAATCAACCAAACTTTGATGTAAGTAACTTTTGTTTTACTTTATTTTTTAAAATAATACATCAGTTTCTGGGTATCATTTTTATATTTTTTTAGGTATCATTTTTACTGTACTCACTGTGCTATGTTTTTTTGTAGTTACTTCTTGTTGTTGTATTAATTTTGTGCTTGTACTGCTGCATCAGTTTTGCTACTCAAATGAATTTATTTCATTTTAAACAACCAAATTGTGATTCAAACATTTTCTGTATTACTTTTGTCGTTAAAATATTAAAGCAGTTTTTAGTTATCATTTTTATATTTTTTAAGGTATCAGTTTTATATTTTCTAGTTGAATTTACATTGTAGCAGTTTTTAGGTATCATTTTTATATTTTTTTAGTTATCAGTTTTATATTTTCTAGTTGAATTTACATCATAGCAGCTTTTAGGTAGATTTGTGTTGTTTGCTTTGGTAATTGACTTTTTTTTGATACACAACATTAATTCTAACTGACAACCACTGATAAAATAAATAACACCCACCTACTCAATTCAAATCTCACAAAAATGATATTTATTCGCAATAATACCTACTGATTAAAAAAATAATAGCAATAAATTCAATTCAATTGTCACAAAAATGAGATTATTCTCAGTAATACACAATAATACCCACTTGTATCATATGATACCTACAATGATACATAACTGATTTAATGGAATACATTTTTTTCCAACACAATCTTAGTACATAGAACACTGCTCCCCATTCCAAGCATCCATTCATGCATTTACTTTTACTTGTACGCAATCCAGTCTTGAATCCAAGTAATCTCCAGCAACATGCAGTATCTGCAAGTATTTCATACACAATCAAAACTTATACCAACATAATACTAGAAATTCAACTAGAAAATACAAAACTGATACCTAAAAAAAATATAAAAATGATACCTAAAAACTGCTATGATGTAAATTCATGTTAAAAATATAAAAATGATACCTAAAAAAATATAAAAATGATACCTAAAAACTGCTATGATGTAAATTCAACTAGAAAAAAATAAAAATGATACCTAAAAAAAATATAAAAATGATACCTAAAAACTGCTATGATGTAAAGTCAACTAGAAAAAATAAAAATGATACCTAGAAAAATATAAAAATGATAACTAAAAACTGCTATGATGTACATTCATGTTGAAAATATAAAACTAATACCTAAAAAAATAATATAAAAATGATACCTAAAAACTGCTATGATGTAAATTCAACTAGAAAAAATAAAAATGATACCTAAAAAAATATGAAAATGATAAAAACTGCTTTAATATTTTAAATTAAAACTAATGAATAAAAATGTTTATATCCCACTTTGATTGATTAAAATGACATAATTTCGATTGAGTTGCAAAGTTAATGCAACAGTACAAGTACAAAACTAATATATCAAGAAAATAAATTAAAACAGAAGCATAACACTGTTATTACAAGAAAAATGATACCTTAAAAAATAGAAAAATGATACCTACGAACTGCTACTAAATTCACCATCCAAAAAAGTAACTTCCATCGTTCATTTCCGTCGCTGGTCGATTATCTATGACGAATTTACAAAATCAAAATCACGAGATCATCTTTACAACCTATCGAATCAAAATCCGCATGTCCTTATGAATCGATGAAGCTTTTCAATGGATAAAATTAGGGAAAATCAAATAAATTGAGGAGCTCGAACGATTCTGAAGATGATCGAACAAGAGAGATGTTTGAAAATCAAATCATGGAGTTAAATTCGCACTGGAGAAAAATTGAATGAGGAAAAAAAGCACGTGAGATAGAAGCGACGGGGAAGAACGGAGCACATGATTTAGGAAATTAAAATGTATTAGTGTATTGTCCTTCTGAGTAAATTTTTAGTGGGCTGTCCTTATGAATAAAAAAGCCCTTAATTTTGTCCTTGTGATTATTTTCCTGTTTGTAGAAAAAAAAATCGTTTGCATTTTCATCTCGTAGCTAGGGTTGGCAACGGGCCAGATAAAGTCCAAACCACCTAAACCAAATCATGTTTTAATTTGGACAGATCTATCTTGTTGGTTCATTAGGATGGGTATCTTGAGGCACAGTGGCTTTACCGACAGCTATAAGCCGTCGGTATCCAATTGCGGCCGTCAATAGCCGACGCTATAAGTTGTTGCTTTTATCAAGCGCCGACCGAGTGCAACGATCTTGAAGCGCTTTACTACTTGAACCCTGAGCTGCGCAATCTTCTTCTACTCTTGTGATTTGGGGTACCTAGCCTAAGAGCTTATGATCGCATGTAAATTATTTAATATCTAATTATAAATAACTTATTTGTAAAACCAAATAAAATTTATAGTTAAGGTAAATTTGATAAACAACATGTTATCTTATTATCATCGAAACCTTAGTGTATGTTCCACAACAGCTTATCGGTCAGTCAACTGCTATCGACCAGTCTGCCTGAGTATGTGAGCTTGCTCCAAATAAAATTTTCCTACAATTGGATTAGAAATGAAATTTGGCCCATTATTTAGTTTATAACATGTAATATGAAATAAAAGAAAATTATTCAATTATATCTACTAAGGTATTGCTAGACTTAGGGTACGCCCAAGTATATAACATGGTGCCATCGTCATCCATATGCTTGATGGCATAAGCGCAAGTAATAACCTCTATATATATATGATCAACGACATAAGTGCAAGAAAAACGCCAAATATGTAGGCATGCGTTTCTGCTCACTTGCCTGAAATTGTATACGACTAAACAACCGTATAAGTATTTCATAAGCGCAATTTAAGAACTTACCAGTGCCTCGTGATATTGCTGGAGAGAGTTCAATTGCTTGCGGTGTGTGGCACGATTATTGGTCTTGTTTGCCGATTATACTAGGAAAGCTCCAAATCACAGCCGATCCTAGCGATGGCTAGCGTCGGCTTAAAATAAGTGGCCCACTCCAACCACCACTAGCCATCGTCTGACTGATTATAACCCGCAAACTCCACAGTAACAAAAATCATTTTCATGCTTCCCATCAACCCGCCAAAACCCTCACTCCCAAAACCCTACCAGCGCCAATCCGTCGTCGTGACGCCACTTACCGATTCCACCTCCAGCCGACAACATCCCTATCTCCGTTCAACGTATAGTCTCTTCGAATTTGCTTTTTTAGGTATAGATTTTATTCTATTTTGTTAAATTATAATGTTTGTGTGTATGGGTATATTGGTTTGCTATTATTAGATGATTACACTAAATTGTTAAATGATTTAGAAATATGATTAAAATCATATGTTAAAAATTTACTTAATTATCAATTGGAAATCGATGAATATTGTGTATTAGCTAATGTATATGTGTACATGTAACGACCTGGATTTTTGACCTTTTAAAATGATAATAATCTGCACATATCGACTCAAACAAATCCAAAATACAAATTGTTATATATTGGGATTAATATAAGAAAAAGTAGAAAGAAGTAAAACAACCATGAAATCTCACAATAGAAGAACAAAATATAATATATAAATAACAGTTTATGAAGCCGTTAAGACATACATTTGATTATACATTATAACAATTATCAGAGTTAAATAATCACAAAACATATCAAATAATGCAGTGAAATAACACTAATAAATACGTCCGACAAGCTACATTTTCATCTTCTAACGAAGTTTTCGATAACTGAAAAGTCAGGTTAACTTGAGCACAAATGAAAAGACAAGAATACTCGCATCAAGTCTAAAATATTCTCATGCAGTCATATCAAAACCATGTTATAATATGAGTGTCACGACATTGGAGACGCTTAAAATAATTCGCATCTCATTGGTGTTCATGAGTGCAGTAACTTAAGAGATGCTACGAGAATTTCCATCTCCTATAGATCCTATAAACTAGATAATCTATAATACAATACACTATTATACATTATTATAATAGTGTCTATGATTAAATTTAAAATATTTTCTAGCAAAACCGACTGACTTTTATAATGATTCGTAACACTTATTAAATATAAAATATTAAAATAGCATAAGCGGAATTACATTTTTACCTTACACTGTTTATAATATCGTAGTGTATATAGATACCGTAAAGTCCACCGTAAACTAGTGGCTATCAGATGACACTCCATAGATACGGTACAAATCAAAGTCGTGGGGGATCCATAAGGATAATATGGTAAGGCATCGCGGAAATACTCATCAGTGTGATTCTACCGGATTACGGAGTCAGGCTGGTGGTAACGCGCATAGTCGCAGCTACTACCATCCTATACAATACCCTCAAAATCAAAGGCGCGCCCAGCCAGTCATAGAATAAAAGATATAGTATCGAAGAAGGGTATCTGCTAAGAGGAGCTAACTCACATTGTCTGGGGTATGACTCTTGTTCTAGTCATTTTAATTATGACTCCAAGATCAAGGCTATCCATCATCATTCTCTTCATTCCAGTAGCGTTCGCCAAAAAAAACTATTTCATTCTGGATTCTTCACCGCATACATAGTTGTTAAAGTGGTTTTTAGTATTGGAAAATCGTATGACAATATCCGATTCCGGTCTCTTTAACAACCAAACACTTACATTTTTCACACCGATTGGTTATTACATTTAATAGGGTTCATACTTCATATAAGATTTTGCTTTAAAATAACTTTATATTCAAAAAAGAATATGCTTTCATATAAAAATCTCATTTGAAAATCAAATTTAGAATCTTAAAACAGTTCTAATTTGAATGATTTGAATATTTAAGATAGTTGAAAAGTATATATTAAAATAGTTTTCATATATTTGAAATACTTTGAAAATAAATAGTTAAGAGAATAAAGATTATATAAATAGTCTGAATTTTAAAAAATAGGATTTATCAAAAGTAGTTAAAAAGTATGTAGTTTATAAAATAGATAGTCAATTGTCAAAATAGTTATTATACATATAAGTTTAAAAAATAAAATAGTTTATAAAGTAAATAGTTATTTATTAAAGTAGTTTGAAAATAGTTTATATAATAGTTTAAAATAATGTAGTTGTAATTATAATTGTTTCTCCCAAATTTCAATTAGACTTGAAGTCATATTCCAATTTCAAATCAAATTTGACTCAACTTCCATTTCAAATTCAATTCAATCTAGACAATTCGATTTGAATATCTAAAGATTTAAATTAAACCTCTCATTTGGAATTATTTTCATTTATAGCAAAACTTGGGTTCACAATCCATTTGAAGTAAGTTTCAAAGATGGATAATTATTTTAAATTTTAAAACAATTCAATTTCAATAGATTCAATTCAAGTTAAATTTCAAATCTTTTGCCTTGATAACATTAAATAATTTCATTTAACCTTTAAATTTTAAAATTCAAAGTTCAATTTAAGAGTTAATCAATTTATAAAACATCATTTATATTGCCTTTAAAACAATATTTAAAGACCCAAAGTTTAACTAAAAATTATATAATCAACCGGTGTTTGTATATAATTTTCTATCTTATGGTCAAATGTACTTAATTTTAGTATTTCAGGAATATATATATATATATATATCATTTCTAATGTCTTATGAATATAGTCATCTTCGTAAAAGGATGCATTATAGTTTCAGTGGTCATTAATCTTTTTAAATCATCAAGTATTACATGGATTATAGCATGCATTACAATTTTGTTAAAACTGTTATTTCAAATTCAGCTTTGCTTGCAAAGTTAATACGAAAATCCATTAATATGATACCAGTATTATCAAACTGGTTTTAATGATTCAGCATATCATAATTATTATGAATTATGCATATGTCCTAATATAATAAAATGATATATATGTATGTGACAAGTATGTTATGTCACTTTCTCGACGACCTAGCTCTTCCCACTTAGGAGGTGAAAGCTGCACTCCTTCAGAGCCTACAACTCGTTTTTTGTGTATTTTCAGCCTAAGGCTGATGGACCGTAATTGTCAAAATTAGGAGCATAACAGTAGAATTTTTTTGTACATGATATAGCGTTCCATGGCGCCCCTGTTTTGTAGCACCCCTTTAATACTCCTACCTATTCGTGAGCTACACTAATCCAAATCCAAAAAAATTTGTAGATGTTCAATCCACATATATAATATCATTTATCCAAAAATTGAGTTTGTTCTGACATTTGTTGAATAGTATATGTGATGGTTAAATTTAGCAGTTCGAATAAATGTCTGAACGGTGAACAATTGAGTTAAGATTTTGTAAATGTTACAAATATCGAAATGAGCTCTAATTTCGGATAGATGATAATATACATGTGGATTGAACATCTACAATTTTTTATTGAATTTGGATTGGTGCAGCTCACGAATGGATAGGGGTGCTACATAACAGGGGTACCCCGGAACCCTCCTATATATATGTATATATGTCGACATGCTTTTTGGTCGAAGTAGTCACACGTCCATAACATCATCAGAAAACACAAAGTGATTTGGTCGAAGTCGCGACGCAAGCATAAAAGTGGCCCAAAACCCCTTCAGATGGCCTCTTTTGGGCCCGAAAACACGGATTACAGTGCTTTGCACAGTGACTCTTGTAACCCTCTAAGTTAGCTTCAGGTACCACTTTTGTTTGGCCCAAACACCATAAGGTCTGAAAGTTACGCCCGTTTTTGTGAACGTATGTAGAAATATCTTCACGGTCTTCTTGGGGTGCATCACGCTATAGACTCGCAACTCTTCAAAAAGTAACATACCGCATCACATCCCCTACCCACATCGCATCCCTTCACCCCGCTCCCACCTCATCGCTTCGTGCCACCAACTTCGCATCACATCGCATCACCTCCGAAATCTTGCATCCCCCATTCCGAGTCCACATCGCCTCGCTTCCCTTCAATCACCACAATTCGCATCCCTTACCGGGGGATGCAAAATTTCCTTCTGGTACGAGGTTTCGTGACCGAGATGTGATTTTCCACTTCACAAAGCTAGAACGCGATTTTTTGGGATCAAGCATGATGCGTTGCGATTTTTTGTATCAAGCATGATGCGATGTGATTTTTCATATCCAAGCATGATATGATGCGATTTTTAGTATGTGGGATATATAGGATGCGATTTTCTGGCAGTGGGCACCAAATCCTACCAATTCCTACCTAGCCCTCTCACCTATAAATACCCCCAAGCGTGGTCCTCATTTGGATCATTCTCCCTTGAATTTCTGGACTTCTTGGAGAACTCAAACATTATTAATGGCAGCCACCTTCTTCTCCATGAATATTGAACATGACATGGACCACTAAAATGTTGCATAAACGATTTTCATTAACTTTTGGACATATACAAGCATAATTACACTACTTTTGGACTGATTTGGATATTTTTTGGTTTCTTGGACATTAGTTAAATTTGGATATTGTTGACCAAGTCAACTCATTTTTCACTCAACAAATAAGAAAAAGGGCATTTTAGTCAAAGTTTAAAATTAACAATCATTTTGTTATTATATTGTAACGTTTTGTGCTTAAACATCGTCCGAACTTGTACAACATTGTAATCGAATATTATATGGTGAATGATTTCTATGAAGTGGACTTAGGCGTTAGTGCCGAACCACTATAAAAAGTTGTTTTCTCCCGCATTATTTTATTTTTGGATTTTGATTACTGTGTTCACAATACATATACGCTTGAGGGTTGCCATGTGCTGAATAAAGCGACAATTCCCCATGTCAACAGTATATATATATGTATAATTGTCTTAAGTTTTGTTTTATATTTAACACAGAGGACTCGAGCTGGAACCATCAAGATTGGTTCTTAGTGTTTCCAAGAAAGCATACGTGAGCACAATGGTAAATTGCTGGCTGAAGTAGAGTAACACCCCTAATCCCATTAGGGAGACCTTCTGGTATGATTTTCTTACGAGTTCGTATTGCTTTACATACGATTAAGTATAAAATGAACAATTAGTAATATTTTCTTATTTTACAGAGGGCAGTAGGTCTATAGAAGGTCAACGTTTCCCTAGTGGAATTCAGA
This sequence comes from Allium sativum, assembly GCA_030737875.1. Classification (NCBI taxonomy): domain Eukaryota; kingdom Viridiplantae; phylum Streptophyta; class Magnoliopsida; order Asparagales; family Amaryllidaceae; genus Allium; species Allium sativum. The sequence goes on from CM060915.1 coordinate 708,489,760, forward strand.
TATTGCTAATAATTACATGGAGGTAATATCAGGTCTTAAGAAATCGGGGAAGAAACCAAACTTGATGGATGCGGCTGTAGGGGATTCATGGGTTAGGTGGTGGAACAACGATGAGTTCATGACAAATCTGTCAAATATATCATTAATTGTAACTGCCCGTATTTTTTCGAATATTTAAATTATTAAATTTAATATGATTTTGAATATTTATGGTTATGAATAAGATTTGATAATTTAATTTTGTATATTTAATTGTAAACTTAATTAAACTGTTTAAGTAATGGAATCAATTTATATTGACAATAGTAACTCGTATTGTTTGTAAATGAAATTTTGATTTAGTTTATATGAATAAATACTGGAAGTTGAAAGTTAGCGTTAACATATTTGAATGAATATTTAATTTAATTGAAATTCAAATTGAATTTAGTTAATAATCAAAAATTGGAATTCAAATTAATGAAATTTTATTTATATAGTTAGTTTGAATTTTATTTGATTTAAATCAAATAAATAAACCTTTAAATTCAATTGAAAGGTGAACAAACAGAAACTGTATATTTTATTATATTAATGAACCCGTTAAAATAGCCGTTTTGCAATTGATCTCCGAATTCGATGAAATTAGTTTCATCGGATCCGAAATTATAGATTATTGTATGGTTTTAAATTTTGTAGCCATTGGATTTATCATTTGACCATACGAATTTAAAACAAATAGAAATTTATGCATGCAATTTAATTAAAATAGTTAGATTATAAGTGCAACTATTGTAGACTTCTGAATTGGGCTTCGCCACTAGTCCCATTGTGTTCAGAAGGTCTTAAAACCTCTCAGTAGGCTGTGAGCATGCCTGATTTGGACACAGACCTATTTTTGGCTTTTAATACACGTGAATCGAGAAATAATATTATTATATTCGAAACTCTAACCCGAAAAATGACGGTTGCCTCCTTTATTATTCGAATAGCTGAAAAATCACGATGTTCTCTCTTTAGTTTCTCTCGATCGAAGCAACGATTTCAGAAACTTCCTACGTGAAACTCGTAGAGCTTCGGATGATCTTCAAATCTGTACGGTTGATCAATGACAATGGTACCTTGAATCGCCAGGAACTTGACAATCGGGCGGCGTGGTTTCAAGCGTTTCAAGCGCGAGATGGGCCACCGAATTGGGCCTTATTCAGGGCGCAGGTGGAGTTCGATGTTGCAGAAAGATGGAAGCGCCCGATCGAAGGCCGATGTTCGAATTGATGGTGCGTGTTCAATATTTTTGAATGATGTTGGGTATTTGATTTGCGGGTTTGCTGGAGTGAAATCATGAAGAAGGAAGAGACCGGTTAGAGTGCTGACGTGGCTAAATTCTGTTGGGTGGGGTTTATTTTATTTGTTTAATTTGTAATTCGAACGAATAAATGCATATAACTTTTGCATACTACTTCAATTTTAGGCGTGAATGGATCTGCTGGACTCGTATCAAAATTCCGGACAACATGGAGCTATCCCGGACCGATTCTAAGACTGTTCATTTTTGGGCTAAAATTTTGATTTCAACTGCATTCGAAACAAAAGGTGAGTGATTAAACCCACTCACACCTAACTAAAATATTCTAATATTAGTTAAACTAATATCATGTCATGACATGATTGTATTGATTGATGTTTGGTAGCTTAAATTGCATATTTATAATGATTTGCATTGATAGTGTAGTTAAATTGACCGTTTGATTTAATTTTACAGTTAAGTTAAAAATGGACATTTAATTACTATTATAAACATAACATCTGATAATTAGTAAATTTATACGATATTAGATTGTTTGTATGTATTGATGTGATGAATGGTTTAGATTTGATATACTTGACATATTGATGTTTGTTGTGTGAATTTATCTGTTATTCACCTTGATTTTATATGACCATTGTTATGTTGGTTAATCCCAATCGTTTACCCTAGAGGTTACGGACATCGAATAAACCCAGGATTAATCATTAAAGTGAATTAAAAATGTAGGTTGAAATGATAAATACCTATGACCCTGATTTGGATTGAAATGATATATATCCTTTTCCAAAATACTAAAATTTAATTGTTAGAATTAATTGGCCATAGAACAGAAAATTATATACGGACACCAGTTGGTTAAATAAAATTTATTTTAACTGTGACTTTTGAATATTGTTTTAAAGACGACATAGACAATGTTTTATAAATTAATTTCATTTGAATTTGAACTATGGATTTGTAATATAAAAACCAAAGGAAATTATTTAATATGGTAAAATGAAGTAAAAAAAATGAAATCGAAATTGAATTGGGTTTGAAATTAAATTGTTTAATCCGCATTTGAAATTTACTTTAAGTTTAACTTGATTTTAAAGTGATGTTTTAATTTTGAACTCGAGATTTCATAAATTGAAATAATTTAAATTTAGAAATATAATTGAAGCTTCAAATATTTGAACCGAATTGTTTGAATTGAATTGAAATTTATATCAAATGTTGAATCGAATCGAGATATTGAAGTTGAATTGTTTTGATTTTTAAATTTGAAATACAAATTCAAGTTTAATTGAAATTTAGAAGAAATGATTTGAATTCCAATTATATTATTTTAAACCATTTTATAAAGTATTTTAGTAGTTAGCTATCTTACTTTACAAACTATTTTACTTTATAACTACTTTAACTTATATATATTGATTATCTTTAATAAATATTTTAATAATCAACTATTTATTTTATAAACTACTTTAATACTTAACTATAGATTTTATTTAATTTTGATGATTCTATTTTATATATAAACTATTTATTTTCAAACCTTTCCAAAATTATATATAAAAACTACTTTATTTTACTTTTCAACTACTTTAAATATTTAAATTATATTAAGATTGGAATTGTTTCAAGATTTTAAATTGGTTTAAATGGAGATTTTATTATCAAATATATTCTATCTTGTATATTGATATGACTTTTTTTTGGAAATATGTATTTCGATATAAAGTACAAACCCCTTTGAAATGTAAAAGAATTGACCGGTGTGAAAAATGTAAATGTTTGGTTGTTAAAGAGACCAGGATCGAATACTGTCATACTCTCTGCCAATACTGAAAACCACTTTAACAAATGTGTGCGCGGTGGAGTTCCAAAATGAAGTAGGATGATTTAGAGGCGATTACTGGATTGAAGAAAGAGAACGATGATGGATAGCCTTGACTTTCGGGTCATAATTAAAATGACTAAAACAGGTGCTATACCGTGATTAAGTGAGGTTGCACCTCCTATGGACACACTTCTTCGAACCATATCTATTACTTTGTGATTTGAGGTGGCCACCTTTGATTATGGGAGTGTTGTTCGAGGTGGGCGGTAGTTGTGGCTATGCGTTACACCAGTCTGGGCTTGCATCGGTAGAATCCTACTGTGGGTATTCCTCGTGTGCCTGTCATATTATCCTGATCGGTCCCCTACGATTTTGATTTGTACCATACATATGGAGTGCCCTCTGATAGCCACTACGTTACTATGGACTTTACGGTATCTGTATAGACTATGGTATTATAACGGTGTAAGGGTAAAAATGTAATCCTGCTTGTGCTATTTTGAAAGTTTATTTTACTGAATAGACACTATTATAATAGCACATTACATTATATAGTATCTAGTTTGGCGGATCCTTAGGAGATGGAAATTCCCGTAACATATCTTAAGTTATTGCACCCACAAACATATTGGATAGGAGATGTGAATTACTGTAAGCATCTTCAATGCTGTGACACTCATATTATTACTTGGTTTTGATTTAACTGATATGAGAATATTTTAGTTATGATCCGAGTATTTTGTATTTTCATTGGTGTTCGGTCAGCCTGAGTTTTTCAGTTAGCGAAGACCACATTATATTGAAGATGGAGATGGGTTGACAGACGTAATGTAACGACCCAGCGGATTTTCGGCCTCGAAAATCGATATAAATACCTTTACCGTATCTTATACCGATCCTCCAAACACCGAAAACACTGGGGCATCTAGAAAGAAGTTAGAGGGTGAGATAAGAAAGAAAGAAATATTAGAATAGAAGAAGAAGAAGAACCAACACAGAGTCTCACATCGCAGCGGAACAAAATATAATACAGAAATAATTCTTTACTGAAAATTTCAAAATACTTACAATATCAGAGTACAACACACAGCTGGACAGTTTTGATAATCTGTCCTCATATATAAAATCACACAGCGGAATATCATGCATCTGAACATCTTCAGCTCGTCCCTGGACTTCTCGGTACCTGATAACCTGAACCTGTACACCTCGGTCTAACCCGAGCATTTACAAAACACCGGGTCAGTCTGGTGGACCAGAGTGAGATAAACTCGCACAGTAATAAGACAAATCATCCAACTTGATTTTTAAAGTAAAAATCTTTTCGAAAGAAAGATAATCGTAAGACCGATCCACACATAAACACAGACGGTTTTTACCTTACGATAACCCAAACCAGTTTTCGAAATCAATATCCCCTCTGATATTATCATAGTGTCTAAATATAAATAATTAACACATCTAGAGGAACGCTTGCATCTCACGCTCCCCGTATATAGTATACAATCGAAAACCGCGGGCGCTTAGTGGATATTGGATTTCCAAATTGACAAGGTATGGGACCACCTTCCGCACGTGTATCTCTAGAGGCGAATACACAGGATTCAACAAGAACGTCTTGCAACCCGGCCCTCACATGACCGACCACTCATTTCGCTTGAGTGTATCGAATGTATATCACCAACGGTTGGACTCAAACCACCGTTCCCGAATGGGCAGAATCGATAGATTAAGAAACAAAAGGAATTTCTCTAGATAGGTGATAATACACCCTAATGGGTGCGACCCACATAGCCATGCTGCCTGCCCGATTTTTGTCATTTCCCGGTTGATGAGGCTTGAGGTCAGAACACATCTGGTCATCATACACTTTGGATGCCACATCGTCAGATCCGCCAGATCACACTGATCGACGTCCACAAACATACTCTAGCTATCTGGCTAGAGAATAACCATTTCTCCGCCATCAACCATGGTACATTTGGAGAAATCAACGCATGTAAATCCTTTTGGAAATACTCTGTCAGACATCCGTCCATACAAGTCACCCAGGAACAGGATGAACCGAAGGCACTCTCCTACTGCATCTCATATAGGAATCACCCCAAGGATCAGTAGCGAGAAGTCCTTGCAACCCGTGGATTCCAACCACGACAAAACCACAGTTTATCTCTGACCGCTAAACCAGAGGTTCTTAGCAGTTCCTCCGCTTATGAAGATCCACGGTCTTCAATGCTCCATCTCGACCATCTTCAAATATTTCCACGTATTTGTTGGTCGGAATGGTTTCCGAATAAACATTCGATCCCGGTCTTTCCATACCAACAACCGTAAAGGTCAGACTTGATAGTCGGTGTTTTAACTATCAAAATAAGCAGTGTTTCAAACATGACAACAAATGAGTACACTGGTTCAGTATTCAACGACGCTTGGCTTTTAAACTGATTAAATTTAACCTTTAAACTCTTTAATATTCAAAATACGATATTTGAATAACTCTAATTCGAATTAACTCAAATTGGTTAACTCTACTTTATTAATTTGACTTATCTAACTTAACTGGAACACTTGATTTGATTATTCTTATCGATTAGCAAATACGCGACTTAACTCCACTCGCTCGACTCTAGATCGCAGCGATCACAATGGTTACGCCTGATTTCCTCAGGAAACATCTGTTCGCCTTAGGCCGTCTGCAGCCCTGCGAATTACGCTAGCAGTCGTACGCAATAGCATCTTTTGAATAACTATGGTTTGACTAACTCTCACTTAAGCAAAATATTCGATCAACTCAAATTCCGTGTAAATTTTAAAATCAATATTCTTATTCCCTTTGAAATCAATATTCGCAATGTTATTTCTTTCCCAAAAACCTTGCATTTAGTGTTTGGTATTTCCCGTATAAGATGAAACCAACTTCACACCTTAACTCACTCCAACTAATACCATTTCTTGATAATCGTGAAGCCAACCAAGTTGGGGTATTTTAGTTACCTCTCAGACCTTGATCAACAACCTTCTTACCTCAGAATAATAAAAGTTTTTCAATTAAGCACCTCACCAAAATCTCCTTGTCTTACTCGATTTCAAACTGGTTTCGCAAACCGTTCCTTACGTCTGAAATCCCTTGCCATATAATTCATTTACTTAATTGGTTTGATTAAGTAAATATCAAATAACGCCACTCTTATCTTGGATCAAAATCTGCTTGGTCCTTTCTTTACAATAAGATTCCCTTAACTTGGATTTTATTCAAACATTCATTTATCAGCATTTAACACAAACCAACGGTATGTGTTTTTCCCTTGCATTTCACTTTGACCATCGCTTTGGTTTAAAACCCTTTATTTCTTTATAAAAAAACCGAGTTCAATATATACATGTTCATCACTTCTTTTCAAACCTGCTTGGTTAATTCAAACCATTACCATTTCCTTAAATCATTCTGGTTAAAATCCTCTTTTTAAATTAATTAAATATAATTAATCTAAATAACTCTTTTTAATTATTTACGATTAACCGAATACCTAGTCACTAGGTAATTCCCTGTCCTTCATTTAAAGTCCTTATCGATATCATAATTCATTTTATTTAAACAAGTTTCAATAAACTTTCAATAAATAATAATTTAATATTTATTTCCCTTCTTAATAACTTCCAATGTAAAAACCTTTCTAATCCAATTCCCGTCATAAAATATATTTATAACTTCAAATTTTATCAATTTACTGCTTATAAAAATCCATATTTTACAAACTGTTTGACTTTTGGGTCCAGTGACGCTGATTACCCAACCAATTCTAGACATTGGTGACTATCATAACGGATATTGAAATATGGGTTAACGACCATCAAAATCAACCATTCGTCATTCTTATAATGACCATCAATTCAAACAACAATCCATTCAACCAATTCAAACAAATTCAAACACGTTTTATAAACGTGATCAACCCAAGGAGTTACTTTGTCATGGGTCATCCCCAACAGTGGGTAATTCTAAATTCAAACAATCGATGAATCAACCATATATATCCTAACAGTCATCTTCTAACAATCAGAACTTGCAGAAATAAAATACCCAGTTTATATAAAATATAAACGAGGAGGCTGAGTGAGTTTAACTCACCTCGGTTGGAATCTGTCGGCGAACCGTTTGTTTTGATCAGATTAACTGACGTTTTAATTCGCATAAAATTCTGGTCACTTCAGATCCGGACTGTGCCTGCTCCATCTCGACGTACTCGGCTTCACGGTCCTAACGCGACTGACCGCGCGTAAATCCGATACTGTATGTACAAATTATCGCATAAACAAATTTGTTAACTAATTTAAATAAAACATGGGATTTCCTTTTTAAAATAAAGTGGGCTTTACCCTTTTTGATCCATTGGCCCACAAAAGAAACCCGACCCGCTTTCATAAAAACCCTCCCCCTTCGTATCCTTTTCATTCCACAGCCGCCACAAATTCCATCCCAAACCCTAATTAAAGAAACCCTAAATCCCCCTTTCGATTTTAGCAACCGAGCCCCATGGCGTCGCGCCCCCTTCGAGTTTCTCCAGTCCACCACCACGGCGTCGTACTCCACCCGTGGGTCTCCACTGCAGCCAAACCCGAACCACCTTCAACCCCAACAGCTTCCATTTAATCGGTCAGTCATCATCAACAAGCACTTCGACTTCCTACCGCAACACGATGATCCCCCAAACACCCAGATCCGCTTCGGATTTATGACAAGGCCTCCACCATGAACGACTGAAAGCTAAGTCTTTCCTTTTCCTTATTTTAAATAGCAGTAATATTTGTTTTGATTTTCCTGATTCTCGAATTGGTTTGTTTCGAATAGATTTTTGGATTTGTTGACTGTGTTGGTTCGGTTTGCATTTTGGGTGATAAAACACTACTGCTTGAACACCTATTTATAGTTGTGGTTTGTTTAGATCATATTGACGTCCAACAAACCTTAATAGGTTCGGCTACCCCTAGTTTAGACCATATGTGTTCTCCTACTTTTCAGATTATTTACAGTGGTGATGGGAGTCTTGATGTTGTGTGATGTTCAGAAGAGATTTTTAATGAATTTTGCAATGGATTTTACAGTACCAATGGCTGTTCGAATATGACATTGATCGAACTTGTATGAGTGTAGGTTAGGTTAGTCTGTGGCCATGACTTGTTAGTTCAATTCAGAGATTTATGACTTGTCATAAGGATTTTGTTTCTATTTTTAAATACATGGCACAGTCGATTGAAAGATGAAATTCCTTGTATAAGTATTACATAAATTTACTAGCTGTTCTGAGCTGTTTTTGTACCACCTATAGCTGTTCTAGGCTTCTAGCTGTTTTGGCTATATTTTCATTTCACTGTTTTCATGAGAGAACAGCCCTGATATTGATTTTAAATATGAATTTCTCTATTACAATGCTTTTGGTATGTAGCAGACAAGAATATACACATATATGTTGAATACTTTGAATGTTTTTACTAAACATTAATGACATTGAATTCATGGTTCCCCAGCTACTCTTTATTCTCGACAACTATTGCTTGTACCGAGAAGTATAACTACACAGTCATCTTATTTTTCTTTATGTACTTTGTATTTGTACAAAGTATATATATATATTTCCCTTTTGCTGTCCCCTTGATTATACATACTTTTGTTATCTCATATTGATTTTCTTTCAACTGTTCATTGTACATTCTGTTTTATTTTTGTCTTTCTTTTCTTTTGTACACTTTTGTCTACATTGATGTGCCAATATGCATATCTTTTCTAGGTGTTCTTGTACCTCCTTTAGCTGTTTTTAGCTGATACATTTTCTTTTGTAGACTTTGATAATTCATCTCTAGGTTTCAGCTATTTACCCTAGCTGTTGTACTGATAAATTTTTACTGTTTTCTTTTCTCATGTAGTCTTGTCTATGACCTCTCCCCTTTTTAAATACATGTAAACAGTAAACATTTTACTGTATACCCATGTGGGTTTGTCGTTCAATCAAGATTTCATGTATATAGACCAGTTCTTTTTAGCTGTACATGTGTTGTTTATGTATACTTGGACTTTTGACATTGTGTGCACTTGTTTGCACTTGTATGACTTCCAGAATGTTGTGGCAGTGCTCACATGTACTTGTACATGTGTGTACATGCAAACTTCTGGAAACACAGTCGTCAAATAGAGAATAGATGCTATTGGCCTGTGACTTATAATTGTTGCAAATATATATATTTTTTCTCTTTCTTCTTTTCTTTTGTTTATTTTTTTTCTCTTTTATACAGTAAATGCTATTATTAGATCATTCCCATTAATGGGTTTCCTTCTTTGCTTTCTCGCAGGTTCAAACTTGATGGGAACAAATCCGGATTTTAGCGGTTCAGCACAAAAAGGGAGAACATGAAGTTGTCTACAACATGTTGATTTTCTTACTTCATATCTTGTATTCAGAATTTATATTGTACTATAAATTTGGTCTTGTATTATATAAATAAACCTTTGTGTTATAAAATTTTAGTTTTCTTTTTCTGTGTGTGGTGCATTGTATAGACAAGAATGTTTATATGTTTTTCCTTGTTTTCTTTCTTTTCCTTTAGCCGTAGGGGTCTAACTTATATTTGCATTTGTATGGCAAATTTCCGACTTCATATTGGTTGTGTATATTTCTAGTTTCATACATATATATACATGTATATATATATATATTTCCTTTGTTAATATGTATATGTGTATGAATACATGCAGGGAGTTGTACCGCAAATCTGGTCTGTGTTTACGTTGTACACAACTAATAAATTTTTAATGCAAATTAAATTAGGTTTTTAAATGGTTAAATTAATGTTAATAAATTAATACCATCGTATTAAAGTAACAACTTCGATCCCAAAATAGTATGAAGATCCAAAGCTCAACAACTACTGTTCCGAGTTATAAAATGATATTCTATTTTTATAAAAGCCCTTAAATAAATATATGATTAGCACGGCTATATATTATTTAATAACGAACTATACCTTGTAAATTCATTCAGAAATTCTAAATCAATATTTATAAATAAAATATATTAAATATTTAACACTCAAAAATACGGGTCGTTACATTCCTTCCCCCTTAAAATAATTTCGTCCTCGAAATTGTACAGTAAGCAGAATATTCTGAATCGTATTATCTTTAAAATCATTACTTTTGAATCGGATTCACAATAAATTCAAATTCTAAAAAAAAAAAAATCTCGAATTTTTTTCCAGCAATTCCCCTGCATATCTCGATCGGTATGAGTACCATTACCACTCTGGGCCTCTATTTCTTTTGAAAAGAAAATTCAAATCCAAGTGGCGACCCACTTCACTTGAATCCCAATTTATTTAAATTCACTCTTCTTAAATTGGTTTTTTCTTACCCAAGTTCAGTTTCATTTCTCACATCCGATTCAGTTGACAAGTTGATTTTCTAATCAGTCCAACTTTATTTCATAATTCAAATTTGGTTTCAAACCGAATCAATCAGAACAAACAAACAGCAATCCACATTAATATAATATAGAAAATAAGTTCCTTTTTCTATATAAAAATATACATTGGATAAATTATTTCATTTACCCTTTTTAAAGTAATATTATGCCGATTCTTCTGTTCAAGTGTTTAGGAACTCCTATCGACGTCGTGGCGTCCCACGATTCGACCAAAATCCATAAACCACCCAACAGACAAGCCAACACAATATAAAACAATTTTTATAAAATCTACAAATACGTTCACTCGTATATATACACTCAAATTCAGTCTAGGGTATTGCTAACCCCATCTCTACTGAGTCACGCCACAGAGCCAAGGTTACTACTCAACCAATAGCTCTGATACCACTGTAACGACCCAGCGGATTTTCGGCCTCGAAAATCGATATAAATACCTTTACCGTATCTTATACCGATCCTCCAAACACCGAAAACACTGGGGCATCTAGAAAGAAGTTAGAGGGTGAGATAAGAAAGAAAGAAATATTAGAATAGAAGAAGAAGAACCAACACAGAGTCTCACATCGCAGCGGAACAAAATATAATACAGAAATAATTCTTTACTGAAAATTTCAAAATACTTACAATATCAGAGTACAACACACAGCTGGACAGTTTTGATAATCTGTCCTCATATATAAAATCACACAGTGGAATATCATGCATCTGAACATCTTCAGCTCGTCTCTGGACTTCTCGGTACCTGATAACCTGAACCTGTACACCTCGGTCTAACCCGAGCATTTACAAAACACCGGGTCAGTCTGGTGGACCAGAGTGAGATAAACTCGCACAGTAATAAGACAAATCATCCAACTTGATTTTTAAAGTAAAAATCTTTTCGAAAGAAAGATAATCGTAAGATCGATCCACACATAAACACAGACGGTTTTTACCTTACGATAACCCAAACCAGTTTTCGAAATCAATATCCCCTCTGATATTATCATAGTGTCTAAATATAAATAATTAACACATCTAGAGGAACGCTTGCATCTCACGCTCCCCGTATATAGTATACAATCGAAAACCGCGGGCGCTTAGTGGATATTGGATTTCCAACTTGACAAGGTATGGGACCACCTTCCGCACGTGTATCTCTAGAGGCGAATACACAGGATTCAACAAGAACGTCTTGCAACCCGGCCCTCACATGACCGACCACTCATTTCGCTTGAGTGTATCGAATGTATATCACCAACGGTTGGACTCAAACCACCGTTCCCGAATGGGCAGAATCGATAGATTAAGAAACAAAAGGAATTTCTCTAGATAGGTGATAATACACCCTAATGGGTGCGACCCACATAGCCATGCTGCCTGCCCGATTTTTGTCATTTCCCGGTTGATGAGGCTTGAGGTCAGAACACATCTGGTCATCATACACTTTGGATGCCACATCGTCAGATCCGCCAGATCACACTGATCGACGTCCACAAACATACTCTAGCTATCTGGCTAGAGAATAACCATTTCTCCGCCATCAACTATGGTACATTTGGAGAAATCAACGCATGTAAATCCTTTTGGAAATACTCTGTCAGACATCCGTCCATACAAGTCACCCAGGAACAGGATGAACCGAAGGCACTCTCCTACTGCATCTCATATAGGAATCACCCCAAGGATCAGTAGCGAGAAGTCCTTGCAACCCGTGGATTCCAACCACGACAAAACCACAGTTTATCTCTGACCGCTAAACCAGAGGTTCTTAGCAGTTCCTCCGCTTATGAAGATCCACGGTCTTCAATGCTCCATCTCGACCATCTTCAAATATTTCCACGTATTTGTTGGTCGGAATGGTTTCCGAATAAACATTCGATCCCGGTCTTTCCATACCAACAACCGTAAAGGTCAGACTTGATAGTCGGTGTTTTAACTATCAAAATAAGCAGTGTTTCAAACATGACAACAAATGAGTACACTGGTTCAGTATTCAACGACGCTTGGCTTTTAAACTGATTAAATTTAACCTTTAAACTCTTTAATATTCAAAATACGATATTTGAATAACTCTAATTCGAATTAACTCAAATTGGTTAACTCTACTTTATTAATTTGACTTATCTAACTTAACTGGAACACTTGATTTGATTATTCTTATCGATTAGCAAATACGCGACTTAACTCCACTCGCTCGACTCTAGATCGCAGCGATCACAATGGTTACGCCTGATTTCCTCAGGAAACATCTGTTCGCCTTAGGCCGTCTGCAGCCCTGCGAATTACGCTAGCAGTCGTACGCAATAGCATCTTTTGAATAACTATGGTTTGACTAACTCTCACTTAAGCAAAATATTCGATCAACTCAAATTCCGTGTAAATTTTAAAATCAATATTCTTATTCCCTTTGAAATCAATATTCGCAATGTTATTTCTTTCCCAAAAACCTTGCATTTAGTGTTTGGTATTTC